>CM040124.1:146774060-147374060 GCA_022559845.1 Amorphophallus konjac
TGTGTGTTTGCTTTAGTCGGCGTCGTCTAGTCGGTGTGTTTGCATGCCCACTCGTCGAGGTACTCAATACTCACCCCCACCACCACCAATGGCGGAATCCCGAGTCTATAGTTCTGATGAGGTGGCCACTATGTTCCGAACACTTATGGGAAAAATGGATGGGTTGAGTGAGCGCATGGATGAGTTAAGCACTCGAGTGGATAGGATGGAAGAAGCGAGTACTCGAGTGAATGGCCTAGGCACCCGCCTAGAAGAGAGGATGAAAGTTGTAGAGGATAGGGCCGCTGGGTCGAACCAGTCTATTCAAGGATTGGTCGGGAGAGTCACCGTACTAGAGAAAGGACCAGCCGAGACACACCCGATTGTCCCAGTCCAGGCACCCGCCCCACCTACACAAGGTCAACCGGAGCCGGTTCATCAACCCGCGACTCCAAGGGTTCAAGGGGTAGCTACTAGGAGGCACGAAGTCCCCGAGGTGCATGACTACTAGTCCGATAATGAGCATCGGGGACATGGTCGTGATTATCGCCATACACGGCGTACCCACGACCAAGATATGGATGAACGGGCCATTCGGACCGTTCGGGCCGACCCTCCCACCTTTGACGGGTCCTTGGACCCAAACGTCTACCTTGATTGGGAGGCTGGTGTGAACCGATATTTTGAGTGGTTCGAGATGTCGGACCAACGAAAAGTCAAGTATGCCAGGATGAAACTTTTAGGCCAAGCCCAAACCTATTGGAGAAACATGGAGAACCTATTGTTTCATCGTCAAGAACCCCCGATCGATACATGGACCGATATGAGGGAAAAGCTTAGGAAGAAGTACCTCCCTACCTCCTATCGCCAGCGTCTTATAGAGAGGTGGCAAAGTCTCACCCAAGGAGACCGGTCCGTCTCGGATTACATCGCCGAATTTGATGAGTACTACTTGCGATGCGATGCCACGGAGGAGGATTCCCTTACCGTCTCCCGATTTCGGCGTGGTCTACGCCCACACCTACGGTATGAGCTTCTCCGCCGCAAGGTGGACAAGCTGGAGGATGCATACCAAGTTGCTCTCGAGATGGAGCAATTCGAGGGTGAGTTCGAGTCTATTCCCCGATGGAGCCCCGCTCCTCCCCGTAGTGACTCCCGTGGCTCCTTAGGTTCATACCCGAGGGGACCCATGACTCGTCCACAGGAGCCCGCCCGTCAGGAGCACTTTGCTCCTAGACCTCGACCTCCCCCACCACGGGATCTACCTCCACCCCATCCACCGGCACCTGTTGCCCGTCCCCCAGCTCCTATAGCCCGTCCTCTGGCACCGGCACCCCCTCCACTATTGTCCAAGGCACCTACACCTCCCCCATTGCTGCCTACACCCCCTACCCGACGGGATGATAAGGGTAAGGCCCCTCTTTTCGGGGAGAGTAGTCGATCACGAGTGCAGTGTTTCCACTGTCATGGATTTGGCCACATTGCCAGCGAGTGTCCCGCTCGCGCCACCCTAGCCTTTGGTGTTGGAGGATCCGTACCTCCCGAGCCTGAGTGTGTAGATTACGAGGCCGATGAGGCACTAGCCGAGGAGTACTATGCCTTGGGGGGGGGGAGAGTGGGAGAGCTCTCCTGCCGCCCAGGATGCGGCCACCTAGTGGGATTGATGCTACCACCTTAGTCTCGAGTCATATATGAGTCGATGTGTTTTCCTTGTGTGGTTTGTTTTGTGTGGTGTGTTTTGAGTCGTTTGTTTGTGTGGTTTGCATACGTGTGTTAGTGCATAATGAGTTGCATGTGTCGTGTGTAAGCTCGTTGTCGTTCTCTTGTGAGTAAGAGGTGATTGGACTCACCCGATGAGTATGGGACCGCTTCTACATCTATACCCGGATCAGTCACCTATAGGGACTCAGCGGTGATTCCTAGTGAGTCTTTGAGCTGTTTCCTTCCTTTTGAGAGTGCCCCTTCGGAGTGACCACCTTTAGCCCATAGCAGTTCGCATATCGAGTATATATGGAATGAGTAGGTGCCGATCATTTGGAGTGGGGCGTATCCACGTTACTTGGCACGGAGACAGATCCGCCGATGTACCTGAGCAGCAGCATCCCTTACTCGACGGGGTCGAGTTCCTCCCACCCGGGGAGAATTGATGGGGACATCAACGACAGCCCGCTCACATTGTGTTTGCATTTCCGTCCTTTTATATTTGTATGTATACCCTTGTGATATATGGGTACACAATAGTAGGTCTTAGTGGGTTTATTTGCAAAGGGCCATTGGGTATTTTTGCAAAAGTGCATGTAGGCCCTGCAGGGGCCCCCTCCCTCCTCCTTATTGGTCCACTTGGACTCCCGGGCCCAAGGGGGCTGGTCCATGGTCCAACCTTGGACTTGGACCTAGATTTAATTAAAGAAGACAAACCAAATTTGTCCTCTTAAAGGGGGGGGGGGGGGGGGGCGAACCTTGTAGTTTATTGGGATTTATTGTGGTTTTTCAAACCACATCCCAGCCCTTCACTCATCAACCCTTGATCGAAGGGTCTAGAATTAGTTAGAGACCTAGACTATATAATGTTGTATTTTCATGAGAAATTCAATGGAAAAATCAAAAAATTTGTGAGTCTCTTGGCGCTTGGTGCGCCCCCTTCCTCTCTACCCCTGGTTTCCTCTTCCCCAACCCCAGATCTAGAGTTTATTCCCCTTCTATCATCCCCTCTCAACCTTCGGTGATCGTTTGTGCCGCCGCCGTTCGTGCCGCCTTCGAGCCGCCATGGGATCGTCTTCAGTTTTCTGTCTTGCTGGATAGAGGTGCAGTTCGTGAATTCCTGAAGCCAGCCATGAGCTCAGATCGATTTACAATTTTGAGGGTTGGTTCCTATCTTCTATCCCATTCTCCAAAAAAAAATCCAGGTTCAAAAGCCACCGTTTCATATTTTTACCATTTCGTTCAACTCTCAATCTCAGATTTGTTCTGTCACTGTCTATAGTGACAGTAGCCCTGAGTTCTCCACCTTCGACCACCCTTTTGATTTATTTTAGACCTCCCAATTTAACTGGGTGTTCTTTCCATCGTCCCCTACCACCACAATTTTTCTTACATTTGTATCATCCTTCTACCTATTTTTAAAAATTCATGTTCTACCGGAGCTACAGTACTTTCAGTCAGATCCCAGATCCGACCTTCGTCCAGTAAACAAATCACAGCAAATCATATACACATCCAAACGTGTCCCAACCACTTTTTCTGTCTTCCCAACTCCATTTCCAACAACTTCTCTGAAGAACACAACCCCCGATTCGGAGGTCTACTTTGCGGTCAAGGGCAATCCACAGTGAAGTTCTCTACAGGTCTGAGTCTTCGGTTACTGTACAACAGGAGATTGAAAATTCCATAAGTCAAGATCCAAGCAGATCCAGGCCAGATCTTTAGGCCTAGGTTGAAGAACTTCAAGCTAGCTTTCTAACGGCGCCAGTCTCGTGTCGATCCGACGTCGGGGCTGATCGCAGCGTCCATTCTCGCCGGAGCGCGCGCTGCAAAACAGCAACCACCAGTCCGTGGACAGCAAACCCGACGGGTGCCGATCGGAACCGCCCGACCCCCGGGCGACGTTCCGGTGTGCCGCCAGCCCAGGGAACACTTCCCTAAGTGTCCACACTACAGCGGTGCCACCGGGTCCCACACGGCCCCTCCAGATAGCACGTGGGCCCCACGGTCGTGATCACGCGTGTAGCCGAATCAACACACGAAGCTGCCCATCATCCCGAATTCGGTCCTCCCGGGCCCCTGGTGTCGCCCTTTACCTCCCTGCGTGGAGTGGGCATATTTCCATTTCTGTAATATTCATGTATTAACTGTCCCGGGAGCACGAGTTCGGCCGGGCCCGTCTTCTCCACGCCGAGCGCGTGGAGGTATCGCATTCACTCCCTTACTTGGCATTTTGCTTAATTTCATATATGCTTGTTTATGCCCCTGCTAGAGAGCATGATAGGGTAATTAGCTCGCTTTCTATTTATATCACCGCTGCTGCGAGAGAGAGCGTTACCGTCCCGTGACCCGATCCGGGCACGAAAGAGAGAGCCGACCACCCTAGCTCTTGCCGGTTTCTCAACCGCGCACGTCCGACGCTTCCCTCGTTAAGGGACGATCGCGAGCTTGTCGTGTCCGTGTCTCGTCCCGCATCAGTAGGTACCCCTACCCCAGCATTTTTTCAATTTTTTTTTACTTTTATCAAATTTTCATAGCCCTCGGTGAAGGGAGAATGCCAAACCAGCAAATCAGTGAAACAACGTCCCACCTTGGGTCATCAATTCACCATGTTTTTATTTTTATAGAAATAATTAATTCATGAAACCACGCCCTGCAACATGTCGTTATTTCAAAATTATCATGCTATTATTTTCCGTGCCATTTTTGATTTTTGATATATCTTTCTAATTTTATTTCCATTTCGTGCACTGTTTATTTCAAATCACCGCAGAAAACAACGCCTCCCACCGGGGCTCTAATTCAACATACAACGGCCACAGGGGTAGTCGTCAATTAAAATTTCCATAATGGTAACTGGCGGGACAGAAAATAATCTTCAAAACAGCGTCCCCCACATGGGTGTCACTTAAACAAACAACGATCCAGGATTGGTCGTCAATTCAAATTATTCATCAAATCACCAAAGACACACTCTAAAATAGCGCCCCCCACAGGGGCGTCAATTAAATAAGTAACGACCGAAGATAGGTCATCAATTCAGATAGAGAACAAACAACAAATGAATATCCATGAAACTCATATCAAACTGTTCTTTTTGTTGGCAGGGTTTGATGAGGGCTAGGATCTTCTGGGTCCAGGTCCGAGCAGCTTACTACGGGCTCCCAGATTTTCAGAGGGCTAGGGTAGAGACTATGGGGTTCGGACCCTTCCTTAGTATAGAGCCTATGAGACCTAACCTACCCCTGATCCAGGTTCTTAGGGAGAGATGGGACAGGACTAGTCGGGCATTTCTGATGCCGTGTGGTCACATGGTTCCCAGCTTGGAGGATATTGCTAGGATCACCGGGCTGAGGTTTGATGGGGAGGCTTTGAGCAGGATCACCCTACCCGACTATAGCGAGTTGACACAGAGGCTGCTAGGGTTCGAGACGATAGCAGGGACGCCTAGTGTGTGTAGGACCATCTACCGCACCGACCTTACCATTGCTATGGGGTTGGGTGATTCTAGACAGAGGTCGAGGGAGTCTCTGGAGCAGTTCTCGCAGAGGCTGATTGGGAGAGCTAGGGCCGTCTACTGCCAGGACCCAGCTCAGAGAGAGAGAGTGGACCGAGATCTGAGGAGGTTCCTTTTCCTGATGCTCGAGAGGTTATTGCTCGGGATGAAGGGCGACATCATCAATTGCCCAATTCTTGGGGATCCTCGAGGACTTGAAGAGCGTCGGCAGATACGCTTGGGGAGCCGCTCTTCTGGTGCACCTGATGGCCGACTTGTCCACGGGGACAGGTCGAGAGACGACTGTCAATGGCTTCTCACCTTTCCTTCAGGTATGCCTTTTTTTTCTTTTACGAATATAATTATGCGTATGAATGTTCATTAATGTAATTGATGGAGGCAGGTGTGGAGCCACCTGTACATGCCGATGGGGCGTGTTGACCCTCAACCCAGAGATGAGGGATCCTTCCCACTGGCGCGACGTTGGCTACCTGTTGTGACAGGAGCGCCGCTGGCCTACGAGCTGCGAGTTTTACGACGGGAGTTTCGCGACTACCCCTCTTTACTGGTACACATGTTAAGTATGATGCAATTCCTACTTTATGAAATATGATGACTAATATGACATGATGTGATGCATGTTCGTGAATGTAGGTGGTGTGGAGACCATACGAGGGCATGACTGACGAGGGCCAGCCCTGCGTCGTAGCGGGCCGACCTCGCTTTGGGCATGAGCTTTGGGTTCATTGCCTGAACGAGATCGAGCCGCTACGGCTTAGGCTGGTGATGGGGACCCTCAGCCTACACTAGGAGTGGGTCGAGGTAGGAGAGCCTAGAGGGATAGGCAAGAAGACCCACAGTCACGCGAAGGCGATCGACTGGAGAGTCCGGTACCCTGACCAGTATGCTGACTAGCAGCGCGGAGGGACACGGGTCACTTCTCAGGCAGCCGACAGCTCCGAGTACCTCCGACGCTACTGGGAGGTTTACGCCGGTCGACCCCAGATGAGGGTCCTAGGGGTACGTATGAATGCACTTTCTTTTAATTAATTGCAGATGTTATATGTCTATTATGCGACTGATATGTGTGATGAATGCAGGATGCATGGGACATAGCGGCAATGGACTTGTAGGTCCACCTCCACAGCCTGGAGGCCCAGTTGGCTGCCACACGGGCTGACCTACAGACCCTGGTGAGTGTTTAAATTATCTATATGCAAATGAATTCTGGAATTATTAATGATTAGCCACTGACAATCTCAATGAATGTAGTGTGCCCAGCAGGGAGAAGCAGTGAGAGGCATAGGTGGGGCTTCCAGCTCGAGAGACCCGAGCATCGTGGTGGATTCCTTAGAGGGATTACTTGCTGGAGCAGTGGCACGGGCCGAGGCAGCGGAGCACGACCTCGCCACACGGGTAAGCTTGAACTCAAACTCAGACTCGAAAATGCATTAGATTATATATGATTATATGTGTTCATGAAAATTTGTGCTTTACAGACTGAAGAACTCCGAGCCTCGCTCACTTGCATTGAGGCAGGACAGCGCGCGATGGCTACCCGGGTAAGCCAATAAAGATTTATTTCAGTTATTTATGAGATTGAATTAAATATGAACTGATGATTTGTTTAATTGATTGCAGACCACAAAGCTACAGGCGTCGCTTACCCAGGCTGCACTAGCGAGGACGGAGCTAGCCATCCGCGAGCAGTGAGTCACGGAACTCGAGGGGGCCTTGAGGCGGCGAGGGGAGCTACCTCAGGACATGGTCGAGCTGAGAGTCCTCCTCGACGTAGAGAAGAGGGAGCGTGCCCGTGAGCGAGAGCAACACCTGGCGGAGCGGACCCGTGACCGGGAGCAGGAGGCAGCATGCGAGTGGGAGCTCGCAGACTTGAGGACTCAGGTAGCCGTCACTCAGGAGCGGCTACGGGTGACCGAGGAGCGGCTCCAACGAGGCTGGGAGTGGGCGAGAGCTGCGGGGTACGCGTTTACTAGTTCTACCTTCGTGGCGGGTTCCTCTCTTCGGCAGAGGAGTGAGGCAGAGGAGTAGGCTCGAGCTCCAGCTACTTCCCGGGGGTCCATGCCCCCTCCACGAGCACCTCGTCGGGATGACGAGGGTGAGGTAGAGAGTAGGAGAGAGGAGGGTGGAGGCGAGAGCTGAGAGAGAGACTTACTTGTACTCCTCCACCCTCACACTTGTACTCAGATATTCATTGCTATATATATGAAAAAAAAATTTGTTACCTGAGTTACTTTGAGCAGTCGAGCACTTGTGTACTTGTGTTGCTTTCCTTCTTTCTTTCTCATTCTTGTTTGTCCTTGTTCATTCTTGCCCTGCGCCTGTAGTTCACACTTTTAAACAAACAGATTAATCCATCTGTTCGGCTTGGCCCCTTGCTCAATAAGCAATGGATTGTCACTTCTTTGACCTTGTTGACGGGTCAAGGGGCCAAGCCTCTAATTAATAAAGGTGGATAAAAAATATATATATAAGGAAATGCAACATGCAAGCAGACAGATGCAAACTTAAAATAAAAGATGCCCACACAAGAATGCATTCAATCATATGAAGCAGTGGGCAAGCAATTGGCGTAATTTTTTATTCTTTCCCATTTTTTCTCTTTTTTTACTTTCTTTTTTTTTTGTTTTGCTTTTGAAAAATGACGCCCGCATGAACGGGCGTTGATTATGAAATTGACGCCTAGGTGAGGGGCACTGATTAGAAAATCATTTTTTGTTTTTGAATTTTATTAAAATGACGACATTGACAAAGCCGTGAATTTACTAAATGACACCCCCAAAGCGGGCGTGAATTGAAAAATCATTTTTTTATTTTTTTATTTGAAAATGAGGACATAGACACTGTCGTTCATTATGTAAATGATGCCTAAATATGAAGGTGTTAATTAAAAAAAAATTCTTTCTTTTTTTCTTTTCTTTTTACGAGGCTGAGCATAGCACAAAAGGTCTTGAGCCTTACATAATCACCACTTAAATTCATTAATCTTTTTTAAATGACTTAACAAAGGGTCAACCTGCTTATTGACTTATGCTTTTACTCATATTCTCTCGCGGCCCATCCTTCTTAGTAGGTCTTTGCCATCCTTTGAGCTTATAACCTACCATGGAGGGAATAGTGAAAAATAAGTTACGGAGGCTCACGAGAGGTTTCCGAGAATGGGGAAACTTTTCCTTCCCAGCCCTAATGCCTGTTGGAGTTTGGTCGTCGGCTTAGGGAAATTTTATTGCTCTTTTTACCCTTATTTACGCATGCTTACGACCAGGGTTTTCCCTGCGGGGACTTTACCCTCTTGACATGCTTTTCTTTTGTTGGTTTTCTTTTCTTTTTATTTGCAAACAAATAAAGACCTAATTGTACTTGGGCTTTAAGTATTTTGTTCCCTTTTGAGTCCTGACTTCCACCTACTAGGGCGGCGAGCAGGTTTGATTAGCAGTCCTCGACTCGCACTCTCTCTCATGAGCCGGAGAGAAGAGAATGGGTAAAGTTTTTATACTCTTAGTTTGGGTCTGACTTTCCTCGAATTCTGAGCCACTCGAGTTTAAGAGTAAAGCGTGTAGCGTGCGTGTATTGACCCCAAGGTTAAGCCATCAAGACTAAAGAATGAATTAAGGATTTTAATTTTTCGGGCTTGCAACCTATGTACTACACCAGCCTGCAATTTTTTCATTTTTTCATTTTTTTCTTTTTCTTTCAAAGACTTAGGGGTAGTATTTCTTTAAATATAAACCATTCTTTAATTGTAAGCGTTTCCAAGATAAACATCTTTTATCACGTAGGGCCCTTCCCAGTTCGGTTGGAGCTTTGACCGGGGTCCACCGGGTTTTCCAAAAATTCTCTTAATCACCATTTCACCAACTTTAAATTTTCTCTCAATTACCTTCTTTTGGTAAAAACGTGAAAGCCTATTTTGATATACTCGCGCATGCTCGGCGGCGGCTAAACGCTTCTCATCTAGGAGTTCCAATTGTGTAAGGAGAGACTCGCGACACTCATCAATAGGGAGCTTCTTATCCAATTGTACCCTAAGAGAAGGGATAAGAATCTCATAGGGGACTACCACCTCCATTCCATAAGTAAGGGCGAAAGGGGTTTGCCCAGTAGGAGTGCGAATGGAAGTGCGATAGGCCCAAAGAGCTTCAACCAATTTTTCTGGCCAATCCGCAAATTTATTAGCCTCACACTTTTTCTTGATAATTTTAATCAGAGTTTTATTAGTTGCCTCTGCTTGGCCGTTGCCCTGTGGATAATAAGGAGATGAATGATGCAATGCAATGTTATAGCTATTGCAGAGGTCTTGAAGCTCTTGAGAGATGAATTGTGGTCCATTGTCGGTGACGATGGTACTTGGGATGCCGAATCTTGCAATGATGTTCTTCATGATGAATTTGCAAATGGTTGACGCTTTAATCTCCGCGTATGCTTCCGCTTCCGCCCACTTGGTGAAGTACTCCGTGGCCATGAGTATAAATGATTTCGATTTTGTGAGGAGGTTTGAATCACCAAGAGGTCCAATGATATCAAAAGCCCACATGAAGAAAGGCCATGGGGAGGACATAGGATGGAGTGAAGAGGCAGGAGAATGAATTTTTTCAGCGTGCAGTTGACACTTGACACACCTTCGAACATAGATAGAGTAATCCTCCTCTAGAGTGGGCCAATAGAAACCTAGCCTAAGGATTTTCTTAGCTAGCATCTGGCTATTCACATGGCCACCACACACTCCTGAATGCGCTTCTTCCACGATCTTCCAAGATTCTTCATCATCGAGGCAACTAAGCAAGACTCCAGTAAGACCTCTTCTATATAGCACGCCTCCAACCAAAGTGTATCGCTAAGCAACTCTTCAAATGGCCTTCTTCTCTTCCGCTGTGGCCTCCTCAGGATAAGATTGATCCTGGCAATATTTGGTAATTTCATAATACCACGGCTTTTCCTCATCGTCCAATTCTTCCTCTAAATCTATCAACATGATCTCCTTATTCTCAATGATTCAACCTTGTTTAACCTTCTTGAGCACCTCCTCCTTAATACTAAGGAACGCTGGATCTTTAACAGCTGGAGTGAGATGCTTATGAACAATAACGGAATGGAAATCTCTTTCGGGGAGGAAAACCAAGGAAGAAGCAAGAGAAGCAAGAGCATCAGCTAGAATATTCTGATCGCGAGGAACATGGACAAAGATTAATTTGGTAAAAAGCTTGGCATAAGCAGAAGTTAGTTCCTGATAGGGTTTGAGTTTAGGATTGAGCGTGCGACACTTGGTGAGCACTTGGCGAAGAATAAGCTGACTATCACCTACAATCTGCAATTGGGTAACACCGAATTGATGAGCGGCCTCTAGTCTAGCCAGAAAAGCCTCGTACTCAGCTATATTATTTGTAACTGGAAATGCAAGCTGAGAGGCGAGTGGAATAGTGATACCCTCAGGTGATAGAAGAACAATGCCAATCCCTTTCCCTTTTGAATTCAAAGCTCCATCAAAATGTAACGTCCACTTCGAATCGGGCTGATTGACGAACATTAGTTCCTCATTTGGAAACTCTGAGCGAACAGGGTCGAATCTGGGGAGAGGGTGGTGAGCGAGGTGTTCTGCTATGGCATAGCCTTTAATCACTTTTTGCTGAATGTAGATGATATCAAACTGAGAAAGGAAGCTTTGCCATCGTGCTAATCGGTCGGTGAGGATGGATTTTTCAAGAAGGAACTTGATTGGATTCATACGAGCAATGAGGTGAACCTCGTGAGCTAAGAAATAATGCTTAAGTTTCTGAACTACCCAGACTACAGCAGTACAAGTCTTCTCCATGGCTGAGTATCTCTACTCACAGGGGTTGAGAAGCTTTGATAAGTAGTAGACTGCTCTTTCTTTTCCTTCTTCATCCACTTGGGCTAGGACATCACCTACAGAGTCATCCAGGATGAAAATGTAAAGAACAAGCGGTTTGCATAGAACTGGCGGCCTTAGGACAGGAGGATTTGAGAGATAATCCTTCAATTCGTCAAAGGCTGCCTGACACTTGTCATCCCAAATAAACTCGACTCCTGGCTTAGTAAGCTCGTAGAACGGCCTACATCTTTGTGAGTGCTGGGAGACAAACTGGCGAATAAATTGCAACCTCCCGATCAGTCCTCGAACTTCTTTTAAATTCTTGGGAGGAGGCATTTTCTCTTATGGCCTTCACCTTGTTGGGATCAATCTCGATACCCCTCTTACTTACGATGAATCCAAGTAACTTTCCTGATGAAACACCAGATACGCACTTCTTGGGGTTCATCTTGAGCTTGTATTCGCACACCGGGATGCTCAATCCTTGTCCTTGATTTCACTACCAGGTCGTCAACGTACACCTCAATATAAATGTGGATCATATCATGAAAAATTACCATCATAGCCCTTTGATAGGTGGCTCCAGCATTCTTAAGTTCGAAGGGCATGACCACATAACAATAAGTCCCCCACGGTGTAGTGAACGATGTCTTTTTTTGATCTTCTTCAGCCAAACGAATCTGATTATAGCCTGAAAAGCCATCCGTAAAGGAGAGTCTCATATCCTGCCGTATTGTCAATCAAAACATCAATACGTGGGAGGGGGAAGTCATCTTTAGGACACGCGCGGTTGAGGTCCCGAAAGTCTATACAAATCCGAACCTTTCCATCTTTCTTTATGATTGGGACGATGTTAGCCACCCGGTTAAGATAGACGATGACTCTAACGAATCTAGCTTTATGGAGCTTATCGACCTCTTCTTTCATTTTTAATGCCATATTTGGGTGGAAACATTTCAACCGCTGTTTAACCGGAATGGACCCTGGCTTAAGTGTAAGTTGATATTCAATGAGCGCAGGGTCTAGTCCAGGCATATCTTCATAACTCCACGCGAACGTGTCCTTATATTCTTGAAGAACCAAAATAAGCGCCTCTTCTTCGGAGGGTGGCAAGTTCTTGCTAATGAGGACAATCCTAGGGTCTTCCTCAGTACCCAGATTTATTTCTTTGGTAGGCTCTTCTACTGAGGCTGATGGTTCATTGAACCTTCTAATACCATTGGCAAAAGCATCAGCCTCATCCTCATATTCTTCGTAATCTTCATCCCCCGCTTCAATAGGGTCTTCATCATTCATAATTTCATACACACCAAACCCTTCATCTAAAGGACACACATCCTCACATTCTAAATCCGGCAGGAGTATCAGATCCTCCAGAAATTCGGGAAGAGATAAGCATGCCTGGCACCTTCTAGCTAAATCTAGCAAGAATCTACAGGGAATCTGCCTACCCTTGGATTTCTTATGCGAAGCTAACCCAAGACTCTTATTAGAGGGAGAGGGAGAGAAACAAGATGACAAGTTAGACGAACTACCTCGACCTAAATGAGGTGGAGGAGAAGAAGACGAAGATGCAACGGATACAAGAGGGGATACAGGGAGAGCCTCCTCGTCGGAGGAGAAAAGAAGGTCCACTAATGAACCTTGAAAGGGCGGCCCTTGGATCGGGGCGCGCTCCGAAGCAAGATAGGTGGTCTCTTCAAAAGAGATGGAAGATTGGGGAATTTGAATTTTGGCATTTTTTTTCATTTTCAATAATAAAGCAATGAGAGGAAGGAATAGAAGGTGGTGTTGAGATTGAGAGATTAGCAAAAGATTGAATAAGTGATTGCCCACGCGGGGGCGTGATGTAGAGTTTAGAAAATTACTCGAGGAGCAAATGGGGAATCGGGGGGGACACTTGAAGCGAATCTGGAGAAAAGGTTATCAAGACCGTAGGCGGTCTAGGGATATCTGAGAAAAACATTTTATCAAGCAAATGGACACCAATTGTTGGATGGATGGATTTAAGAGAGAAAAGGCCGGCCCACAGCCTATCCACATTGAAGCCTTCTTCATACGGCACATCCGGCTCCCCGGTATTTGTGTAGCTGCTTAACAGCTGCCTTTTGTCAATGATTACTGCTGGCTTTTCAATCAGTTCATGAATCAATGGCGGCCATTCCGGATCATTCGGCATAAACAGTCGGCTCAGAGCAATGGTGATATCATTCATGTCGAACCATCTGTACCAGTCACATTCGGGGTCATCCATCTTTCTTCTTTTATCTGGCCGTAAGGACTCCAGGGCCTTGTACATAGCCAATGGGGCTATGTGGCGAGCAAACTGCCGTGCATGTACATCTTGACAGTCTAGCATGGAAGTAACTAGCGTGGTTTGCTCATCATTATGAGTGCCCCCTTTCACAACGTGTGTTTGTAGGGTCCATGTAAGAGGCTGCCGGTCTATTTTAAGAGTGGAAGTCATGATGGCCCATGGCCCATGTTCTTCTTTGCTTGGCCCTTTGTACCCTAGGCCACCTCGGGGAATCATCTTCTGGTGCCTGACAGGTTTGACTCTGCCTTGGAGATTAATGCCCAGGCCTTTACTAGTCTTATACCCCATTTTCATTAAAATGTTCCATCTAGGTGTGTTTATCAAACCCTTTGTCTTCTTGCCTTTGGATGGTCGTGGTGACATTTGCGTAGTAGGAGGGGTTGAAGGAGACGGCGCTGCCAAGTCTTGCCGCAGATCGGCAACATCCAAGACCAACAATATGGGCCTATTAGTCGGCCACATTAAAGGAACTGAGGTAGTAGAATGTATGTCGTCAGTTGGCAAACTGGGCATGCTGGTAACTTTGATAATGCGCCCTTTGTGTGGAAATTTTATGCATTGATGGTTCGTGGAGGGCACAGCATCAAGTTCCTGAATGTAAGGACGGCCCTAGATGCCGTTGAATGTCGGGTCCATGTCTAGAATATGGAAATCTGCTGTGACTGAAACTGGACCCAAACCAACTTTTAAAGTGATCATCCCTAGAGGCGGCTTCTTTGTATTGTCGTAGGCTGTGACAGTGATTGTAGATGGCCGGATCTGACTCTCCGGAATGCCACACATTTTCAAGGTACTTGGTGGCAAAACATTAATTGATGCCCCGGTATCAACCAAACATTGCTTCACTACCACTTTGTTGATGTCAATAGTAATGCATAATGCATACTTTCGGGCCGGCTGCGGGGCCAATTCTTGTTCATAAAAAGTGAGGGATGGTTGATTGCTGGCTGGACTTAAAACTGCAGTGACTTGTTCAACTGTGATATCTTCATTTACCATTACTTTCGGCAGATATTGCTTCAGGGCCAGCTGATGTGTGGTGGATCTTCTAATCAATTCTAGAACAGAGATTCGGGCCGGTGTTCTGTCCAAATGCTTCAATAGATCATACTCCGTGTACGGTACATACTCTTATTCATGTTCTCCTTGCTCTTGTACCGGCTCCTGCTCCCGTTGGGGAAACACTCGGTGGAACATCCGTCCACTACGGAGCACCATTGTTTTCGACGCCTCTGTCGTGCCTGGAGTAGGTAAAGGGGTAGAGGAGGTAGAGGGAACAGTGGAAGGTGTGTTGGATGCTGGTGCAGGATTGGTAGAATGAGGGGTTCTTATAAGGGCCCTCGCCGGCTGAGGGTTATCGGAAGGTGGAGGTGGAGGCCGGGTGACAAGGAGGGGCCTTGGAAGCATGGTGGTGGTAGTCAGGGTAGGTTGTGGTGAAACAGGAGGGGAGACGGTTGTCGGCGAGGGGCGGATAAGGAGGGGTCTATTTAGTGGGGGGTTTTGATGTGAAGGAGAATTTATAGGTTGGCGTAAAAAAAGGGGTCGTGAAAGAGTAGGGTTAGAGTTAAGTGATCGTATGAGGGGACATGGCGGTTGGGAGGAGGGTGCGGGTTGAAGTCTTCTTAACAATTGTTGTGGTTGTTGACTTTGGTTAATGGCCCCGACAGAGGCGTGATCTTCATGCCAGCCCTGCCCTCTCTCTACTTCATGGATTGAGGTGACAGGGTTTACTTGTTGATTTTGAACCCGGTGCTCCGGTAGCAGATTATTAACAATCCCTATACTTGGCTGGGGTGTAGGAGCATGCTGTTGCTGTGGAGGAGGTACTGCTGGTTGCTGAGCAGGTTGCTGAGCCTGTGATTGCCGAGGAGGACTTCGTGCCTTTAAATTAGTGATGAATCTCCTCATCTCATTCTAATCAATATCACCTTGATCATTTATATCATATATTTAATCCTTGAAGTGAAAACAATTGTCGATAGTGTGCCCCAGCTACCGATGGAAGACGCAATACCGAGAGGTGTCTACATGTTGCGGACACACCGTCCTTCCTTTAGGCAAGGTGAGCGCGTTGGCGGCCATGAGGGCGTTGAAGATATCTGGTAGACTTTTTGGTAACGGAGGGTATTGGGACCTTCTAGGCCTCAATGGTCTTCTCGACTGCTGCGGTTGTTGTGGTGCATAATTGGCTGGCAGGGGCACTTGGTGGTATTGTGGGGGTTGATTTTGCGGTGAGAAGTGAGGTTGTTGTTGCTCTTGAGGTGGAAGAGGCCGGAAGGTCGGAGGAGGATTATTATTCGGCTGGTGAACCTAGTTTTGGAAGGCAGGCTATTGTGATCTTTGATTCGGAGGATGGCAGAAAGGTGTGGAGTTGCCAAACGCCCTCACCTGCTCATTAATAACGGTGCCTTCGGTAGTGGCGCCAGTATTGCTGACATTGATGTTCTTTCTCATCATCTTCGGTCTTGGTTCAAACATGCCCATAATAGGTGAATCTTTCATCTGTGTCTGTATGTATCTTGCTCTTTCATAAAGCTCTTCCATGGTGCTCAACTTATTCATGGCTAGAATATGACGGAATTACGGAGTGGAGTTTGATATAATCATCTTCACTTGCTCCGTTTCTGATAGTGTGTCTTTTAGTCTTTCGGCCATGGCTCTCCACCTATCAGCAAATAAAATGAAGTCCTCCTCGGGCTTCATCTTTTCGGCAACCAAATTAGTAACAGATAGTGAGGGACCCACAAGGTCCTTGTACTTCTGTAGAAACTTTCGTTGAACTACATCAAAGTCACCGGCATCTGCCAGCTCCAGGGAGTAAAACCATTCTAGTGCCGGACCATCTAAAGACCGCCTAAAGAGATAAGCTAGAGAAGTCTTGTTATCCTGCCAGAATGATGCCTCATATAAGAAGTCTTTCAAATGGATGTACGGATTACCCATTCCATTGTACCGCCGGAAATTCGGCATCTAAGATGGGGGTAAGTGAAAGACTGGAAGAGTGGGAAGAGTAACTTCGGGAGTGGCCTTGGGTGCAGTGACCTTCTTGAGCTGCTCCTCCATACTAGCAATCTTTTGGAGGAGTATAATGTGGGTATCAGACCTGGCTGGGGCCGGACGAGAAGAGTATTGGTTCGGCATAGGCCTTCTCAAGAATTGAGGAACAAGAGGTTGTTGAGGCCTAGCAACGGAGTGACTGGCCGGTTGGGCCGGCGTAGTCATAACAGGAGTTAGTGGGCGCAAGGGCACCCTAGCTGCGACCGCCTGGTCATTGGGAGAGTTAACAGAGTGGCCACCTACGGCCTGGGGAGGGTTCGAAGATGAAGGGACGGATTTTCCTTTTAAGGCGGCTTGGACCACCTGGCGTTGGGAATCATCTAGTTGAGTGAGAGCTTTGAGAAAATCATTGAAGTTGAAAGAAGGGGAGGTGTCCCTAGAAGTATTTTGGGCGGTAGGTTGAGCTTGGGAAGAAGGCTCAACCTCTGGAGAAGTAGTGTCCACCATGTGGACATGAGTGGGAGAGGGAACATAGTTTCCCTCGTAGTAGATGAAATCCTGAGAGGGAACCTCGTAAAACGGGTCAGATTGACCCTCCTCATAACCATCATAAGTATACCCATAGCTGGCCATGTTGATAATTTTACTTGAACGGAGTTTCATGCTTAAGGAAAGAAAGATATGTCTAATAAATAAGTGTAAGCCAAAGATAATCACCCAATCAAACAATATACACACTCAAGTTATGATGGACCCAAAATTTTAAGGTTTTTTTTTCTTTGGAGATTAGGTGAGTTTTAAAGTATAATGAATTCTCTTCTTTGAAAGTGGGTCCTAGTTAGGAGTTTTGGTATAATCTCCGGGTTAACTAGGTTCTTTCTCTCCTCACCAACATATGGGTTAACTATACTCCGGGTGCTTCAAAGGTACAACCTGCTCGGCGTCCGTGAGGGAATCCACGGGTACGGGGACTTACAGAGGCTTGGTTTAGGAATGTCCGGTCCAATGAGACGGGATGCTCAAAGGAGGGTCCTTCCTTCACCAAGAGGGGGTGTGAGATCCTAAGTGTGTAGAGAGAGGAGGTCTCTCAACCAAATGCCCTAGAATGCGCTAATGTAGGCAGATCAAATAGATAATGATCAAATAAATAATGGCAATCAACAGAGTAGTAATCAAGGTCCTGTGGCACAGAACAAAATGACGACTTCGTGGAGGTCGCTATATTAACAAGTAACAGAAATGAACTAAAATGAAATAGCGCCTTAGAGTGAGGCGCTGTCGGAAGAAATGACGCGTCTGGAAAGGGGTGTCAGATGGCAGTAAACAGTACTCGAAATGATGAATAAAAATAATGATAATCCAAATGATGCCTTGGAGTAAGGCACTGAACCAGTGAACGACGCCTCTGTGAGGGGCGTCAAATATGTAGTAAACAGGCCGTAGCAACAACCAGCAAGAAAAGATGCCTTGGGGTGAGGTGTTAAATGAGAAGGTGATGCCTCTGAAAGGGGCGTTGAAACACAGTAAACAGTAATCAGGGAAATGGCCAAAATCAATAGCAATCAAAGAAATTAACGCCTTGATGTAAGGCGTTAAATGTGAAAATGACACCTCTGAAAGGGGCGTGGATTATAAAAATGACAAGAAAGCGAAAAATAAATGGAAACAACGCCTCTGCGAACGGTCGTTGTATGTGTAAATGACAACGGCAGGGAGGGCGCTATTCAGTTCCAGAGAACCGAGATCCTGATAACTGACAGAAATCAAATTTCTTTTCTGAAAAATACTATGGACACTTCAAAATTTGGCTAATCCAGTGGGGGTGTGCACGTGGTGCACAAGGGGAGTGTGCTACGTGGAGCACGGAAGAGGGGCACACGAGGGTGCCAAAGGGAGGGGCACGCAAGGGTGCCAAAGGGAGGGGTAATCAAACTAAAAACAAAAAAATGTCCCACCGTGATCGCCAATTTTTAAACTTGTCACATAGACATTATAAAGAGAGGAAAAAGATTTAAAATGGAAATAGGGAGAAATGTGCTAAAATCTGTGGGACATAAGGAAAAGAAGGGGAATGAGCATGAGATGCTCAAAGGAGGGTGATTTCCAGAGGGGTTACCTCAAAAAATACAAAGATGATCGCATGTACCTTGTATGAAGCGGGTGAGATTGCAAGTTCTTCCTTCCTCCTTCTACCTGTCGGCCGATGAAGGGGGTTTATAGCTTGATTACCCTTGCAAGAAAATACACAAAATAAACAAAGATATGGATTAGCCAAGTGTGTAGTATCAATCCTCTAAAAGTATAGAATCAATCAAATTAAGCATGAACACACCTTATGTGTTTTGGTTTAAAACCCCTTTAAGAAGGAGCAACAAGGTTGGGATTATGGATGATATGATATGCAGGGCAAGTAACGTAATATGGTGTGCTAATAGTTTCCTCTAACAAAGATAGTTAAAAGAAAGGGGTGCGTACGATGCTATGAATAAACTAAAACCAAAGACTAAAGGAGAATCCCTGCTGCAGTGTGTGTAGTAGTAAAGGGAGGGAAGTAGAGGCTTTAGCGGTTGTTATGGAAGAAGGAGCGCCGCCTGGAGGAAGAAGATTTCGCCAGAGAGAGAGTTATTGCTGGAAGAAGACATCCGTGAAGAACCTGCAAGAACAAAACTCTCCTCTCTTTCTGGACGAAAACTCACACAGCGCTGTTGCTTCTCTTTAAGCTTTCTTGTTCGTGTGTTCACTGTCTCGCGCATGAGGGATTCAAGGGGTATTTATAGGGCAAAAACTCTTTGTTTCAAAAGGGTTAAAACAAGGAAATCAATCCTCCAACAAGAATCTCCCTTCCCAATCGAACACTAAGTGTAAAATGAGGAAAGGATCAATTCTAGAAGGTAGCAGGCGCAAAGGAGACGGAACTGAAAGTGACGACTTGAAGAGGGGCGTCAATTGAAATGACGATAGCCTTTAAGTCGTTGATTCCTGGATTTTATTTAGGGCAATAAAGGACTTTCCTTTTAAAATCACGAAATGACTCATGTTCGAACGGGCGTTAAATAATCAACGCCCCAAAGACGGGCATCAATTCTTTGAGTTTTATTTTGATTAGGATTCGTAAAATCCAGGAAACAACGCATGTTCAAACAGTCATTTAAACACGCCCCTCGTCAGGTCGTCAATTAAGTGACGCCCTTCCTCCAGGCGTTAATTGTAATTATTAAAGAAAAATGTGTCACGCCCCGAACCGATAGCAGCGGGAAGCGATGCTCGGAACGTGACAGGAGACAAGTCACGATAACAAGAGCGGAAAAAATAATAACCACAATTAAAATAGAATGAAGCTAGACATACATTGAGAAAATACGAGCTTTTATTAATTTAAAAAGATATATTCAACACCACTTACAATAAAAGCTTCGAAATAGATAACAAAAAGAAGGAACTAAACTAACAAGACTCAAGAAAATAGAAAGGACACAGACTCCAACTCTAGGGTCCAGGTACCACTCGATCACACCGATCCGATTCCCATGCACGTACCAATACTCGCACACCTGAAAAGGGTTGGAAGTAGGGGTGAGCAAGAAGCTCAGTAGGAATTATACTCTATCATCAGGCAGTGGTTAAAGTGATTAACGAGTAATTACGTTTTTCATGCCATGCTAAATATGTAAAAGACGGTAGCATGCTAGTAAAAGAAGTAATGACGGTATAATGTAATAAACAGATCTTGCAAGGTCAAGAAAATCAAGTAAGAACGAATAAGATATCAAATACAAGATTGAACAAGAGTCTACAAGAATTTGTTACAGGAGTTTTCAAGTCAAAAATTTCCACAAGATAGAACTCAAGTATAAGCATGAAGATCGATCACTAGTATATTAACCTCTTTGGTCAAACATGTCATGTATGATTGCAAATACAATGGTTTCCAACAGGAAATAGCAAGAGTTGGCCAAGCAAGCAAGTAGGGCAAGCGTCTCTTATACGCTCAGCGGATTCAAGTACGTTACTTATCAAAACCTTGGGGGTGACGTCATTGTAATTCAAGTACCCAAGTAACTGGTAATAAGTAACAAGAGTTTATTCTAGACATAACAAGAATGTCCTGCACTTCGGGTGTATGCCTCACCCTGTCATTAACATCCCATGGGCTCACTAACTTTCGGGCGCTCTCCCCAGGACCAGACCGGGCCCTTATGGTGCGTTGGCATAAAAATGGATCCAAGATCCAAATGTCTAGATAGTCAAGTAAATGGCCAAATAATCGGAAGAATTTACTGTCATAAGCTCAAGATTAAAGGACTAACTTGTCCTTGGATTCAAGAGTTCAAAACACGATAAAACTCACATACCGAGGGTTATACGGCCACACCGGCCGTACTCCCAAGAGTCACGAACCACGAGTCATGAGGCCAACAATAGCGACTGACAGTATGCCGCTAGCTCTAAGTACGAACTGATTGACAGAATTAAGAAAACCCAACAAAGTCTTTACACGCCTAATTTTACATGCTTAATTAGGTATAAGGTTTTTCATTCACAGGATGAAGATGGATCAAGATAGACAAGGAATCAAGCTCAAAGGATAGCATGCATTTAAAGAAATTTACTTGTATATTTACCACTTATCATGTGCGTTTCTTACCAATTAACAGTTTAAGATGCTTATTAACTCCATTTAACATGCTAACTAACCATTAAGATACCAATTAACAATCTAGAATTACATTAAATCATTTTCCATAAACACATATGTTGCTGATTTCAGAAATATAAAATCTACTTTCTAACAGCAAATTTTGGGGCTAATCTAACCATCAAAAACACTAGTTATCAACTTAAGATACTAAATAGCAATTTAAATCACTAAGTAACATTAAAAACACGTAATTAACTACACATTAAATCATTTTCTATGAAAAGTATATTTCTGGAACAGAAATATAAATCTATTGTCTTAACAGCATCAAGATACTAATTTATCTATTAAACACACTAATTATCAAGTTAAGATACTAATTAGTAACTAAGATACTAATTTACACTTAAAAACACTAATTATCTATACATGAAGTTATTTCCTATGAAAAATATATTTCTGGAACATAAATATAAATCTATTGTTTTGACAGTAATTAAGATATTAATTTTAGCACTTGAAAATACTAATTTGTAATTTAAGTACCAATTAGCAATTAAAATGTGATTAAGATACTAATTAATAATCAAAAATACTAATTTGTAATTAATAAGATCATTTTCTGTAAAAACATGTTTCTGAGACAGAAAGATAAATTTACTGGCTAAGTATGAAATTAAGATACTAATTTAGCGCTTAAATATACTAATTATCACTTTAAGAACTAATTAACAAGTAAGATGCTAAATAATAATTAAAAATCACTTTTAAATCATTTTATATGATAAATAGATTTCTGAGACAGAAATATAGATATATTATCAAATCATGCATTTACTAAGTCGATTGAGGCGTCAAACGGTGAAATCGGGCGCGAAAACCGGCTCTGGAGGTTAAACGGTCGCACAAGGGCCGTTTTAGGGCTCCAGGGTGTTGGGCGGTTAGGTGGCAACCGTCCAAACCTAATGATATGAAAAAGGATGCATTAGAATCATTACTAAGTCATTTACTGGGTAGATAAACGGTTCGGTGTGAACCGCACAACTATCAGGCTGAACGGGGGCTGAACGGGGCTGAACGGGGGTCTGGCACTTGGGCGGTTCTCCCTGGGCCGCCCAAGTGGATGGGCGGTCCTGTCAGGGCCGCCCAAGGGTATGGGCGGTCCAGAGATGGCCGCCCATCCCTGGATGTGCGGCCCAGTAAGGGGCCGTTCATGTATATGTGGTCCATTCTGGACCTTTCATCCAGATATGTGGTTCCTGACGAACCGTGCATCCTGGGATGAGTGGTTCCTGAAAAACCATTCAACTAGGGGCATGCTAGGGTCAAAATTGGTCAAAAGATGGGCTGGAGTTGGACGGTCTATCGTAAGACCGCCCATCTCTGGGTCATCTCCGGTCATCCCTGCCACGTCCGGTGAACGCCGAGAACTAGGGTTTGGATAGGGTTACACTAAAATGATCATAACTAATGCAATTGGACTCCAAATAAGGAGATTTTGGTATCAATGGAAAGCTAATACAAAACTCTACCTATCTACAAGGTCAATTGCATGATCAATTGCTGGAATCGAGATTTATTAAGTCAGGAACACATGAAACCCTAATTCTGACATGCTGTGACTAAAACGTTAAATTCTCTCTACATACAGAATGGAATTTGGGGCTTTTGCTACCAAAATGACGAGCATGAATTTATACATAAGATGCATAGCTTAAAAGTTGATTTACAACATGAATTGATCACGTAATTTAAGAAAGAACAACTAAAACCCTAGTTTAGCCTTAACTTAACATGTCTAACTTAAACAATTAAAATCTCATGAAATACTAAATGAATGATGGGGCTTTTGGTATCAAAAGAAAGAGGGATTCATGCTGAAGAGCTTGATATATTATTTAGGGTTTGAGCCCGAGAGAACCTACCTCAATTTGATGAAGAACAAAAGATAGATGAAGAACAAGGAACTTGGACACCCCTGCACTCCTCGCAAGATATCGCCCAGCTCCAAAAACTTCAGCACCAATGGTGGGTATCAAACGAAAATAGACCCAGAGAGCTTTCTTTTAATAGCTCATGGGCCTTCTGAGGTGGTCGAGAGAGGGAGATCTCGGCGCTTGAAGTGGCGTCTTGGAAATGGCGCCGAAAAGAGAGACCAAGTCTAATTTGTCTAGCCGCCTCAATTAGGGTTAGGGTTTCGACCGATTATTAGAGGGCTTTTGAAGATTAATCAAGACCTTTAATTTGACACCAATTTCAGATCAAATGGTTGAGAAATGAACTCGAATTTTGAGTTTTAAAATGGGGTTAGGTAAAGGTTGAAAAGTTTGAATTTTCTACTTAAATCTCTAAATAGATCTTACCACGGATTTTCACAGGGTTAATAATAGAAGACAAGTTTGTTACATACACTTCCAGAAATCTAATTACTATTTTTGTGAATTTTTATCAAGTAGAAATATTTTCGATGGTACTATTCACATGAATAAAATATTAATTAATTATACTCAATTAAACGGTAAATAGATCTAAATACAGATTTTTACTAATAAAACTCAAGAAGATAAAGTTGTTTTATAAATCATGATCTACCAATTTTGTATTTTTCTAGATTTTTATGAAAATATCGAAATTACACTAATAATACTATTTACGGAAGGTACTATTCACGAAGGCACTATTCACTAACCACTATTCACTAAAGAATTAGATATTAATTTATGAATTTTATTATCTAAACTAAAACTTCATTTATTTCAACTAAATTACATATTTTAAAAACCGGGGTATTACACCCTCCCCCACTTAAAGGAATTTGGTCCCCAAATTCACCGATTATTTTCAATTAGGTAAAAGTTTAAACTCAGAAGATCACATTTATGAAAATAACATGTTAAGGATGAAGGAAATTAACTAACTAAGATTTATCAAAATAATATGGTAACTATACGATTAATGACGAATGCTCGGGGTAAAAGAGAATGATACCGTATATAGTTCGTCATTCGGCGGAAGTTGGTTCCGATTCTTCTGGAAGTTTTACTTGTGGAAGTAACTTAGGGCAATTATCCATTTTATGATCCGGATTACCGCAACGTAGACACGATTCTCTCCTCCGCCAGCACTCCTTCAAGAGATGACCAAGCCTGCGACAGTACTTGCATTCCTTCTTGCATTCCTTTTGCGCAATATTACTCTCAATATTACCCTTCTGCTTAGGGCAATTAGCCATCTTATGATCTTGATTGCCGCAACGCAGACATGCTTTGCTCCTCCGCCAGCATTCATTCGTGAGATGACCAAGCTTGTGACAATACAGACATTCCCTTTGCGTGATGTTACTCTTCTTCTTCTTATTACGTCGGGTTTCCTTACGACGAACTCGCCGGCCTTCAGTAGAAACGAAACTCGCCTTACCGGAACCACTCGGTTACATTTTTAAGAACGGCTTAAACTTGGAAGATAATAGATGGTTAACCTTTTTATTGTCCTTACGCCTACCGCAACGCAATCTTGTATATCTTTTATTACTTAACCCACTATAATACCCAATCTCACCAGGGTACAAGGGTCGACACGGGTCTTAAGACTTAGGGTAACCTATACACTTGGACAAAAATCCAAGGGACTCAAAAAAGAAGGAGGCTCTGATACCAAAACTGTCACGCCCCGAACCGATAGCAGCGGGAAGCGATGCTCGGAACGTGGCAGGAGACAAGTCACGATAACAAGAGCGGAAAAAATAATAACCACAATTAAAATAGAATGAAGCTAGACATACATTGAGAAAATACGAGCTTTTATTAATTTAAAAAGATATATTCAACACCACTTACAATAAAAGCTTCGAAATAGATAACAAAAAGAAGGAACTAAACTAACAAGACTCAAGAAAATAGAAAGGACACAGACTCCAACTCTAGGGTCCAGGTACCACTCGATCACACCGATCCGATTCCCATGCACGTACCAATACTCGCACACCTGAAAAGGGTTGGAAGTAGGGGTGAGCAAGAAGCTCAGTAGGAATTATACTCTATCATCAGGCAATGGTTAAAGTGATTAACGAGTAATTACGTTTTTCATGCCATGCTAAATATGTAAAAGACGGTAGCATGCTAGTAAAAGAAGTAATGACGGTATAATGTAATAAACAGATCTTGCAAGGTCAAGAAAATCAAGTAAGAACGAATAAGATATCAAATACAAGATTGAACAAGAGTCTACAAGAATTTGTTACAGGAGTTTTCAAGTCAAAAATTTCCACAAGATAGAACTCAAGTATAAGCATGAAGATCGATCACTAGTATATTAACCTCTTTGGTCAAACATGTCATGTATGATTGCAAATACAATGGTTTCCAACAGGAAATAGCAAGAGTTGGCCAAGCAAGCAAGTAGGGCAAGCGTCTCTTATACGCTCAGCGGGATTCAAGTACGTTACTTATCAAAACCTTGGGGGCGACGTCATTGTAATTCAAGTACCCAAG
Source organism: Amorphophallus konjac (assembly GCA_022559845.1). Lineage (NCBI taxonomy): Eukaryota > Viridiplantae > Streptophyta > Magnoliopsida > Alismatales > Araceae > Amorphophallus > Amorphophallus konjac. The sequence continues at coordinate 146,799,528 of CM040124.1, forward strand.
TAACTGGTAATAAGTAACAAGAGTTTATTCTAGACATAACAAGCATGTCCTGCACTTCGGGTGTATGCCTCACCCTGTCATTAACATCCCATGGGCTCACTAACTTTCGGGCGCTCTCCCCAGGACCAGACCGGGCCCTTATGGTGCGTTGGCATAAAAATGGATCCAAGATCCAAATGTCTAGATAGTCAAGTAAATGGCCAAATAATCGGAAGAATTTACTGTCATAAGCTCAAGATTAAAGGACTAACTTGTCCTTGGATTCAAGAGTTCAAAACACGATAAAACTCACATACCGAGGGTTATACGGCCACACCGGCCGTACTCCCAAGAGTCACGAACCACGAGTCACGAGGCCAACAATAGCGACTGACAGTATGCCGCTAGCTCTAAGTACGAACTGATTGACAGAATTAAGAAAAACCAACAAAGCCTTTACACGCCTAATTTTACATGCTTAATTAGGTATAAGGTTTTTCATTCACAGGATGAAGATGGATCAAGATAGACAAGGAATCAAGCTCAAAGGATAGCATGCATTTAAAGAAATTTACTTGTATATTTACCACTTATCATGTGCGTTTCTTACCAATTAACAGTTTAAGATGCTTATTAACTCCATTTAACATGCTAACTAACCATTAAGATACCAATTAACAATCTAGAATTACATTAAATCATTTTTCATAAACACATATGTTGCTGATTTCAGAAATATAAAATCTACTTTCTAACAGCAAATTTTGGGGCTAATCTAACCATCAAAAACACTAGTTATCAACTTAAGATACTAAATAGCAATTTAAATCACTAAGTAACATTAAAAACACGTAATTAACTACACATTAAATCATTTTCTATGAAAAGTATATTTCTGGAACAGAAATATAAATCTATTGTCTTAACAGCATCAAGATACTAATTTATCTATTAAACACACTAATTATCAAGTTAAGATACTAATTAGTAACTAAGATACTAATTTAAACTTAAAAACACTAATTATCTATACATGAAGTTATTTCCTGTGAAAAATATATTTCTGGAACATAAATATAAATCTATTGTTTTGACAGTAATTAAGATATTAATTTTAGCACTTGAAAATACTAATTTGTAATTTAAGTACCAATTAGCAATTAAAATGCGATTAAGATACTAATTAATAATCAAAAATACTAATTTGTAATTAATAAGATCATTTTCTATAAAAACATGTTTCTGAGACAGAAAGATAAATTTACTGGCTAAGTATGAAATTAAGATACTAATTTAGCGCTTAAATATACTAATTATCACTTTAAGAACTAATTAACAAGTAAGATGCTAAATAATAATTAAAAATCACTTTTAAATCATTTTATATGATAAATAGATTTCTGAGACAGAAATATAGATATATTATCAAATCATGCATTTACTAAGTCGATTGAGGCGTCAAACGGTGAAATCGGGCGCGAAAACCGGCTCTGGAGGTTAAACGGTCGCACAAGGGCCGTTTTAGGGCTCCAGGGTGTTGGGCGGTTAGGTGGCAACCGTCCAAACCTAATGATATGAAAAAGGATGCATTAGAATCATTACTAAGTCATTTACTGGGTAGATAAACGGTTCGGTGTGAACCGCACAACTATCAGGCTGAACGGGGGCTGAACGGGGGTCTGGCACTTGGGCGGTTCTCCCTGGGCCGCCCAAGTGGATGGGCGGTCCTGTCAGGGCCGCCCAAGGGTATGGGCGGTCCAGAGATGGCCGCCCATCCCTGGATGTGCGGCCCAGTAAGGGGCCGTTCATGTATATGTGGTCCATTCTGGACCTTTCATCCAGATATGTGGTTCCTGACGAACCGTTCATCCTGGGATGAGTGGTTCCTGAAAAACCGTTCAACTAGGGGCATGCTAGGGTCAAAATTGGTCAAAAGATGGGCTGGAGTTGGACGGTCTATCGTAAGACCGCCCATCTCTGGGTCGTCTCCGGTCATCCCTGCCGCGTCCGGTGAACGCCGAGAACTAGGGTTTGGATAGGGTTACACTAAAATGATCATAACTAATGCAATTGGACTCCAAATAAGGAGATTTTGGTATCAATGGAAAGCTAATACAAAACTCTACCTATCTACAAGGTCAATTGCATGATCAATTGCTGGAATCGAGATTTATTAAGTTAGGAACACATGAAACCCTAATTCTGACATGCTGTGACTAAAACGTTAAATTCTCTCTACATACAGAATGGAATTTGGGGCTTTTGCTACCAAAATGACGAGCATGAATTTCTACATAAGATGCATAGCTTAAAAGTTGATTTAAAACATGAATTGATCACGTAATTTAAGAAAGAACAACTAAAACCCTAGTTTAGCCTTAACTTAACATGTCTAACTTAAACAATTAAAATCTCATGAAATACTAAATGAATGATGGGGCTTTTGGTATCAAAAGAAAGAGGGATTCATGCTGAAGAGCTTGATATATTATTTAGGGTTTGAGCCCGAGAGAACCTACCTCAATTTGATGAAGAATAAAAGATAGATGAAGAACAAGGAACTTGGACACCCCTGCACTCCTCGCAGGATATCGCCCAGCTCCAAAAACTTCAGCACCAATGGTGGGTATCAAACGAAAATAGACCCAGAGAGCTTTCTTTTAATAGCTCATGGGCCTTCTGAGGTGGTCGAGAGAGGGAGATCTCGGCGCTTGAAGTGGCGTCTTGGAAACAGCGCCGAAAAGAGAGACCAAGTCTAATTTGTCTAGCCGCCTCAATTAGGGTTAGGGTTTCGACCGATTATTAGAGGGCTTTTGAAGATTAAATCAAGACCTTTAATTTGACACCAATTTCAGATCAAATGGTTGAGAAATGAACTCAAATTTTGAGTTTTAAAATGGGGTTAGGTAAAGGTTGACAAGTTTGAATTTTCTACTTAAATCTCTAAATAGATCTTACCACGGATTTTCACAGGGTTAATAATAGAAGACAAGTTTGTTACATACACTTCCAGAAATCTAATTACCATTTTTGTGAATTTTTATCAAGTAGAAATATTTTCGATGGTACTATTCACATGAATAAAATATTAATTAATTATACTCAATTAAACGGTAAATAGATCTAAATACAGATTTTTACTAATAAAACTCAAGAAGATAAAGTTGTTCTATAAATCATGATCTACCAATTTTGTATTTTTCTAGATTTTTATGAAAATATCGAAATTACACTAATAATACTATTTACGGAAGGTACTATTCACGAAGGCACTATTCACTAACCACTATTCACTAAAGAATTAGATATTAATTTATGAATTTTATTATCTAAACTAAAACTTCATTTATTTCAACTAAATTATATATTTTAAAAACCGGGGTATTACAAAATGCCAAGAAATTACAATTATTGTGGAAAAATTATCAAATAATTAGAAAAACTTCATATTAAGCCAATATTGAAGTCCACTTTGGGGCGTCACGTGGTGACATGAGATTTACTCATCACAGCATCAATTTTGGCATGTCTACAAATACATGGGTTTTTAAATTATTATTAAATGGACATTGATTTGTTAAATAGCTCATTGAGTCTATTTAAATGCTTAATTATCATATTAAATCCTCAAAAATTTCTTAGAAAATCCTCGGGCGTTACACCCTCCCCCACTTAAAAAAATTTGATCATCAAATTCAATACGTGTGATTGTTAAGTAGAGTATACTTACAATTGAATAGTTTCGGGAATCATTTGCGCATTGCTTCTTCCGTTTCCCATGTCACTTCGTGTGGCCAAGACTTGTTCCTTTGGACTTTGACCATAGGAATAGTTTTATTCCAAAGTTGACGTACTTCTTGCTCAGTTATTTTGATTGGCTTTTGTTCGTACATCAAATCCTTTTGAACCTCCAAGTTGTCATGACTTATAACATGGAATGGATCATAGACATACCTTTTAAGCATCGAGACGTGGAACACATCGTGGACTCTAGCTAATTGAGGAGGTAAGGCAATTCGGTATGCGACCTCGCCAACCCTTTCGAGAAGTTCAAAGGGACCGATAAATCTTGGAGTGAGCTTACCTTATATGACGAACCTTCAAATACCTCGACCTGGAGAAACCTTGAGAAACACATGCTCTCCTACTTACAATTCTAGATCACGTCTTCGATTATCAGCATATGATTTCTGTCTATCTTCTGCCATATGGAGTCTTTCTTGAATGAGTTTTATCTTTTCGGTAGTATCCCGAATGATTTCTGGGCCTAGAAGTTGCCTTTCACCAACTTCATTCTAGTATATTGGTGAGCGGAAATTTCTTTCATATAGTGCCTCGAATGGCGCCATTTGAATGCTAGCTTGGTAGATATTGTTGTAGGTAAATTTCACTAAAGGTAGATGATCGTGTCAACTTCCATCGAAATCGATAACACATGCCCTGAGCATATCTTCCACTACCTGATTTCTCCTTTCAGTTTGACCATCCGTTTATGGATGGAAAGTAGCGTTGAAATTGAGTCGGGTCCCCAACGAATGTTGTAAGCCCTTCCAGAATTGAGATGTGAATCGAGGGTCTCGATCAGAGATAATGGTTACAGGGACACGGTGTAGCTTGACGATCTCCTTCATGTATAAGGTTGCTAGGATATCTATAGACCATCGACTTTTAATAGGTAGAAAATGACCTGATTTTGTCAAACGGTCAATGATCACCCATATACCATCATGTCCGCCTCTTGTCTTCGGTAGACCCATAATGAAATCCATCCCTATGATTTCCCACTTCCATTTGGGAATATCTAAGGGATGTAGTTTACCAGTGAGCTTTTAATGTTCTGCCTTAACTTGCTAACAAGTGAGGCAGCGAGATATAAAGTCCGCTATTTTCCTTTTCATGTTGGGCCACCAAAAATTCCTTTTCAGGTCTTGGTACATTTTGGTAAAGCCAGGGTGAATAGTGTATTTTGTCTTATGATCTTCCACTATGATCAGCTTCTTAGTGTCGGCATGATCCGGCACACATATTCAATCTTTGAATAATAACCTTCCATCATTTAAGATAGAGAACTCCGGTCTTTGATCAATATTAGCCTTGGTTTCTATTAGTGTGAGGTCATTTTCTTGTAATTTGACTAGATCTTCAATCAGTGTTGGTTGTGACCGGATATTGGCAATAATATCATTTTTTTTCTGCATCCACATCTAAGTTCAAATGAGTAAAATCCTCGATAAGATAAGTCATCCCTTTCCGGAGGCTTGCTAGAGTTGCCATTGGTCTTCTGCTAAGAGCGTCAGCTACAGCATTTACTTTGCCCAGATGGTACTGAATAGAGAAATCGAAGTCTTTAAGGTATTCCTGCCATCTTATTTGTCTCATGTTTAGTTCCTTCTGGGTGAAATTATATTTCAGATTTTTGTGGTTCGAAAATATAGTGAACTTCTCCCAATAAAGGCAGCGTCGCCAAATCTTTAAGGCAAAAATAAGAGCACTCAGTTCTAGATCATGGACATGGTAGTTTTCTTCATGACGCTTCAATTGCCTTGACGCATAACAAATCACCTTGCCATGTTGCATGAGGACGCACCCGAGGCCAATGCCAGATGCATCCGTGTAGACTTCAAATCCACCACCTTCAACCAGTAGTGCCAAGATAGGAGTGTTAAGTCGATGGGAGTCGGTCTAATGGTGCAACAAGGATTCCGAGGGGGGGTGAATGAATCCCCTTTTAAAAACTTGATCAATTTAAAACTCAATCTAAAGACTTTAAACTTGCGTGGAATTAAAAGCAATCAATCTCTGCAGACTATGAAAACCAATGATGCACTTAATCGAATAGATTAACTGCAAAAGTGCAGACTCCTAAGCAAGTCTACACTGTCGACAGAACCAAATCAAGCACACACTACATCCATTCAGTCAGAACCGTAGATCAGAACGCGCCTAGCATACATCTAACGGTTGACAAATTTGAAAGCAAACCACGGTACACAAGATCTTTTTAGGTGGTTCAATCCTCAGGACCTACATCTACCCCACACTCCAACTAGAGTGTGGATTCCGCTGCCAAACAGCTTGAACGGCTGGGCTTCACAGCTTGCCAACAACAACTGAGCTTCACAGCTTGCTTAACCGCTGACTAACAGCTTGACCACTGGGCAATACAGTTTCACCACCGTTGGGCATTACAGCTTAGCCACCGCTGATACATTGCTTAATCCGCTGGGCCTTACAGCTTAGCCTCCGCTGATACACAGCTTAGAAGAGGAATGAAAAGCGAAAACAGGAAACCAAGAAGTTCAGCATCGAAAAGCTGATAGTAAAAGCAAATCAAAATGCCCACACAGGAGCGCTGTGCCTTGGATCTGCAAAGGATACATTGGAAATAGATCTTTAGATCTCTTGAACCTTCTTCTCGATTCACACTCACGAACTCTTCAAGCTTCCTTTCTACGAAAGGTTTCTCAAATCCCCCTTTTTCTTGTACTTCTCTCTCTCAGACTCTTTTAGATCTCTCTCTCTCTCAATCTTCTTTGCTCTGCTCTGCTCTCTTTTTCATCTTCATCGCCATCGACCTTTTTCACTATCCCCTAATTTTATTTTGATCGCGGAAGAAGGCTTTTTAAGGCTTCAGCCTGGGGTCACACAGGCTCACCCTTAGGGCGTGTGGAGGGCTTGTTCCCGCCTAATCAGGGACGCCGCGTGTCAGTTGTAGACGAGTACAAGGATCCACGTGTCAGCTTCTTTCTGGGATGGTCCGCCTTGGATCACATGCCCCAATCATTGGCTCAGTGGAACCTTGAACCACGTGACTTCATTAAGTGAGAGACTCCCTGCTCAAAATTGGGTCCTTTAGTTGACTTAACCCTATCAAGAAAGAGTAAGGCATTTCATCAAATACCTTATAATCATGTGACAGAATAATTGAACAGTGCTAAATGCAAATATGCAATAAAGACACCGTGGACTGACCTTATTATGCAGTATAAGAAACATGCACTGACTTCTATATGCATAGGTGACAATGTGCACAGACCCTTGCATATGTGTGGCAAAAACATGCACTGACCAGTATGTGTTCTATGTAAAACATGCACTAACCTAAGTGCGCTAAATGCGAAGCATGCACGGACCAATGTGTGTTAAATGTGAAACATGCACAGACCTCATATTGCACAAGGCAAAAGATGCACCAACTTGAGTTGTGCAAGTTGCACGAGTGCACCGACTTGTTATGTGCACAAAGAAGGATGTGCACCGACCTTGTTTAGCACATGGCAAATGTGCACAGACTCGAATATGCACAGAGCAAAGAAAGATGCATCGACCTTGTTCTGCCTAAGAAAGGATGTGCACCAACCTTGTGTAGCACAAGGCAAATGTGCACTGACTTGATTGTGCACAAGGCAGAGATAGATGCATCGACCTTGGTCTTGAATATGCATGATATAAAAACATGCATCGACCGTGTATATGCATGGAATAGAAACGTGCACCGACCGTGTGTATGCATCCTGAGTAAATATGCACTAGACAGAAAGAGGTGCACCAACCTTGGTCTAGTCCAGAGGGATGTGCACCGACCTTTATGTGCTTGAGTCCGAAACATGCACCAACCTTGTGTGCATTCACACAGGAGCATGCACTGACCTCCTGTGCAGACAAACAAACTATGCATCAACCTTAGTGAGACTAAGGTAGATGTGCATGGACCTTGATCCAGCATGACCTGGAACGTGCACTGACCTTATATGCAAAATGCTCAACACATGCATCGACCTACATGAATGAACCATAACATGTACTGACCTTATATATCACACATACTTAGACAAACACAAATAGATTTGATTGAAGTATTTCTTCATTTCAGTCTCAACATGATTCATAGATTGTCATTATCAAAACCAGGGTTCTAATAATCTCCCCCTTTTTGATGATGACAACTATGAGTCATGTATGATTTTAAAAGATGAAATTAACAAGCAAGTCATTATTTTTATTTTATTCAATCCAGAAGTCATAGATTGACATCTATAACAAGACCATTCAAAACGAATATGCAGTACTGACAATTATGTGTATAATAAGAAAATGCAAACTGATGTTTGATTGAGATCTCATCACACAATGGCTTTAGACATAGAAATTCACAAATTTGTCATTCCCATTCAAATCTATTAACCAATACACAGTTTGACATTCTCATTCAAATCTGACATTCTCATTCAAATTTGTTAACCAATAGACAAATCTCTTCTATATCAAAACCAGTCATACAAAAGATCTCAATGGACAGACTATCAGCATTTGACAAAAGATCATCAGCAAAGGACAGACCATCAGCATCAGCAAAGGACAGACCATCAGCACCAAATAGACCATCAGCGTCTCCTTCTCCCCAGATCAAGAACTGTCATACATAACTACATGACTATCAAAAAATCCTCCCCCTTTGTCATTATCAAAAAGAATAGGAGGACTCTTAGGTATCTACTGGACTTGTTCGACCGGAGCTAGTACCTCTTTAGCTGCCCCTTCCTCTAGGTGGTGTGCTGCTAGAGCTACCTCTCAGAGGTACTACCCATGGAAAAGGTATTCTGTCTACTTTAGTTCCGAGGGCTGCAAATTTGGCCATTACTTTCTGGTCATTTTGCTTGACTAGGTCATGAAGCTCTTTGACATTAGATGTCATATCCACAAACTAGTTCTGCATCATGCTGCACAAGTTTTCTATTTGGGAGGTCTGCTGGTTGTGAACATCAGGCAAAAAAGTGGAAAAATTGGTGGCCTATTCAATGACAACATTTTTGAAACTTTTAGCTAGCATCTTAACTTGTGCAAGGACTACATCTAGTTTCTCATAGGTATTGCCAAGCTGTATCATGCTTCCATGTACTTTACCAGAAATAGCATTAATTCTCTTAGTCAGAGCCTCCTATTCTTGTCTTAGTAAAGTCGTATGAAGTTTCACATGTTCTAACTCAATCTTGATATCATAGGAGTGCACAAGAGTCTGAGTGAGTTTTACAAAAGATGTAGTCTGAGTACTTTGCATTTTTCCCAACATTTATCCTGCCTTCTGACATACTGCCAGTAAGGAGTCCAAAACACCATGTAATTTCAAGTCAGACTTGTGCTTGTCATAAACAAACTTTATCCACTGACTGTCTATAGTCTGTTCCACATGTAGCATTCTAGCATCAAGTCTCTGAATGGCTAAATGTAAGTGCATGAACTGTGCATTCATTGTTCTTCCTTGATTCATGATGAGGTTTACCAATGTGATAAACATTTCTGTAATCTGTGGTCCTGAGCTTGGTCCAGCAGAGCTAGATGCTTGAAATTCTGGAGGTATGAATGGTTCTTCAGGAGACAAGGGAGGTTGTATTCCAAAAGCAATAATTGGCCCATGATAAGGTCCATATACAGGAGTAGGACATAGAAATTGTTCTTGTTGAGCTACTATCTAAGCTTCTTGGGCTTCCTGAGATTGCTCTTACTGAACTTCTTCCATCCTTTGTTCTTTTTGAAGTTCTCCTTCTCTTTGCTGCTCCTCTCTCTGTTCAGACTGATCTATTGCTACTTGGTGCAGAGGCTGCTGTCCAAAATGATTAAAGAGCTCATCAATGTGCTAATCTAGTTGTTGCATTATTTGCTCATCAATCAAGTTCAGCTCATGAACTTCTTGCTCCAATTGTAAATCTCTGATTTGCTGCACTATAGGAACTTCTCCTATCTCCACTTCCATTTGCTACCCTCCATGAATTTCTTCATCAATTAACTCTATTTCACCAACATCATGTACATGTTCATCTGTTGGAGGCTGATCCTCCCCCTGACAATGTACTTCAATGTGAAGCTGTTCGGACTGACCTACATCTTCTGACTGTAGAGGCTATTCAGCAATGATACTTTGAAGATTAGATTGAAGTTGTTCTTGTAACACTATCTCTACTTGCTTAGCTTGTTCAACCTCAGCTTGAGGCTGACCCTTTGTCACTGTTGGGACTTCCTTTTCAGCTTGTTCTTTTACTTGACTGGCAGAAGAAGGTTTCAATTTCATGAATTTGGATATGAAATCCATATTGTAAACATTCACCTTGGTAATTTCTTTAACAGTCTCATTCTCCAAGGAGATATTCATTTTCTTGAACACGGCAGTCAAATTGGCAGTATAGGGTAAGCTTCTCCTAGACTCTCTATATGTGCCCATAATCTGAATCATTATGTCTGGCAGACATACCTTGATCTTTTTGAACAGACAAAACAGTATAAACCTCTGAGACTCAGTTACCCTTCCTCTTCCTCCAATTTGAGGTGTTATCATGGTTGTGAGAATGTGGTGAAATAACCTCTTTGATGGAGAGAACTTGTTCGCATTAAGCTGAGTCAGTTTTGCCTGATTTTTGTCTTTGGGGTTACTAGGCAACCCTGTGAAAAGGGAGTAAGCATCATGATGATTATATTTAAATTCACCTTCGACTACCCCTTCTTTTGGAATTCTAAATGTTTTATGGAGGGAATGCTTAGAAACTTCAATCTTTGCCTCCTTGACACTAGTCCAAATTTTTATCTGTACTGACTCAAAATTCATATTATTGTAGAACTCAGCCATTTTTGGAAACTAAACAATTCCAACAGTTCATGAAATTTAGAAATCATTACCTGATCGTTAAAGTCCACGTACCGTGGAAACATTATCTTTCTAGGTTCCAATACTAATGCTGCTTGCATCGATGACCTAAGAGGATCAACTTCTTCTTCAACCTCCTCAAGAGTTGTTTCTGTAGCAGGAGTCTGGTGCCGCTTGGAAGGAGTTCCCAATACTTTTTCTTTCCCTTTTTCTAACTTCTCCTTAAGCACTGCGGGACTGATATCTTCATTGAGTGCTATCCTTGATCTTTTCTCCTTTGGTAGAGCCTCTGTAGACTCTGCTGGCATAGATTCATCTGGGTTCTGCTCCTCCATCGCCTTTCTCTTTCCCTTGCTCTCGGCGGCCGAAAACGACATGGTAGACGTAGAAAAGAGTAGAGGACGGAGGGCAGAAGAATGAGTAGAAGAAACGTGGAAAGAGAAACTGGAGAGGCTTGGCTTACGGTCTGGGCACGAGCGAGAAACTCGTGAATGCGGGAAGGAGTTTCGGCTTAAATGAAGAGGGTATGATGGACAAAGTAAGTAGGGTTGAGTATTTTATATAAGATACTGCCGACTTTACCAATTTCAACAGTTAATACCCAGAATACACTTTACTTTAAAGAAAATGCATTTCTATGCATTTATGTGATTTCCAGCATATGTGATTATATCTTATAGTATCAATCTTCACAGATTATTCCTTTGAAGCAAAATCAATGGAAATAAAATAGTTTTATCAAGGACACTGCCCAATCAGAGAGACCATTAATCTTACTAGCCATTTTCATTAGCCAAAGTTGATAAAAATCTATTTTATATTGAACTTAAAACAGTTTTAGTTTACTGAAAAGAGCTCAGAGTCAACCATATTTTCATTGATCTTTTATAATTTTTGATTAAGCATTCTAGTCTAACCACACCTTTTTACTCAAGGATACATGTTGATCAAACACTGGAATCCCTGGTTACTCAGTGCAGTTTACCTTTATGCTTCATATTTTGAACATAGATTGCATTTATTACCATGACTTGACCTCTGAATTTCTTTGAAACAGATGGTCAGTTTCTCAAATAATATGCCATTGCTCTGCCTTTTTCATTTTTCATTTTTCATTTAATGGTATATTCCCTGGTCTTTTAACAGAATTTTCTTAAAACTTGGCTTAAGGACCATATAAACACCAGATTTTCTACCATATTGACTTATTACTAATGACTTTCAAATTTTTAGACAATCTTCTGAGCAGTTCCAATTTAGACTATTTTAAGACCATTAAAGGCTCATTCAAGGATAATTGTGAGTATTTTAGGATAAGATTTAATATTCATAAATAGAAAATAACACTTCAGTTAAGATCAACAATTTTGTTCTTAGTTCAGAGTGATCTTAGTAGTTAACTGTTGAAGATTAGTAAAGGTGACAGATTTCAGATTTTACTCCCCCTGAATAACATAGTCTATGAACTTATTATGAAGAACAGATGAGAACATGAATGTGGATAGATCAAAGAGAAGACGAGCAAGAAGATATGAATGAAGGCCATACAAGAGCAAGGTAAAGACTTAGGGCCAATATACGAAGACCCAAAGACTTAGCCTTAAAGGTCTAGCAACAAACTAATAGCCTTCTATATAAACCAGCAGCTCTCAACCTTCAGCTTGTAGAAAAATCAGTGTTTCCAAAAGAGCATTTCCCCAACTGCTGACTTGTTATCTTAGACATGACTTGAACTGATTCCAAACATTATCTCAGTAATAGCACTTTACTACTTATAAGACAAATTTAGCCCACTATCCAAGCAAACATTCAACAATAACTAACAGCTCAAAAAAAGACAGTCCAACCCCAAAACATTATACATACAATCTCAAATCGGCTCAGCTCCCCTTCAAAATGTGCATAGATTTCAACCAAACATCACTTATTTTTTTAAAGTACACAGAGATGCAGCAACTAAATGCACATTACATATTTATGCTACATGCAATGTTTTGGACTCTTGGTACTTGGCAGAGGTCTAGCCTCTACACATGGCGTGGGTTTCCAGACATAAGGAATCTGCCCTTCTCCCAACTTCCATTTGATATACCAAGGAGTCATGTAGACCTATGCATCTACTCATGAACATGAACAACTAATTACGGCATGTAAAATTCTTATGTGAGTTATGCATGTGGCAGATGATCAGGAATCAATCATTTCAATACAACATCAATCAGAAGCATCAATTGATGAAATAGCATTCAACACCTATAGAAGTATCATTCTGACTAATCATTCGAAAACTCAAGGAAGAATTACACATGACATAAAATAAGCAAAGCAAGAAAGGGTATGAGTGGGGTTTAACTGACCTTTATGTGCCTTGAGTATTTATTCAACCCCTTTTATTTTGTCCATCAAGGCACACCTGCAAGACAGAATTACCTTGCATACCTAGGAACCCAAGAACTCTTGGGTCCTGTCAGATGAGTAACACCTCTAGCAGGTGTACTCCAAGCACTCAAATAATCAAATTTCATGATTGAACAATTGTTCATTACATGCCCCACATTCCCACAATAATAACATGACAAATGAATTCATGTTCTTCTTAAATGCATTAATGGAAAGATTTTGTGGGATGGCATTAGCTCTGCCATTTCTATCATGGAACATGAAATTTCCTCTCATATGCCAACAGTTCTCAACTGTATGGCCTATTCTTTTACAATTGTTACAATGAGGACTTTTATTTGAAGTCAAATTTGGCCTTCTTTGTTCATTAAAGCTTCTCTAGGTTTGTAATCCAGCATTGTTGAGATACCAGCAGTCATGCATCCTATGCCCAATTCTATTACAATGAAAACATTGAATTTTCTTTTTCTGCACAACATGATTGTTACCCTTTTTACTTTCATTCAATTTCTTGGATGCATTCATGTCATCAGCTATCAATACATGGCAGTCATCCATAACATGACCTGCCCTACCATAATAATGACATGAAGATTTCTTTTGGTATGCATGTGAGTGAGTGGGGAGTTTTTTGGCGACATGCATTGATGAATCAGATTTCTTAGCAATAGTAGAGTTTTCAGCATGGACAGATTTCACAGCATTAGCAGAAACATTCTTATTATTATTCTGATTCACACTCTTTCTATGTTTTCAAACCTTTTTCAGATTTTTAGATGGATTATCAATTCTTTGAGCAGAAAATTGAAAAACATTTGAGGTAGAACAAGAGATAAAAGAAGTTTGAGTTTTGTTTCCAAAGTTCTTTTTATTCTCAGGGTTATAGCCCAACCGTTCTCTCTGAAAGTTCACAGTTGTTCCATGAATTTTATCCAAGTTATCCTTTCCCTTAACAGATTTAGACAGAGAATTTCTTAGGTCTTGGATTTCAGAATTCAAAGAAGCAACATTCAACTCATATCCAGCAATTTCAGTTTCACATGAAATAACTTGCTGATGCAGAGCATCATTCAAACTCTTTAAAGTAACAATTTCTTGTTCAAGCTTTTGTACCTTATTAACCTCTTCCTCTTTCAACACACATTTCCCCTTTTCGATAGTCAACCATTTTTCTGACAAGACAATATTTAAAACCATGAGCTTTTGATTTTGTTCTTTCATGTTGCTATTTTCTTCCAGCAATTTATCCTCAGATTCATCAAATTCTTTTTTCTTTTCAAGTAGCAGTTCATTTTCTTCTTTTAAAGACTTGATCAAACTTTTCTGCATATCATCATCGGAATTAAGATCATCAATTAATTCTTTCAAGAAAATACATTCATTACATGTTTTTTTCATTTTTCAGTTCTTCATTTTCAGCATGGTCGGATTCAGCATGGGTAACATGTTTTAGTTTCTTTTTCAATGATTTTTTTTCTTTTCCTATTTTCTTCTTTTCAGTTTTGACGTTGTGATACTTATCTAACAAACCATTATAAAGAGTCATCAGTTCTTCAAAGGTGATTTCGTCAAAGCTAGAACTTACCTGTGATGAAGACTCATCCAGTTGATCACTGCTGTGATCTCTGACCACAAGACACGCATCATCTTGCATATCAGTTCTTACCTTCAATCTGTCTAAAATTTCTTTAGTGCTAATGCACTCAGAAACATAAAGAAACTCATCAGCATCAATTGCCATCTTCACTAGATTTAGGGCTTCCACATTTTCAGCATTCTCAAATCTTTCAACTACAGTCCATGTAGATTGATCTTCTGGAAGATCATATGGATTGTGTGCTATAGGAATCCCCAAATTGGAGTCTAAAGAGATTACATTATCTCTGAACTTTCCTAGCCAGCTATAAAAACTAGAAGCATCAAATCTCGGTGGTTTGGCCATGAAAATAGATTTAAAACAAAGATGAGCACAAAGGATGCACCAAAGATGCAAGATCTGATATGTAGATCATTGGATCTAAGCACATAGAAACCTGCTCTGATACAAATTGTTAAGCCGATGGGAGTCGGTCCAATGGTGCAACAAGGATTCAGAGGGGGGGTGAATGAATCCCCTTCTAAAAACTTGATCAATTTAAAACTCAATCTAAGGACATTAAACTTGTGCAGAATTAAAAGCAATCGATCTCTGTAGACTATGAAAACCAATGATGCACTTAATCGAATAGATTAACTGCAAAAGTGCAGACTCCTAAGCAAGTCTACATTGTCGATAGAAACAAATCAAGCATACACTACATACATTCAATCAGAACCGTAGATAGGAACGCGCCTAGCATACATCTAACGGTTGACAAATTGGAAAGCAAACCACGGTACGCAAGATCTTTTTAGGTGGTTCAATCCTCAGGACCTACATCCACCCCACACTCCAACCAGAGTGTGGATTCCACTGTCAAATAGCTTGAACGGCTGGGCTTCACAGCTTGTCAACAACAGCTGAGCTTCACAGCTTGCTTAACCGCTGACTAACAGCTTGACTGCTGGGCAATACAGCTTCGCCACCGCTGGGCATTACAGCTTAGCCACCGCTGATACACAGCTTAATCCGCTGGGCCTTACAGCTTAGCCTCCGCTGATACACAACTTAGAAGAGGAATGAAAAGAGAAAACAGGAAACCAAGAAGTTCAGCATCGGAAAGCTGACAGTAAAAGCAAATCGAAATGCTCACGCAAGAGCGCTGTGCCATGGATCTGATCCAAAGGACACAGTGGAAATAGATCTTCAGATCTCTTGAACCTTCATCTCGCTTCACACTCACGAACTCTTCAAGCTTCCTTTCTACGAAAGGTTTCTCATATCTCCCATTTTCTTGTACTTCTCTCTCTCAGACTCCTTCAGATCTCTCTCTCTCTCTCAATCTTTTTTGCTCTGCTCTGCTCTCTTTTTCATCTTCGTCGTCATCGACCTTTTTCACTATCCCCTAATTTTATTTTGATCGCAGAAGAAGGCTTTTTAAGGCTTTAGCCTGGGGTCCCACAGGCTCACCCTTAGGGCGTGTGGAGGGCTTGTTCCCGCCTAATCAGGGACGCCACGTGTCAGTTGCAGACGAGTACAAGGATCCACATCTCAACTTCTTTTTGGGACAGTCCACCTTGGATCACATGCCCCAATCATAGACTCAGTGGAACCTTGAACCACGTGACATCATTAAGTGAGAAACTCCCTGCTCGAAATTGGGTCCTTTAGTTGACTTAACCCTATCAAGAAAGAGTAAGGCATTTCATCAAATACCTTATAATCATGTGACAGACTAATTGAATAGTGCTAATTGCAAATATGCATAGAGTTGAAATATGCAATAAAGACACCGTGCACTGACCTTATTATGCAGTATAAGAAACATGCACTGACTTCTATATGCATAGGTGAAAATGTGCACAGACCCTTACATACGTATGGCAAAAATATGCACTGACCAGTATGTGTTCTATGTAAAACATGCACTAACCTAAGTGTGCTAAATGCAAAGCATGCACGGACCAATGTGTGTTAAATGTGAAACATGCACGGACCTCATATTGCAGAAGGCAAAAGATGCACCAACTTGAGTTGTGCAAGCTGCACGAGTGCACCGACTTGTTATGTGCACAAAGAAGGATGTGCACCGACCTTGTTTAGCACATGGCAAATGTGCACAGACTCGAATATGCACAGGGCAATGAAAGATGCACCGACCTTGTTCTACCTAAGGAAGGATGTGCACCGACCTTGTGTAGCACAAGGCGAATGTGCACTGACTTGATTATGAACAAGGCAAAGATAGATGCACCGACCTTGGTCTTCAATATGCATGATATAAAAACATGCATCGACTGTGTATATGCATGGAATAGAAATGTGCACCGACCGTGTGTATGCATCCTGAGTAAATATGCACTAGACAGAAAGAGGTGCACCGACCTTGGTCTAGTCCAGAGGGATGTGCACCGACCTTTATGTGCTTGAGTCCGAAACATGCACCAACCTTGTGTGCATTCACACAGGAGCGTGCACTGACCTCGTGTGCAGACAAACAAACTATGCACCGACCTTAGTGAGACTAAGGTAGATGTGCATGGACCTTGATCCAGCATGACCTGGAACGTGCACTGACCTTATATGCAAAATGCTCAACATATGCATCGACCTACATGAATGAACTGTAACATGCACTGACCTTATATGACACACAGACTTAGACAAACGTAAACAGATTTGATTGAAGTATTTCTTCATTTCAGTCTCAACATGATTCATAGATTGTCATTATAAAAACCTGGGTTCCAAGAACCTTCAAATCTACCACCTTCAACCAGTAGTGCCAAGACAGGAGCAGTGGTGAGATGTTCTGTAAGAGTTAGGAAACTCTCCTCGCAGTCTTTTGACCATATGAAGGGATTTTACTTTCTTGTGAGCCAAGTCAAAGGAACGACAATTTTGGAGAAATCCTTAATGAATCACCGGTAGTAACCAACCAACCCGATAAAGCTTCTAACTTCGGTCACAGTCGTTGGTCGGCTCCAATTCCTGACAACATCTACCTTCGAAGGATCAACATCAATACCTTCCTTTGAAGTAATATTGCCAAGGAAAGAGACCCTCATTAGCCAGAACTCGCACTTGCTGAGCTTTGCGTAGAGTCGATGCTCACTTAGAGTTTGTAGAGCTATTTTTAAATGTTCTTCATGTTCTTCCTTTGTTTTGGAATAGATGATAATATAATCAATAAATATGACCACAAATTGGTCGAGATACGGCCTAAAAATATTGCTCATGAGTTGCATAAACGCTGCAGGGGCGTTGGTCAACCTGAACGGTATTACCGCGAACTTATAATGCCCATATATGCTTCGGAAAGTAGACTTGTAGATGTCTTCATCTTTGATCCTTAGCTGATGGTAACCTGACCTAAGGTCGGTCTTGGAAAATATTTTGCTCCAGAAATTTGATCAAATAGTTCATCGATACGTGGCAACGGATATTTGTTCTTGATGGTGAGTTGATTAAGTCGCCGGTAGTCGATACATAGCCTGAGAGATCCATCTTTCTTCTTGATAAATAGAACCGGCGCACCCCAAGGGGATGTGCTGGGTCGAATGAAGCCCTTATCTAGTAACTCCTGAAGTTGCCTCTTCAGTTCCTTGAGTTCTGTGGGGGACATCATATAGGGAGCTATTGAAACAGGTGTTGCTCCTGGAACGAGTTCAATGCAGAAGTTTACTTCCCTCTCAGGCGGTAAACCAGGTAAGTCCGATGGAAAGACATCAGGGAAATCTTTGAAAATAGGGATTTCTTCTATGTGAATTTCCTTGGACTCGGTGACCATCACAGAAGCAAAAAAACTTCACATCCTTGCGAAATTAGTTTGCAAGCATGAAGAGAAGTAATAATGATAGGGACCTTCCTATAATTGATGCAAAGGAAATAGAAATGGGGGAGACCTGGTTTTTGAAAAGAAATTCTCCTATTGTGACAATTTATGTAGGTGTCATGGTCAACAAGCCAGTCTACTCCTAGAATGGCATCGTAGCCTTCCATATCAAGGCATACGAGGTTTGCTGGAAGATAATGACCTTCTACAATTACTTCACTATCAGGGTAGTGGGTCGTGAGTTTTGTGTCCGGACCTAAAGGTGTTGTGATTGTGGTGCGGACACTAGAGCAAGCGAGAAGCACGAACCGGCGAGCCGTCAGTACCGTACGTGGAGCACCACTCAGGCTACATCGACTTCCCTTTGGCTCGGAGATAGTCTGGAGTCTCCACCATGAGTTTAGACACCTTTTTAGCATTTATTTGCATTGTATTTGGGCTTGTAATGTGTGTTTTTACATGGGTTTTAATTTTGGGCTCTTTGTAAGGCTCTTAATAAGCCATTTGGATTAAGCCCTTTAGAGTCCATTAAGAGGTGTGGCCATATTGGACCCCTAGGTTTCATAATGGATCTTCAAATGACTTAAGGCCCAATTGGGCTTCTTCTTCTCATGGGCCACCTAGGTTGGAAGGCCTATAGGCTATCATGGGCTTGTGGACGGCCGCTTGATGGCCTTGGACCAACTTGGCCCAAGAATGGCCCATGAAGGAGGCGCCCCCTATTTTGGCTCTATTAGGCTAGTTTTTTTCTTTTCTTTCCTCTCTTTGACCACATGGGAAATATGTAATCTTGACTTTCCCAAGATGCCCCTCATCGACCCTAGATCTGAGGGCATGTCTAGTCATTTACCATGGGAGGTCATTTCATATAAAAGGTTGTAATTTTCATTTCTATCACAATTAATGCATAAAAATTCTAATTTTTGTTGGAGCCAAGCAAGGGCCGCCCCTCTCTCTCCCTCATCTCTTCTTCTTGCAGCTGGGAAGGCTGTAACCTGAGGTGTGAAGCCTCATCTATCTGGTGTGGAGTTCGTCGTCGCCGCCGCCACCGCCATCAAGCCGCCGTTGCACCACCACCGCCATCGTCAGTATTCTGCCAATCGCAAGACAGTAGGCCATTCCCAGAATTTCTGCTCTCAGCCTCGAGATCTTTTGGATCCCAAACTTTCAGGATGTGTTTTAGAGGTTCAACCCACGTCCCAAAAAAATTGGTGGAGCTTCTAGATTTTAATTTCTATTTTTCCATTTTCGTTCTCCACCTTCTTACAGATCTGCCTGCAGTCTGTCCAGTTTTCCAGAAACCAAGTAGAACGTTCATGAACCCACCTTCCCCTAATCTAAATGACTTGATATTTTTATTTGAGATTCTATCCACCGCCCCCATCACCCACAAATTTTCGTGGAATTTGTAGAGTTTTCTACCTATTTTTAAAAATCACTGTCAGATCCAAAACTCAGATCTGTCTCTACTGTCCAGATCCGACCACCCGGTGCTATAAAATACTTTTCTCATCCAAATCTCCACCAAATCCTTCACAAAAATTATTCCCGTTTTCCTCTCTCTCCCCTCTACAAGTTTCATGAAGAGCTCAACATCTAGATCAGAGGTCTACATTGCGGTCAACGCCAACTCTCAGGAAAGTTTACTTCTGCCCGGTTAGATATGAAACAGAGATCAGTCCGGTTCTAAAATCCCCCATCAGAAGTATAGCCCCAAATAATTTTCTGGAGTTACAGAGGGTCGAAGTATTTCGAGAGAGCTTTCCAACGGCGGTGGTTTCGCACCGATCTGACGTCGGTGCTGTTCGCAGCAGCTTCTGTCTCTGGAGCGCGCAGGTTTGAAACTGAGTTTCAGATCCGTGGACAGCAACTCCGACAAGTGAAGATCGGAGCCACTCGGCCTCCGACCGGTGTTCCAGCCAGGCCGCCGTCCAGGGGAGAGCACCACCTGGTGTCACCATCACAGCGGGACTCACCCCGTCAGATCTAGAGGACTGAGCAGCACGTGGGCCCCACGAACCCGCAGATTGCGCCGTCCAGATAGCACCAAAACGCGGGTTTCGGCACTATCGGAGCGACATCAAGATGCTGCCCTTCAACCCAATTCCCATTACTCCCGGGCCCCACACGTGACCTGTTACCTCCCTGCATGGAGTGGGTCGAAACATTTATACTGCAGTAAACTTTTTTAATCGGGAGTACGGATTTGGCCGGGGTTGTCTTCCCCACACTGGGAGCGTGGAGGTAACGGTCTTAACTTCTTGGCATTACGCTTGCTTTTCTAGTATATGGTTGTATGCCGCTGTGAGAGCGTAGGATTCTAGCCCGTGAGTTCATGTCACCGCTGTGAGCGAGAGAGTGACCCGTCTCGTTGCTCGATCCGAGCACGGAAGTGAGTCGACCACCCTTGACTCTGCCGGTTTCTCAACCGCGCGGATCCACGTTTCCCCTCGCTTGGGATGATGAGTGAGCTTGCGTTTCTGTTAGCGACATATAGCCCATAGGAACTCTTAGTGTCGAGCCGAAGTGTCTCTCCTATTCGTATGTTGCTGGTCGCATCTACATTTAGAGTCCGAGGTCCACATCACTTAGAGTCGGTCCCTCTGTCCGTCCCGCATCAGCTTGTTATCAGAGCGAGTCGAGTCTAGGGTAGTCGTTGCATAAGTCTTGCATGGTCTAAGTCGAGTCGGGATCATCATTATTTTCAAAACAAAAAAAGTTTTTTAAACATGCATTTCATCCCGATAACCCGGTATATTAAAAGGTGTCGCCCGAACGTTAGGTTACGCCTATCAGGAAGGCCGCACACTCGTGTCGAGGAGATCTTCGGGTCGACCCTCTGCCACGTACCAGATATTGGTTAAGTCTAGGTGCATTAGTCTGTGTTTGCATTAGTCTGTCTCCTAGTCCGTGTGTCTTTGCATGACTACCCATTGAGGCACCCAATACTCGCCACCACCACCTATGGCGGATTCCCAAGCCCGTAGTTCCGATGAGTCCTCGACAGTCGAGATGTTCCGAGCCCTCATGGATCATCTCGATACGCGTATGGATGGCCTTAGTACGCGCCTAGATGGCATAGGAACGCGTCTAGAAGGGAGGATGAAAGCTCTAGAGGATTGGGCCGAAGCATCAGACCAATCCACTTAGGGTCTTGTAGGGAGGATTGCTGTCCTTGAGAGGGCCCAAGTGGCAGCGCAACCCACGCCGACGAATGGCCAACAAGAGCCGGCTCAGCAACCTGCTGTGCCAAGGGCTCAGGGGGTAGATGTTGGGAGGCAGTAGGTGCACGAGGTGGATGACTATCCATCTGATAATGAACAAGGGGGTTATGGACGTCAAAACCAACGACGGAATCGTGATGATGATGACGATCGCATTCTTAGGAGCGTGCGTGCAGACCCTCCCCTATTTGATGGGTCTCTAGACCCGAAGGTCTATTTAGATTGGGAGGCCGGCATGGATCGGTACTTCGAGTGGTTTGAGATGACGGACCACCGAAGAGTTCGGTACGCGAAGATGAAGTTGCATGGGCAGGCCCAAACTTATTGGATAAATGTGGAGAGCCTGTTAATGCAGCGACATCAACCCCAGATCGGTACTTGGGATGACATGAAAATCAAGTTAAGACAGAAATACCTTCCTGCCACATACCGCCAGCGTCTCATAGACAAATGGCAAAGTCTCACCGAAGGGAGCTGATCCGTGACTGAGTACACCGCCGAGTTTGATGAGTATTGTTTGCGGTGTGGAGTTACCGAAGAGAGCACCATGACCATCTCATGCTTTCAAAGAGGTCTGCGGCCGAACTACCAATATGAACGTTTCCACCGCAATGTGACCACTTTAGAACAGGCGTATCAGGTTGCTCTCGAATTGGAGCAATTCGAGCCCGAGTTTGAGCCTACCAATCGGTGGGGCCCCTTTCCCATTCGTAGTTTCGAGCCCCGTGGCTCTTCTGGCACATATTCAAGGACCCCCATTGCTCGACCTTCGGAGCCCACTCGTCCCGAGCCATTCGCTCCTAGACCTCGCCTTCCACCTCCGAGGGATATCCATCCTCGTCCCCAACCCACGGCACCTACGGCCCGTCCACCGGCACCCGCACCCGTTGCTCATCCTTTGTTGCCTACACATCCTATCTGTCGGGAGGATAAGGGGAAAGGACCTTTGATCGGGGAGCCTAGTGGATCACGGCAGCAGTGTTATCGCTGCAATGGGTTTGGCCATTTCACCAACCAGTGTCCCACTCGTCAATCTCTAGTCATTGGGGACACACAGGCCGGGGACACCACCTCTTTATATCTTGTGTTAGTCAGCTATGAAGCAGATCTGGAGCTAGCTGACGAGTTCTATGAGATTGAAGGTGAGGGCCAGGATGCCCAACATTCAGACGATACCCACTTGGGGGTCGTCAGATGTATTCTCACCCAGCCATAGGCCAGTGATGACTGGCGTCGGACCACCATTTTTCATACATACTGTCGGTTGGGCGGGCAAGTGTGTAAGGTGATTATCGATAGTGGAAGTTGTATCAATGCAATCTCCACAGCCCCTGTCTCTTGTGTTGGTCTTACTCCCATGGACCATCCTTGCCCCTATCGAGTATCATGGGTGGATTCCACCTCCATTCCGATCAGGCTGCGGTGTTTGGTCCCACTGCAGTTCCATGCCTACCGTGACGAGATCTGGTGTGATGTCCTCCCCATGGAGGTGGGTAATATTATTCTTGGTAGGCCGTTGTTATTTGATCAGGATGTCACACTCTATGGCCGGTCGAACACCTGTACCTTCGACCATGGTGGCCAACGGATTATCCTCAACCCCTCTCAGCCCAAGAAGCCTCCAGTTGGGGGTCCTATTGGTCCTAGTACTCCGGAGCCTTCCGTCCCCAGGCCCAGTACCCCATCCCCAGCTAGGGCCATGACCGTTACATCGAGCATAGGTGAACCCTCTTCTAGGAGGTTGATGATGATTAGCTCCCAAGAAATGGAGCGGGAGGCTAGTAGGGGTAGCCCTGTGTTTGCTATTACGGTCCGAGAGGTGGAGCCAAAGTCCGAGGGTGAACTCCCACCCGATGTCATTCCTATTCTGCAGGAGTTCGCTGATATTTTTCCCGAGGAGCTTCCCGAGGGACTCCCACCTATGCGGGATATTCAGCATGCTATCGACCTGATTCCGGGCTCCTCATTGCCCAATTTTCCTCATTATCGCATGAGTCCCACGGAACATGCCGAGCTAAAACGGCAGGTCGATGAGCTGATGCAGAGAGGGTCTGTTCGGGACAGCATGAGTCCATGTGTTATTCCCGCATTACTTCCCCCAAAGAAGGATGGCACATGGAGAATGTGCATTGATAGTCGTGCCATCAACAAAATCACCGTGAAGTACAGGTTCCCTATTCCCCGCCTAGATGATATGCTAGACATGATGGCCGGTGCCACTATCTTCTCGAAGATCGATCTTAAGAGGGGCTACCACCAGGTGAGGATTAGGCCAGGTAATGAGTGGAAGACCGCATTTAAGACCAAGGATGGTCTATATGAGTGGTTGGTTATGCCCTTTCGGTTCACCAATGCCCCTAGCACCTTCATGCGACTCATGACTCAGGTCCTTCGGCCATTCATTGGAGTGTTTGTGGTTGTGTAGTTTGATGATATCCTTATATATAGTCGCACTAAAGGGGACCACTTGGACCATCTACAGCACGTCTGTCTGCTTTTGAGGCGAGAGCAGTTGTTTGTGAACCCACAGAAATGTGCCTTCATGACACCTCAGCTTACCTTCTTGGGTTTTATTGTGTCTAGTACTGGGGTCTCTGCTGATCTGGAGATGGTATGGGCCATTGTTGAGTGGCCGGAACTCCGTACAGTACATGATGTCCGCAGCTTCCATGGTCTTGCGACGTTCTATCATCGTTTCATCCGCGGATTTAGCTCCATCACTGCCCCGATCACAGACTATATTCGGAAGGGTACGTTTGTATGGACGAAGGCCGCTGCTGCTGCCTTCAAGGACATCAAGGAGCGCATGACCTAGACACTGATTCTTCGATTGCCAGATTTCTCAAAGGTGTTTGAGGTCTCTTGTGATGCGTCGGGTGTAGGGATTGGAGGAGTGTTGAGTCAGGAGGCCCACCCGGTCACGTACTTTAGTGAGAAGCTGGATGACGTGAAACTGCGATACTCCACTTATGATAAAGAATTCTACACAGTTGTTCAGGCTCTTAGGCATTGGAGGCACTATCTTTTACATCAGGAGTTTGTCTTGTATTCCGATCATGAGGCTTTGAGGTTCCTCCATTCCCAAAAGAAGCTTAATGCGCATCATAGCAGATGGGTTGAGTATCTCCAGCAGTACAAATTTGTGCTTAAACATAAGGCTGGAGTGGAGATTAAGGTGGCTGATGCCTTGAGTCGGCGTGCATGTCTGCTGACTACCATGAGTGCCGAGGTCATAGGGTTAGAGAAGATGAGAGAGGCCTATGTTGACTGTCCTGACTTTGGTCAGATTTATACCACTCTCCAGGCCGGACCCTCAAGAGACCATGATGATTATGTGCTCCAGGAGGGTTACCTCTTTCGAGGAGGCAGGCTTTGTGTTCCCCGAACTTCAGTTCGAGACTTCTTAGTCTGTGAACTACATGCGGGAGGTCTAGCCGGCCACTTTGGTCGGAACAAGACTATCGAGACTGTTGAGCACATATTTTATTGGCCGAGTTTGAAGAGAGATGTTGCTCATATTGTGGCCCAGTGCCATACATGTGCTACGACCAAAATGAAGAAGCAAAGTTCGGGCCTTTATACGCCTCTTCCCATGCCTGATGCTCCGTGGCATGATGTTAGCATAGATTTTGTTTTGGGATTGCCACGTACCTCTAGGAAGCATGACTCGGTCTATGTGGTTGTTGACCGATTCTCGAAGATGGCCCTTTTCATTCTCTGCTCGAAGACTTCGGATGCTTCGAGGATAGCCCGTTTTTTCCTTACTCATGTGGTGTGCAAGTTTGGGTTGTCTCGTACCATAGTGTCTGACCGTGATGTTAGGTTCATCAGTTATTTTTGGAAGACACTATGTCATATGCTGGGTACTCACCTCAAGTTTTCCACTGCATATCATCCCTAGAGAGATGGTCAGACCGAGGTGGTCAATAGGAGTCTGGGTGATCTTTTGAGGTGTCTTGTCAGGGACCTGGCAGAATTTGCATATAATGATTCGGTTAATAGGTCTACCGGTATGAGTCCATTCGAGATTGTCACAGGTCGTAGGCCTAGGAAGCCAGTGGATCTTGTCCCCATGCCCATTCATGCACGTGTGTCTGAGTTTGTCGAGTCATTTGCTAGGCATGTTAGGAGTCTACATGATGACATCCGTCATCCCATTGAGGCCAGTAATGCACGGTATAAGGAGATAGCCGATGCCCATCGACACCACCGTGAGTTCCAAGAGGGTGAATATGTCATGATCAGGGTAAGACCTGAACAGTTTCCCTCTGGAACCGTAAAGAAACTGCAAGATCACGGAGCCAGTCCATTTAGAGTGCTGAAACACATTGGGTTAAATGCGTATGTTGTGGACCTGCCTGAGGAATATGGTATAAGCTCTACTTTCAATGTGTTAGATCTAGTTGCATATAGGGACCCAGCGGTGATCCCTAGTGAGCCTTTCGAGCCATCTCCCCCCATTGAGAGTGATCCCACACCTGAGTGTCCACCACCAGCCACATTTCCATGACAGCGAGAGCATAAAGATCATATACTGGATGAGCAGGTGACAGTTACCCGGAGTGGATTCTACCTGCGCTACCCAGTGCGTTGGAAAGGGCGACCCACCACTGAGGATACTTGGATCACCCATGGAGAGTTGCAGCGGATAGATCCGGATCTACTGGAGCGCTACCAGAGCGATGTAGACCCTTACTCGATAGGGACGAGTTTCTCCCACCCGGGGAGAATTGGTGCGGACACTAGAGCGAGCGAGAAGCACGACCGGTGAGCCGTCGGTACCGTACGCGGAGCACCACTCGGGCTACATCGACTTCCCTTTGGCTCGGAGATAGTCTGGAGTCTCCGCCATGAGTTTGGACACCTTTTTAGCATTTATTTGCGTTGTATTTGGGCTTGTAATGTGTGTTTTTACTTGGATTTTAATTTTGGGCTCTTTGTAAGGCTCTTAATAAACCATTTGGATTAAGCCCTTTTGAGTCCATTAAGAGGTGTGGCCATATTGGAACCCTAGGCTTCATAATCGATTTTTAAATGACTTAAGGCCCAATTGGGCTTCTCCTTCTCATGGGCCACCTATGTTGGAAGGCCTATAGGCTATCATGGGCGTGTGGATGGCCTCTTGATGGCCTTGGACCAACTTGGCCCAAGAATGGCCCATGAAGGGGGCGCCCCATATTTTGGCTCTATTAGGCTAGTTTTTTTCTTTTTTTTCTTCTCTTTGACCACATGGGAAATATGTAATCTTGACTTTCCCAAGATGCCCCTCATCAACCCTAGATCTGAGGGCATGTCTAGTCATTTACCATGGGAGGTCATTTCATATAAAAGGTTGTAATTTTCATTTCTATCACAATTAATGCATAAAAATTCTGATTTTTGTTGGAGCCAAGCAAGGGCTGCCCCTCTCTCTCCCTCCTCTCTTCTTCTTGCAGCTAGGAAGGCTGTAACCTGAGGTGTGAAGCCTCATCTATCTGGTGTGGAGTTCGTCGTCACCGCCGCCACCGCCATCGAGCCGCCGTTGCACCGCCAACGCCATCGTCGGTATTCAGCCAATCGGAGGATAGCAGGCCATTCCCAGAATTTATGCTCTCCGCCCCGAGATCTTTTGGAGCCCAAACTTTCAGGGTGAGTTTTAGAGGTTCAACCCACGTCCCAAAAAAATTTGTGGAGCTTCTAGCTTTTATTTTCCATTTTTCCATTTTTGTTCTCCACCTTCTTCCAAATCTTTCTACAGTCTGTCCAGTTTTCCAGAAACCAAATAGAACGTTCATGAACCCACCTTCCCCTAATCTAAATGACTTGATACTTTTATTTGAGGTTCTGTCCACCACCCCCATCACCCAAAAATTTTCGTGGAATTTCTGAAGTCTTATACCTATTTTTAAAAATCATTGTTAGATCCAAAACTCAGATCTGTCTCTACTGTCCAGATCCGACCACCCGGTGCTATAAAATACATTTCTCCATGCAAATCTCCACCAAATCCTTCACAAAAATTATTCCCGTTTTCCTCTCTCGCCCCTCTACAGGTTGCATGAAGAGCTCAACATCTAGATCGGAGGTCTACTACACGGTCAACGCCAACTCTCAGGAAAGTTCACTTCTGCCCGGCTAGATCTGAAACAGAGATCAATCCGGTTCTAAAATCCCCCATCAGAAGTACAGCCCCAAAGAATTTTCTAGAGTCACAGAGGGTCGAAGGATTTCGAGAGAGCTTTCCAACGGCGCTGGTTTCGCACCGATACGACGTCGGTGCTGTTCGCAGCAGCTTCTGTCCCCGGAGTGCGCAGGTCTGAAACTGAGTTTCAGATTTGTGGACAGCAACTCCAACAAGTGAAGATCGGAGCCACCCGACCTCCGACCGGTGTTCCAGCCTGGCCGCCATCCAGGGGAGCGTGCCACCAGATGTCCATCACAGCGGGACCAACCCCGTCAGATCAAGAGGACTGAGTAGCACGTGGGCCCCACGAATGCGGAGATCGCGCATTCCGGACAGCACCAAAAAGCGGGTTTCGGCACCGTCGGAGCGACATCAAGATCTTGCTCGTCAACCCAATTCTTGTTACTCTCGGGCCCCACATGTGACCTGTTACCTCCCTGCGTGGAGTGGGTCGAAACATTTATACTGCAGTAAACTTTGTTAATCGGGAGTACGGATTTGGTCGGGCTTGTCTTCCCCACGCCGGGAGCGTGGAGGTAACGGTCTTAACTTCTTGGCATTACGCTTGCTTAGCTAGTATATGGTCGTATGCCGCTGTGAGAGCGTAGGATTCTAGCCCATGAGTTCATGTCATCGCTGTGAGCAAGAGAGTGACCCGTCCCATGGCTCGATCCGAGCACGGAAGTGAGTCGACCACCCTTGACTCTGCCGGTTTCTCAACTGCGCAGATCCACGTTTCCCCTCGCTTGGGACGACGAGTGAGCTTGCATTTCTGTTAGCGACGTATAGCCCATAGGAACTCTTAGTGTCGGGTCGAAGTGTCTCTCCTATTCGTATGTTGCTGGTCGCGTCTATATTTAGAGTCCGAGGTCCGCATCACTTAGAGTCGGTCCCTCTATCCATCCCGCATCTGATTGCTAGGTCCGATGGTAGAGGAACATGTGAAATTGGTAAAGTTCTTGCAAAGGCTGTAGATAAAAAACAATGAGAGGCACCAGTATCGAATAGTACAAATGCAGGATGCAAATAAATTTGAACGGTACCTTCCATCAGCCCATCATCCTTGGGGGCTTCATCATCGTCTAGAACCGCATTAAGACGTGCTTGCTACTTGCATCCACCGTTAGAGGGTTGTTTTGTAGCAACCTGGATAAATTATAGTAATGAAAATTTCCTAAATAAATCAAAGAAAAGGGCCAAATCAAACAAATAATAAAAACCCAACCCCATTAGGGCCTCCCGTACCTACTCTACTCAATAAGGCTAATGGGCCAAGCCTTAAAAAACATTTTTGCGTAAACCTTCCAAAGAATATACGCTTATTGGGCCTTCAACTCATAACCTCTCCCACGGTGGAAAAGGTGGAGCTTAGGATATAAATGTATATACACATAATAGAAGGATTGTGTTATAAACTTAACACTTTATCACATTCGAACGTGCATGGGCTTTTGGGTTTTGAACTCCAACAGGGTAGCGACTGTGGATATAGCAATATAGAGACTACATAGGAAAGTTAAAACCCATTAGGATCCATACGTGGAAATTTATATACTCTTAGGATTCTAAACCCCGAAAATCTATAAATAACCCCATCGAGTAAGCAATCGTCTATTGCTTTACTTTCTGTTCGACGACGACCTGATGCTCTTTGCGGCTGCTACAGAGAAGCTTGTTTCCTGCTGTTGAAACCACGAAGGAGTTGGTTTCCTCTTCTCCTTACATCTTGATTGCAGCGTACAGTTGCTGCTATAGCTGCTGCCGTCTTCGTCGGCCTCTTGCGGTCATACAAGAAGAAAAGTGAAGCTGATGTTCTTCCTGCTATTGCAGTTGCTATGATTACGGCTCCATGATTGTGGCTGCCGTAGTGTTAAGAAGAAGCCTTGCTTCTTCTGATAGTGCCAGCTGGTCGAGTGTTTCCGTTGTTGTAGTTTCTCTTAGTATATATCCTCTACCCTCATTGTTGTCTGCTTCTGTTCGAAGTGCTGCAATAAATTGTTATACTTCTTCCACGATCGTGTGCTGCTGCATATTCTCATTTCTCTGCTTTGTTCTCTCATCCAAATCAACTTAAGAGGTAGGTGTTCTCATGTTACGAAGCCCAACATAATAATCACACTAATTTCATGCATATAGGTCTTATATCATTGTATCACGAGTACTGTTTAGTTTTTATGAGTTTTTTGTAAATAGCGACCATGGCATGGGCGCCTATTAAATAAACGCACACGCAAACAGTCGTTGATTCGTTATTGCAATTTAATAAACACGACATGTTAAAAATTAATTACTATGTAACCTGATGTGAAAATTAATGCATGAATATGATTCTGGATTCCTGATATTTTTCTCTGTCTACTAATGTTTGAAATTTCCTGATTTTATGATCTCCCAGTCTGTGAATAGTAATATGTGTCTATGATCATATCTGCCCGATGCGTAGCATCAGACAAAGAATGGGCGACATTCCCTTAGTCACTATTTAAATAATGAACGCCCTCACACAAGGGCGCTAATCTGTAAATAACCAGTAAATAGAGAATATATTAGAAATTATGAATGCACGACCGAGGTCAGGGCATTATTTAAAGAATGAACGCCATTGTACACAGTCACTATTTGAAATCATAGATATTAATTTCTAGAAAAATCCTAGAATTAACGCCCTTATATAGTGTCGTTAATTTTCATTATATTCATGAAAATTTTGATATAAAGTGTCACGCCCCGAGCGCGGAAGATTCCCGGAGACGCGTGACGAGTTTATATCAATCATGTGAATCAGAGTGGTCGTGTATTCGACACAAAGACAGAGATGCGCAAAATAGCAAGATAACCCAATCCTTTATTTCATAATGGATAGACTATTACAAATCCAATACTCTGTTTAATAAAAAGGAAAAGAATACATATTTGACTCAAGAAACTATAGAAAAGACTAGATGACACTTGAGCAGCTCTATCACTTTCACTCTTGACCATTCCCATCCGATTGACTTCCATCGTCGTCGGACTTACCTGAAAAGTAAAAAGGGACAAACGGAATGAGCGAACGCTCAGTAGGAAATTATATCTCAAGTACTAGCAAGGGGTTTAAGTAATTACATCTTTCATGAATGTAATAAAGCTATGCATGCTCGCATAAAACGACAAGATAGAGAGAATGTAATATCAAGGAAATAAGATGAACTTAATCATGAACTTCCAACAAGATAACAAGTTTATTCAAGATATTCGAGCAAGTACGTTTAACAAGTCATGTCAAGAACTTTGGCTATCATGTATCAAGCAAGTAAATTACCCTTTTTCGGGCCACGCATTTCATGTCAAGTCAAGTACGATTCAAGTACAAGATGTGTGTGGAATGTCCAATCAAGCAAGTCAAGTACTCGGTATAATGCCAGATACCTTATCATTTTAACTCCCATGGGCACAAGTACTTTCGGGTGCTCCTCCCAGGACCAGATCGGGCCCTATATGCGCAGGCATTTATCATGTGTTTTGACATCCACTCTTGTTTATAGCCAACGTAGAATTTCAATAATCAAGCTTGTAGACACGTATGACAACTTTGATAGAATAGAGTCCAAAATATGACAAAGGACATAGAATGGCGATAATAACGGTATAATCACGATATCGATAAAAATCTAGGTAGAATATGGTTCCCTTAACTTGGGTACCATGATAAATCAAGATGGACATTCTTTATATAGAATTGAGGTCCACATGAACAGTATATCAAAGGTAAGATACCCTCATTCTTATCATAGAATTGAGGTTTACAAGAATGACATTATATGGCATGATATCACCATCCCATTAAGAATTTTCTTATGATATACTCTTTGTATAATCATAAGGGCCGGTATCCCATGTTTCTTTAGAGTGACATGGCATCAATGGTGTAATGGGTTTTTAGGGTACAACCAGCTCAGTCGACCTTGAGGGAATCCAAGGTACGAGGAGTCTTACGGAGGTCTCTATGACTAACTCGCTAGTCCAAAGGAACGGAATGTCCAATGGAGAGCTTGTATGTCAATGAGAGTTGAGGGTGATCGATAAAACAACGTGAAACGTGGGACTATACTCACGGAGTGGAGAATAGTGCCGATATATATGTATATGTATAATATGAAACCATCGGTTAACAGAACCAGGATAGAAATCAGTTTACAGAAAATAACGACTTAGGTCAAGTCGTTTCTCAAGTAATTAACGTCTAACAGAAGGGCGTTTATCTATTTTCCTTATTTGCAGAATTTCATTATTTCAATAATTTATCTAAAACGCGCCCTGGACAGGGGCGTTTCTTTGCAATGAGATGACTATAGCAGAAGGCATCTTTTTATTTACAATATTTTTCAGAACATATTTATTTTTAAAAATTATCAGAAATGCGCCCTTGGCAGGGGCGTTAATCATTAAATTCTTATTTTTACAGAATATATTGTTCGGGATTCTAACAGAAACACGCCCTATGAAGGGGCGTTACTTTTCAATTCACGCCCTGTTCTGGGGCGTTATCATATGGAAAACGACTTTGTCCAAGTCGTTAATTCAAGTTTCTTCAGAAATTTTAAGGATAGTAATAATTCCAAGATAACAGAGGAACGAATAAAATATCATGACAGTAAAGTTAGCAGGTTGAAGACAGAGGATCATGCATTATTTTATAATCATGATTTCATAGATAATCAGTTCTTAAGATGGGTGATTAACGGTTTAAAGAAATTAACGCCTGAGTACAGGGCGTTAAATATGAAATTAACGACTTGGGAAGGGTCGTTTCACGTGAATTAGCGCCCTTGACAGGGGCGTCTCTTTCAAAATATTGCAGAAAACGTATGGAAACTATAATAACCATATGCATGACATGCTTGTATATATATATCTTGCATTAATTTCATTTGGGCTACAGTAACTTGAGAAAACCTACCTGAAGACTTGAAGATTGATATGAAAAGGGGGACGTTGTTGCTTCACAGCAACAATAACCACAGTAGGAGGAAGAGAAGGCTTTGGTGAAGAACCTTTGTTCTTCGGTTCTGTAACTCCTACAAGAACAGAAGAAGAAACATTAGTATTTCTTCATGACCGAAAGTAAAAAGGGAAAAAGAACAATACCTTTGTTCTTCACGTACGCCGCCTTCTTAACCTATAACAGAAGAAGATGAAGAACTGTTAGTTCTTCATGTAACAGACGTAGAGAAAATCAGAGGAACTATTCCTCTCTCACGTACCATGCAGATTCCGAACGCCAAATAGCGTTGAAGGGTTCGAGCAGTAGATTATTTATAGGGATTTAGGGGGTCCTATTAGGGTTAGAGTCCTAGTGGAAGTAATGCTTCTAATATAGAGTCCTTGCCCTATTTAAATACTTACTAGATTAACATAATCCTTCCCGGGATAAGCTCCTGTGTCGAACGGAACTCGAATGGAATTAACTACTTTGGTCAGGGCGTCGATTCTTGAATTGACGACCTAGTTCAGGTCGTTTCTTAAGAAGCGCCTTTCGTTAGGGCGTTTCTTTGTTTAAAACACGCCCAAGATAGGGGCGTTTCTTGTCCTTACCGTTTTTGGCGTTTAGAATTTGACGCCGTGTTGTCAGGGCGTCCCTTCTTGAATCACGCCTTTGCTAGAGGCGTTTATAATTTAAATAGCACCTTTATCCGAGGCGTTATTTTATATTATTTTATTTATCTATTTATTTGATTTATTTTAAAATCTTTATTGTTATTAATATTTTATCAGGGTTGCTACACCCTCCCCCACTTAAAAAGAATTTGGTCCCCAAATTCAATTGCATATCATGTATATACGCGGAGAGTGTAGAGTATATACCTCTTAGAACAACTCGGGAAATCGTATCTTCATAGATTCCTCGGTCTCCAATGTCGCTTCGTGTTCAGGATTCTTATTCCATTGCACCTTGAGCATGGGAATAACCTTATTCCTTAGAGCTCGTATTTCTCGATCTAAGATCTTCATAGGCTTCTGTTCATAGGTGAGATCTTTCTGGATCACCAGATCTCCATGTTCAATAATATGAGATGGATCGTGCACATACTTCTTCAACATAGATATGTGAAACACATTATGCACGTCGGACAATTGAGGAGGCAACGCGATGCGATAAGCAACCTCGCCAACTCTTTCGAGTACCTCAAATGGTCCGATGAATCTTGGCGTAAGCTTGCCCTTAACACCAAATCTTCGTATGCCACGTCCAGACGATATTTTAAGAAATACATGATCTCCGATTTGGAATTCAAGATCTCTCCTTCTTGTATCTGCATAAGCCTTTTGCCTGGTCTGAGCAACTTGCAATCTTTCTCTGATTACTTGTATCTTCTAAGTTGTATCCCTTACCATGTCTGGACCTAATAGTTGTTTCTCTCCAACTTCGTTCCAGCATAAGGGTGATCGGCAACTCCTTCCATATAAAGCTTCGAAAGGTGCCATTTGGATACTAGCTTGGTAGCTATTATTATATGCAAATTCCACAAGTGGCAAATATTCATGCCAGCTTCCACCAAAGTCAATGATGCAAGCTCTTAGCATATCCTCAACAACTTGATTAACTCTCTCGGTCTGACCATCCATTTGTGGGTGAAAAGCTGTACTAAAATTCAGTCTTGTCCCCAACGAATGTTGTAATCCCTTCCAAAAGTGAGAAGTAAATCGGGGATCTCTGTCAGACACGATTGAGACAGGAATTCCATGTATCCTGACTATTTCCTTGATGTATAGTGCAGCTAGCACATCAATTGACCATCGGCTTTTTATTGGCAAGAAATGCGCCGATTTAGTTAATCGGTCAATGATAACCCATATTCCATCATGTCCTCCTTTTGATTTAGATAGACCCATGATGAAATCCATACCAATATCCTCCCATTTCCACTTAGGAATATCTAGAGGATGAAGTTTTCCAGCAGGCTTTTGGTGTTACGCCTTGACCTGTTGGCATGTGAGACAGCGTGATACATAGTCCGCTATTTCTCTTTTCATGTTGGGCCACCAAAAGTTCCTTTACATCTTGGTACATTTTGGTTGATCCAGGATGAATAGTGTACCTTGATCTGTGAGCTTCCTCTAAGATCTTCTTCTTTAATTCTGGACAATCTGGTATACAAGTTCTGTCTTTGAACAATAATCTTCCATCAGAAGTTAGTTGAAAATCAGATTGTCCTTCTAATCTGCCTTTGATTTCCACTAATATAGGATCATCATCCTGAAGTGTTTGTATCTCAGATAATAAGTCTGACTGTATGCTTACATGAGATAATGTGACAAATTTGGATTCCGTGTCCAAGCTTATATTGAGCTCGGAGAATTGTTCAAGTTACCTCCATTCTTGTATCATGCAATTGGTTATCATTGCTCTCGGCTTTCGACTAAGGGCATCGGCAACATAATTACCCTTTCCGGGATGGTATTGTATATTGAAGTCGAAGTCCTTGAGATATTCTAGCCAGCGTCTTTGTCTCATGTTTAGCTCCTTCTGTGAAAATAGATATTTGAGACTCTTGTGATCGGAGTATACAGTGAACTGTACTCCATAGAGATAGTGTCTCCATATCTTTAGGGCAAATACCACCGCGGCCAGTTCTAAGTCATGGACGGGGTAATTCTCCTCATGCTTCTTCAGTTGACGTGAAGAGTATGCTATGACCTTTCCTTGTTGCATTAGGACACATCCGAGGCCAATGCCAGAAGCATCTGTGTAGACCTCGAATTTCTCTCCTTCTATTGGTAGAGATAACACCGGAGCTGTAGTGAGATGATCCTTGAGAGTTTGGAAACTTCTTTCACATTCCTCACTCCATTCATATCGGATCTCCTTGCGAGTTAACCTTGTAAGAGGCACGGCGATCTTGGAGAAGTCTTAGATGAATCGCCGATAATATCCTGCAAGACCTAAGAAACTTCTGATCTCGCTTGCATTAGTTGGTCTTTCCCAATTTTTTCACAGCTTCAACCTTTGACGGATCGACAGATAAACCGTCCTTTGATATGACATGTCCGAGAAAGGCGACTTCTTCAAGCCAGAACTCGCATTTGCTGAGCTTAGCATATAGTTGATTTGTCCTTAAGATTTGCAATGCAATCCTCAAATGCTCTTCATGTTCTTCCTTAGTCTTGGAATATATCAATATATCATCAATGAAGACTACTATGAATTGATCCAAGTAAGGCCTGAATATGCTATTCATTAACTGCATAAAGGCAGCAGGGGCATTTGTTAGTCCAAAAGGCATAACAACAAATTCGTAATGGCCATACCTGCTTCTGAATGCAGTCTTATGAATGTCATCATCCTTGATTCTTAATTGATGATATCCCGACCTGAGATCAATCTTGAAAAAATATTTGGATCCTGAAATCTGATCAAATAATTCATCGATCCTCGGCAGTGGATACTTATTCTTGATAGTGAGATGATTCAACCGTCGATAGTCGATGCACAATCTCATGGATCTGTCCTTCTTCTTCACAAATAAGACTGGTGCTCCCCACGGGGAAGTATTTGGTCTAATAAACCCTTTTCGAATCAGTTCCATCAACTGCTCCTTCAACTCTTTGAGTTCAGCCGGGGACATTCTATAGGGTGCCTTTGAAACTGGACCAGCACCAGGGACTAAGTCAATGGTGAAGACCACTTCTCTTTGAGGGGGTAATCCCGGCAAATCTTCCGGAAATATGTCTGGAAATTCTTGCACTACCTGAATGTCTTCTATCTTGGTTTCCTTAGCTTCTTTAACAGTGACAAAAGCAAGGAAGGATACACATCCTTTCCTGACGAGCTTGCTTGCTCGAAGAACCGAAATAAGAGGGGATTTGCTCCGACTCTTGGGGCGAGTAAAGACTAATTCTGGAAAATCTTTGAAAGCAATTTGGCTATTGCGGCAATCAACCGTTGCCTGGTATTTGGATAACCAGTCTGCTCCCAGTATAACATCATACTCTTTTAGATCGAGGCATATGAGATCTATAGGTAAATTCCTACCTTGAACCATTACCTCACAGTTTTGGTAGTGATGAGTAATATCATTTTCGCTTCCAAGAGGAGTAGTTAGAACTATTTTTATCCATTCTGGTTCTAACGGTAACGGGTCGGCAAACTTCTTAGAAATAAAGGAATGCGATGCACCCGTATCAAATAAGACATAAGCATTTTTGGAACAAACTGTTAATGTACCTTCTACCAGTCCACCTTCTTCTTGCTCGGTCTCCTTTATTGCATGAAGTCGAGCGTTCTTTGTCACCGGGCGCTTACCGTCACCGGCTTGGTCATTCATTAATGGACAATCGGGAATCCGATGTTCGCGACTCCCACAACGGAGACAAGCTCCTAATTTCCTCCAGCATTCTTCTGTCTTGTGACCAGCCTTGTCACAATGCTTGCACACTGTATTAGAAGGGGTAGTTGTGATAGAGAAAGGCTTGGTCTTCTTGAATTTTTGATCTTGAGAGGAAGAACCTCCATTACTAGTCCTCTTCTTAAAGTTGGGTTTAAAAGAACCCGAAACTGTGACTTGCTCCTTCTTGTCCTTTCCACGGATCCTATCAGATAGTTCCGTGGCATCTTCAAGTAATTGAGCTCGGCGCACTATTTCAGAATAAACTTGGATGTCCATAGGCGCCAGTTGAGTAATGTAGTGGGGCCTAAGCCCATTAAGAAATCTTCGGGCTTTCATCTTCTCCGTGCTAATCAAATGTTTAGCATATCTAGACAACCTGGAGAACTGAGCTTCATAATCTGCTAATGATAAGGATCGTTGCTTTAATGCAGCGAATTCTACAGCCTTCTTTTCTTGGACTCGGTCCGAGAAATATTTAGCATTGAAGTATTCCACAAATTCTTCCCATGTTACTTGAGTAGGATCGATGGTTGCTTCAATAGACTCCCACCAGCATCTAGCATCTTTCTCTAACTGAAATGTAGCTAATAGCACTTTGTCCTGATCCGTGCATTGCATGACACGGAATATGCGTTCGGTTTCCCGAACCCAATGCTCGGCATCGTCCGGATCGGTCGATCCCATAAACTTCGGGGGATTCATGTTCTTAAAGGCTTGGTGTAAGCTTCCAGCTCGTGGAGTACCACCTTGTGCTACCTGTTGTAGCACTTGAGTCATCCCTTGGAGGGTACGCTGCATGTTGCGCCATTGAGCACGTTCGGCAGCCATTATCCTACAATTATAATAGCTACATTAGTAGTATATCACTGTGATCTTATTAAAAGACTCATTGACTCTTACCCCTTGGTTCTACCTAATCTCACTTGGTTAAACGTTTAACTTATCCTTGGACTTGGGTTTTCCTAGGAATTGAATACCTTAGGCTCTGATACCACAAAAACTGTCACGCCCCGAGCGCGGAAGATACCCGGAGACGCGTGACGAGTTTATATCAATCATGTCAATCAGAGTGGTCGTGTATTCGACATAAAGACAGAGATGCACAAAATAGCAAGATAACCCAATCCTTTATTTTATAATGGATAGACTATTACAAATCCAATACTCTGTTTAATAAAAAGGAAAAGAATACATATTTGACTCAAGAAACTATAGAAAAGACTAGATGACACTTGAGCAGCTCTATCACTTTCACTCTTGACCATTCCCATCCGATTGACTTCCATCGTCGTCGGACTTACCTGAAAAGTAAAAAGGGACAAACGGAATGAGCGAACGCTCAGTAGGAAATTATATCTCAAGTACTAGCAAGGGGTTTAAGTAATTACATCTTTCATGAATGCAATAAAGCTATGCATGCTCGCATAAAACGACAAGATAGAGAGAATGTAATATCAAGGAAATAAGATGAACTTAATCATGAACTTCCAACAAGATAACAAGTTTATTCAAGATATTCGAGCAAGTACGTTTAACAAGTCATGTCAAGAACTTTGGCTATCATGTATCAAGCAAGTAAATTACCCTTTTTCGGGCCACGCATTTCATGTCAAGTCAAGTACGATTCAAGTACAAGATGTGTGTGGAATGTCCAATCAAGCAAGTCAAGTACTCGGTATAATGCCAGATACCTTATCATTTTAACTCCCATGGGCACAAGTACTTTCGGGTGCTCCTCCCAGGACCAGATCGGGCCCTATATGCGCAGGCATTTATCATGTGTTTTGACATCCACTCTTGTTTATAGCCAACGTAGAATTTCAATAATCAAGCTTGTAGACACGTATGACAACTTTGATAGAATAGAGTCCAAAATATGACAAAGGACATAGAATGGCGATAATAACGGTATAATCACGATATCGATAAAAATCTAGGTAGAATATGGTTCCCTTAACTTGGGTACCATGATAAATCAAGATGGACATTCTTTATATAGAATTGAGGTCCACATGAACAGTATATCAAAGGTAAGATACCCTCATTCTTATCATAGAATTGAGGTTTACAAGAATGACATTATATGGCATGATATCACCATCCCATTAAGAATTTTCTTATGA
Organism: Amorphophallus konjac; assembly: GCA_022559845.1. Lineage (NCBI taxonomy): Eukaryota > Viridiplantae > Streptophyta > Magnoliopsida > Alismatales > Araceae > Amorphophallus > Amorphophallus konjac. The sequence goes on from CM040124.1 coordinate 146,838,835, forward strand.
TATACTCTTTGTATAATCATAAGAGCCGGTATCCCATGTTTCTTTAGAGTGACATGGCATCAATGGTGTAATGGGTTTTTAGGGTACAACCAGCTCAGTCGACCTTGAGGGAATCCAAGGTACGAGGAGTCTTACGGAGGTCTCTATGACTAACTCGCTAGTCCAAAGGAACGGAATGTCCAATGGAGAGCTTGTATGTCAATGAGAGTTGAGGGTGATCGATAAAACAACGTGAAACGTGGGACTATACTCACGGAGTGGAGAATAGTGCCGATATATATGTATATGTATAATATAAAACCATCGGTTAACAGAACCAGGATAGAAATCAGTTTACAGAAAATAACGACTTAGGTCAAGTCGTTTCTCAAGTAATTAACGCCTAACAGAAGGGCGTTTATCTATTTTCCTTATTTGCAGAATTTCATTATTTCAATAATTTATCTAAAACGCGCCCTGGACAGGGGCGTTTCTTTGCAATGAGATGACTACAGTAGAAGGCGTCTTTTTATTTACAATATTTTTCAGAACATATTTATTTTCAGAAATTATCAGAAACGCGCCCTTGGCAGGGGCGTTAATCATTAAATTCTTATTTTTACAGAATATATTGTTCAGGATTCTAACAGAAACACGCCCTATGAAGGGGCGTTACTTTTCAATTCACGCCCTGTTCTGGGGCGTTATCATATGGAAAACGACTTTGTCCAAGTAGTTAATTCAAGTTTCTTCAGAAATTTTAAGGACAGTAATAATTCCAGGATAACAGAGGAACGAATAAAATATCATGACAGTAAAGTTAGCAGGTTGAAGATAGAGGATCATGCATTATTTTATAATCATGATTTCATAGATAATCAGTTCTTAAGATGGGTGATTAACGGTTTAAAGAAATTAACGCCTGAGTACAGGGCGGTAAATATGAAATTAACGACCTGGGAAGGGTCATTTCACGTGAATTAGCGCCCTTGACAGGGGCGTCTCTTTCAAAATATTACAGAAAATGCATGGAAACTATAATAACCGTATGCATGACATGCTTGTATATATATATCTTGCATTAATTTCATTTGGGCTACAGTAACTTGAGAAAACCTACCTGAAGACTTGAAGATTGATATGAAAAGGGGGACGTTGTTGCTTCATAGCAACAATAACCACAGTAGGAGGAAGAGAAGGCTTTGGTGAAGAACCTTTGTTCTTCGGTTCTGTAACTCCTACAAGAACAGAAGAAGAAACATTAGTATTTCTTCATGACCGAAAGTAAAAAGGGAAAAAGAACAATACCTTTGTTCTTCACGTACGCCGCCTTCTTAACCTATAACAGAAGAAGATGAAGAACTGTTAGTTCTTCATGTAACAGACGTAGAGAAAATCAGAGGAACTATTCCTCTCTCACGTACCTTGCAGATTCCGAACGCCAAATAGCGTTGAAGGGTTCGAGCAGTAGATTATTTATAGGGATTTAGGGGGTCCTATTAGGGTTAGAGTCCTAGTGGAAGTAATGCTTCCAATATAGAGTCCTTGCCCTATTTAAATACTTACTAGATTAACATAATCCTTCCCGGGATAAGCTCCCGTGTCGAATGGAACTCGAATGGAATTAACGACTTTGGTCAGGGTGTCGATTCTTGAATTGACGACCTGGTTCAGGTCGTTTCTTAAGAAGCGCCTTTCGTTAGGGCGTTTCTTTGTTTAAAACACGCCCAAGATAGGGGCGTTTCTTGTCCTTACCATTTTTGGCGTTTAGAATTTGACGCCGTGTTGTCAGGGCGTCCCTTCTTGAATCACGCCTTTGCTAGAGGCGTTTATAATTTAAATAGCGCCTTTATCCGAGGCGTTATTTTATATTGTTTTATTTATCTATTTATTTGATTTATTTTAAAATCTTTATTGTTATTAATATTTTATCAGGGTTGCTACATAAAGTGTGATTGAACGACCTTTCAGAAGGTCGTTATTTCATTAAATGGCGACTTATGTATAGGCATAGATTTCCTGTCTCACAGTTTTATCGCGTTTTCTGTCCCATATCGCGGGTCTATTGACACTCTCATCTCACATCCGAAGATGGGGTTTCTGTTTCTGTTTCTATCGATTACACACTAATTCTCGGTGATGTTTGAACCCTCCGCGGGATATTCCTTCATTTGGACTGGTGATTTCATCATAGAGACATCCGTAAGTCTATGCTAGCCTTGGATTCCCGCAAGACAACCGAGCAAGTTATACACTAAAAGCCCATGAAACTGTGTCTTGTCACGTCACTCTGAAGAAACATGATGCTTTAGCTCTCATAGAGCGTTGTTTCTAGCCTCTTTGAGAAGTCTATTCTCTGTCAGCAAATGGCGACACTGACATGGGCGCCAGAAGGAATTGGCGACTAGTCCAGTGCCGTTATTTCCCTGATATATTGACATGAGCCAAGGCGCTATTTCATTGAGCATGTACTGTTCACAGGAATGGGCGACCACACATGTCGACGCTATTTATGTAATTGGTGGCGACTGAGTGGGCGCCATTTACCCAGTTTCATGACATGTCTTGGTTTTCGTGAGGATTTAATGATGTGCCATACTTGTTCAAAGTTTTACCCTTGAACTCCTTCATTCATGAAATCTACCTTATCATCCTACAATGGTTATTCCTTTGGAAGTCTATATTGGCTATAACTATAGTGGATGTCAGAAATATACATGACCCAATGCTTGCGAATATAGGGCCCGATCTGGTCCTAGGAGGAGCACCCGAAAGTACTTGTGCCCATGGGAGCTATATTGATCACGGTGTGACATTGCACCGAAGTGTATGACTAGCTAGATTTGACATTCCATGACTCGTACGTGACTTGACATGACATGACTTGCGTGGCTCGAAATGGGTATTTACTTGCTTGATATTATAATAGCCAATTCACGTGACATGACTTGATATGTTTACTTGCTTGACCACCTTGATACATTCTATATGAATATCTTGAAACCTTGCTAGCTCGTGTTGTGCCCCTTGTGCTTTGTTGATGATGTGGTGTTTTAATGATAGCAACATGAATGAGTCACCATATTGTTGAGTCACCACATTGTCTTGAATATGTCTGATTTATTTTGTGGGAGATTGCATGAGTGTGCCATGTCTAAATTGTGAAGAATGCATGTGTATGCTTGAGTCATGCTGTGATAAATTGGTTTGTGCTTGATTTCTGTTCTGTGCATTGCTTCGTTGCTGATATGTTCATGTTGTAGTTCATCGAGTATATACATTGTCATGCACATAAGTCAGGCAGCAAGTGTGTACATCGCTTAGTGTAAGCATGGCAAAGTCTAAAGTCTATACACTACTACAGGCTTCAAGTCTATACATTGGACCGTGGTTCGCCAAGTCTATACATTGCTGAGCCATTCGACAAGTCTGTAAATTGGCTTCAATTCCTTAAGTCTATACATTGGGGTCGGCTCTGCAAGTCTGTACACTGGTCGAGCATTCAAGTCTGAACATTCACAAAGTCCATACATAGTCGTCTGATGCATATTGATTGAAGTCTGTATAACATGCCTTGTTGTTCACAGCTTTCTTGTTTGTGACTTCCCTAGTGTTTTGATGATGAGCATCATTATGTTAAATATTGTCATTTTAATCAGATATCTTGCGTAATGTTATGCACTTGAAATTTCCATGATTAAAAAGAAAACTGCTATGAGGTAGTACCTTGTATGTCCGTACTGTTCCTTTCATACTTCGTGTTGTTTGTGTTTACTACACTTCGTGTTGTCCTTTTGTACGTCGTATTGTTCCAAGTATGTTTGTTGATTGTCTTCGTACTGTTTACTGAAGTAGCTCGATTTGTTCTGATGAACTTCGAGTCATTTTCCTGTGAACCTCGTGTCGTTTCTTTAGTATTTAGTTGCTCATCTCGAGTCATCCTTTTTTATTTTTTATTTTTTCTCTTGTGTTTTCGTGTCAGTTACTGTAGTTACTCGAGTCGTTTTTCGGCTTTCACTGTTTTATCACGTGTCATTGTAGCCGTTCCTATCTTCTGTCTTCGTGTTGTTTTTTCCTAGACCCCGTGTCCTTTTGCTTTGTGACCACACTTCGTGTCAGTTTCTATTTTCATCTTCGAGTTTGTTTCAGTCCGTGTCGTCCTCGTCTTCGAGTCGTTCGTAAGTTCGAGTAATTTTGTATTCGAGTCATTTTTTTATGTCTTCGCGTTGTTTTTGTATTTGTGTCTTCATGTTGCTTCTTTCTATCTTCGTCCAAGATTCCTCTGATCGTGTGTTTCTATCGTTTCACTCCGTGTTATTTCCTTCTCACCTCGTGCTGTTCTCATCTGACCTCGTGTCTTTCTCTCTTTATTTCGTGCTGTAGTCATCTTGTGTATCTCGTGTCGTTCTAAGTATAGTGCATCTCGTATTGCTATCACATACCTCATGCAGTTTTTAGTTTTTGTGGCCCTGAGTTTTAATGGTTTTAATTTCTTTGCAGGAGAAGAAGAAAAACAAAAAGAAGAACGTGATCCGAGGCTGGAAGGGCAGACAGGATTGTGACACGTGTGCTGAAGCTGGCTGAGAGACTGACACGTGGCCACAAGTTCTGGGCGGGAAATGTGGAAGCCACACGCGCCCAGTGCTGTCCTCCTGCTGGCTGCTGCTTATAAAAGGAAGCCTTCATCCAACAGATAAAGACTGATCGAAGAAGAAGCCTGGAGAGCAGAAAGCCCTTCGATCCAGAAAAAGAAAAGAGGAAGAAAAAGAGAAGAAGAAGAAATAGAAGAAGTGTGAGCCGAAGAAAATAGAGGAGCAGAGATCGAGAGAGTGAAAGAGCAGAAGAAGAAAAGAGCTACAGTAGAAAGCAGAAGAAGAAGAGAAGAGAAGAGACAGAGAGAGCCTGCGAAAGAAGAAGAAAAGAAAGAGAAGAAGAGTAGAAGGAGAAGAAGAGAAAGAGAGAGTTAGAGAACTCGTGAGGGTAAAGAGAAAAAGAAAGTGAGAGAGAAGAGAAAAGGAAGAGAAGCTTACCTGAAGATCTGTCTACTGGACCGTGGATCAAATCCAGGCCAGTCAGCTCCATGCGAGCCATATCTGTGTTATCTTTCTTTACAGCTTTCTGATCACTGTGTATTTTTCCTTTCTTATTTTTCCTTTTTCATTTGGTTAGCTTTGTACTTCCGATCCTCTGCATTGAGGTCGGGTCCCTCCTGGTCTAGAGGAAGAGAGGTCTGCGACCTCTAGTTTGCAAGTGGCTGGAAGTCACTTGTGTGTTCCCTCCGGTTTGGAGGAAGGGAGATCTGATCTCCGGTTCTGGGCTTGTGGGTTGCAAGTCCAGGTGTCCCTCCTGGTCTGGAGGAAGAGAGGTCTTCGACCTCTAGTTTGCTGGTGATTGGGAGTCACTGGTGTGTTCCCTCCAGTTTGGAGGAAGAGAGACTGTGCGTCTCTAGTTTCCAAGTGGCTGGGAGTCACTTGGGGTGTCCTTCTGGTTGGGAGGAAGAGGGGAGGTTGTTCCCCTGGTCAAGCTGTGTGGCAGCACCTGTTGCAGACTAAGTCTGCGGTTTCTAGCGTGAGCTAGTGGAAGCCACACTCGGGTTGAGTGTGGGGTGGATGTAGGTCTGCTGGACCGAACCACCTAAAAACCCCTTGTGCACTGTGGTTTGACTTGTCTATTTGTGCTTCCGCTAGGTGATTGCATAGGGGCACTCCATGTGTTTGGCTTCTGGTTGAGCAGAAGAGTTTATTAGTTTTCAGATTGACTAAATCTGTCTTGTTAGCTCTCCAGTGATCTCACCGTGTGTTTGGTTAGTTCCACAACTGCCATTTAGCCTTCAAGTTTGTCTAGTTTGCAAACTATCATTTTTAGTGAGCGAAATTTTAACTGGGCGAAAGGTTTTTTAAAAGTCATATTCATTCACCCCCCCTCTGAATACTGCATCGAACCCAACAATTGGTATCAGAGCGGTCTCTGACTTCCAGATCCAACGATCTTCAGAGGATCCTGCTGACTTGATTTCATGCTTTACAATTCCAGTGTGGTGCATTCTTCTGATATCGTTTTCTAGCTCATTGATCTGAGTCTATTCGATTGCTTTATAATGGCATCACCTATAGTTTTTGATGGTTCTAACTTCAAGAAATGGTCACGCAGCCTATGTGGTTTTATAAACTCTATAGATCCAAAACTGTGGGTTCTCGTTGAACATGGTCCACAAGTTTTGCCTCGAGAGAAGAATAAATGGTCCCAGAAGGATAAACAACTGAACAGTGAGAATATAAGAGTTCGGGACATTCTGAAGAATGCTGTAGATGCTAATGTTATTTCCTCTGTTCTTACATGTAGGACTGCGAAGGAAATCTGGGATTCAGTGATCACATTTCATGAGAACCAGAAATGTCTAACGGTAAGAGGAAGCACTTCAAGCAATGAAGAAGAAGACCAGGTAAATTCTGAATCTGACTCTGACAAAATGACTTTTGATGATTTAAAGGAAATGTATGCTGAATTGTATGAAAAATATAGAAAAGTAAAATCTAAAAATAAAAGACTAAAGAAAAAGATTGATCAAAATTGTTCTAATTTATCATGTGAAAATTGTTCATAATTGAAACAATCTCACCATGCTTATCTGATTGATATTCAGAACTATAAGAAGCAATTGGAAGAAGCTGGAAATACAGGCTCAGAAATGAATCAACTGAAGCTTGAAAATGAAAAGGATAAAAGGCTCCAACAAGAAAATCAAGCTGAACTTGACAAGCATAAAGAACACATTTCTGTGCTGAAAAACAAAAATAATGAACTTACTGATAAAATTTCTGAACTAGAGAATGAGCTGAATTTACTAGGAAAAGATCAAATCCTAATTGATGAACTGGTTCAGAATGAACAAATAAGAAAGGAAAATGAAGAGCTGAAGCTACTGAACTCTGCTATGTCTGAGAAGCTTTTAATGCTTGATAAGGAAATTCAATTTGAGAATGAATTGAAACTGAAACAGGAACTAGAAATTGTTAAAAATTTGAATGCTGTCATGCAGAGACAAATTATCTCATGTGAGGAAGACTTGACTAATTCAGAACTCAAAATTTGTTCTCTGCAATCTGAAATAAGTAAACTTGTTCGTTCCATGTCTAAATCTACCAAGGGAAAAGAGAAAATGAATGTTCCTTTGTGTGATAACGCCACTAAATCAAGTGGAGAGCAAGGATGCAAATCCCAAATTAAAAAATCTGTTAAGAAAAAGTTGTACACTACTTTTGTTCGCAGCTCTGACATTACAAGCTGCTCTGGGCTTCCTAAAACATCTACATCATCTGTTTTCAAATTGAAGGCCCAGAAAAATGAAGAACAAATAAAAGTTGTGAACAAGGGTAAACAAATGAGCAAAAATGGTAAGAAAAATAAGGATAAACATGTCCCTACTTATGTCTTTAAATCTGCTACCTATACTGCATCTGATGACTCAATGCATACTGCTCATAGCTCAATTAATTATCCGTATGCATCTGATAAGAGTGTTTCATGCCATTATTGTGGCAAGGTAGGCCATGTAATGGATGATTGCAGGTTATTGATTGAAGATGGGCATGCAAGTGAAACATTGCATTCGAGAAATTCATTTGATAGAAATCATGCTACTAGGAAGTCTAATACATCTTGTCATTATTGTGGTAGGCATGGTCATTTCATGGATGCCTGTTTCATCATGAAACAAGATAATAAAATGCATGCTAGGTCTTCTGTTCATCATCACCCCAAAAGAAACATGTATGCCTCAAACCAACAAATCATTTGTTATAATTGTAACAAACGTGGTCATAAAACTGTTGAGTGTTGGTTTAGGACTTCATGGGGATATAATGGTTCAAGAGGTAAGCACCCAAGGTGCTTTGAATGTGGTAAGTATGGGCATGCAGTCAAGGATTGCTGGTATGCTCAGGGAAATCATTTTACTTCAAAATTTGTTGAATTCCCTTCAAATAGAAATTCTCTTGGCAGAAATAAATCTATTTTTAAAGGAAAGACACATGTATGCTTTGAATGTGGAAAACCTGGCCACCGAGCTTCTGAATGCTGGTGGGCAGGTAATGGTAAGTCAAAATTTCATACATATAACAGAACATTTAATCCTTATGGTCATAGGTCTCATGCTCCTGTTGAGAAGCATCATAGGACCAGACAATCTGTTGTTTCATGTTATTATTGTGGAAATTTTGGGCATTCCATGTCTGATTATTCTTTTATGGAATTTGATGATAATGTTGCAAAAAGAATGTTTAGAACACCTGATAGGGGTAGTGCAGGACCCAAGACTGCTTGGGTCCCTGCAAGATCATATTGATTGATATGTTACAGGTGTGCCTTGGTGAGAAAAATAAAAGGGGTAATTTAGCCAAGGCACTTAAAAAGGAAGCCCCAGGATTCTACATTTCAGGTCAGTTCTGAACTCTGTTTAAATCTCATAATCTGATAATGTTGTTTTGTCTGTTTTAATTTCATTATCTGAAATTGTTGTTTAGCTTGGTTGATTTTTGATGCTCTTCTCATGCTGTTGTTTGCACTAAATAAATGAGATTGCTTTGCACTGTATATGTCATTTGCATGACCATCATGATATATTAAATGGAATAGTACTGAAGGGCATATGGAGTATGTCTGGATGCTACTGCCATGTGTGAGGTGGTCCTTGGACCGAGTCCTCCGCCTAGTACCATGGGTCTAGTTTTCATATAGAGCAGTGTATTGCATATCATAAATTTGAAGAAAATTAAATTCAAAAAGAAATGATTCATTGCACATCATGCATTTTGTCAGGGGGAGCTTGTTTGCTATTGATTGATCATCATGCTCTCCTTGTTAGAATTGTTGCATATTGCATATGTAGGATAGTGCATATCATAATTTTTTTTTTAAAATCTAAAAAGAAATTCACTGCACTTAGACAGGGGGAGCATTCCTATTTCATATCTTCTTCACCTCATGAACTCCCTTTGTTTAAGTAACCTGATTCATTCTCTTGACTATGCGCTATTCAACTGTATTCTCTGCTAGTATCTCTAAAATAGCTGATCAGTCTGTATTCCAGACTCGGCTACTGTCTGATGATAAAAATCTCTTCTGATGATCTTCTCTATTGCTGATTTACTCTTGCATCAGCCTATACTCACCTTTCCCATTCTTCTCAGCTGGTGTGACTGAATTGGCTCTACTACTGATTTGTTGGTCAGCTAAACTTAATTTTCTGATCTGAGGAACTTAAGCTGCATGTCATGCAATTTAGTCTGAGATTTTGGTAGAAACTCCTATGATATAGGTTTAAGAATTATCACTGAATCAGACTGATATAAGATTAATGTATTCTCAGCTTTGTAATTAAATGAATTGAAAATATCTGAATGATAAGGTTTAATAAACTTTAACCTCTTGTGTCATGTAATCCTTAAAGTCTCTCATCTGAGATCTGAAAATTTGAAATCTAGGCTACTTTGGTAGAGATACATAGAGTGAGTGTTGTGGTTAAACATTAACTTGAAAAAGTTGACTAAATGAAAAATTATGAATTCAGAGCAATGACTCGGTCACTGAGAAACTGAGTTCTTTATCAATGAAATAAAGTAACTCATGTCATGAGGTGCCACAGTTATCTCTGATAAAAATTTAGTGAAACAAAACCTGACAGAGCAATAGCTTATTTGTGTTGAGTAGCTGGGGAGTCTGGCCTCTGATAAAGGTGTCTTCTCATGTAAAAAGACACTCATATTGCTAACTCTGCTCTCAAAGTGAGAGGCAATGTCAGTTATCACACTGAGTAACTAGGTCACTTTAACTAAGACTTGTTGTGCCTCATGTAAAAAGGTGTTGATCAACTTAAATTGCTCAGGAAAAATATAATGTGCTTCAAATAAAATTATCTTGAAAAATCTGTCAACTCATGTTCTTGAAAAGGTGTTTAACATCAATACTAATCTGTGTAACTCTTGAAAGAGTCATTGAGATCTTCTGTGTAAGATAAAAGATGATTGTTTTTGAGTGTTTTCTGACTATTTGGTTCACTTTTATTAAAACTTGGATTCAGATATGAGTATTGAGTTATTTGGCAAAGTTGGTATACATCAAAATTAAATCAGATTGGTTAAGTTGCGAATTCATAACTCCTTATGATAGAAGAGTCTACATCTTTTAAGACTTATTGAAGTGATGTATGCATTCAAATCCCTCATGATCAGATTCATGCATGATCAACAAAAAACTGTATAGTCAACTCCTCTCTTATCAGTTGACTGATTCCATCTGCATTTTTCTGACCATACAAATGTGAGGTGCCACTCCCATTATTACTTTGTTCACTTGCAGCCTTCTGAACTTCAGAATCCTTATGGTGGTGGATTTCAGATTGAATCCTGAGATGTATTTCTCTCCACACTGTTGGAATCTTCCATCTTGTTCTGCAATAAGTTCTAATTCTGTTGTATTTTCACCAGAATTTCATGCATGTTGATAGGGGGAGAGCTGTTTCATTGTCATAAGGGAGATCTTCATTTTAAAGAACCATGAGTCATTCTCTGCATTTATGTGCTGTATTTGTGTGCTGCATTTGACTATCAAACCATTTCCCTTCTTTTTGATTATGTCAAAGGGGGAGAATAGTTTGATGAGTCAGTGTGACTCATTATGTTTCCATCATCAAAAAGGGGGAGATTGTTGTGCCCCTTGTACTTTGTTGATGATGTGGTGTTTTAATGATAGCAACATGAATGAGTCACCATATTGTTGAGTCACCACATTGTCTTGAATATGTCTGATTTATTTTGTGGGAGATTGCATGAGTGTGCCATGTCTGAATTGTGAAGAATGCATGTGTATGCTTGAGTCATGCTGTGATAAATTGGTTTGTGCTTGATTTCTGTTCTATGCATTGCTTCTTTGCTGATATGTTCATGTTGTAGTTCATCCAGTATATACATTGTCATGCACATAAGTTAGGCAGCAAGTGTGTACATCGCTTAGTGTAAGCATGGTGAAGTCCAAAGTCTATACACTGCTACAGGCTTCAAGTCTATACATTGGACCGTGGTTCGCCAAGTCTATACATTGCTGAGCCATTCGACAAGTCTGTAAATTGGCTTCAATTCCTTAAGTCTATACATTGGGGTCGGCTCTGCAAGTCTGTACACTGGTCGAATATTCAAGTCTGAACATTCACAAAGTCCATACATAATCGTCTGATGCATATTGATTGAAGTCTGTACAACATGCCTTGTTGTTCACAGCTTTCTTGTTTGTGACTTCCCTAGTGTTTTGATGATGAGCATCACTATGTTAAATATTGTCATTTTAATCAGATATCTTGCGTAATGTTATGCACTTGAAATTTCCATGATTAACAGGAAAACTGCTATGAGGTAGTACCTTGTATGTCCGTACTGTTCCTTTCATACTTCGTGTTGTTTGTGTTTACTACACTTCGTGTTGTCCTTTTGTACGTCGTGTTGTTCCAAGTATGTTTGTTGATTGTCTTCGTGCTGTTTACTGAAGCAGCTCGATTTGTTCTGATGAACTTCGAGTCGTTTTCCTGTGAACCTCGTGTCGTTTCTTCAGTATTTAGTTGCTCATCTCGAGTCATCCTTTTTTATTTTTTATTTTTGCTCTTGTGTTTTCGTGTCAGTTACTGTAGTTACTCGAGTCATTTTTCGGCTTTCATTGTTTTATCACGTGTCGTTGTAGCCGTTCCTATCTTCTGTCTTCGTGTTGTTTTTTCCTAGACCCCGTGTCCTTTTTCTTTGTGACCACACTTCGTGTCGGTTTCTATTTTCGTCTTCGAGTTGGTTTTAGTCCGTGTCATCCTCGTCTTTGAGTCGTTCGTAAGTTCGAGCAATTTTGTATTCGAGTCATTTTTTTATGTCTTCGTGTTGTTTTTGTATTTGTGTCTTCGTGTTGCTTCTTTCTATCTTCGTCCAAGGTTCCTCTGATCGTGTGTTTCTATCGTTTCACTCCGTGTTATTTCCTTCTCACCTCGTGCTGTTCTCATCTGACCTCGTGTCTTTCTCTCTTTATTTCGTGCTGTAGTCATCTTGTGTATCTCGTGTCGTTCTCAGTATAGTGCATCTCGTATTGCTATCACATACCTCATGCAGTTTTTAGTTTTTGTGGCCCTGAGTTTTAATGGTTTTAATTTCTTTGCAAGAGAAGAAGAAAAACAAAAAGAAGAATGTGATCCGAGGCTGGAAGGGCAGACAGGATTGTGACACGTGTGCTGAAGCTGGCTGAGAGACTAACACGTGGCCACACGTTCTGGGCGGGAAATGTGGAAGCCACACGCGCCCAGTGCTGCCCTCCTGCTGGCTGCTGCTTATAAAAGGAAGCCTTCATCCAACAGATAAAGACTGGTCGAAGAAGAAGCCTGGAGAGTAGAAAGCCCTTCGATCCAGAAAAAGAAAAGAGGAAGAAAAAGGGAAGAAGAAGAAATAGAAGAAGTGTGAGCCGAAGAAAATAGAGGAGCAGAGATCGAGAGAGTGAAAGAGCAGAAGAAGAAATGAGCTGCAGTAGAAAGCAGAAGAAGAAGAGAAGAGAAGAGACAGAGAGAGCCTGCGAAAGAAGAAGAAAGGAAAGAGAAGAAGAGCAGAAGGAGAAGAAGAGAAAGAGAGAGTTAGAGAACTCGTGAGGGTAAAGAGAAAAAGAAAGTGAGAGAGAAGAGAAGAGGAAGAGAAGCTTACCTGAAGATCTGTCTACTGGACCGTGGATCAAATCCAGGCCAGTCAGCTCCATGCGAGCCACATCTATGTTATCTTTCTTTACGGCTTTCTGATCGCTGTGTATTTTTCCTTTCTTATGTTTCCTTTTTCATTTGGTTAGCTTTGTACTTCCGATCCTCTGGATTGAGGTCGGGTCCCTCCTGGTCTGGAGGAAGAGAGGTCTGCGACCTCTAGTTTGCAAGTGGCTGGAAGTCACTTGTGTGTTCCCTCCGGTTTGGAGGAAGGGATATCTGATCTCCGGTTCTGGGCTTGTGGGTTGCAAGCCCAGGTGTCCCTCCTGGTCTGGAAAAAGAGAGGTCTTCGACCTCGGGTTTGCTGGTGACTGGGATTCACTGGTGTGTTCCCTCTGGTTTGGAGGAAGAGAGACTGTGCGTCTCTAGTTTCCAAGTGGCTGGGAGTCACTTGGGGTGTCCTTCCGGTTGGGAGGAAGAAGGGAGGTTGTTCCCCTGGTCAAGCTGTGTGGCAGCACCTGTTGCAGACTGAGTCTGCGGTTTCTAGCGTGAGCTAGTGGAAGCCACACTCGGGTTGAGTGTGGGGGTGGATGTAGGTCTGCTGGACCGAACCACCTAAAAACCCCTTGTGCACTGTGGTTTGACTTGTCTATTTGTGCTTCCGCTAGGTGATTGCATAGGGGCGCTCCATGTGTTTGGCTTCTGGTTGAGCATAAGAGTTTATTAGTTTTCAGATTGACTAAATCTGTCTTGTTAGCTCTCCAGTGATCTCACTGTGTGTTTGGTTAGTTCCACAACTGCCATTTAGCCTTCAAGTTTGTCTAGTTTGCAAACTAGCATTTTTAGTGAGCGAAATTTTAACTGGGAGAAAGGTTTTTTAAAAGTCATATTCATTCACACCCCCCTCTGAATACTGCATCGAACCCAACAGCTCGTTAACTCTTGATACTCTACTTTCTCATGTCATCGTCATGCGTACATGCAAAGCTAGACTTGTATTCATGTAACATGTAATTACTTAAAGCAAGCTTGTACTTGAGATATAATTCCTACTGAGCGTTCGCTCACCTAGTGTTTTCCCCTATTTTTTAGGTAATTCCGATGATGAAGCTCATTCGGATGGGACAGACATGAGTAAATAGCGTAGAGCCGTTCCAACTATTGGAGTTATTATGTAGTCGTGTCTCTTCAATTTTCTTGAGTCAATCATTGTACTTTTCCTTTATTGAGTCAAGTTTGTCCTTAGTACTTTTATGGAGATTATGTAATAGAATTACCTTGATGGTCATTTTGAATAAAGGATTTGGTTTATCTCTACCTTTACGCGCTCTATCTATGTGTCGAATACACTTATGCTCTGATTGACATGATTGATATAACTTGTCACGCGTACCGGGTTCCTTCCATGCTCGGGGAGTGACATGTTCCTTCATACGGGGGCAATCGGGCATACGATGCTCCCCACTTCCACAATGCAAACAGGCGCCAAGGCGCTTCCAGCACTCCTCGGTCGAGTGGCCAAATTTTTCACATAATGACCAAGCCGTTGCGACTTGCGTTTCCTCCTCCTTTACCTTCTTGTTCTTGTGATTATTCCTTCTGTTCCCATTGCGGGACCTCTTCTTGTTATCCCGGGAGTTGTAAGTGATGCTGAACTTTTCTTCTTTTCGCCCTCGCTTCTCGAACTTGTGGCTAGACTCCTCGCTCTTGCCTTTGTACCTTTCGACCTTTTCCAAGCTCCTTTCACATAAATGAGCTCGTTGGACCATCTCCGTATAAGTGTAGATATTCTGGGGTCCAAGTTGTTGAATGAAGCCAGGCCTTAAACCGTCCATAAAATGATTCACCTTTAGGAGATTCGTGCCCACCAGATGTGGGGCATAAGGAGCTAGACGGGAGAATTGAAGTTTGTATTCCACCACGGACATCATGCCCTGGTGAAGCACGGTGAATTCCCCGGCCTTTCTCTCCTTAACATGCTCGGAGAAATACTTTGCTCGGAAGAGTGCGAGAAATCCCTCCCAAGTATGTGGTGCATTTGGAGGCGGTGCCGGAATAGATTTCCACCAGGTACGTGCATCCTTGTTCAACTAGAAGGTGGCGAGATGGACCTTTTCTTGAACAGTGCATTGCATAACGTCGAATATTCTCTTCATTTTGTCAATCCAATTTTTTGCCTCATCGGGGTTAGAGGATCCCGAGAATCTTGGAGGGTTCATGCTCCGAAAGTTCCCATGCAGATTACCTGCGCCAGCCCGAGCGCTAGCTTGGACCACAATCTGCAGGGACTGGGAAAGACCCATCAACTGTTTGCTGCATCGCTTCCCAGTTAGAACGATTTGTTGCACGTTCAGCGGCCATTGTAGGAGTAAAGTGCCTGAAGAAATAAACAAGCAATTAATTCTTATGGAATTGGAAGGGGATTATCCTAGTGACAATTTTTAATTAACTATCTCATCCCGAGTTCTACCCAATCTCTCATGGGTTTGAAAATATATTTCCTAGTTTATATGTGTGGATCCTTAAACCTTGGACTTAGCCTGTGACATGACATTTTCCTAGGACATACTTATGCCTAGGCTATGATACCACTTTAACTGTCACATCCCGAGATATAAGTACAGCAGAAGATAATCGGGAACGTGAGCAACCGGCTAGTACACCACAAGCGAGCAATAAAATTAGAGCGCTAACACATTCACACATAAAAGGAAATGCACAAGATCATATACTCAAAACTTAACTTTATTGAATAATATTCAAGTACAATGACAGTTGACTTATTTTACTAGACTCCAATAAAGGGAAAATTACATAGACTCGACTCATAACTCTACTAGGTCTTCTCTCGATCTTTAATCACTCTCGGATTCTTCACTTGAGTAATCTGAATCCCCGCTAGAATGTCCTGAAAAGATTGGAAAGTTAGGGAATGAACACATTTGTCCAGTAGGTATCTTCGTATCAACATGAAGGTAATGTTTAAGTAATTAACATTTTAGCTCTAGAAAAGAAGAATAAATGCATGCGAACAAAACCAAAGTAACAACGCAAGTAACAAGACATGACCATGAAGATATGAGATGTTATATAGAGATTGAGAAGATATTCATTCCAGAATGTATAGTGGCCTTTCATATAACTAGAATGTACTAGCATGTATCGAGAATGTACTATTCATAACCATGAAGGTTATGCACTAGAAGTCACATATTCAAGAATGTATATTTCACGTAGAGCCTCATGGTTTTCACTCGTCTATAAAAAAAGTACTCCCGACGCAATTCGACGCCAGTGTTCATCATACCCCATGGTTTATTGTATGTTTCTGATAATCAGTCGAGGGGGCTAGAGTCGAGCCCTTGGACACAATCAGTGCCCGAACGGCATCTTCAAGTTATAAATCAAGCTACTTCCATGAGAAATATCAATAATGTAGACCAATAATGTATCAATTCCATAATAAGATGAGGACAACAATATCAAGGTAAGAATGCTTCAATTAAGAACATGAGAGTTCAAAGATCATTTAAAACAAGGTCATGCCACGAAAAGAATTCGGTAGCATAATGGCATATTCTTTAACTTTCATAATTCATTAGATAGCTTATTGAATAAGGTGTAAGGTTCTAGACAATCAATAGACCATCTAAGATCATACAAAAATCAACCCTTTGGTCAAACCTTGGGTTAAGAATGCTAAAGATAATTGCGGTCATGACTGGACCGTTTATTGGAAATAGCGGTCAGTATTGGAACGTTTTTGACAGAGTTAACGCAATGAGTGAACTGGAACCATGCGGTTATGACAGGGCCGCAAGGTGTCATTTGGCGGTCAAGGGAATGGCCGCTACTAGACTCTGGCGGTCTCCATAGGGCCGTTAGTGACTAGAACACAGGAAACACCGGTAAAGTGCTCTCTAGACAATTAGGTTTTGAGGGTACAACAAACTCGGCATCCTAGTGGGAATCCCAGGCTCACGGAGACTTATAGAGGCCTTGAAATAAGATCACCTAGTCCGGTGGAAGGAATATCCAACAGAGAGGATCACAAGTCCAAGATTGTGTACTTATAGGTGCAAAGTGTATCTAATGGTCATGCACCGGAGTACGTCCCATGTACTTAAGAAAGGACTATAGATGACAAAGGATCGTGATAAAACAGCGATCAAATCAAAACTTAAACAAGTCCATGAAGCATGTAAAATATGATCATTTGTACAAGAATATAAGTTTTGGCATGAAAGTAGCATAAGCTAAAAATAAGCATTTAAACCATGTAAGGCATGCAATCTATTAAAGATGATGCACAATATAGCCAATATTACGAAGATGAAGACAAAACTAGGAATAAGACCTAATTAACTAGGCTTAACATATGTTTAATAGGGTCAATCTGCAATCTGTTTGGAGTTAACATGTTGCAGAGTCTAGCGGTCAGGTGAGGATCGCATGCAGGTGTTTAGCGGTCTATCGCACGACCACTAAAGGATTACGGCAGTCTTAGGAAGACCGTTTATTACATGTAGCAGACAACGTGAAAAATCAAAGAACAGGTCTAATCCAAGGCAAATAGATGCATGGAAAAACATGCCAATAGGTAAGTAAGGCTTGATACAACCATATTAAAACATGAAGGTGCATATTGATGCATAATTTAAACCAAGTTTATAACTTTCCTCTTAAGTTGAAAAGGGTAAGCGTGCTGACTTAACCTAGATGCGCAGTCATGAGAGAACAGGAAATACTACCAGTAGAAAGCGTGGAACGGAATGAAACCATAGGGCTTTTATTCCTAAGATGTTGATTTAGCCTTTTCATGAGATAACCTACCTTTGATTTAATCCCTAGACATCAAATTTATGACTGGAAGTAGACCCTAGTTCCTGCACATCCTGTGCCAAAATAGCAACTTTTCATCTCTCGTTCTCTTCAACCACTTGACCTAAAATCGTGAAATTTTGAGGATAGGTAGAAGATGCAAAGGGGAACAGAAAGTTCTAAAAGATCAACTTCTAAATACCTTGATTAGAGCATCCAATTGATAGGTCTTTACTAGACGGCCACACTGGTTCCTGTGAGGACTGCAGTGAACCAGCAACTTGTAGAGCTTCTAACTCTCCAATGGTGTGTCCTCCTGGCACGAGATTTTGAGTGGAGTTAGACAAAACTACGGAGAACAAATTATTCTAAAGGACTAACATGAGAAGATGTCTCCTTACTTTAAAATTCGTGAGCGAACATTAGGGTTCGCATGGGCCGAAGTTAGGGTTTATTTATAGTGTTTACCTAGGGTTTGGGGAATTAGATCGAGTTGGGAGTCCTAATTAGGGGTAGGATTGATCCCCAAGAGTCTTAGACATGTTTTCATGTCTACATACTTTGATCCATGAGAATTTGGATGCCAAAGATCCAAGCTTTTCATGTTTCTTCCATTCACGGAATCTGCAGTGTTTGGCAGTCATAGAGGGACCGCTAGGATTGATTGGCGGTCACGCGATAGACCGCCAATTGGCCTTTTTTCAAAATTTTTAGATTTTCACATTTTTGTTGACATGTTTTCCCCCACCTTTTCCTTCTTACCTTCCTTTTCTAATAACCAAAATGTAAAGACGAGCGAGATGAAGGAAGGAAGAAAGAATGGGTGAAAAAGGGCGTATGATCGTGATCGCCACCAAGACACGAAGTACCGAGGGGTAACCGTGCCTTGGAAAAGGGGAGAAAGCACTCGCATGTTGTTCAGCGCTGACAGGTGTAGACGGTCCTGGAAGATCTGCTCTGTGATTAGGACGGTCTCTCGATAGACCGCTCAAAGCGCCGAAGTAAGAAGCGGGGCGAAGATGAGCTTGGCAATAGCATGATTCACAGACGACCGTAATAAGGTGTTGCACGGTCCTATGGGGGCCGTGTATACCTGTGGACGGGCAGACGACGACCGTTCGATGCTGCCAAACTCCAAAGTGTAGGATCCAATCCTCCACCCCTTCCGGCTGGCCAGAGGGGATGGGCCTCGTGTTAGGATGATACTGACCTGCAAAACAAAGTAGGAGACACGAAAATGATACCCAAATTAGCCCTAAGGAGTGTAGCAACTATAAAGAAGAATGGAAAATAAGTGCAATAACATGGAATGGGCAATACCTGGGAGGTTTTTAAACCCCTATAGGGCGTCAAAACAAATGGGAGGGTGTGAAAATGATATGATGCAGTGAAAGAATGTGGAAAGAAGTGGAGAAATAAACATGCAATGAACGAACTAATGACTCAACGTTATGACTAAAAACTCAAATCAAATGACTACTCCCTTGAACCAGAGGCTTAGAAGGATGTAGAAAGCCTCCCTCCCTGACTGCAGGTCACTTGAGAATTTGGCAGAGCTTCACCGTGACCTTGAAATCTCCCCCCCTTTTCAAAGCTTGGCCTTAGGGTCTATTTATGGAGCCTTGAAAGCCAACCCCAAAATTAGGATTTTAAATGAAAATCAACTCGAGATATCAACACAAAATCCGTAGATAATATAATTATCTTCTAACCAGTTCAAACGGAACCCCATTTGGTGGAATATCCACAGAGAAATGGTTGGAACAAATCAAGGATAAAACCACAGGTAGAGAGAGAAAAATGCTTAGTTTTTCAGCAATCGAACAATTGCGCGGTTGTGCGATAGATCGCCCAGTCTATTGGGCGGTCGGTCATCAGACCGTCCAACCTACCGGTGGAAATTAAGTAAATAAGCAATATTATCCAAATATCCATCGAACTGCCCGATGATTTTGCCGTTGGACTCTCATGAATTGGGCGGTTACAAATGGACCACCCAGACCATGGAACGGCCATAGGCCAACCGCCCAATGCCTATCAGTGGTAAATCAGAATAACTTAACTAATTAGATAATTATCTGAACAACCAACGAATCTGGGACTTTGAGATACAGACGGTCATATACCTGTCGCTCAATCAGTTTGAACGGTTAGGTATGAATCGTGCAAAAGCTTGTCGATGGAAATTCAAATAAATCACCTTATTATCCAATAAATAGTTACATGGTCCATAATCAACTGCTCAGTTACTGGAGGGTCAAACGAGAGACCGCGCAAAGGCTTGATGCATGAAAATTCATAAAATGTGATAAATCAAGCAAAATCAACGCCCATTAAGCCCTGAACTGAAGCAGACCAAGTCAGGGAGGGAGGCACCCATAAAATGGGCCAAATAAGCTGCCTGGAAATAGCCCACTGAGCAACGGACAACTCGAGACATCAATAAACGGTGGTAAGAGAAATGACTCAACTTATCGGTAAAAAACGGGTGTCAACAGATGCCCCTCCTTAACGTCCTCTTTGCAGGGGAGCGAGCGGAGGTGAAGCGAAAGCAAAATGGAACATGGAGATGAAACGGAGACGAGGAAGAGCGGACTGAAAAGTGGGCGTTAAGGTAAAACGACACCCGTTTTGCCAACAAGCGACATGAATCTTCCGGAAAACTCTGAATCACTCACAAGGAATAGTTGGACCAAAAGCGACACCAATCTGGAGGAACTAACTAAATAAAAGGAAACACATGATCAACCTCATGGGGGACATAATCCCTCGGACCAATGAGGAGACTGGAATAAGCAAAGGTAAAGGAAACGGACTAAAACTCCAGACGAGGACCTCTTAATCAATCAAACCAAGTGAACCGACGAGAGATAACTTTCTAACTCTAAGTGGAATTTGTTCCTCTTACTCGAACACTGAACACATAGTTAACCATCACTAGTGGGACATTTGTAGGCAAACCATGGGTCATGAATGTTCAAATGATGCGTATGATGCATGCTGGGCTAAAATAAAAGAAATCGTTAAAATAAATGCATAGAAAGGATAAAATATAAAATACTTGAGAATAGTATTGTTAGACTGGGAGAATCAGAGTCAAGACACTATTCGCAACCACAGCGTGCAGGATAGAACCATCCTCCCCAGACCTTCCCAACCTAACGGCCTATCAAGAGATTAAATACATGGAACTAGATCATCATCATTTTTGTTAAAGGGGAACATCAGATCCTAGAACACATAGATAACCAACTGGTTCTCGAGATAACATAGCATTGTACCATATAGTAATGCAGTAAGAGGTATAAGGATAGAAAGCCATACCTGACTTACCTATGCACGCGAAACAGCATTTGAAAGGTGATGCTGCAAATAAACCATAAGCAAGATTGGCAATATACATCATCAAATCAACTTTATAGAATGTAGCACCAAGAAAAGGGTCACACCATATCATTCAACACATGAACGGCCATGGGACGGTTAACTAGGGACCATTCAATCATGGGTGATTTAAACCTATACGTGAAGCCACGCGGCCCCAATGCAGACCGTGCAATAAAATGAGCGGCCGGATTCTAGCCGCTCCATGCAAAGTACCGTTGGTCTATAAACGGTCAGATGTGGACCGCTCAATGTTGGGACGGTCTGTCGATAGACCGCGCAATACTGGCGACGTTTAAACAAAAAACCTTTCATCTCCCTCCCTCCCCACCGTAACCGACGGTGGGAAGGAAGGAGAGCGCCACCTTTCTCCACTCCCCTCTTCCTCCACTCTTCTCATTTCCCAACATCACATTCTCCACATCCACCCGTATGCGTTCGAAGCACCAAGCTAGGCGGCCCCCGATGACTAACGCGGACGCGCCACCGCCGACGACTGCCGCCGCGGCAGAGGTACCACCGGTGGAGGAGATGCCGATACCACTGCCGGCCGAGGGAGAGGCTCCCCCGCCATTGTCTGAGGCCAGGGAAGAAGCTGGAGCCATTATACTCGGGGATGGAAACGTCGATGAGGGAGCACCGACGGAGAAGCCGGCCAAAGGACCTCGTCCGACCGAGCTAGGTGCACTAAAACCCCCTCCATTTCATCTTTTATTTCGTGCATGTTAGTTTTAGGGGGATAATAGGGGCACACGACCCCTTAGAAACACCATGGAAGGCCATTTGGGCCATGAACGGAGGTGGGGAGAGGGTGTCCCGTCGTCGGAGACGACGGTAATAGCTCGGTTTAACAGTAACCGCCTAACAGAACAACACGGTTCCCATAGAACCGTTCAAAGAAAACACGGCCCGTTGGTGGCCGTTCAAAGAATATGAACCGACATTACAGAACAGCTCCATGTAAATCTAAGGATAAGGAGGCCCAGTTTGGTCCGCTTGGAATGTGGAACGTTGAAAATAGAGCGGTCTCTATCAGACCGTGGAACCGGGGATGGACCTACCTGGTCTGCTGAGAATCTGGAACGCTTAGGATTAGAACGGCTGGATTCCAACCGCGAAATACAGAATGGCCGGTCGACAGACCACGCCACCCCAAATGATTAAAAACTTGAAAGGGACGGGACACGGTCAGATGGGGACCGTGTGATTACTGAATGGCCAAATGTGGTCCATCTTAGGGCAAACATCAGCTAGAAAGATGGCCTAAGGTGAGCCATGGGACTTATTTAGACGGTTAAAGCTTAACCGTTGGATGGGAGAACGGCCCATAAGGGACCGTTTATTGAGCTGAGAGTGAATTATTAAATTAAATGTCAAAATTCTAAACTAAGATGCAATTAATCTAAATGTATGTAGGGAAAGCGTAGGACCCGGATCTCATGGCTGTAGGTTTGGGCAGTGTACCTCACGCTACCCGACTTCCAGCGTGAGAGGCTGAGAGTCATGGGATTCACAGAGTTCCTGAGCGTGGAGGTCAGCCAGTTTGACACACCGCTACTCTATGCTCTGCACGACCGCTGGGACCCAGTGAGTCGCACGTTTCTCTTTCCATGGGGACACATGGTCCCCACGCTCGAGGACGTGACCCGACTTACTGGCCTTCTCGTGCATGGGTCTCCGGTCAGCAGGAGCACCTATCCTGACTACCGGGAGATGGCCCAGGAGCTCCTAGGACTGGACTTGCTGCACCCCGAGCGGCAGTCCACCACCCTGACTCGGGCGGCGCTTCAGGATAGCCTGGGGCTATGACGGGCATGGATCGCGACAGGAGAGCTACCCGAGCAGCATCTCGAGAGACTCGTGGAGCGAGCCAGACCACGAGTTACAGCGGAGGCAGACCAGGTACTGCAGCGGTTCTTGACACTACTGTTCGACTGACTTCTTTTTGTGGCACGAGGGGACCTCATCAGCTGCCGCTTCTTACCGTTGCTCCAGGACCTTGATCATGTGGGCGACTACGCATGGGAAGCTGTCATCCTCGCGTTTCAGTTCGACACTCTGAGCTCGACATCTCGACGGACGATGCTTGGGGGCTTCTCCCCTCTACTCCAGGTGCGACTCTGACTCCTACCATGCATTTAGCTATAGGACTCCTAAGACTGCTATATGCTGACTCTTAGTGACATGCAATGCAGGTATGGGCCTATGTATACTTACGCGGGCTCGGGCGTGGCGAGGAGACCCACCCGGACCGACTGCCCATTGCCAGGAGGTGGACCGCACCTTGGGAGAGCGGAGGTCTCTGAAGATAGGTCCGGGAGCTCTAGGATGACATGGACACTCTACCATACACCTCTTATGACTCTAAACTTAGACTCTTCAATTAAATGTAGTTCTACATGATTGTGATGCTGATGTGACTTCCTATCTTGACAGGTACGGTGGACTCCTTACACAAGGGAGGGGCATGAGGGTCAGCCCTGAGTGGCAGGGGCTCTTGCCTTCTTTGGACGTGATGTATGGCTGCACTGCATGAACGTAGTGGAGCCACTACACTACAGATTGGTGATGAGGACGACCGGCATCCAACAGCCAGCGGTGGAGCTTCCAGCGCCAAGAGACCGTGTCAGCCGGCACCTGCGGGGAGCAGCGACTGTGGTGGACTGGAGAGAGCGAGCCGCGGAGTAGATTACAGACTGGACAGCACACGGGCGAGTGATGACCGCCCGTGCAGAGAGCGATACGGCGTACTACACAGTGTACGCTAGGCACTACCGGGACCAGGTGTTCCGTGGTACCCGCCGACTGGTACGACTTCTAAACCTTAAATGCTCTTCCTATTATGCTTCCTATATGCCTATGCACTGATGTTTGAACTTTCTAAATGCAAATAGACCCTGAGGGATGGATCACGGAGCTACAAGGGCTCCTCCACGTGATAATCCGCGAGCGTGATGAGGCCCGCCAGGCCCTGGCCCTACTTGTGAGTTTTTTAAACCCTAAACTTTTTACATTATGCAAATGCTTATGATTATGATTATGCCTGTGACTGACCTAGAGTTGTGGATGCAGCGAGCCGAGGGGACCTAGCACCAGGGGACAGATGCTCCTTCTTCTTCCTCCGCCCAGACTCCCGCAGACCGAGCCGAGCTGGATGCCGACTTCTCACGGATGGTGGCGCGGGCCAAGGTGGCCGATGTGGCGCTCACCGAGAGGGTACGCAACTACTGCACTTTCCCTGTTGATTATGCTTATGATTATAAAATGTATGAAATGCTATTGACTAACCATGACGATGCATATGCAGACGACCGAGCTGACCCGACTGAGGGCCGAGCTTGAGTAGAGCCGGGCAGCGGCTCGGGAGGAGGCGGCCCACTTGCGGGAGGAGGCAGCGCAGAGCCGGCCGGCAGATGCACTGGAGACGACACTTCTTCGGGCCGAGCTGGAGCGACTCCGGGCTGGAGCAGAGGAGTTGGAGCGGGTCCGAGCGGAGCGGGACCGGGCTCTGATCGAGGCATCCGGGCTGAGTGGGGAGCTACGGGCCTACAAGGAGATGAGCCAACAGTCAGCGCGCAGCGGGACTCCGAGCGGCAGCCACGGTACTCATGGCTCTGTGAGGAGTTACTTCACGGGTTCCTCTGGTCACCGGAGGAATGAGGAGGACGAGCAGCGCCGGCGACGTCAGCGTGACGAGGTGACTTCAGCGATGCCTCCACCAAAGTGGCATGAGGGCAGTGGAGACAGCGACGGGGGCCAGGGAGAGGGGCAGGCCTGACTCTTTGTACTTGGGACTCGACTTTGTACATGATATGATAGTGATACGACATGCTTTTTGTTTTGATTTTGTGGATGTATGAATGTATGAATGAATGCAAATGACTAACACTGACTACGACCCCTAACTCGAGTGAGACGGACACGTGTGAGAGAGGGATGGTACGAGTGAGCGGGTGAGGAGGTGAGAGACACGACAGAATGAAAGAGAGACGTCGACTTTGAGTGAGATGAGAGATGCCGACTGAGTGAGAGAGAGACGCCAAACTGAGAGTGAGAGAGAGACGCCAAACTGAGAGTGAGAAGGAGATGCCAAACTGAGAGTGAGAGAGAGACGAGGCAACAGCTCGAGTGATACAGGTGAGAACATGTTGAAATGGGGCTTCAGATGCCCAAACGGTCGAAAAGGAACCGCTCAAACCCCCACACGGTCTTCTCTTAGACCTTTCAGTGTCTCTCGATTAAGGTGAGCGAACGGTTTAATATTAGCCGCTCCAGGAATAGGACGGTTCCATGGTGACCGTTTCATGGTCATAATGGTCAGTTCTATACCGCCCAACCTCCAAGATTCGAATTTACGAACGGTCTCAAGAAGACCTTCCAAGTGTTAGGGCAGTCTAATGCTAGACCGCTCAATGGCATGACCTGAGAGTTCAAACGGGACTCTCTTGGAGAGTCCCAACCCAAAGATGGACGTCCCAAACCAACCTCAACTCTATCCCAACTTGATTTAGGCCTATCCTATCTCACTTCTAGTGAGTTTAGGCGTCTATCTAAGCCCTATAAGTAGGAGGGGGGTTCTAAATTCGCAACTAACACCACACCCCTCTTTCTAGGCCTCAAACCTTTGCTCTTCATCATCTAATCATCATGAAAATGTCCTTTGAGGGGAGTTCTATGGAGGAGGCAACTTATGAAGGGCCAAAGCCGGCCAGGAAGGAGCGGGAAGTGCTCCAACGGCTGACTACAATCTCTCGTCATCTCAGCTCGAGCCCTTTGAGAGAGGTATGTTAGCATGATTTCATTCAAACCAATTTTTCATTCATTCACTTATACGTATTCCCTATCTTTCTCCCTCCATCTCAGCTTCTCTCTTGCTCCAAGAACTATTCCACCTTGAAGTGGATGGCTCCCATGGTCCGTGCGTTGCCCCTAGGAGTGACATCCATCCTCAGATCTTGGCACCTACATCCGCTCTTGGTATTAGGCTGCAATTACCCAAAGGTTTCCCTTGATTGGCACATCATCTCAGCCTTAGTAGAGATATGGCACCCTCAGACCCATACCTTCATTTTCCCATCATTCGAGGCCACTATCCTACTAGAGGAGGTAGAGACCTACCTTTCCTTTCCTAGGTCAGTGGGAGAGGAGGACTCAGTGTGTCATACTGTTGCCCCTGTGGACCCTAGGCTCATTTTTGGAGGGTTTATACCAGATAGCAAGGATATTGATGCGGGACGGACCACGGACTCGACGGCAAAATGATATGCGACCCTCGGACTCTAGACGAGCTCGTGATTGTGCCTTAGCGAGGGAAGCGTCGGACGTGCGCGGTTGAGAAACCGTAATGAGCTAGGGTGGTCGGCTCTCTTTTATGCCCGGATCGGGTCACGGGACGGTCATGCTCTCTCTCGCAGCAGCGGTAATAAACAATATATAGCAAGCTAGATATCATACACATGCTCTCTAGCAGCGGCATAAAGATGTATATACGAAAGAATGCAAATGCCGAATAAGGGAGCGAAAATGATACCTCCACGCTCTCGACGTGGGGAAGACGGACCCGGCCCAACTCGTACTCCCGGGACAGTTAATACATGAATATTACAGCAATAAATCACTACCCACTCCACGCAGGGAGGTAAAGGGCTACACAAGTGGGTTCGGGAGGACCGATTTCGGGTTGACGGGCGGCTTCTCGCGTAGCTTCAGCAGCACACGTACTAGCGACCATGGGGCCCACATGCTGTCTGGAGGGGCCGTGTGGGACTTGGTGGCACTACTGTAGTGGGGACGCTTGGGGAAGCGCTCCCTGGGATGGAGGCACGCTGGAACGTTGACCGGAGGCCGGGCGGCTCCGTTCGGCACCAGTCGAAATAACCGACCACGGATCTGCCGGTTCTGTTTTCCGGCGCGTGCTCCGGCGAGAACGGACGCTGCGATCAGCCCCGATGTCGGATCGACACGAAACTGGCACCGTTGGAAAGCTAACTCAAAATACTTCGATAAAGCACTAGAGATAAAAAATGGAGTGCTCCAGACCTGGTCTTGACCGAATTTCCAAGCTGCTATTGTACAGTGGCCGAAATCTCAGATCAGCAGGGAACTTTCCTGAGAGTTGGCATTGACTGATAGGTAGACCTCCGAATCTGAAGTTGGGTTCCTCAGAAAAGTTGTGTAGGTTCAAGAGAGGAAACCGGAGATATTTGTTTTGAAAGGATTTGTGGAGAATTGAATTTTCTAAAAATTTTATACTGGCGGTGGGTCGGATCTGGATTGATGCAGACATAACAGGTTTAGGAACTTGGATGAATTTTAGAAAATATGTGGAGAGAAAACCAAAAATCAAGAAAATTCACGTTGATAGAGGAAGGTGGACATAATCTCCAATAAAATTAGGGGTTCCTGGGAAAATCAAAAGATGGTCGAATATGGGAAACTCAGGCTGACTATCACAGTGAACAGACAACTAACAGATCTAGGGAAGATTGAAGACAGAAAATGTAAAAATATCAAAAGAAGGAATTTGGACGTGAAAGTTTTTGTGGAGATGGGGATACAAGATAGGAACAACCTTTGAAAATTTAAGATCAAGAGGATGTCGGAGTTGAGTGTAGGAATTCTCGAAGTGGCCTTCTGTCTAGCAGGACAGAACCTGGACAGAACTTCCGACGGTGGCTCGATGGCGGCACGAACGGCGGCGACGGCACCAGAGATGAACTCAGAGATTTAGGGGGAGGAGATAGAGGGGATCCACTCTAGAATTGGGGGTTGGGGATGAAGAAAACCAGTGGGAGAGAGAGGGGAGGTCAAAATTCTCACAAGGGGGGCTCTTGCGCAATGCTTTTTTCACTTTCATTAATACTAGAATAATAGAAATACATGACTTATATAATAAATAAAAAAAGACCATGAATACCCTTAGATCTAGGATCTGGAGGGGCATTTAAGGGACTTCATATTTGATCCAAATAAAATAAAAAAAACAAAATTCCTAATTAATTCTAATGGGGGGACAAGGTAGGTGAGGTAGGTAGCCTACCTTTGAATTTTTAATCCACTTGTCTACCCATGTGGCATTTGACATTCAACCCTTCTAGATGGCCACCTAGGATGGT
Organism: Amorphophallus konjac; assembly: GCA_022559845.1. Lineage (NCBI taxonomy): Eukaryota > Viridiplantae > Streptophyta > Magnoliopsida > Alismatales > Araceae > Amorphophallus > Amorphophallus konjac. The sequence continues at coordinate 146,866,840 of CM040124.1, forward strand.
TGACCAGCCCCACATGGGTGACATGGACCAATGGGAAAGGGCTGGGGCCGCCTTGCTGGATCTACTGGCAAATTACATAGAAACCCACACAATCCAAGGGAATGACGCATTGGCTTACAAAACCTTACAATTGTGCATATACTTTCCCATGGATATAAAAATAAACTAAAGGACATAAATGAAAAATAAAATGTACTTGCTCGGCGTCGATTCTCATCAGATATCCATACCTTCATAGGCCCACGCCAGATCCACCTTCTTCCTCTTAGCCAATGGGTAGTTGAACATTGTAGGAATAGGTGTGGGTGGGATGAGGCCATAGCCAAGGCCGCGTCTCTTTGCTTGTGCGGGGCTATCTTGTTCCCCTCAGTTGACCACGTTCTAGACATTCCTATTCTTAGCACCATTAGTGGCATGTGGCAGGGTCTTTCTATCTCCCAGGCCGTCCTTGCCTACTTGTACGAGGGTCTTACCTCAGCAGCCCTAGGAGGTCCTCTCTTTGGTTCTATGATGCTCTTAGAGTGCTAGATAGGTGTCAAGATGAAATTCATTCACAAGGAGGATGTCACTTCAGCTAGCAGGATCTTCAGGAACCACCCCCTCTTCTTCATAGGTGGCGCCTTCGGGTTCTCTCATCAGGTAGAGTGCAGGACAGCAGAAAAGAAAACTAAGGACGAGTGGCGATTGCACATCAACAGGCTGCCCCTGGATTGGTTCGTGATGCGACTTGACTTCCTCCACGACACCACTGTCAGAGTGCCTAGGAGGCCAGGTTTGGATCTGAGGCTCGTGAGCGACACCGCACTGGCGATGTACGGCCCGCACTAGTGCTACCTACAGGTTGGATTACCCCAGACCGTTATACCAGCACTACCCCACCTTCCCGCACTACAGACGAGGAGGATCGGTACAGAGGAGGACGAGCAGGCTGTCAGGAGTGCCCTGATCATGTGGGAGGTGAGCAGGGTGCTTACCCTTCCAGCGGAGGTTGTAGAGATTCTGGCGACACGCCAGGCCTACGTTAGAGAGCTGAGAGAGATACATCCCCGCGAGGATACCCAGTGGAGGACTGAGTAATTTTTCTTTTCTTTCATGATGTTGATGTAGAGACTTATGCTTAGAGAGTTCGATATATGAATGAATAAAGTTGATGATTTGATTGGTTTGAGTTTGGGCTTTACTTTGTGTGATTGAGTGAATTGGGATATGACTTCGAAACGTACACGGTCACGGACTGACTGAACCTTCAGCTTCAACCTGCCCCTACACACACACAAACAAAGAAAACAGATTAAATATATTTTAGGCTTAACCCCTTGCCTCTAGCAAGTTAGGAAATGACCAGCTCTTGATTTTTTGTCAAGGGGGTAAGCCTTATTAAATAGGCAAGTAACAAAATGGAAATGAATGCAATGCATGCTATGGAATGCAAATCATGACGATGAAAAGCTTTTTTGGGATTTCGAAATATTTGATTTTTTTGGATTTTGAAATATCTGATTTTTTTTTAGATTTTAAATATTTAATTTTTTTAGATTTTAAAATATTTGATTTTTTTGGATTTTGAAATATTTGATTTTTTTGATTTTGAAATATTTAATTTTTTGGATTTTAAAATATTTGAATTTTTTAGATTTTAAAATATTTGATTTTTTTAGATTTTGAAACCAGCTTAAACCTGATGACGGGGAACCTCATATTTCACTTGGGGTCTCCTGGGTTCAACGTGCGTTATAAAGGACCGCCCGTGGCCAGGGTCGATTTCGCTTAACGGTGCCTTTACCGAGGCCATACCCGGGGTGGGATCCATTCCTTGAAAAATAAAAGAGAAGTTGATAGACAAGCTGGTGATAGGTATAGAGGTTTCTAGGGCTTGAGTTCCTCTCACGACACCCCTTTTCAAAGAATTTGGTCTGTTGCGCCGAGACTTTGTGTCCGTCATCGAACCTACATCCGCTCTAGGCACGCATACGACCGGGCTCATAACGTCCCGCGGGGAAACTGTACTGCCACTCTTGCCATGCCTAGTTTCATTATTTTGGGGACTTTCAAACTTTCGAGCTTCGAGCTTTGGGTGAGCTTTTAGCTTTGATCTTTGATTTTTGCCCCTTTTTTCTCTATTTCTTTTCTTTTTCTTTTTCTTGCTCTTTTAACCTGCGGAATAAGGTCATAACGGACTGCCCCTATTTGAGACCTCTTTTATCGGGGGGTCTAGATCAGTTCTCGCCCCCTTATTCACCACTTGCCCCTATTTTCAGTCGAGAGAGGAGAAAAAATAAGGATTTTCACTTTCCCTTAAGCATGGCCAAGGGAGAAACGGTGTTGCGCAAAGAACGAAAAATCGAACCATGGGGGGGTCGTGTAGTGTGTGAAATGTTGGACCGGGGATCCCCCTTTGCGATCAAGTGAAGGCACACCCCGCCGTCGGGCCGTTGCTGGCTTGACTCTATGGATAAAAATATTTTAAATATAGCCCATTCCATGCATTCGACAATTCCTCACCCTCCGCGTTAACTAGGCGATACGCGTTACCTGGATAGACTTCCTTAACTACAAACGGCCCTTCCCAGTTGGGTTGCAGCTTAAACCTGTGACCTGCTGATCTGATAAATTTATGTTTCAAAACCATGTTACCCACTTAGAATTTTCTTTCAATAACCTTCTTTTGAAAATATCGCGAGACACGTTTTTGATAAATTGAGACGTGATTGGCCGCATTTAACCTCTTCTCATCTAAGAGTTCCAGTTGGACTAGCAACGCCTCTCGACGCTCATCGAGATTAAGTTCTTTATCTTGCTGCATTCTTAGAGAAGGTATCGGGATCTCGTACGGGAGTACTGCCTCCATCCCATAGGTGAGAGCAAAAGGAGTTTGCCCCGTGGGAGTACGGATGGAGGTGCGGTAAGCCCATAGATCCTCTATCAGTTTGTTGGCCTAATCAGTGAATTTGTGCGACTCACATGTTTTCTTAATGATTTTAAGAAGGGTTTTGTTTGTGGCCTCAGCTTGGCCATTACCTTGAGGATAGTATGGCGATGAGTGATGCAATGAAATATTAAATTTCTTACAGAGGTCCTGAAGTTCTTGAGAAACAAATTGAGGCCCATTGTTTGTGATGATATCACTTGGCACTCCAAACCGCGAGATGATATTCTTGAGGATGAAGCGGCATACTGTGGTGGCTTTGATTTCTGCATAAGCTTCAGCTTCCGCCCACTTGGTGAAGTACTCTGTAGCCGTCAGAATGAAAGACTTCTGTTTAACCTGAGCATTAGGGTCACCAAGTGGTCCAACGATATCAAAGGCCCACATTGAGAATGGCCAAGGAGCAGAAAGAGGATGGAGGGAAGAAGCAGGAGCATAGATTTTGTCGGCATGAAGCTGGCATTGAAGACACCTACTGACATAGGTGGAACAGTCTTCTTCTAGGGTTGGCCAGTAATAGCCCTCTTTAAGAATCTTCTTCGCCAACGCATGCCTATTTATGTGCCCTCCACACTCACTAGAGTGAGCGGCTTCTACTACCTTCCAAGCCTCGTCGTCATCCAAACACCTCATTACAACTCCATTGAGAGCCCGCCTATAGAACTCTCCAACAATAATCGTGTATCTGGAGGTGACTCTTCTAATGGCCTTGCGCTGCTCGGCATTCGCCATCTCGGGAAAGGAACCATCCCTGCAATACTGCTCTATCTCGTAATACCACGGCAATTCTTCTTCTTCTATGATTTCCTCGAGCTCAGTTAATGATACTTCTTTCACATCTTCCTTCTCCACCTTCCTTTCTACAGATTTCCTAAGGTTGTCAAACCAGGGATCCTGAAGGGAAGGAGCATCTAACTGCTGGACCACAATGGTCTTAGTGGCGCAACTGAGGGGGAATGAAAGAGAAGAAGCGAGCGATGCAAGTGCATCGGCCAAGATGTTCTGAGAGCGAGGAGTATGAATGTAGATGAGCTTCCGGAATTGCCTAGCCAAGAGCGTGACCAAATCTTGATAAGGCTTGAGTTTGGGGTCACGGGTGCGGTAAGTTGACAGAACTTGACGCAGCACCAATTGAGAGTCTCCTATGATGTTTAGGTATCGCGCGCCCATGAGGTAGGCGTGCTTCAGACCGACAAGGAGAGCCTCATACTCGGCTATGTTATTAGTGGCAGGAAAAGAGAGTTGATAAGCAATAGGGATGGTCACCCCTTCCGGAGTGAGGAGAATGGTGCCGATCCCATGGCCCTAAGAGTTGAGAGCACCGTCGAAGTGAAGAGACCATAAGGGAGGATGAGTGATTACAGCCAAGTGTTCATCAAGAAACTCGTCTTGAATTGAATCAGTGCGGGGGATAAGAGAATGAGCGAGATGTTCAGCAATCGCGTATCCCTTGATCACTTTCTGAACAATGAAGGTGATATCAAATTGGGAAAGGAAGCTCTGATAGTGAGCTAATCGACTAGAAAGGACATGTTTTTCTAAGAGATAACGAATGGGGTCCATTCTAGAGATCAACTTAACCTCATGGGTAAGGAAATAGTGTTTGAGTTTCTGAGCTACCCATACTAACGCTGCACAAGTCTTCTCCATGGCAATATACTTGGATTCAGCGGGATTAAACAACCTCGAAAGGTAGTATGCTGCCCTTTCCCTTCCTTCATCATCCACTTGTGCCAGAACAGCTCCTAGGGAGTCCTCAATGACAGCAATGTATAATATCCGGGGTTTCTCAGGGACGGGTGGTTGCAGAACCGGGGGATTGGAATGATGGACCTTAAGATCCTCATAGGCCTTCTGACATTGTTCGTTCCATTCGAATTTAGCTCTCGCCTTTAACAATTCAAAGAATGGGTGGCACCTTTACGAATGTTGAGATATAAATCTCCTATTGAATTGCAATCGCCCAATCAAACCTCTGAGCTCAGTGATGTTCTTAGGCAGCGGCATCTCCATAACGACCTTCGCTTTGTTCGGATCAATTTGAATCCCTCGTTTACTAACTATAAACCCAAGCAATTTCCCTGATGTGACTCCCAACACACATTTCTTTGGATTCATCTTCAATTTGTACTCCCTAGCCCTTTGCAACACCTTGGCTAAAATAGCGGGATGCTCTTCTTTGGACCTCAACTTTACCAGGATATCATCCACGTAAGCTTCTAAGTACGCATGCATCATGTCGTGGAAGATAGCCATCATTGCCCACTGGTACATGGCACCTGCATTCTTTAATCCGAATGGCATAACGACATAGCAGTACGTGCCCCAGGCGTGGTGAAAGAGGTCTTCTCTTGGTCCTCAGGAGCAAGGCGGATTTGATTGTAACCAGAGTACACATCCATAAATGAGAGGGCCTTATACCCAGCCGTGTTGTCCACTAGTACATCAATGTGAGGAAGTGGGAAATCATCCTTCGGACATGCTTTATTTAAGTCCCTGAAATCAATACAAATCCAATTTTTTCCATCTTTCTTCATTACCGAGACTATGTTCGCCACCCATTGCGGATATAAAACAACTCTGATAAACCTGGCCTTGTGCAATTTATCGACTTCTTCCTTTATCCTTAAGGCCATTTGCAGGTGGAACCTTCTCACCTTTTGCTTAACGGGTGTTGCCCCTAGTTTAAGAATGAGTCAGTGTTCAACCAACGTGGGGTCAAGACCTGTCATGTCTTCATAGGACCAAGAAAATGAATCGTTGTACTCCCTCAAAACCTTGATCAGCTCCTCTTCAACATGAGGAGGGAGATTAGAAAAAATAATTATGGGCCTGGGGTCCTCTTCCGTTCCAAGGTTGATCTCTTTAGTGGGTTCATCCACTGCCGACGACGGTTCATCAAACCTCGCACGTATAGATCGGCAGTGTCATCCACATTGCTTTCCTCATCACCGGCTGGGTCCTTCTCATCTACAACTTCATATACACCTAACCCGTCATTGCTCCATACCCCTTCTAACTCCTCGTCATCTTCTAAAACTATGGTGGTTTCTACAAACTCAGGGCACTTAAGAAGGGCATGGCATCTCTGAGCCAAGTCCTACAGAAACCTATCTGGAACATATTTATGATAACGCATCACAGGGAGCGCCGCAGACGTGGATGGGCTGATCACACTAGAACTAGACTCTACCCCAACTGACTCTACCAACCTAGGAGACTCTATAGAATGTACATCTACCCTAGGAGATAAGAAGTCTACAGGGAAAGGAGCAGAGGTTTCATGCCCTTGGGAAGATGGGCAGAACATAGCATAATCCTCCATCGAGACCTCCGTTTTAAAATTGGCATTTTTTTTGGAGGTCGGAGGTGATCATGCAACAGGAAGAAGAAGACGGGGGTGGAGGGAGTTGCATGGGAAACAGATCGGGGAAGATGCAATCGAAGAATGGGTCGGAAGATGAAAACCACATTTCGTGGAGTTGGGCATTGGGGGAAGGAGGAGTAAACAGGGTTGATAAATTAATGGATGGGCAGCGCCCACATGCACATGGCACAAATAGAATTTCAGGTGGTCTTTCCGTGAAGTGAGGGTCGACCATGATTGGTGGAGAGCGGGAAATAAATCCCAATTTATGAAACAAGGAGGCGAGACGGGAAGGGGATAGAGAAAAGGTAGTGATGGAGCTCCCTGCTTCCCGCGGCCTCTGGTACACTGGCTTCAATGGAGAATGCTTCACCAGCTGCATCTCCTTCTTCTTCGGATGGACTTCTTCTTCCTGAAACAGCTTCCCAAGATAACTGTAGAAATTGTCCATATCACCCACCGGCCCCTTCAGCGGCGGCGGTGGGTCAGCAACATCAAGGGCGGCATCAGTCTTTACATCAGAACATGGCGGCGGCTTCTTCAAGGTACCGGGCTGCAATGGGAGTTTCACAAAATATTGATGGTAATCCCACGTCAGTGGCCCGGAGTCTCCCAGTATGGATAGTGCTGACTCCCGGTAGCCAAGGCCTCTCCGGCCCATCTTTCTGCCTTTAGGGATGGGCTTAGTTCGCCCCTGAAATTACGCACCGAGGCCCAGGCCCAGCTAATAGCCTGACTTTACAATAATGTGCCACCCTTTCGAATCTCTAATCTTGGACTTAAATTTAACATTTACTGGTGCAGTGGCGGGCTTGCGTGATGCATATGCCCATGAATAATTTAAGTCCATCACGGAAAGAACTGGTCTGTTGCTCGGCCACAAGGTGGGAAGAATCTTATCTGCAATCACATCAACGGACTGGACTGTGGAGATACTCTTCACCTTAACCACCCGGCCTTGAAATGGGAACTTAAGGCATTGGTGGGCGGTTGAAGGCACATCATTCAAACTATCTATCCATGGACGACCCAGAATTGCTTTGAACATCGGGTCTATGTCCAGAACGTAAAACTCCACATCCATTACCAAAGACCCTAGCTCGACCTGGACCGTCACGACCCCGTGGCATGCTTGTCTGGAGTTATCATATTCCATAATCCTGGTTGGCGTTGGTCTAAGCATACCTTCTGAAATATTGCAGGCACGCAGTGTACTTAGCAGACACACATTTATCGATGCTCCTGTGTCCACAAGGGCTGATTCGACTGCCACTTTGTTTAAAGAAATAGTAATGTAGAGTGGCATCTGCAGCGCCTCTGGGGTGCCAGTTCCGACTCAGAAAATGAAATGGAAGGCCCCCATGTAATTCTTGCCAACACTGACAGTAAACTGTCTACCGCCACGTCCTCGCTGACCATAACCTTCTACAGAAAAGCCCTGAGGGCGTCCTGATGCAGCGTGGATCTTTTGATCAACTCCAAAATTGATATCTTGGCTGGCATCCGGTCCAAGTGCTGTAGCAAGTCATATTTCATGCCTGGCACGGGGTCTACTTCTTCTGCTTCGACTGTAGAGAAAGGGACTTGAGGGTTGGGCGCAGACGCACCAGGGAAAGGGTAAGTGCGGTGGAAGGGACGCCCGCTCCAGAGGGTGCATTGTTGTGCCGGCACGGCATCAGATGGACTTCTGACTGGCCTGGTAGGATAAGGGGAAGGGGTAGAAATAGGGGTGAGGATGGCGGAGGCTGGCCTGACGGGCCCTGGCGGGATGATGATTGGTGAAGGGTTAAATGAAGGGGTGATGATGCAGGGCATGGCGGGTAATGGTGGAAGGGTTGGCGGGATGGTGGGGAATGTGGCGGGCGTAATAGACAATTGGGAGAGGACAGGGGGTAGAGCGGTGGCCAAGGTGGTGGGCCAGAGAATGGAAGGAACAGAAGGTACGGGGAAGTTGGTGTGGTGGAAGGCCAAAAGGTGAGCGGGGGTCTCATCATCAAAGGACCACCAAGCGTTAGGGGCTGGGCAGTGAACTGCATTCACTTGAGCTGGTGCCGGCGGCTGTTGTTGTTGTTGAGGAGCGGGCGGATGTTCTGGCATGGGATTCTGATGAATCCCGAGGCCTTGGTGCTGCTGTTGCTGCTGTGGAGGTTGTTGTTGTTGGGGAGGTTGCTGAAACTGCTGCTGCTGAAGAGCCGCCTGGTGTGGCCTGGCTTGTCTTCTTATTTCCTTGATATCTTCAATCAACTTATGCATTTGGGCCTAATAAATCCTCTGGCCCTCATGGAAATCATAAACCAAATCTCTGAACTGATAACATCTCTCGATAGTGTGCCCGGGCTGCCGATGGTATATGCAATACCTTGACTGATCGGCTGTCGGATTCCAGTTCTTGTGTTCCGGAGGCAATTGAATGTCACCAATGTACATTAAGGCCGAAAAGATGTCGGGGAGTGTTTCTGGAAGTGGCGGGTAATTGACTCTCTTGGGTCCCGGCCGAGCCGGCCCATAACCAGCAGGAGGAGGAACGTTGTGGTACTGGGGTGGCTGTTGTGGCTGTTGATGTGGTGGTGGTTGTTGTGGGTGTTGAGGAGCTTGGAATGTGGGTCGTGGAGCTTGTAGAGCGGAGAACTGGGGGTTGCGTTGAGGTTGCTGGAAACGGGGTGAAGCGGGCAGGTTAGGGAATTGAATAGCCTGGACCTGCTCATTGATTTGAACTCCCTCGGTAACTGGGCCTTGAGATTTTCTAGTGGTTTTGGATTTCTGGGCCTCAAATAATGAATGGACGGGAGAGTCTTTGAACTGGGTTTGTATGAACTGAGCCCGACTGTACAACTGGTGCATGTTGGATATGTCATTCATTGCCAGGATATTCTGGAATGTCGGGGTAGCCTTAGAAATCAGCAATTTAACCTTTTCTTCTTCTGGGATCTGCCCGGGCACACGCGAGGCCATCTGCCTCCATCGATCTGCATATGCGACAAAGTCCTCATCTGGCTTCATTTTTTATGCAACTAAGTCTGTAAAATAATAGTCGGGCCCAACCCGATCCTGGAATCTCTGAATAAACTTCTCCTTCACGGTCTTGAAACTTTCTGCCTCCTCCAGAGGCAAGGTGTAGAACCATTCAAGGGCGACACCGTCCAAGGATCGGCGGAACAAATACGCCATCAAGCAGTCGTTGTGTTGGAACTGCGCCGACTCATAAAGGAACTCCCTGACATGAATGAACGGGTTGGCATTCCCGTCATATTTCTGGTATACGGGGAGCTCAGACTGGGGAGGAAAGCGAATGTCCCTGAAGTTAGGAATTGGGACATCAGCTAAAGACTACAGGCCGACCCGCTTGTGTAGGAGGTGAATCTACTGCTGCATGGCAGCCCATTTGTCCAGAAGTTCCCGTTCTCGGGAAGGGGAAGATATGGCAGGAAGGATCGAACCGGAGTATGGAGCCGAAGGATAGACTGACTGAGGGGGCAGCCCATAAGATGGATAATGGGCCAGGGAAGGGCCCATATCCGCATGAGCCAACTGGGCGGCCCCTGATTACAGACGAACGGAATCAGTTGGGGCCACGAGGGCCTACGATGTTGGAGGGAACGTGGTGTAAGGATCAGCATAAGAAACGGAGGGGATATGGGTCTTCCCCTTATCAAGTGACTGATGGGCCGAGGTAGAAGCCTGGCCCGCTTCCATGGTGGAGAATCGAAGATCTTGAGGACGGATGGGAGTAAGATCGATGGGGGCTGTAGAGGTGGCCCCTAATCCAACAATCGGGGGTGTGGAAGTGGCGGCAGCAGTCGTGTCAGAAGAAAGTACTGAGGGCGGGGCATCTGCCCCTTGCAAGGCCTGTTTCAGCAGGTGGAGTTGAGTAAGATCCAGCTAGGCCATCATATGGAGAACCTGACTATCCAAGCCGCGAGTGGATGAATCTGGGAGGGAGGGTTGGGCACCCTCAACAACAATGGTCGGGAGAGGAGGGGCAGTCCCCTCTCCCCCTTGCACATGAGCGACCCTAGGTGGGTCCTCCAGAAGTCCCCGAGGGAGAGAATCCTCTGGGGGATGGGAGAAGTTATAAGATGACATAATCGGAGGTGAATCGAACAAGGGATTGAAATAAGAATGGGAAGGCGAACCACCCTTAGGAGATAATCCTGAGGGTGTAAGACAGCTCCACATACACTGAGCACCTGGGAAGAAGAAGCCAACAATCCTACCCAAAATCTAAACAGCACTGAAGTGATGCACACACAAGAGAGCGAAGAGACGAGAAGAGAGATAGCCAAGTGAACACTCAAATTATGGATGATGCGCGACAGATCTTATGAATCTTTCCTTGTAGGACCTTAGTGGGTTAATTAAGATGTGAGTTCACTTAACCACAAGGTACATAATCAGGGTGAGAAATGGGGAACTGGCTGACTCTAAAGGGACTCTCTCTCGCAGATGCAAACCCTAGACTGGGGGGTGGTACGGTACAACCTGCCCGGCGTCCGTGTGGGAACCCACGGCTCACGGGGACTCACAGAGGCCCTCAGCAAGGTCACCTAGTAGGCTCCAAGGAGTATGAAGATGAGAGGAAACCCTACCTCGGTAGGAATGCAACTACTAATGAAGAGTATGCATGCCCCTATGCGCACCTGAGTGCATGCAGAATCTAGCCTAGATCTAGCATACAATGATCAAGCAAATATGAGAAAATGACATGAACACGATCATGCAACAATATAACAACAATAGGGGGAGATCCAAACATCACCAAATATATATGTAATGATATAGATCAATGAGCAAAATGTAGCCTCGAGTGTACTCTAGAAGTAAAGGACGGCCTGATGAAGACCACTCAGGGTGCATACACGGTCTGTAATGGACCGTTCAGGGAGAGCAAACGGTCTGGAATGGACCGTGCTAAAGCAGGGAGTAACGCCAAAATAAGGAAAAAACAACAAAATGTCAAAATGACCAAGGAATGAGACTCAGAAGTGTACATGGATGAGCGGTCTTTCGACAGACCGCGTAGAGTCTGGAATGGACCTGAAACAACTGCGGAATATCAATATAAATCACAAATCTAAACACAGCAACGCACCTGAGCCAGCAACGATGAACGGTCTGTATCAGACCGCGGGAGGAAGTGGACGGTTTATACAGAACCGCTAGGTGTAACGGGCTGGCGAAACATGGGCTTTGTGATAATCACAGGACGGTCAATCTCCAGCCGTTCAAGAAAGTAGGCGGCTCACAAATGACCGCGTAAACTCCAGAAGGGGGCCAAAGATCAATCTGAAATACTCAAAGAAGGGAACTAACGAAACACACAAACGGGTCAGCAAAACACTAACATGATGGGCACTAGGCGTCCCACCGTGATCCCTAAAAAAGGGGATGTTGACATGTTTTCCCCCACCTTTTCTCCTTCTTACCTTCCTTTTCTAATAATGAAAATGCAAGGATGAGCGAGATGAAGGAAGAAAGAAAGAAAGGGTGAAAAAGGGCATATGATCGTGATCGCCACCAAGACACGAAGTACCGAGGGGTAACCGTACCTTGGAAAAGGGGAGAAAGCACTCGCATGTTGTTCAACGCTGATAGGTGTAGATGGTCCTGGAAGATCCGCTCTGTGACTAGGACGGTCTCTCGACAGACCGCTCAAAGCGTCAAAGTAAGAAGCGGGACGAAGACGAGCCTGGCAATAGCACGGCTCACATACGACCGCAATAAGGCGTTGCACGGTTCTATGGGGGTCGTGTATACCTGTGGATTGGCGGATGACGACCGTTCGATTCTGCCAAACTCCAAAGCGTAGGATCTAATCCTCTACCCCTTCCGACCGGCCAGAGGGGATGGGCCTCGGGTTAGGATGATGCTGACCTGCAAAACAAAGTAGGAGACACGAAAATGATACCGAAATTAGCCCTAAGGAGTGTAGCACCTATAAAGAAGAATGGAAATTAAGTGCTATAACATGGAATGGGCTATACCAGGGAGGTTTTTAAACCCCTATAGGGCGTCAAAACAAATGGGAGGGTGTGAAAATGATATGATGTAGTGAAAGAATGTGGAAAGAAGTGGAGAAATAAACATGCAATGAATGAACTAATGACTCAACGTTATGACTACTCCTTTGAACTGGAGGCTTAGAAGGATGTAGAAAGCCTCCCTCCCTGACTGCAGGTCACTTGAGAATTTGGCAGAGCTTCGCCGTGACCTTGAAATCTCCCCCCTTTTCAAAGCTTGGCCTTAGGGTCTATTTATAGAGCGTTCAAAGCCAACCCAAAAATTAGGGTTTTCAATGAAAATCAACTCGAGACATCAACATAAAATCCGTAGATAATATAATTTTCTTCCAACCAGTTCAAACGGCACCCCATTTGGTGGAATATCCGCGGAGAAATGGTTGGAACAAATCAAGGATAAAACCACGGGTAGAGAGAGAAAAATCCTTAGTTTTTCAGCAATCGAACAATTACGCGGTTGTGCAATAGACCGCCCAGTCTATTGGGCGGTCGGTCATCAGACCGTCCAACCTGCCGGTGGAAATTAAGTAAATAAGCAATATTATCCAAATATCCATCGAACTGCCCGATGATTTCACCGTTGGACTCTCATGAATTGGGCGGTTACAAATGGACCACCCAGACCATGGAACGGCCATAGGCCAACCACCCAATGCCTGTCGGTGGTAAATCAGAATAACTTAGCTAATTACATAATTATCTGAACAACCAATGAATCTGGGACTCTGAGATACAGACGGTCATATACCTACCGCTCAATCAGTTTGAACGGTTAGGTATGAACCGTGCAAAAGCTTGTCGGTGGAAATTCAAATAAATCACCTTATTATCCAATAAATAGTTACACGGTCCATAATCAACCGCTCAATTACTGGACGGTCAAACGAGAGACCGCGGCAAGGCTGGATGCACGAAAATTCATAAAATGTGATAAATCAAGCAAAATCAACGCCCATTAAGCCTTGAACTGAAGCAGACCAAGTCAGGGAGGGGGGCACCCATAAAATGGGCCCAATAAGCTGCTTGGAAATAGCCCACTGAGCAACGGACAACTCGAGGCATCAATAAACGGTGGTAAGAGAAATGACTCAACTTATTGCCAAAAAATGGGTGTCAACAATTTTATCCCCTATTTATCCCTTATTTGATCTATTTATCCCCTTTTTAATTCCCATTACGTTTCTATAATTGGGCTTGGGCCTAAAAGACTTTGTTTTGGGTCTTATGGGCCTAAAAGACTTTCTCTTCTCATTTTAAGGAAATCTGAGTTCGCAGCTTATATATAGCAGCACAAAAAATATTCAATAGACCATAAAGCCCATGCAAATCCCTAGCAAAAACCCTCTAAGATATGCATCTTTGACCTAGGGGCAAAGGGGTAAAATATCATCCCAAAAGGTGGCCACACGGATGGGTTCCGGAGGCCCACGAAGTCCAGGTGCGGAGGTGGGAACTGAGATGGGTCATCCCATCTCTGAAAGTGGGTTGTCCATCTGTGGGACAGATTCTATTTGCAGAATCTGTCTGCACATGGGTCGACCCAGTTGGGAACTGGGTCGTCCCATCTAGAACACACACTCTGTTTAGGATGTTTTCAGCCCAGGGGTCGACCCATTCAGTGAGGGGGTCGACCCATTCATGCTTTGTACAATTGAAAACCATATTTAATGAAACCCAATGATCTATACATGCAACCCATTGACATCAAACATCCAATCATGAATTTCCATGCTTAAAAATAAGTTAATTCAATTGGTTTGCATGAGAATCAAAGACCATAAAAAAACCATGAAGATATGCATGAAAACATAAACTAAGCCCGATTTTCCTCAATCCAAAATACAAGAGCAATTAGCCATTCACTTGACCAAAGTGTGAAAACCATTTAACCAATTTCCACAAAGATTTGTATGAACAAATTAAACAAGTTTCAAGCCCAAAAGCCCTTTGTGGAAAATGCATGGAACAAATTCACAGCATTAAGAACTCATGAATGATATGCATGAAAACCCATTCAAGACTTTGAAAAACCAATGTATGGAGTGCATTATACAAAGAAGGGTCGACATAATGCATGGATGCGTGAATCTATTGAAGAGAATCCAAATTAGTATGGGCATCAAAAATAGAAATATCAACCTTCTCAAACATGATTCCTCTTTTCAAAATGAACCCATCTTTCAATCTCCACAATATAAAATAGTTCCACTCTTCATAGCACAAGAGTGGCAAGCTTCAAGCAAATGAAGACTTTGAGAGATGTAATGCCTTACCAATCCTTTTTGATGAATATAAATAGGATTTACCACATGTTTTGAGTCCTTGACATCAACATGACTTGTTCATCCATTCATTTGAGTTCCAAGGTGTCCACTAAAGATTTTAGTCCTGCAAAGCAAGATAATCAAAACATTAGCATCTTATTTAGAAATCATCCTTCCATGAACATTTTCAATGACACTTTCACACAAGCATGCACACTAGATTTGTCATCATTAAAACATTAACTACCAAAATCAACTAGGGGATCCAACATCAACCTTCACCGGCATAGGGTCCACTACTTAAGTATACATAACATGGCCAGATGCATCCACTCACATCTTATACAGCGCCATGGCCTCATATGCGCACACACTACTCACACCCGGTCCCGGGAGGAGCAGAGGAGACACTCACACCCACCACACCCTCGGACGGGCTGGGATCCGCACCTCTACGCCCGTCAGCACGGCCGTGTCCAGCTACCCGACATGGGGTACGTGCCACTGCATCCATCAGCAACATACTCTTATCCCAACCAAGGTACATATGCTCAGGCGGTCCCGCCTCTGCACAAGGAGCGTCGTACACACTTGGCAGTCCCGACTGGTCCAACATGATCGGCCACTAGGATACTCCACGGTCCCACAGAGTTCTGCCGAGCTATCACCACTGTCCTGCGGGAATCACAAGAAAGACATACACAAACGTGCAAATCACCGTAAATCATGGTATGTAGCTAAGGGGTGTTAAAGAAACTACCCCAACCGGGTAGCGAAACTAGTGGACACTAGCCCACTAACTCAAACAAAAACCACCCAACCATGATCATAGAACTCACGCGGATATGACCCTCCACAGTCACTGAACTCACGCGGTAATTGACTCGCCATTGGCACGTAAGCCACATGGAAACCGTGCTACAACTACACGACCAAAACCCACCACGGGGAACCCATGAACCCTCGAACTATGTGAATGTATCCTCGGGCGATCGCCGCCCTCACAAGGCTGAAATAGCCCAATTCCCATGGGTTTTGGTGGGTAAAATATTAAGTTTTAGATTCAGGGTGACAAACCACCTTCCCGAGGTCGAAAAGGCCTTTAAAAACCAGGGCCAGGGGAGTTCGGTCGACTAGCCTGGGCTGGTCGGTCAACCAAAACTCCCAAGGGTGAGAACCCCTGAAACAGGTCGACCTGCCCCTCCAAGGTGGGTCGACCTAGCCCAAGTCGGTCGATCGAAACCAGGGGTTCAGTCGACCAAACCCACCTACAGGATGACCTCCCGTTCTGCTAGAACGGTCGACCAATCTAGTGATTGGTTGACCTATTCCAGCGACCAACGCACGGGGAAGCCCCTTAGGGCCCCATTCCACGCCCGACTTGCCCCCATTGCGAGCAGGAAGCTTGGGGAACCAATCCCCGACCTCAAATACACTTATTAGGACCCAACGGGTCACAAATTAATGACCAAAAACTCGGAATTGTCGCTCACCCAGAATCATGTTTAAAACCATCCCAAAATAAGAACAAAACCCGCTCTCGGCCTCACCACGGCCCGAAACCACAAAGAAAGGCGGGAAAAGCAAGGGGGGAACATTCCCCAACATCCATCCTACCAATGCCTTGCGTTTGGCTTGGAAACATCACCCAGAATGGCGGAAATCGCCACTCGTCCCAACTCATGCTTTAAACCCCAACAAGAAAAAAACCCGCTCAATCTTGCACCGATCAACATGAAATTGTGGGAAATCAATGCGAGGAGGGTAAGGATCCATATCCCTACCTCTTACAAATAAACCGCGAAGAGGGGACGCCGATCCACGCTCAAAACACCTCGTTTCACAGTCGGTTCTCCCCGAGAATGCGAAAGCCACCTCGCCATACCACCGTTTCTTGCTCCGAGCTCCGGTCCTTACCACTCATCACCCGCGTCGCCCTCTGTCTCGCCGCACATCCTCCTCGTCGGCTGTCGGAGAAGAAGAGGGAGAGACGTGAGAGTGAGAGGGAGAGAAAACGAGGGAGAGGGAGAGAGTGTGACGAGAGTGAGGGAGAGAAGTGAGGGGAGGGAAGTTTTAAAAGAAAATTTTTTTTTTTTAAATCCAATGCTCTGAAAAAACCCCAAAAATATATTCTAACTCGAAAAAATTCAAGGAAAATGCTGGGCCGCTCCGCGTGGCACCACGAATCCAAAATAATTCACAAACGCACCAACAACAGGTCTGAAAAACCAATATAAAAGTTGGAAACCCACTCGGACATAATCCGTAACCCGCGAAAACATGATCCAAAAATCCGGGATGTTACAGAAGTGGTCACCGAGGCGAATAAGGCCAGAACTGATAAGTCAGATATACAAAGAGGTCGACAAGCTCATAGACGTCGACTTCGTGGCAAAAAATGAATATACCACTTGGCTGGCCAACATAGTACATGTCAAGATAAAGAATGGCCAGATCAGAATATGTGTGGACTTTCGGGACTTGAACAAAGCATGTCCGAAAGATGATTTTCCCAGTGCCCATCACTGAAGTCATGATTGACGCTACAATTGGCCATGATGCTCTATCATTTATGGATGGGTCGTCCGGACATAATCAGATATGGATAGCCAAGCATGAAAGAATCCATACGGTTTCTCGATCACCCAAAGGGATATTCCACTACAAAAGAATGCCTTTCGACCACAAAAATGTTGGCGCCACTTATTAGAGTGATGTGACACCACCTTGGGGTGATGACCACAAGACAATATGACCCTTGGACCTAAGGTTGCAAGCAAGCAAATTGGCGATGATACCACTCGAGCGGCTCACTCGCTTGGTGCACACTTGTGCCCGTGGGCAACTAAACGATAATGGAGAGGGTCCGGGGTGGGACAATGATGCTCCGGTGCTTGGCAAGCTTGGGGAGAACCCCAATTGGGCCAGGGATGCCCACTCACGGGCGGCCGTCACACCATGGGTGTGAGTTGAAATGGCTTGCTCACAACTCGCCCGCGATGGACACTCACGTGTTCGGCAATTTGGGTCGGGCCCTCACTCTCCGTCCGACGCAGCAAAGCAAGAATACTAAGCTAAGCAAGTGATATTGACCAGCAAGGAAAGGGGGACCGAGGCTCACCTAGCCGGCATGAAGACGCCAACTCCGGCCGAAGACGGGGGCGAGCGGGGAGGCAAGGGTTTGCGCCCGCAAGCCGCGTCGGTGTCGCTTCAAATCTGCGAAAATATTATTACATGAACTACACCTCTCGCAGGAGGGGGGCTCTTGGGGTGGGGGTTAGACTTATTACAACCAAGATTACCTCCACGCAGGGAGGGGCCTTCATCCGGCCAAGCGGGGTGGGTAAATTATGAAGAGAACGCCGACTCTCCAAGCTTCGCCGGTTCTGCCACTCTTCAGTTTTACTGAATAGGTTGTCGATGAAGATGCTGCCACGGACTCAACCGAGCTCCAAATTTGATCAAACCAGTGCCAAAAGTTCCCCAGCTGGCCGAGGATGATGCTTGAATTTTTTGGGAAGCTCTGAAACTCGGGGCTGATCGGACCGGCGACTGGAGCAGGACAGCAACACTATGCCTCTAACTGATGCAGAACTGATACAGTGGATTACAGAAGGCACTGCGGTCGCTCCCGAACTCCAAATCAAACGAAACTAGCAGTGACGTGATCATGGTCGGAGTAGCTTCGAGCATAAATTGACGGGGCCACAATCCGAGGTCGGAGAGGAGAATGGTGGCCGGAGAAGTGAAGACAGGTCGAACCTAGACCTGCAGGGGCAGACTGCACACTCTGGCGAAGAAATTCAGAACAAATAGCTCGGGCAAGCGATTGGCGTTGTTCCTTCTGATACTGATGGAGGACTAGACGAAGAAGAATTTTGTAGAAGGAAGCATGATCGAATTCTTCCAAGGTTGGCCGCTGAACGGCTTCCAAGATTGCTCTGGCCTTCAGTCTGGGACAGATTGCGCAGTCGTTGAAGATGACATTCCTCCGGACAGCTCCGAACTCGGATGCAAGCAGGAGTACCACCGTTGGAAAGAAGACTTGGAGACGATTCCAACAATATAAGATATGCCACCGGGAGCCTTCAGGGGAAGTCGTGGCTGCTACTGCAAGTCACTGCTTTTCTGAAACCTGCAACAGGGACAGAATAGGTGGAGGAGAGGGTGTGGGGAAGGGCATGAACAAGGGGTTATTTGGTGGATGGGGAAGGGGGGGTGCGACCTTGGGTGGTTAGGGAGGTGGGGAGATGAAAGGGCACAACCCAAGGGAGAGGGAAATTCGAAATTTGGCCTAGGGAAGGGCTCTTTCAGTCTTGGGGAGAGGGAGGGTTGCTTGGGAGAGTGGAAAGGTACCTAGGAGAAGGGGTTTCCACCTAAGGGTTGGAGGGGGAATTGAATGAGTGCATGGGGAAGGGGCCTTAATGAGGGGTGAATGGGGAGGAGAGAGAATAAATTTCGAAATTGGGGTGGGGAGGAGAGAGAGAGGGGGCACAACCCACTTAGAGAGAGTGATAGTAAGAGAGAGAGAGAGAGGGAGATATTGAGAGGGAACTAGAAGGTGTGGAAATTTTCTGGATTCAATATTCAAGCATAATTGTTACAAATGAGAGAGGGGTGGGGCTATTTATAGACCCCACACTTTTCCTCAGACCAAACTGACCCTGACAAACTAACTAATGACCAAACAGTCCAAGGGAGGGGCTCCCCTGGGCCTAGCCCAATGAATTGGGCCCATTAACCTATCAAACCAACATAATGACTTCAAGACGTAGAAAAATGACTTTCTAACCTAGGTACATGACTCAGTAAAGGGAAAATTACATGTTTAAGACTCAAATAAAAATAAGAAAATTACATGACTCGACTCACAAACACATGAGGAACATAATGGCGTACACCGACGATCAATCCGAGCTTCAGAAAATGTGGAGGGGCAAGGGATGTCCCCATCATACCCCCGGGGTGGGGAAAACTCGACCCTGTCGAGTATGGGTCCACCAGGGAAGTAGCATCCCAAACGCAGTTCCGGGTGAACCTTGTTCTCCAAACTCGACCCATGTCCATAGCCGAGGAACGGTGCTTCCACTCGACAAAGTGGCTCGGACACACCCTTAGGCTGGCGAAGAGATCTTGCTTTGCTTAGTATTGCCGCCATGTGCTGACGTCGGGCTCTCGGGCTAGTTTGTGGTGGCACTCCGAGGGTGTCTCTCACAAGGATAGGTGTAGGCTCAAGACACTCACTAGGATCCACCGTGGTACCCTTAGAGGGTGCCGGATCCACCACGTGGGAAGTGGGATGAATCCCAAAACCCATTGGTAAGTTCAACCCGCAAGCCGGGTGCCAAGGCCACTCGGAACTTGGCAAGGTCCATGATGCGGGACGGACACGGGGACCGACTCTACGTGGTATGGACCTCGGACTCTAGACGTGGACACGACCAGCAACACATGATGGGAGAGACATTAGGCCCGACACGGAGAGCTCCTATAGGCTACACGTCGCTAACAGAAGTGCAAACTCACTCGGCGTCCCATGCGAGGGAAAGCGTGGATCGTGCGCGGTTAAGGAACCGGCAGAGTTCAAGGTAGTCAGACTCACTTCCGGACTCGGATCGAGTTGCGGGACGGGTCACTCTCACGCTCACAGCGGTGACATGGACACACGGGCTAGGAACCTACACTCTCGACAGCGGCATATGACCGTATACTAGCTGAGCAAGTAAATGCCAAGAAGGTGAGACCGTTACCTCCACGCACCCGGCGTGGCGAAGACAACCCCGGCCGAATGACGGATCCCCGGTTAAACAATTTTACAACAGTACAATGATTTGACCCACTCCACGCAGGGAGGTAAAAGGTCACATGTGGAGCCCGGGAATCACGCAACTCGGGTTGACGGGCAGCATCTTGATGTCGCCCGGCGGTGCCGAACTCCGCGTTTTTGTGCTTTCCGAACGGCGGGTTCTGCGGGCCAGCGGGACCCACGGATGGCGCTGTCCTCCGGATCGGCGGGGTGGGACCCACTATGATGGGGACCCCTGGTGGCGCGCCTCCACGGACAGCGGTCGGCCGGGAACACCGATCAGGGGTCGATCGGTCCCGATTCCCAAGCTTTGAACTAGCTGTCCACGGATTTTGGTTGCTGTCTTCCGGCGCGCGCTCTGGCGAAAATGGCCGCTGCGAGCAATCCCGACGTCGGATCGGGACGCATGAGCTATCATTGGAAAGCTCTCTTGAAATGCTTCAATCTAGACCCAAAGAGATCTGTTAGATCTGGTCGGATCAGAACTTTATTGAATTTACAAACCCCTGTTGTATAGTAACCGAAATATCAGATCAGCATGTGAGTTTCCTGTAAATGGCCGTTGACCGCCTGCTTGCCGTTGGAATCAGACTTCGAGCTCTTCTTCAAAGTTGTAGAGAATCAAACCACGAAGCGGAGACAATTTTTAGAATTGGATTTGGAGGTGGTGCTGATTTGATAGGATTTTTTGAGTGTCTAGTGGTTGGATCTGGGAACGGGTGGACAGAACTTCAGGTGGATCTGAGAACGATTTGTGGAAAATATGAAATGGACGAACTAGAAATTTAGAAAAATTGTGGATGATGGGGTTGGCGGAAGGAAGATCCAGTAAAATTGGGCGAACCAAAAAAAATCAAAAAGTGGACCTAAGACCTAAAACTCAGGGCGAAGATGAATCTTTACAGGCTGCTGGTAGAACTGAAATGGAGGAGTGGACGAAAATCTAAAAATATGTAACGGGATCTGAATGACAAACCAATTGTTTTGGGACATCCTTGACACCTATGGAACCTTCAGTAAAATCCCCAGGTCGATCAGACCTCTTGGCTGAGTTGGAAATTTCATGGACGTTGCTGTGGTACTGCGCGGGCAGAACTCCGATGAAGATGATGGCGGTGCGGTGGCGGCTCGTGGCGGCGGCGGCGGCGACCGGAACTGATAGGGTGGAGTCTCACCACCAGAAGGAAGCCTTCACAGCTTCAAGGGGAGAGGGAGGGGCGCACCAAGCTGGAGCTCCAAGGTATTTTCTTCCAAATGAATGCATTAATTCACTAAAATGGAAAATACAAGTTTAAATACCTTACATCTCACATCCATCCACAACCATTGGATCTAGGGGATGGGAATGGAGGGTTGGGATGGAGTGTGACACACACACACACAAAATAATATAATATTAAGGGGGGGGCGGCCCTTGGACCAAGGAGAGAGGGTGGACTTGGTAGGTGGGGTAGGTGGCCTCCCATTTGGACTTTTCAAGTCCATTGTCCCCCATGTGTCCAATTACAATTCAAACTTCTAGATACTCCCATGTGGCATGTTGACTGACCCCACGTGGGACCCTAGGCTGAGGTGGCCCAATGGGGTGGGTCCTGGGGGGCCCGTGGGGCG
Source organism: Amorphophallus konjac (assembly GCA_022559845.1). Lineage (NCBI taxonomy): Eukaryota > Viridiplantae > Streptophyta > Magnoliopsida > Alismatales > Araceae > Amorphophallus > Amorphophallus konjac. The sequence goes on from CM040124.1 coordinate 146,888,831, forward strand.
CACGGGGTCCGAATTACACATAAGCCCCTATTACAATCAAAATGGCAAAACCGAATGCAACGAAATAAATACAAATGAAACACACATAAAGTCTAACTAAATATAATAAAGGGGGAGGCTCAAGGCGGAGTCTCCAGACTGTCTCCGAGCCAGATGGATGCTGAGGTGGCTCGTGTCGTGCTCCGTGTGCGGTACCGGTGGCTCGGCGTGTCGTGTCGATCAACTGCTCGGGTGTCCGCACCAATTCTCCCCGGGTGGGAGAAACTCGACCCTATCAAGTAAGGGTCGGCATCGCTCCTATATCGCTCCAGAAGGTCCGGATCGATCTGCTGCAACTCGCCATGTGTGATCCATGTGTCCTCAGTAGCGGGCCGTCCTCTCTATCGCACTAGGTAGCGCGGGTAGGATCCACTCCTGGTAACTGTCACCTGCTCATCCAGTATATGATCTATGTGCTCACGCTGCCATAACAACGGGGCTGGAGGTGGACACTCAGGTGTGGGATCACTCTCAAGGGGAGGAGATGGCTCGAAAGGCTCACTAGGGATCACCGCTGGGTCCCTATATGCAACTAGATCCGAAACATTAAAAGTAGAGCTTATACCATATTCCTCGGGCAAGTCCACAACGTACGCATTGGATCCAACGCGTTTCAACACTCTAAAGGGACCGGCTCCGCGAGCTTGCAACTTCTTAACGGTTCCAGAGGGAAACCGTTCAGGTCTTACCCTGATCATGACGTACTCGCCCTCATGGAACTCTCGGTGGTGTCGGTGGGCATTGGCTAACTCCTTGTACCGTGCATTGCTGGCCTCAATGTGACGACGGATGTCGTCATGCAAACTCCTAACATGCCTAGCAAACGACTTGGCCGACTCCGACACTCTAGCATGGATAGGCATGGGGACAAGGTCAACGGGTTTCCTAGACCTACGACCTGTGACAATCTCAAATGGACTCATGCCGGTAGACCTATTCACCGAATCATTGTATGCAAACTCAGCCATAGGTAAAATGAGATCCCAATCCCCAATGCGGTCCTTAACTAGACACCTCAAAAGATCTCCCAGACTCCTATTGACCACCTCGGTCTGACCATCTGTCTGGGGGTGATATGTAGTGGAAAACTTGAGGTGAGTACCCATCATATGCCATAGTGTCTTCCAAAAATAGGAAGTGAATCTAACATCACGGTCAGACACTATAGTGCGAGGCAACCCGAACTTGCACACCACATGAGTAAGGAATAGGCGGGCTACCCTAGAAGCATCCGAAGTCTTCGAGCAAGGGATAAAGAGGGCCATCTTCGAGAAACGGTCAACCACCACATAGACCGAATCATGCTTCCTAGAGGTACGTGGCAATCCCAAAACAAAGTCCATACTAACATCCTGCCACGGGGCATCAGGCACGGGAAGAGGCGTATAAAGGCCCGAGCTTTGCTTCTTCATCTTGGCCGTAGCACATGTACGGCACTGAGCCACGATGTTAGCAACATCGCGCTTCAAGCTCGGCCAATAAAATCGATGCTCCACTGCCTCAATAGTCTTGTTCCGACCAAAGTGGCCGGCTAGACCTCCCGCATGTAGTTCCCACACTAAGAAATCTCGAACCAAAGTTCGGAGAACACATAGCCTGCTACCTCGAAAGAGGTAACCCTCCTGAAGCACATACTCATCAAGGTCTCTCGAGGGTCCGGCCTGGAGGGTGGTAAAAATCTGACCGAAGTCAGGACAATCAACATAGGCCTCCTTCATCTTCTCTAACCCTATGACCTCGGCACTCATGGTGGTAAGCAAGCATGCTCGTCGACTCAAGGCATCAGCCACCTTGTTCTCCACTCCAGCCTTATGTTTCAGCACAAAGGTGAACTGCTGGAGATACTCGACCCAACGACTATGACGCGAGTTAAGCTTCTTTTGCGAATGGAGGTACCTCAATGCCTCGTGGTCGGAGTATAGGACAAACTCCTGATGTAAAAGATAGTGCCTCCAATGCCTAAGAGCCTGAACAACTGCGTAGAATTCTTTATCATATGTGGAATATCGCAGTTTCGCGTCATTCAGCTTCTCGCTGAAATATGCGATCGGGTGGGACTCCTGACTCAAAACTCCTCCAATTCCCACGCCCGACGCATCACAAGAGACCTCAAACACCTTCGAGAAATCAGGCAGTCGAAGGATAGGTGTCTGGGTCATACGCTCCTTGATGTCACTGAAGGCAGCAGATGCGGCCTTCGTCCATACAAATGTGCCCTTCCGGATGCAATCCGTGATCGGGGCGGTGACGGAGCTAAATCCGCCGATGAAGCGACGGTAGAACGTCGCAAGGCCATGAAAGCTGCGGACATCATGAACCGTACGGGGTTCCGGCCACTCAACAATGGCCCAGACCTTCTCCGGATCGGTGGAGATCCCAGTACTAGACACAATGAAACCCAAGAAGGTAAGCTGAGGTGTCATGAAGGCACACTTCTGTGGGTTCGCGAACAACTGCTCTCGCCGAAGAAGTAGACAGACCTGCCGAAGGTGGTCTAAGTGGTCCCCTGTGGTGCGGCTATAGATAAGGATATCATCAAAATACACCACTACAAAGACTCCAATGAAAGGTCGAAGGACCTGAGTCATGAGCCGCATGAAAGTGCTAGGGGCATTGGTCAACCCAAAAGGCATGACCAACCACTCATATAGACCGTCCTTGGTCTTAAATGCGGTCTTCCACTCATCACCTGGCCTAATCCTCACCTGATGGTAGCCACTCTTAAGATCAATCTTCGAAAAGATAGTGGCACCTGCCATCATGTCTAACATGTCATCCAGGCGGGGAATAGGGAACCTGTACTTCACGGTGATCTTGTTGATGGCACGACTATCAATGCACATTCTCCACGTGCCATCTTTCTTCGGGGCGAGTAATGCGGGTACAACACATGGACTCATGCTGTCCCGGACAGATCCTCTCTGGACTAACTCATCGACCTGCCGTTTAAGCTCGGCATGCTCCGTGGGGCTCATTCGATAATGAGGAAGGTTGGGCAAAGAAGAGCCCGGAACAAGGTCGATGGCATGCTGAATATCCCGCATAGGTGGGAGTCCCTCGAGAAGCTCATCGGGGAATACATCAGCATACTCCTGCAGAATGGGAACAACCTCGGGTGGGAGCTCACCCTCGGAGTCCCGCTCCACCTCTCGGACCGTAATGGCAAACATCGGACAGCCCTGACTAAGCTCCTGCTCCATTTCCCGAGAGCTAATCATCATCAATCTCCTCGTCGAGGGCTCTCCTGGGCCAGAGGCAATGGTCATAGCCCGAGCTGGGGATGGGGTACTGGGCCCGGGAATGGAAGGCTTCGGAGTACTAGGGCCAGTAGGACCCCTAACAGATGGGCTCCTAGGCCGAACGGGTTGGAGGGTGACCCGCTGGCCATCGTGGTCGAAGGTACAGGTGTTCAACCGACCATGGAGTGTGGCATCTCGGTCGAATAACCACGGCCTACCAAGAATGATACTTCCCACTTCCATGGGAAGAACATCACACCAGATCTCGTCACGGTAGGAGTGGAGCTGCAGCGGGACCAAGCACCGCAGCCTGACCGAAATGGAAGTGGTATCCACCCATGATACCTGGTAGGGGCAAGGGTGGTCTACGGGTGTGAGACCAAGACGAGTGACAGCGTTCGTGGAGATTGCATTAATACAACTCCCGCTATCGATGACCACCTTGCAAATTTGCTTTCCCAGCCTACAGAATACATGAAGGATAGTGGTCCGACGCCAGTCATCACTGACCTGCGGCTGGGTGAGGATACATCTGACGACCCCCACGCGGGTATCGTCCGACTGCTGGACATCCTGGGCCTCACCTCCCATCTCATAGTACTCGTCAACTAACTCTTCATCTGCCTCATAGCTGACTAACTCGAGGCCCGTAGGGGTGGTATCCTCGGCCTGTGTGTCCCCAATGTGAAGAGATGGGCGGGTGGGACACTGGCTGGCGAAATGGCCAAACCCATTGCAGCGATAACACTGCTGCCGTGATCCACTAGGCTCCCCAATCATAGGTCCTTTACCTTTATCCTCCCGACGGATAGGAGGCGTAGGCAACAAAGGACGTGCAGAAGGTGCGGGTGCCGGTGGACGGACTGTGGGTGGGGCCGTAAGATGCTGGGGACGAGGAAGGTCACTCGGGGGTGGAGGACGAGGCCTAGGAGCAAAGGGCTCGGGGCGAGCGGGCTCCTGAGGTCGAGTCATGGGGGCCCTCGGATACATGCCAGGTGAGCCATGGGACTCGACACTACGAAGGGGAAAGGAGCCCAACCGATGGGGTGACTCAAACTCGGCCTCGAACTGCTCCAATTCGAGAGCAATCTGATATGCCTGCTCCAAAGTGGTGACATTGCGGCAAAAGAGTTCATATTGATAATTGGGCCGCAAACCTCTCCGAAAGCGGGATATCGTCATGGTGCTCTCTTCCGTGACCCCGCACCGCAAATAATACTCATCGAACTCGGCGGTGTACTCGGTCACGGATCGGTTCCCTTGGGAAATGCTTTGCCACTTGTCTATGAGACATTGGCGATATAAGGCGGGAAGGTACTTCTCCCTCAACTTGGTCTTCATATCATCTCATGTACCGATCTGGGGTTGACGTCGCTGGTTGAGCAGGCTCTCCACATTGATCCAATAAGTTTGGGCCTGCCCTTGCAACTTCATCTTTGCGTATCGGACTCTTCGGTGGTCCGTCATCTCAAACCACTCGAAGTACCGGTCCATGCCGGCCTCCCAATCTAAATACACCCTAGGGTCCAAGGACCCGCTAAAAGTGGGAGGGTCCGCACGCACACCCCTAAGAATGCGGTCGTCATCCTCGTCATCACGATTCCGTCGTTGATGACGACGACCGTTACCCCCGTGATCATTGTCGGAGGCATAATCATCCACTATAGGCGCCTGTTGCCTCCCGACATCCTCCACCTGAGCCCTTGGCACATCGGGTTGCTGCACCGGCTCTTGTTGGCCATTCGTCGGCGCGGGTTGCGCCGCTACTGGGCCCCTCTCTAGGACGGCAATCCTCCCAACAAGGCCTTGAATGGACTGCTCCGAAACCGCGACCCGATCCTCGAGGACCTTCATCCGCCCTTCTAGACGCGTCCCTATGCCATCCATACGCGTACTAAGACCATCCATACACGTGTCTAAACGATCCATGATGGCCCGGAACATCTCGGCCGTGGAAGACTCATCAGAACTACGGGCTCGGGACTCCGCCATAGGTGGTGGTGGCGAGTACTGGGTACCTCGACGGGTGGGCATGCAACTGACACACGACCTAGAGGACACCGACTAATACAAACACACTAAATGATGCACTTAGACTTAAACCAATATCCGGTACGGGGTAGAGTTAATCGATCCGAAGATCACCCCGCAAGTGTGCGACCTCCCGGTAGGCGTAGCCTAACGTTCGGACAACACCTTTTAAGATACCGAATAAAGGGTGCAAATGCAATTTAAAACACACTTTTTTTTTGTTTTGAAAATAATGATGGTCCTAGACTCGACTTAGACCATGATGCATGCAAGACATATGCAAAGACTACCCTAGACTCGACTCGCTCTGATACCAAACTGATGCAAGACGGACACGGGGACCGACTCTACGTGGTATGGACCTCGGACTCTAGACGTGGACACGACCAGCAACACATGATGGGAGAGACATTAGGCCTGACACGGAGAGCTCCTATAGGCTACACGTCGCTAACAGAAGTGCAAACTCACTCGGCGTCCCATGCGAGGGAAAGCGTGGATCGTGCGCGGTTAAGGAACCGGCAGAGTTCAAGGTAGTCAGACTCACTTCCGGACTCGGATCGAGTCGCGGGACGGGTCACTCTCACGCTCACAGCGGTGACATGGACACACAGGCTAGGAACCTACACTCTCGACAGCGGCATATGACCGTATACTAGCTGAGCAAGCAAATGCCAAGAAGGTGAGACCGTTACCTCCACGCACCCGGCGTGGCGAAGACAACCCCGGCCGAATGACGGATCCCCGGTTAAACAATTTTACAACAGTACAATGATTTGACCCACTCCACGCAGGGAGGTAAAAGGTCACATGTGGAGCCCGGGAATCACGCAAATCGGGTTGACGGGCAGCATCTTGATGTCACCCGGCGGTGCCGAACTCCGCGTTTTCGTGCTTTCCGAACGGCGGGTTCTACGGGCCAGCGGGACCCACGGATGGCGCTGTCCTCCGGATCGGCAGGGGTGGGACCCACTATGATGGGGACCCCTGGTGGCGCGCCTCCACGGACGGCGGTCGGCCGGGAACACCGATCGGGGGTCGATCGGTCCCGATTTCCAAGCTTTGAACTAGCTGTCCACAGATTTTGGTTGCTGTCTTCTGGCGCGCGCTCCGGCGAAAATGGCCGCTGCGAGCAATCCCGACGTCGGATCGGGACGCATGAGCTATCGTTGGAAAGATCTCTTGAAATGCTTCAATCTAGACCCAAAGAGATCTGCTGGATCTGGTCGGATCAGAACTTTATTGAATTTACAAGCCCCTGTTGTACAGTAACCGAAATATCAGATCAGCATATGAGTTTCCTGTAAATGGCCATTGACCGCTTGCTTGCCTTTGGAATCAGACTTCGAGCTCTTCTTCAAAGTTGTAGATAATCAAACCACGAAGCTGGGACAATTTTTAGAATTGGATTTGGAGGTGGTGGTGATTTGATAGGATGTTTGGAGTGTCTAGTGGTCGGATCTGGGAACGGGTGGACAGAACTTTAGGTGGATCTGAGAACGATTTGTGGAAAATATGAGATGGACGAACTAGAAATTTAGAAACATTGTGGATGAAGGGGTTGGTGGAAGGAAGATCCAGTAAAATTGGGCGAACCAAAAAAAATCAAAGAGTGGACCTAAGACCTAAAACTCAGGGCGGAGATGAATCTGGACAGGCTGCTGGAAGAACTGAAATGGAGGAGTGGACGAAAATCTAAAAATATGGAACGGGATCTGAATGACAAACCAATTTTTTTGGGACATCCTTGACACCTATGGAACCTTCAGTAAAATCCCCAGGTCGATCAGAGCTCTTGGCTGAGTTGTATATTTTGTGGAAGTTGCTGTGGTACTGCGCGAGCAGAACTCCGATGAAGACGATGGCGGTGCGGTGGCGGCTCGTGGCGGCGGCGGCGGCGACCGGAACTGATAGGGTGGAGTCTCACCACCAGAAGGAAGCCTTCACAGCTTCAAGGGGAGAGGGAGGGGTGCACCAAGCTGGAGCTCCAAGGTATTTTCTTCCAAATGAATGCATTAATTCACTAAAATGGAAAATACAGGTTTAAATACCTTACATCTCACATCCATCCACAACCATTGGATCTAGGGGATGGTAATGGAGGGTTGGGATGGAGTGTGACACACACACACACAAAATAATATAATATTAAAGGGGGGGGGGGCCTTGGACCAAGGAGAGAGGGTGGACTTGGTAGGTGGGGTAGGTGGCCTCCCATTTGGACTTTTCAAGTCCATTGTCCCCCATGTGTCCAATTACAATTCAAACTTCTAGATACCCCCATGTGGCATGTTGACTGACCCCACGTGGGACCCTAGGCTGAGGTGGCCCAATGGGGTGGGTCCTGGGGGGCCCGTGGGGCCCACGGGGTCCGAATTACACATAAGCCCCTATTACAATCAAAATGGCAAAACCGAATGCAACGAAATAAATACAAATGAAACACACATAAAGTCTAACTAAATATAATAAAGGGGGAGGCTCAAGGCGGAGTCTCCAGACTGTCTCCGAGCCAGATGGATGCTGAGGTGGCTCGTGTCGTGCTCCGTGTGCGGTACCGGTGGCTCGACGTGTCGTGCCGATCAACTACTCGGGTGTCCGCACCAGTCCAAGTCCTCGTGCCCTCAAATTGGAGGTGACCCTAGAGTAGAGCCACTCCAAAATCATCATCATCATCAAGTCGCCAACGTGGAATTTCTAGTGGCGCTCACGAGTTTTTGCTTGTTGCTTGATATTTGCTTGGATGCATATGCCATGCTTTATGATGAGGTGTGAGTGGACAATGTATGGTATGCAAAGGTGGTCCGGGGCAGCCACATGTAGATCGATCATGCTTTGATGCCATGAAGACTGTGACAGACTCAGGGGGGCCAGGACATCCATAGATGAACCTTTTATGCATGGGTATGACAAATGGCGGGGGACCCGGACATCCATGTATGCTCCTTTCATGCTTAAGACTCATGATGAATGAAGGTGGGCAAGTACATCCAAATGCGGTCCACTTATGCTTCCTACTTGACATGTGGGTGATGTAAATGAATGTACCCAACTTATGAATAATGCCAAGTGGTATTGTATGCCAAGACTTATGCACTCTTGTGACAAAGATGTCTCCTAGGTGTGGGCTTTTTGACTTCCATTGGAATGGGTCAAAGGGGTCTAGGAAGGTGGATATCATGAAATGGGGCACTTCCTCGATCCCTGGGTGTATACCACCCAAAGTCATGGCTCCCATGGTATAACCCGGGTCTGGGATGGGGTGGATTGGATCAAACATGGTGGGTTGGGGTAGGGAAAGGTAGGTGGTGATTAAGGTGGTTGGGTCACACGGGTTCCTTGACTCCCATTGGAATGGATCATAGGGATCATAAAATGGGTTACCAAGGGAGAGGAGTTCCATGTCTTCAAGGTCCTCCAAAGGTGCTAAGTCATTCCTCTCCATGATAATTGGGCCAATGTTCTTGGTGAGTGGGTCGGCCACAAGGGGAGGGCTTGGCTTTCTACACGCTGTAAGAAGCTCCAAATTAAGGAGAAGGTCGGGCTCATCGGGTGTGGGGAGGAATAGAAGGAGGTCGCTAGTGTAGCAACCAATGGTGCAAACCGAGGCGATAGACCCTATGCATAGGTGTAGGAGGTCAAGGCTCTTAGGTTGTTCGGCCATAGGGGTCAACATGCTAGTGAACTCAATTTGCCATGCTAAGCCCTTAAGAAGATCTTCTAAGGTTTCCACTTGGTAGGATGTTTGGATTATGGTGTGATAGGAGGAGAAGGGTACAATGGGAAGGTTTTGCTCCATGAGAGGGTAAACATAGGACATGGTAGGGTGAATTGGTCTCTCCTTTAGCCATCTAGCTAGGGGCCCATCTATGATTATGGTTCTATTTGTGAAGGCTTGTGGCTCTTGGGGGTCCAAGCTATGTGGAGGGGACATTTGTGATTCTTCCTCACCATAGGTATGAACTTGGGTTTCCTCAAGGATGGGGATGGGTTCCGGAATGGCATCTACTCCCATGTGGATGGTTGTGGTCTCCTTTCTCAAGGGAATGGGAAGGTCTATTGAGGGTGGGGTGATGATGGTTGGTGCATGGTGTACCCGGGGTGGTGGGTAATGGGAAACTTGGTTTTGGATAGGGAGGGGAAGTAGTGGAAGCCTAGGACTTGGGACTTTTGGGATAGGGAGTGGGAGATGGGTTGGTTGGGGTGGCTTGGGTTGGTTGGTCTTGGGGGGAGTGTCCCTTTTAGGGGACAAGGGAGGGGTAGTGGTGGGGACCAAGGGGGCTTGTGGGGTATGGGTTTGGTGGGAGCTTTTAGATTGGAGGGTGGTGGCCGTCATGGGCCTAGGTGGAGGGGTGGACACGGTGTCCACCTGGTTTTTAATGGTGAGGGTTGGATGAGTGCTGGTCACCATGGAGGGAATTGGGTCGGTTAGGGGTCTCTTGCCCTTGGGATCGTTTGGGGTGGAAGTGGGGGCTAAAGGGGCTTGACTAGTGTAGGTTAGGGAATGGGGTTTTGGTTGGGGTGTGGGGGCCCTCATGGGGTTAGGTGGGGAGGTGGAGGCCTTGGACACTTGGGTTCTAGTGGTAAGGGTTTGGACGGGTGGGGTTGGAGGAGTGGGAGTGCTCCTTGAGTTTTGGTAACCCGGGTAGGAGGGAGGAGGTCGGGGAGTGTAGACTTTCCTAAGTTCGGCTCTCATGTTCTCCCATGTGTTAATAGGCTCTAGCCTCATAACCCTCCTAAATTGTTCAATGAACTTCCACCTATCCTCGGCATGGTACACAAGTCGACTCTTGGCAAGGTAGATTTTCATGGGTTCAGTCATTGGATTCCTCTTAAAGTATTTGTCCATGTTTTCCTCCCACTCTAAATATGCACTAGGGTGGTATCCGTTAAAGATAAGGTCCTCAAATTGGACTTTGTCCAAAGGGGTGTCAATCGGACCTTTGCGGAGGGCCGAGTGATATAGATGTGACTTACATGAAGTAGCCATGCTAGTGGACAAAAGAGATGCAACCGAGGACTCTAAATGCATATGAGCGTCCTAGGACCAACTTGATAGAGACAAGTTGTGAACTTGCTCTGATACCACTTGATGTGACACCACCTTGGGGTGATGACCACAAGACAATATGACCCTTGGACCTAAGGTTGCAAGCAAGCAAATTGGCGATGATACCACTCGAGCGGCTCACTCGCTTGGTGCACACTTGTGCCCGTGGGCAACTAAACGATAATGGAGAGGGTCCGGGGTGGGACAATGATGCTCCGGTGCTTGGCAAGCTTGGGGAGAACCCCAATTGGGCCAGGGATGCCCACTCACGGGCGGCCGTCACACCATGGGTGTGAGTTGAAATGGCTTGCTCACAACTCGCCCGCGATGGACACTCACGTGTTCGGCAATTTGGGTCGGGCCCTCACTCTCCGTCCGACGCAGCAAAGCAAGAATACTAAGCTAAGCAAGTGATATTGACCAGCAAGGAAAGGGGGACCGAGGCTCACCTAGCCGGCGTGAAGACGCCAACTCCGGCCGAAGACGGGGGCGAGCGGGGAGGCAAGGGTTTGCGCCCGCAAGCCGCGTCGGTGTCGCTTCAAATCTGCGAAAATATTATTACATGAACTACACCTCTCACAGGAGGGGGGCTCTTGGGGTGGGGGTTAGACTTATTACAACCAAGATTACCTCCACGCAGGGAGGGGCCTTCATCCGGCCAAGCGGGGTGGGTAAATTATGAAGAGAACGCCGACTCTCCAAGCTTCGCCGGTTCTGCCACTCTTCAGTTTTACTGAACAGGTTGTCGATGAAGATGCTGCCACGGACTGAACCGAGCTCCAAATTTGATCAAACAGTGCCAAAAGTTCCCCAGCTGGCCGAGGATGATGCTTGAATTTTTTGGGAAGCTCTGAAACTCGGGGCTGATCGGACCGGCGACTGGAGCAGGACAGCAACACTTTGCCTCTGACTGATGCAGAACTGATACAGTGGATTGTAGAAGGCACTGCGGTCGCTCCAGAACTCCAAATCGAACGAAACTGGCGGTGACGCGATCATGGTCGGAGTAGCTTCGAGCATAAATTGACAGGGCCACAATCCGAGGTCGGAGAGAAGAATGGTGGCCAGAGAAGTGAAGACAGGTCGAACCTAGACCTGCAGGGGCAGACTGCACACTCTGGCGAAGAAATTAGAACAAATAGCTCGGGCAGGCGATTGGCATCGTTCCTTCTGATACTGATGGAGGACTAGACGAAGAAGAATTTTGTAGAAGGAAGCATGATCGAATTCTCCAAGGTTGGCCGCTGAACGGCTTCCAAGATTGCTCTGGCCTTCAGTCTGGGACAGATTGCGCAGTCGTTGAAGATGACATTCCTTCGGACAGCTCCAAACTCGGATGCAAGCAGGAGTACCACCGTTTGAAAGAAGACTTGGATACGATTCCAGAAATATAAGATATGCCACCGGGAGCCTTCAGGGGAAGTCGTGGCTGCTACTGCAAGTCACTGCTTTTCTGAAACCTGCAACAGGGACAGAATAGGTGGAGGAGAGGGTGTGGGGAAGGGCATGAACAAGGGGTTATTTGGTGGATGGGGAAGGGGGGGTGCGACCTTGGGTGGTTAGGGAGGTGGGGAGATGAAAGGGCACAGCCCAAGGGAGAGGGAAATTCGAAATTTGGCCTAGGGAAGGGCTCTTTCAGTCTTGGGGAGAGGGAGGGTTGCTTGGGAGAGTGGAAAGGTGCCTAGGAGAAGGGGTTTCCACCTAGGGGTTGGAGGGGGAATTGAATGAGTGCATGGGGAAGGGGAAGGGGCCTTAATGAGGGGTGAATGGGGAGGAGAGAGAATGAATTTCGAAATTGGGGTGGGGAGGAGAGAGAGAGGGGGCACAACCCACTTAGAGAGAGTGATAGTAAGAGAGAGAGAGAGAGGGAGATATTGAGAGGGAACTAGAAGGTGTGGAAATTTTCTGGATTCAATATTCAAGCATAATTGTTACAAATGAGAGAGGGGTGGGGCTATTTATAGACCCCACACTTTTCCTAAGACCAAACTGACCCTTACAAACTAACTAATGACCAAATAGTCCAAGGGAGGGGCGCCCCTGGGCCTAGCCCAATGAATTAGGCCCATTAACCTATCAAACCAACATAATGACTTCAAGACTTAGAAAAATGACTTTCTAACCTAGGTACATGACTCAATAAAGGGAAAATTACATGTTTAAGACTCAAATAAAAATAAGAAAATTACATGACTCGACTCACAAACACATGAGGAACATAATGGCGTACACCGACGATCAATCCGAGCTTCAGAAAATGTGGAGGGGCAAGGGATGTCCCCATCACAGAGAGCAATGACAAAGATATTCGATGAACTGCTTTACGATAAAGTGAATGCTATATCAATGACTTGGTCGTCAAAATCAAGAAAAGAGAAGATCATCTGAGTGACCTCATGGTCATATTCGAAAGGCTACGGCAATATGAATTGAAGATGAACCCGATAAAGTGCGCCTTCAACATTTATAGCGGAAAATTCCTGGGTTTCATCGTCCGATATCGGGGAATTGAAATAGACCCCGCCAAGATAAAAGCCATTCAGGAGTTGCTTCCTCAGAGAAATTGAACAAGATTGTGGTCATTGGAAGGCCGATTGGCCTATATCCGCAGATTCATCTCCAACCTGTCCGGGTGATGTCAGTCGTTCCATAAGCTGATGATGAAAGATACACCATTCTGCTGGAATCAAGAATGTCAGAGAGCTTTTGACCAGCTGAAAGAATATTTGAAGACCCCGCTGGTGCTAGGGGCACCTATCAACGGGTGACCGCTGATTCTCTATATAGCCGCCACTTAATACTCACTGGGGGCAATGCTAGCCCATAACAATGACGAAGGAAAAGAATAGGCTCTTTATTATCCCAGTCGAAGGTTGGTTGGAGCATAAGGAAAATACACCCCGATTGAGAAAGTTTGCCTTGCATTGATCTTTACAGTCAAGAAGATAAGGCATTACATGTTATCACATGAAGTATAGCTAATATCAAGAGCTGATCCAGTCAAGTATATGTTGTGACCTGTGGTTTTGATGATAGCAAACACTATAAGTCATCATGTGTTTGCATAAAACTTGAATGATGCAATATGCATTTGATTATGCATTTGGTCATTGCACTGTGCATTAATGAGGTTTGATTGTTGTGCATTGATTTTTATGCATTAGATTCAATGAAGTCATCATGATCATTTGCATGATATGTGCATTTTCAGATTGATGCATTTTCATGCTGCATAAAACCTCATCAGATTGCTTGCACAGTCATTTAATCAAACAGGTAGGTTGCATGCATTACAGGTCAATGCACATTTCACTTTTCATGAAGAATGCATAACTAAGGTCGATGCATGCTCTATCTTTGCATAACACAGGTCGATGCATATTTTGTCTTTACCCAAGCAAGGTCAATACATGTTCTAGTTTGTCTAACTAAGGTCCATGCACAGTCTCGTCTAAGCATGTCTAGGTAAGTGCATGGAGAGGGGGATTTCTATAGCCCATCTAAGAGCGGCCGAACGAGGTCCAGCAAGACCAAACGAGGCCCAGCTCATCTAAGTGACAGCCCCGCAGGGCCCACTTAACATAAAAGCCCAATAAGATCACTCGGGGTCAAGCCCTTCCTCGGCGGCCATTAGGCTCAAAAGGCCCGAGCGTCGGTCCGATCAGATGAATATCGATGCCCGACCTATCCCCCTCACCGGGATAAGGGATAGCAAGCACCCCGCGCCCACTCCGACCGAGCTTCATCCGAGCTATGCTTATCGCCCGGATAGGGCTGGCACTCTTCACGCTTTGGTCGACCGATGATTGCTTATCCACGCTGCCGCTGAGAGCCCTTTATGAGCAATAGTTGACAAAGATAAGGGACCCACAAGTCCTCAAGGTTATAAATAGCCCCCGATGAGGACGTAAAGAGCCCACGTCGAGGACGTAACCCCCGCCTGAAACTCCTCAGCTTATGACACTCATGAGACTAGCGCACTATTTAAACCGGGGACTCCCTCCAGCAAACGGTAAGGCCTACATATGCCTAAAACTTCCTGAGCAGGAACCACTTCACCACCTTGGTGGAGAGGGATCTCGTGCATCTCCCCACTCCTCTTTTCATAGCTTCCACCACTGCTCTACTGACTTAGGCATCAGAGGGTTTACCCCAGGGAACCACCCCTGAGCCCCCTGATCCGTTTCCCTTTCTTGCAGTTCACTGATCGGTGATCATCTCCCCAGCTCAGGACCAGCGCGAGATTACCCCGCTTCATCTGGCGCCGTCTGTGGGAAACGATCAAAGAGCCAGTATGGTGTGAAGAAGTATAGGGAGGAGATCCGCCAGCGATAGGGGGTATGCCATGGTGGCGGGTGGAGAAGGCCCTTCTCAGGCCGTGCAAGACCCCCCCTCCAACGCCAGCACCCCAGCCGATGAACCACCTCCACCTGCGGCAATAGGGCAACCATCCAACGAGGGCGCTGACGCTTTCCAAGCCCTCAACGCAAAAATGGATGTCCTCGTGGAACTCATGAGGACCCAGGCGGCCAGGGAAGGCAGGTCATGCGTCCCTCCGGAAAGCCCTCCCCGCGGAGACGTGTCCCAACACACTGCCAGAGGTTGCTTCACCCTCCGGGGATGGCAGCTTATTCGCAATAGGTCAGGAGGACCTTCACAAGGCCCTCCTCCGGAGCAAGAGGCCACCTCCACGCCGAAGCGGGGAAAACCTGGGGGACGCCATCCACACCTGAAGACCGAAGTCCCCAGGGAGCGCCAGGATAGCCTACGATTGCGTCCCCCTCGCCCCACGGCACAACGGCAGCCAGAGTTATCCCTCCATCTGCGAGAGTTCGAGAGACGCTTCACAGAGCAGGAGCGCGCTTTACTCGCCTTGCAGAAGACCTCCCCAGCAGAGGACGAGGAGAAATCCCCATTCTCCGACTATATCTTGAAGGAAGAGGTATCTCCCAGAATCCCCATTCCAGCCTTCAACTCTTACGACGGCCAGGGTGACCCGGTAGACTGATGGGGACATCGAGGC
This sequence comes from Amorphophallus konjac, assembly GCA_022559845.1. Taxonomy (NCBI): domain Eukaryota; kingdom Viridiplantae; phylum Streptophyta; class Magnoliopsida; order Alismatales; family Araceae; genus Amorphophallus; species Amorphophallus konjac. The sequence goes on from CM040124.1 coordinate 146,904,213, forward strand.
AAGACCGTCCGCATTTTGTTTGCATTTATGTCATTTCATATTTGTATGTATACCCTTGTGTTATATGGGTACGTAATTGTAGGTCTTAGTGGGTTTATATGTAAAATTCCAGTAGGACTAAGCAAGGGGGTCCTCATCCCTTTCCCATTGGTCCATGTCATCCATGTGGGGCTGGTCAACCATCCTAGGTGGCCATCTAGAAGGGTTGAATGTCAATTGTCCACATGGGAGACAAATGGGTCAAAATTTCAAAGGTTGGCCACCAACCTACCCCTTGGTCAAGGGGGTGCCCCCTTCCACTAGGATTATTTTATTTTTTTTGTGTGTCATTCGCACTTAATCCCAGCCCTCCATCCCCCATCCCTAGATCCAAGGGTCTACATTAAATTTGATACTTAGCATATAAAAGGTTGTATTTTCCATTTGTTGGCATTAATGAAGAGAAAAGTTGTTGGAAAAGCCAAGAGCTTCTTGTGCCCCTCTCCCTCCCCTGGTGTTCATCTCCTCCAACCCCAAATTCTAGAGTGGTTCAATCTTCAATCCCCTCCCTCTATCTCCGGTGATCATCTGTGCCGCCACCGCCGCCGTTCGTGCCGCCTACGAGCCGCCGCGGAGCCATCTTCAAGGTTCTATCCTGCTGGACAGAGGTCACTTCCACGAAATTCTACAGTCAGCCACAACATCCTCTTGATCTAAACTTTTCAGAGGTTGTTTCTATCTCGTATCCACATCTCCAAAAAACAATTCACGTCCAAAATCCTTCACTTGGTAATTTCCCATTTTCATTCTTCTTTCACTCCCAGATCTGTCTTGTCTCTATCTACAGTGACAGCAGCTCTAAGTTTTCCATCATCGATCACTTTTTTTATTTTTGTTAGAGCTCCCGATTTTACTGGGAGTTCTGTCCATCAACCCCTCCATCTCCAAATTTTCTTGATGTTTTATCAGCCCTCTATCCATTTTTCAAAAATCGTGTTCTACCTTATCTACAGTGCTGTCAGCCAGATTCCAGATCCGACCACATCCCAGTGCAAAAATCATAACATTTCATCGCCACCACCAATCCACTCACAAAAAATATTGCCGTCTTTCTGATTTACTTTCCTACAACTTTCATGAAGAGGTCGAAGTCTGAATCCAAGGTCTTCCTAGCGGTCAACGGCAGTTCTCAGACAAGTTCCCTGCTAATCTGAGATTTCAGATACTGTACAACAGGAACTTGTAAATTCACTCAAGCCAAGATCCATGTAGATCCAGGCCCGATCTAAAGGTCTAGATTGAAGTATTTGAAGTTAGCTTTCCAACGGCGCCAGTTTCGTGTCGATCCGACATCGGGGCTGATCGCAGCGTCCATTCTCTCCGGAGCGCACGCCGGAAAATAGAACCGGCAGATCCGTGGCCGGTTATTCCGACCGGTGCCGAACGGAGCCGCCCGGCCTCCGGTCGTCGTTCCAGCGTGCTGCCATCCCGGGGAGCGCTTCCCCAAGTGTCCCCACTACAGCAGTGCCACCGGGTCCCACACGGCCCCTCCGGACAGCACGTGGGCCCCACCGTCACCAGTTCGGGTGCTGCCGAAGAGACGCGAGAAGCCGCCTGTGAACCCTAATTCGGTCCTCCCGGGCCCCATTGTGTAGCCCTTTACCTCCCTGCATGGAGTGGGCAGTGGTCCATTGCTGTAACAATTGTGTAATATTGTTCCGGGAGAACGAGTTTCGACCGGGTCCGTCTTCCCCACGCTGAGCGCGTGGAGGTATCGCATTCGCTCCCTTCTCGACATTTTGCTTACTTCATATATATTTGTATATGCCGCTGCTAGAGAGCATGTTTTAGGACCTAGCTTGCTATTTATTTTCATATCACCACTGTTGCGAGAGAGAGCGAAGCCGTCCCGTGACCCGATCCGGGCACGAAAGTGCGAATTGACCACCCTAACTCTTGCCGGTTTCTCAACCGTGCACGTCCGACGCTTCCCTCGTTAAGGGACAATCACGAGCTCACCTAGAGTCCGAGGACTGCATTCCTCATTCGAGTCGTGTTCGTGGTCCGTCCCGCATCAATTTGGTATCAGAGCGAGTTTGAGTCTAAGGTGACAAAAAAAAGAGTGTCATTTACGTATAGTCATTAGTCATTGTCTAAGTCGTGTTTAGGGTCATCATTGTTTTAAAACAAAAAAAAAGTGTCTTTTTGCATTGCATCCCAATAACCCGGTATATCAAAAGGTGTTGTCCGAACGTTAGGCTACGCCTATCGGGAAGACCGCACACTTGCGCGAGTGATCTTCGGATCGATTAACTCTGCCCCGTACCGAGTCTTGGTTTCTTGTCCTTAGTGTGCATGTATTCCAACCTCCAAATGGCCTTGCATATCCATTCCTAGGGATCCAATCCCATCTTTTTGGCAACTATGGCCAACCCATGTCTACCCGTCCAAGGCGATAGGTCCGTGTCCGAGTACATTCGGGCATATCATATGTATTGGTTGGAATATGGCTTGGGAGAGGAGAGCAACACGGCCGCATTTCAGTTCTGGAGAGGTTTACGCCTTCACTTTCAGTTGGAGTGTCTTATCCGCGATGCATTCTCTCTAGCGCAATCCTATATGGTCGCTCTATTGGTCGAACCATTTGAGTCTCACTTTTCTCGGTATGGTAGCTTTCGGCAAGCATCTACCTCCTAGCCGCCTATACCATGGCCTTCACCACTCGAGAGAGCTCCAATGTCATCCCCCTCTATTTCCGAATTTGATTCGGAATCCTCTCATTTGGAACCACCAAGGCCCGAGCCACCCGTGTTTCTAACGGGTACGCTTTTCATTGCCGAGCCGCTTCTTAGTTGGCTCAAGGATGGCTTGATCCCACCTCCCTTCCCATCCATGGACCCCATCCTACCTCTAGTGCCGGTCAACTCCTTCCATACCACATTTCGATCTAGTCACCATGTTGGCACGTTGGACGATCTTATCATGGGATTAGACTTGCAATGGAAGTTGACACATATGTTGGCCCGAGGCTTCGACCAACCCACGAGTCGTACCTTCACCCATCCGGCCGTCGGGTCCATTACCTCCGAGTGCACCGTGGGTTGTGTCACCACGGAGGTTCTTCTACTTCTCCCGCTACCGGATGAGCCCGACTTCAAGACTTTGCTTCTGAGGGAGGAGTCATATTTTTTATACACGGTCCCATCTACCATGACGGAGGAAGGTGATCACCCGCACCTTCAAGAATTTCACGATTGGGACCATGTCATGTTGGAATCCATCTCACGGGGTCATACCTTCTTCGACCCTTTTGACCCCTTCACTAGTGAATCTCCCGAGTCTCCATCTTCACTTCACTTCCTCCGCAGAGTTCACTATCATGCCCTTTCCACTCGGGCCAAGCAACCTCTACATAGCCATAGGTCCGAACCATCATTTGGGGGTAACGTAGATTTTGGTTTCTCCGACCCACCTAAACCCATCTCCCATACACCCACATCCGGCCCTTCCACACCCGGCTTCCCTAGCCCTCTCAAGTCTCCCAAATCCAAAGGGATGTCCATGCATGACTGGGTCATACTTGGCCATTTAGGTGTTCCCCATGCCACCCATCTCCGGTTACATAACATGCATGCATGGCACACGTTCGGGTGTCCTGGTCCGCCGTCACCCATGTACGGGTCGGACTAACATTAGGTGTGTCTAGGGTCATAGATGAGTCAGTGTATTTTCTTTATGTGGTTTGCATATGTGTGTTAGTGCATGGTGAGTCTGTGTGTGTCTTGTGTAAGCTCGTTGCCGATCTCTTATGAGCAAGAGGCGAGTGGACTCGCTCGATGAGTATGGGATCGGTTCTATATCTACACCCGGATTTAGTCACCTACAGGGACTCAGCGGTGATTCCTAGTGAGTCTTCGAGCCGCCACCTCCCCTTTTGAGAGTGCCACATCCGGAGTGTCCATCTTTAGCCCATATCAGTTCGTGCATATCGAGTATATATGGAATGAGCAGGTGATGGTCACTTGGAGGGGAGCATACCCGCGTTACTTGGCACGGTGACGGATCCGCCGGAGTATTCGAGCATCCATACCCCTACTAGAAGGGGTCGAGTTCCTCCCACCCGGGGAGAATTGATGGGGACATCGAGGCAAGACCGTCCGCATTTTGTTTGCATTTATGTTCTTTCATATTTGTATGTATACCCTTGTGTTATATGGGTACGCAATTGTAGGTCTTAGTGGGTTTATATGTAAAATTCTAGTAGGACCAAGCAAGGGGGCCCTCAACCCTTTCCCATTGGTCCATGTCATCCATGTGGGGCTGGTCAACCATCCTAGGTGGCCATCTAGAAGGGTTGAATGTCAATTGTCCACATGGGAGACAAAGGGGTCAAAATTTCAAAGGTTGGCCACCAACCTACCCCTTGGTCTAGGGGGCGCCCCCTTCCACTAGGATTTTTTTTTTTTTTTGTGTGTCATTCACACTTAATCCCAACCCTCCATCCCCCATCCCTAGATCCATGGGTCTACATTAGATTTGATACTTAGCATATAAAAGGTTGTATTTTCCATTTGTTGGCATTAATGAAGAGAAAAATTGTTGGAAAAGCCAAGAGCTTCTTGTGCCCCTCTCCCTCCCCTGGTGTTCATCTCCTCCAACCCCAAATTCTAGAGTGGTTCTATCTTCAATCCCCTCCCCTCTATCTCCGGTGATCATCTGTGCCGCCACCGCCGCCGTTCGTGCCGCCTACGAGCCGCCGCGGAGCCATCTTCAAGGTTCTGTCCTGCTGGACAGAGGTGACTTCCACGAAATTCTGCAGTCACCCATGACGTCCTCTTGATCTGAAATTTTCATAGGTTGTTCCTATCTCGTATCCACATCTCCAAAAAAACATCCACGTCCAAAATCCTTCATTTGGTAATTTCCATTTTCGTTCTTCTTTCACTCCCAGATCTGTCTTGTCTCTGTCTACAGTGATAGCAGCTCTGAGTTTTCCATCTTCGACCACTTTTTTGATTTTTGTTAGGGCTACCGATTTTACCGGGAGTTCTGTCCATCAACCCCTCCATCTCCAAATTTTCTTAATGTTTTATCAGCCCTCTATCCATTTTTCAAAAATCATGTTCTACCTCATCTACAGTGTTGTCAGCCAGATTCCAGATCTGACCACATCCCAGTGCAAAAATCATAACATATCGTAGCCACCACCAATCCACTCACAAAAAATATTGCCGTCTTTCTGATTTACTTTCCTACAACTTTCATGAAGAGGTCGAAGTCTGAATCTAAGGTCTTCCTAGCGGTCAACGGCAGTTCTCAGACAAGTTCCCTGCTAATATGAGATTTCAGATACTGTACAACAGGAACTTGTAAATTCACTCAAGCCAAGATCTGTGTAGATCCAGGCCCGATCTCTAGGTCTAGATTGAAGTATTTGAAGTTAGCTTTCCAACGGCGCCAGTTTCATGTCGATCCGACATCGGGGCTGATTGCAGCGTCCATTCTCTCCGGAGCGCGCGACGGAAAATAGAACCGGCAGATCCGTGGCCGGTTATTCCGACCGGTGCCGAACGGAGCCGCCCGGCCTCCGGTCGTCGTTCCAGCGTGCCGCCATCCCGGGGAGCGCTTCCCCAAGTGTCCCCACTACAGCAGTGCCATCGGGTCCCACACGGCCCCTCCAGACAGCACGTGGGCCCCACTGTCACGAGTTCGGGTGCTGCCGAAGAGACGCGAGAAGCCGCCCGTCAACCCTAATTCGGTCCTCCCGGGCCCCATTGTGTAGCCTTTTACCTCCCTGCATGGAGTGGGCAGTGGTCCATTGCTGTAACAATTGTGTAATATTGTTCCGGGAGAACGAGTTTTGGTCGGGTCCGTCTTCCACACACTGAGCGCGTGGAGGTATCGCATTCGCTCCCTTCTCGGCATTTTGCTTACTTCATATATATTTGTATATGCCGCTGCTAGAGAGCATGTTTTAGGACCTAGCTTGCTATTTATTTTCATATCACCGCTGTTGCGAGAGAGAGAGAGTGAAGTCGTCCCGTGACCCGATCTGGGCACGAAAGTGCGAATTGACCACCCTAACTCTTGCCGGTTTCTCAACCGTGCACGTCCGACGCTTCCCTCGTTAAGGGACAATCACGAGCTCACCTAGAGTCCGAGGACTGCATTCCTCATTCGAGTCGTGTCCGTGGTCCGTCCCGCATCAATTTGGTATCAGAGCGAGTTTGAGTCTAGGGTGACAAAAAAAAAGAGTGTCATTTACGTATAGTCATTAGTCATTGTCTAAGTCGTGTTTAGGGTCATCATTGTTTTAAAACAAAAAAAAAGTGTCTTTTTGCATTGCCTCCCAATAACCCGGTATATCGAAAGGTGTTGTCCGAACGTTAGGCTACGCCTATCGGGAAGGCCGCACACTTGCGCGAGTGATCTTCGGATCGATTAACTCCACCCCGTACCGAGTCTTGGTTTCTTGTCCTTAGTGTGCATGTATTCCAACCTCCAAATGGCCTTGCATATCCATTCCTAGGGATCCAATCCCATCTTTTTGGCAACTATGGCCAACCCATGTCTACCCGTCCAAGGCGATAGGTCCGTGTCCAAGTACATTCGGGCATATCATATGTATTGGTTGGAATATGGCTTGGGAGAAGAGAGCAACACGGCCGCATTTAGTTCTGGAGAGGTTTACGCCTTTACTTTCAGTTGGAGTGTCTTATCCGCGATGCATTCTCTCTAGCGCAATCCTATATGGTCGTTCTACTGGTCTAACCATTTGAGTCTCACTTTTCTCGGTATGGTAGCTTTCGGCAAGCATCTACCTCCCAGCCGCCTATACCATGGCCTTCACCACTCGAGAGAGCTCCAATGTCATCCCCCTCTATTTCCGAATTTGATTCCGAATCCTCTCATTTGGAACCACCAAGGCCCGAGCCACCCGTGTTTCTAACGGGTACGCTTTTCATAGCCGAGCCGCTTCTTAGTTGGCTCAAGGATGGCTTGGTCCCACCTCCCTTCCCATCCATGGACCCCATCCTACCTCTAGTGCCGGTCAACTCCTTCCATACCACATTTCGATCTAGTCACCATGTTGGCACGTTGGACGATCTTGTCATGGGATTAGACTTGCAATGGAAGTTGACACATATGTTGGCCCGAGGCTTCGACCAACCCACGAGTCGTACCTTCACCCATCCGGTCGTCGGGTCCATTACCTCCGAGTGCACCGTGGGTTGTGTCACCACGGAGGTTCTTCTACTTCTCCCGCTACCGGATGAGCCCGACTTCATGACTTTGCTTCCGAGGGAGGAGTCATATTTTTTATACACGGTCCCATCTACCATGACGGAGGAAGGTGATCACCCGCACCTTCAAGAATTTCACGATTGGGACCATGTCATGTTGGAATCCATCTCACGGGGTCATACCTTCTTCGACCCTTTTGACCCCTTCACTAGTGAATCTCCCGAGTCTCCATCTTCACTTCACTTCCTCCGCGGAGTTCACTATCATGCCCTTTCCACTCGGACCAAGCAACCTCTACATAGCCATAGGTCCGAACCATCATTTGGGGGTAACGTAGATTTTGGTTTCTCCGACCCACCTAAACCCATCTCCGATACACCCACATCCGGCCCTTCCACACCCGGCTTCCCTAGCACTCTCAAGTCTCCCAAATCCAAAGGGATGTCCATGCATGACTGGGTCATACTTGGCCATTTAGGTGTTCCCCATGCCACCCATCTCCGGTTACATAACATGCATGCATGGCACACGTTCGGGTGTCCTGGTCCGCCGTCACCCATGTACGGGTCGGACTAACATTAAGTGTGTCTAGGGTCATAGATGAGTCAGTGTGTTTTCTTTGTGTGGTTTGCATATGTGTGTTAGTGCATGGTGAGTTTGTATGTGTCCTGTGTAAGCTCGTTGTCGATCTCTTATGAGCAAGAGGCGAGTGGACTCACTCGATGAGTATGGGATCGGTTCTATATCTACACCCAGATCTAGTCACCTACAGGGACTCAGCGGTGATTCCTAGTGAGTCTTCGAGCCGCCACCTCCCCTTTTGAGAGTGCCCCATCCGGAGTGTCCACCTTTAGCCCATATCAGTTCGTGCATATCGAGTATATATGGAATGAGCAGGTGATGGTCACTTGGAGGGGAGCATACCCGCGTTACTTGGCACGGTGACGGATCCGCCGGAGTATTCGAGCATCCATACCCCTACTAGATGGGGTCGAGTTCCTCCCACCTGGGGAGAATTGATGGGGACATCGAGGCAAGACCGTCCGCATTTTGTTTGCATTTATGTCCTTTCATATTTGTATGTATACCCTTATGTTATATGGGTACGTAATTGTAGGTCTTAGTGGGTTTATATGTAAAATTCCAGTAGGACCAAGCAAGGGGGCCCTCAGCCCTTTCCCATTGGTCCATGTCATCCATGTGGGGCTGGTCAACCATCCTAGGTGGCCATCTAGAAGGGTTGAATGTCAATTGTCCACATGGGAGACAAAGGGTCAAAATTTCAAAGGTTGGCCACCAACCTACCCCTTGGTCCAGGGGGCGCCCCCTTCCACTAGGATTATTTTATTTTTTTTTTGTGTGTCATTCACACTTAATTCCAGCCCTCCATCCCCCATCCCTAGATCCAAGGGTCTACATTAGATTTGATACTTATCATATAAAAGGTTGTATTTTCCATTTGTTGGCATTAATGAAGAGAAAAATTGTTGGAAAAGCCAAGAGCTTCTTGTGCCCCTCTCCCTCCCCTGGTGTTCATCTCCTCCAACCCCAAATTCTAGAGTGGTTCTATCTTCAATCCCCTCCCCTCTATCTCTGGTGATCATCTGTGCCGCCGCCGCCGCCGTTCGTGCCGCCTACGAGCCGCCGCGGAGCCATCTTCAAGGTTCTGTCCTGCTAGACAGAGGTGACTTCCACGAAATTCTGCAGTCACCCATGACGTCCTCTTGATCTGAAATTTTCATAGGTTGTTCCTATCTCGTATCCACATCTCCAAAAAAACATCCACATCCAAAATCCTTCATTTGGTAATTTCCCATTTTCATTCTTCTTTCACTCCTAGATCTGTCTTGTCTCTGTCTACAGTGATAGCAGCTCTGAGTTTTCCATCTTCGCCCACTTTTGTGATTTTTGTTAGGGCTCCCGATTTTATCGGGAGTTCTGTCCATCAACCCCTCCATCCGAAAATTTTCTTGAGTTTTGATCAGCCCTCTATCCATTTTTCAAAAATCATGTTCTACCTCATCTACAGTGCTGTCAGCCAGATTCCTGATCCAACCACATCCTAGTACAAAAATCATAACAATTCGTAGCCACCTCCAGTCCTCTCACAAAAAATATTTCCGTCTTTCTGATTCACTTTCCTACTACTTTCATCAAGAGGTCGAAGTCGGAATCCAAGGTCTTCCTAGCAGTTAATGGCAGTTCTCAGACAAGTTCCCTGCTAATCTGAGATTTCAGCTACTGTACAATAGGAACTTGTAAATTCACTCAAGCCTAGATCCGTGTAGATCCAGGCCCGATCTCCAGGCCTAGATTAAAGCATTTGAAGTTAGCTTTCCAACGGCGCCAATTTCGTGTCGATCCGACATCGGAGCTGATCGCCGCGTCCGTTTTCGTCGGAGCGCGCGTCAGAAAATAGAACCGGCAGATCCGTGGCCGGTTATTCCGACCGGTGCCGAACGGAGCCGCCCGGCCTCCGGTCATCGTTCTAGCGTGCCGCCATCCCGGGGAGCGCTTCCCCAAGTGTCCCCACTACAGCGGTGCTGCCGGGTCCCACACGGCCCCTCCGGACAGCACGCGGGCCCCACCGTCACGAGTTCGGGTGCTACCGAAGAGACGTGAGAAGCCGCCCGTCAACCCTAATTCGGTCCTCCCGGGCCCCTTTGTGTAGCCCTTTACCTCCCTGCGTGGAGTGGGCAGTGGTTCATTGCTGTGACAATTGTGTAATATTGTTCCGGGAGAATGAGTTTCGGTCGGGTCCGTCTTCCCCACGCCGAGTGCGTGGAGGTATCGCATTCGCTCCCTTCTCGGCATTTTGCTTACTTCATATATATTTGTATGTGCCGATGCTAGAGAGCATGTTTTAGGACCTAGCTTGCTATATATTTTCATATCACCGCTGCTGCGAGAGAGAGCGAAGCCGTCCCGTGACCCGATCCGGGCATGAAAGTGCGAATTGACCACCCTAGCTCTTGCCGGTTTCTCAACCGTGCACGTCCGACGCTTCCCTCGTTAAGGGACAATCACGAGCTCACCTAGAGTCTGAGGACTGCATTCCTCATTCGAGTCGTGTCCGTGGTCCGTCCCGCATCACAGACCACTTCCATAGCTTCGACGCCCTGATGACCCTTCACGGGGCGTCCGACGCCATCAAATGCCGAGCCTTCGTGACCACCCTGGTCCAAGGCGCCCAAGCATGGTTCCGAGCCCTCGCCCCCGGATCCATCTGAGACTTCAAGCAATTTGGGCGTGTATTTAAGTAGAGTTTCGCCGACAGCGGCCCCCCATGGTTAGTAGCGGGGCTATTGGCTCTCAAACAAGCGCAAGGGGAGAAACTCCGGCCCTACATCAACCGATTTAAGTCAGAAGCCCTGAGAATCCCCCGCCTGGATGTAGCCTCGGCCATAACTGCGCCGACCGGAGGCACCCGGGATGAAAACCTCCGTCGCGAACTTGTCCTCCACCATCCCTCGACCCTTGCCGAGCTAGTGACTCTGACCTTACGCCATGTTGAGTGCGAAGAAGTTCTTAGTGCATGCCGAGGTGCAACTGGCTCGGATCAGGAGGGGGACAAGAAGCGAGCACCCGAGTCAAGCTCGGGCCAAGGAAAAAGGCGGAACCGAGACGGGGAGCACAAAGAACCATTCCGGAAGTACGAGCAAGACACTCCCTTAACCGCTCCAGTGTAGGAGATATATGAAGACATCAAAGGCTAGGGCCTCCTCCGCCAACCCGAGCCAATGGAGCCGAAAAGCCGCAATCGCAGCAAACATTGCCTGTTCCACAGCGACCACGAGCACCACACCGGCGATTGCCACTAGCTCCAGGATGAGATCGAGCGCCTCATCCGCCAGGGACACCTGTCCCGGTTCGTGGCCGGGCATAAGAAAGACCGAGGTGCCCCAGAGGAAATCGACAACGCCCCTCGCGGGATCCACATCAATGTCATCGTTGGAGGAGCTGCATCAGGAGGAGACAGTGGCCGAGGAAGGAAGCGTCATGCTGAGCGGGTGAGCCGAGCCATTGAGCCTCTGAAGGCCCCGCCAAGTGAGCCCTAGGTCATAGTCTTCTCCGACCAAGACTTGGAAGGGCTGACCACCCCGCATGATGACGCCCTAGTCATATCGGCCACGATAAACCATTGTAACGTAGACATGATTCTAGTTGACAATGGAAGTGCCCCTGATGTTTTATCTTATGAGTGTTTCCTTAAGATGGGGGAGAATCCGTCTAAACTCCGCCCGATCCGAACCCCCCTTTCCGAGTTCAATGGCCAGGCCACTTATCCCGAGGGAGCCCTAAGCCTGCCGGTTACTCTCGGCACCCCACCCAAAACCGTTACGGTTATGGTGGACTTCATAGTGATCAAGGGTATGATAGCATACAACGTAATCTTCGGCCGAGGAATCCTTAGCCGAACGAAAGCGGTGCCCTCTACCTATCACCAAAAGATGAAGTTCCCCACTAAAAATGGGGTGGGGGAAGTCCGGGGCAACCAGGCGATGGCCAGAAGGTGCTATAATATCTCAGTTGAAGCCACAAGGTCTGACGGGAAGAACAAGGACCCCCAGGAAGTCGAGGAAAAACCCGCAACCTCCGAGCCTGGAGGTGAGTGGCTAACAGTTTTCCTAAACGACGACCCGACCCTGGGAGTAAAGATTGGAGCCGACCTACCATCTGAGGTTTAGCAGTAATACAAAGAGTTTCTTTCCGTGTACATCCGAGTCTTTGCATGGTCTGATGATCAACTCCTCGGAATACCGGAGAAGACTGTGATGCACAAACTCAACCTCGACCCAACCGTGAAGCCCGTGCAACAACGCAGAAGGAAGCACGCGCCAGAAAAGTAGGCGATCATCAAGGAGCAAGTCACCAAGGGGCAAAAGACTGGTCTTTTTAGACCGATCTTGTACCCTACGTGGCTGGCTAACGTCAACCTGGTGCCAAAAGCTTCAGGAAAGTGGCGAATGTGCGTAGACTTCACCGACCTGAACAAAGGCACACCAAAGGACTGCTATCCATTGTCGAGCATCGACCAACTGGTTGACTCAACCTCGGGCAACGAGATACTCAGCTTCCTGGATGCCAATTCAGGTTACCACCATATCAGAATGAATCTTGAAGACATCGAGAAGATCGCCTTCATCACCAACTTCGGCGTATATTGCTACACCCGGATGCCTTTCGGGTTGAAGAACGCTGGAGCCACATACCAGAGGCTGGCCAACCATATGTTCGAGGGACAGCTCAGTCGAAACGTCAAGGCCTATGTTGACAACATGCTCGTCAAGACCCCCAAGGCTGAGGACCACTTCGCCGACCTAGCAGAGACCTTCGACACCCTCCTGAGGTACAATATGAAGCTCAACCCCACCAAGTGTGCCTTCGGAGTAAGGTTTGAGAAATTCCTGGGCTTCTTAGTCACCCAGCGTGGGATTGAGGCCAACCCCGATAAGGTCCAGGCCATCCTGGACATGCACCCGTCCACCTGCACCAAGGACGTTCAATGCCTGACCGGGCGCATTGCCGCGCTCAGCATATTCCTGTCTTGTGCGGCCGAACGTTGCCTACCCTTCTTCAAACTATTGTGGCGGCCCAAAATGGCATCTGCTACGTTTGCATGGGACGAGGAATTCCAAAGAGCGTTCGCCGAGCTTAAGGAGTTCCTGGCTTCGCCCCCGGTGCTATCTAAGTCTGTCCCAGGTGAAGCCTTGCATTTCTACCTTTCGGCAACTCCAACCATAGTTAGCTCGGTCCTAGTCAGAAATGATTCGGGAGTCGAGAGACCGGTCTACTACACTAGCAAGGTGCTCAACGAGGCTGAAAGAAGGTACCCCACAACTGAGAAACTTGTGCTAGCGTTGGTTACCTCAGCAAAGCACCTTCGACCCTATTTTCAAGGGAACTCCATCATCGTGCTAATCGGAGAACCACTGAAGAAGATCCTCACCTACCCAGAAGCCTCGGGATGCCTCGTCAAATGGGCCATCATGCTCGGGGTCTATGATATATCATACCGGCCCTGCTCGACTATCAAAGGATAGGTGCTCGCTGACTTCATCCCCGAGAGCACCATCCCGGCCGAAGAAAAATATCCTTCTGTACCAGGGCCAACCTGGGAATTATTCGTCGACAGATCCTCCAACTCGGCCGGGAGCGGTGTTGAGATCCTCCTGAAGTCCCCCGAAGGAGTAGAGCTGCAATACACCCTGAAGTTCAACTTCCAGGCATCCAACAACGCCTCCGAGTATGAAGCCCTTATCTTGGGAGCCCGCATGGCCCGGCGGTTGGGGGCTGAGCGAGTCAGAATTCATACTGACTCCCAACTGGTCACTAGCCAGGTCAACGGCGATTATGAAGCTCGGGAAGCACCGATGGTCAAATACCTCCTGCTGATCAGAACCGTGGCACAACAGTTTGAGAGTTTTGAGGTAGTCCGAATAGCTCGGGAGGAAAACTCCCGAGCGGATGCCCTCTCTCGGCTGGCCTCCTCTCTTGAACCCGAAGGTACTAGATCGGTCCTTCTCGAAGAGCTAGAGCGACCGAGCATTGATTCGGAGCTCATGGCTGTTGACTCGGCCTCCCCAAGCGACTGGCGTACCCCCTATCTATCATGGCTCCAAGGCTCTCAGGAGCCTCCCGACCCTCGGGAAGCCCAGAGATTGAAGTACCAAGCTCGGCGATTCATCATTCTGGATGACACTTTATACCGCAGATCCTCTCCGGTCCCCTCCTGAAGTGCATCAGTGCTGACGAAGCTAACCGAGCGATCCAAGAGGTTCACAGAGGCCTGTGCGGAGCACATCTAGGAGGAAGATCGCTCGCCAGAATCTTGCTTCGGTAGGGTTACTGGTGGCGCACTCTGCAGTGTGACTGCTCGACCTACGTGCAACAGTGTGACCGATGCCAGCGATTTAATCACTTGGTCCATCAGCCAGCAACGGAGCTCGTCACCCGAGCCGAGCCTTATCCCTTCGCTCGGTGGGGGATCGACATCCTTGGGACGTTCCCTATAGCTCAGGCCCAGAAGAAGTTCATCATCGTCGCCATCGACTACTTCACCAAGTGGATCGAGGCCGAAGCCACAGCTAGGATCACTGAGACAGTTGTCTGGATTTTCATCTGGAAATCCATCATCTGTCGCTATGGCATCCCCCGGGTGATAGTGAGCGATAATGGCCGGCAATTTGATTCTCGTTATTTCCGAGACATATGTGCCGACCTAAGCATTCACAATCACTTCACTTCAGTCGCCCACCCTCAGGCAAATGGGCTGGTCAAAAATGCCAATAACACTATCTTGAAAGGCATCAAGACCAGGCTCGGCAAAGCCAAGGGCAGCTGGCTCGAGGAATTGCCAAGCATACTTTGGTAGCACAGAACGACTCCCAGAACGGCAACCGGTAAAAGTCACTTTCAGCTGGTGTACAACACAGACGCCGTGATCCCGTTGGAAATTGCCAATCCCTCCCTCCGAGTCATTTGTTTCTCGCCCGAGGCAAACGACTAGAAACTGCTCGAAAACCTCGACCTAGCAGATGAACTCCGAGAGATTGCCAGCATCCGAGCAACGGAATATCAACGCCGCCTCACTCGATACTACAACGTCAAAGTCTGAGATAGACACTTTCAACCGGGAGACTTCGTTCTCAAGAAAGTCGAAGTCTCTCGACCACTTGAGGCGGTGGGCAAGTTATCCCCTAATTGTGAAGGCCCCTATCGAGTGGTCAAGACACTCGGGAAAGGAGCATACCAGCTATCTACTATGGAAGGAGAACCAATCCCTCGGACGTGGAATGCGACTACACTACGCAAGTTCTATTTCTGAACGCCGAGCATTGTGTAAGTAGTATGAAATAGAACAAAAGTTTCTTTTCCTTTTTTATTCAAACAACTTGCTTGTACATCAGAAAGGCCGAAGCCAAGACGATACATGTCAGAAAAGCAAAAATCCATCTGGCGCCACCGTTCGAGCCCATCGCTCGGCTGACTCGGTGAACCTTCCCGCATCCAGCCGCTGACTCTGCTTCGTGCAGAAACTGGCTCGGATTAAGGGTAGTCGACCCCGTTGGCTCGAGTAACTCGGAACAAAGGTGACAGAGGGATTAGGAAGAAGAAGGCTACTTTCCAAGTTGACAAAGATGGAGGAAGGGGAAGAGGGAATACAAATGAAGGCCTCCTCTCTGCCAACTCTTTGGAAGGAAGAGAATGCAGGCACCCTCCAAATAGTGAAAAGGGGGGGGGGGAGAAAAAGAAACCAGCAGAGTTGGACAAGGAGGCAGGGGAAAGCCCGGAAAGGAGGGAGCTTAATTGTTTTCCCCCTCCCCTCGGGATGGAGTCGGTAGGTCAGGGATAGCAGATCGACATGCCCCAGCATGTCGAACCTTCTTCCTGAGTAACCTCCCCGCTAGCGCCGCCGGAACTGATAGAAGAGGGCGACGTGCTTCCACACGCCGAACCCCCTTCAAATCTGCCCATCGGTCGTCAAACTCCCTTCAAACCCGAAGCAGCAAGGACTCTCTACCCTCCATCATCGACAGCTTCATCTTCCAGAACATCTTCCATTCTAAAATTTGACTGTACTACGCTTCGTGAAGAAGGAGAGAGGAAAGACTATCAGGGAAAACCCTAAGCGATGGAGAGGGAGAGACGCCCTTCAGACCTTTTATAGGCGAAAGGAGGTTACTTGCCTTAAATGATTCTCGCCTCGAAAACACGCTAAAGGAACTTCTCCCTACGAACGATCACCTCAGACTCCTCGGTTCCATCCCAGCGGGACACACGAAACGGCCGGGCAATTAAAGCATGAGAAAATGGGAAGACACCCTGTCAGACGCCCGCCCAACCATCATGCGAGATCCACGCAGAAAGTATCAGCACTTTCCAACTACTGCGGATACACTGGTCAAACTACGGCAATGGCGATACAAAAGAGTTAGGTTTTCATCATAACGCTACTGCCTTACATTTTTTTCCTTTACACAACAAGAGAAGTTTTTTCTTCAGAAATAGGAAAAATATACAAAGAGAAAAAGCAAAGCAAATACATTAGGCCTCTGGCCCACCCTGAGGCTCGGTAGTGGAAGGCTCGGACGGTCTACCCACGGCACCCTCGACGACGGCCGACCCTTGCACTGACCCCACTGGCATGGGAACTACCTCAGTTGAGTGCCCTCCCGAGGCATCCGGAGTTGGCGACCCCTCGGATGAAGAGTCCCCCTATTCTCCTTCCTCCGACGCCGAACCAGAAGAATCGGACGACGACAAATCCAAGTCGTAGCATTGCCCGGGTGGAAAATTGATTGTCTCAGACGCCTGCTCCTCCGCATAAGAGATGGCCTGATCATAGCCTTGCTTGAATCCCTTGCGGATGCCCCGGTAAAGTGCTGACTCATAGTAGGGGAGGGTAGCCTCCTTGAGGTCGACCCGGTAGGCCTCCGAGCGTTTGTATTGCTCGAGTACCTCCGCCCCGGCTGATTCCACCCTACCAGCGAGTTCTGCCTTCTCCCGCTCCGCCTCGGCCAATCTCCACTCTGCCTCGGCTGACCGCTTCTCCGCTTCGGCTCGATCAGCCTCGGCCTCCCGTCGAAGGCGGATGGCTTCCTCCGCCCTACCCAATAGCTCGGTGTGCTCGGCCTCCCACTGGCCGTCTAGCTCGGTACGGGCCACGTGCTCCTCCTCCAGAAGCTAGCTCTTCCTCTCGAGCGACTTGCGGCCCGAGTCAGCTGTTCAGACAACAACCGGGCATATGCCTGGCACACCCTCGCCAGCTCCTTGACTGCGGAGAGCTCCCATCGAAGCCCGTCACGCTCCTCGGTGAGTTGAGCCACCTTCCTGTCAGACCCACAAAGGGTCCAGGCAAGGGTCACCTGCTCCGACTCCGACCGAGCGTAAGCTTCAGCCAGAGTAGCCCCCATCTGGGCCAAGACCAAGCCACCCTCCATAACCAGCTCGAGGGCCGCGGGCGGGGAGTGTTGCATGTTTCCTCCCATCACCACCTTCGCTGCTTTGCTGCAACACGCCTGATACAGTGAGCCCTGGATGCCTAGCCTCTCCAAATCTACCGACAAAGGGCCCCCCCTCCGAGCGATATCCCCTCGGGAGCCCCGCCGGTCGGCCCAGACCGAGCCGCTGCTTCATCCGCCCCTCTTGCCTCATTCAGTCGGGGTTGTGTCGCCGCTCCTTGCGACCTCCCGGCCTCAACCGGCTCGGCCCCTGCGCCACCACCCGGAGAGTCACTCGCCTTGATCGACGCCCCAGTCTCGGCCGCTGTCCCACAGTCGCTCGCTTCAACTCCGGCCCCCTCGGATCCTACTGGGGGGAGAGCCGATCCAGTGCCACCGCCACCAATGGAAGCGGCTCCAGCCCCCTCGGTTCCTGCTGAGGGGAGAGCCGATCCAGCTCCGCCGCCCCCAGAAGTGGCCCTGGCCTCCTCTCCCCCATCTCGCTCGGCGGATGGGGGAGCCAACCCAATAGGGTCGGCCCTATCTCACTCGGAAGAGGGGAGAACCGCCGAGCCAGAGTCATCTTTGACAGTAGGGACAGACCTAGCCTTCTTGGCCTTCACGGCATCCCGTATCATGCCCTCCACGGGATCTTTGCACTTGGCCCCCCGCGGCCTAGAAGACCCATCCTTGGCCATCCCCTTGCCCCTATCTCAGCTCGGGGGTGCCCCTCAGGAGCTCGTGACTCGTTGGCAGTCGAATCATCGCCGAGATCGATCACCTCCCGCTCGGCCACAGGCTCCTCCTCCACAGTCGGCCGCCTGGCGTCTACGCAGAAGAAGATATGGTCAAGAAAAGAAAATGGTCTCGTCATCCGACACAGAAGCTGATTCATAGCGTCCGAACCTGTCGGATGTACCCTCGTGAGAATGCACCGCTCGATGTTCTCCGGGGTAACCAGCTCCTCTGTGGACTGGCGATGCTTCAGCAAGATGGCCGCATACTTCTCCACATCCGGGGAGAACTCGTCCTGCCTCGGAGGGATGTTCGGATGGAAATTAGGGATTACGGGACACCTCCAAGTCTCCTCCACCGAAAAAATCCCCACTCGGAAGAATTGAGTCTTCCATCCCTTGTGGGAAGAGTCCTTCGCGGCTAAGGAGACATAGCTCATGTTCCGTCTCGCCTGGATGAAATAGAAGCCCTTCCTGACCGAGGAATGCGCCTTCAACTCAAAAAAATAATGGAAGAGATCCAAGGAAGGAGGAACCCTGCATTGGCGGCAGAGGATGCGAAAGGTGGAGAGAAGAAGATAAGAGTTGGCCACCAACTTTATGGGAGCCAACTTAAAGAAATCAAGAAGCTTCAGAACAAAGGGCTCGAAGGGAAGGCGGAAACCAATCTTCCACGACACAAGGAAGGAGTAGATATGGCCCGTATGAGAATCCAGGCTCATCTCGTACGGGGCAGGCGCGGCAAAGAAAAACTTATAGGGTAGGCGAAACTGGTGCTCCAGCCGTTTCACCTCCGCCTCCCCCAGCTTGCTACAGTTTGGAGCTGGTGACACCACCGTTGCCCTCGCCTCAGGCTCACCCTCCCACTCTTCGACCTCCAGATGCTGGTCTGCCATGGGATCCGAAGCAGAACTTAAAGAGAAATGCTCCCGAGACTCTGAAGATTCTAGAGGAAGAGGAAGCCGTTGAACCGCATCCGCGGTTATCTCCGCCAACTCTGCGAATGCTGCTACAAGCCTCTGCTCTTCCGTCGTGTCCTCACGACGCATCAAAGAACCCCAAAAGCAAGCATGAAGGAGAGCAAAAACCCTAAAAATGGAGGGAGTCTGGAACGACAATAAGCGCACAATGCCTATATTCCCACGCGGAAGGCGGCGCGTCGTTCCGACCTCCGAGAAAAAGGGGCCCCTTCATTTAAAATCCGTCAGGATTATCATTATTACGGGCCCAGGTGACCACGGCACGTGGCTTCTTAACACCGCTAGATCTCCACCCACCCGAGCCACGCTGGTCTAAAACCCTAATGGCTACTCTTCCGAGCCTACCAAGGCTCGGGAGTAGGAGGGGGACAAGTGGAGAGGGGGATTTCTGTAGCACATCTAAGAGCGGCCGAACCAGGTCCAGCAAGACCAAACGAGGCCCAGCTCATCTAAGTGACAGCCCCACATGGCCCACTTAACATAAAAGCCCAATAAGATCACTCAGGGTCAAGCCCTTCCTCGGTGGCCATTAGGCTCGGAAGGCCCGAGCATCGGTCCGGTCGGAGGAAGATCCAAGCCCGACCTATCCCCCTCACCGAGATAAAGGCTAGCGCCCTGCGCCCACTCCGACCGATCTTCATCTGAGCTATGCTTATCACCCAGATAGGGCTGGCACTCTTCGCGCTTGGGTCGACCGACGATTGCTTATCCACGCTGTCGCTAAGATCCCTTTACGAGCAAGAGTTCACAAAGATAAGGGACCTACGAGTCCTCAAGGTTATAAAGAGCCTACGATGAGGACGTAAAGAGCCCACGTCGAGGACGTAACCCCTGCCTAAAACTCCTCAACTTACGGGAGTCATGAGACTAGCGCACTATTTAAACTGGGGACTCCCTCCAGCAAATGGTAAGGCCTACATACGCCTAAAACATCCTGAGCAGGAACCACTTCACCACCTTGCTGGAGAGGGATCTCGTGCATCTCCCCACTCCTCTTTTCATAGCTTCCACCACTACTCTACTAACTTAGGCATCGGAGGGTTTACCCCAGGGAACCACCCCTGGGCCCCCTGATCTGTTTCCCTTTCTTGCAGTTCACTGATCGGTGATCATCTCCCCAGCTCAGGACCAGCACGAGATCGCCCCTCTTCAGTGCACATCACTGTTCATTGCATGAAGGTCGATGCTTCACTATTCACTTGCATATACAAGGTCGATGCACATTTTGCTTTGTGCATGTCGAAGGTCGATGCATGTTCATTCTGAAGTACGTAAAGGTCGATGCATGTCAGGGTCGATGCTAGGTTCAGGTCGATGCACATTTATGTCAGTGCACATTTCCACCTAGTGATATCTAAGGTCTGTGCACAGTTTGCTACAATCTCTTTAAGGTTGATGCACATTCTACGTTGGGCATACTGAAGTCGAAGCACACTTTGCTTCTAGCACACCAAGGTCGATGCATGTTTTCCAGAAATGCATAAGGTCGGTGCATGTTCACATTAGTAGCAACCTAAGGTCGGTGCACATCTTGTGTGACTGAATATAAGGTCGGTGCACATTTTGGTTTCAACACTACAAGTCTGTGCACGTTTGGTTCCAATGCATCAAGGTCTGTGCAACTT
Source organism: Amorphophallus konjac (assembly GCA_022559845.1). Lineage (NCBI taxonomy): Eukaryota > Viridiplantae > Streptophyta > Magnoliopsida > Alismatales > Araceae > Amorphophallus > Amorphophallus konjac. The sequence continues at coordinate 146,924,720 of CM040124.1, forward strand.
CATAATATAGGTCTGAGCATATATGTTCACTGCATCATTCAAGTCTGTGCACATCTATTTACCAGGTCTGTGCACATCAGGTCATATGTTATGAGGTCTATGCATGTTTGCATTCATCAAGTAACTAAGTCTGTGCACGTTTTGAATTGTACTTAAGTGAAATCTATGCACATTGCATTGTTGCATAACCAAGTCTGTGCACGTTTGCATTTGGCATAACACAGTCTATGCACATTTTTGCATTTTTGCATAACACAGTCTGTGCACATTTGCTCACTATACGCTTTACAGTCTGAGCTTTGAGGTCCGAGCACATATATATAAACAATTGAAGTCTGAGCACATCCACCCATTTGTTCTTCAAGGTTGAAGCATATGCATATATATTAGTCTTGCTGACCAAATGTTTGATGAAATGTCTCAGAGAGTCTGATGATTAGCAGAGTAGCATGTGAGCTCGAACTAAAGTAGGCACTTGTTCCCAGAATGGCTAGAAGCTGGCACGTGGACCCAGGGAGCTTATGATTGGGCACGTGATCCAAGGCTCTATGATAGAGGAACTTTTTCGTCCCTGCCACGTGGGCCAATGGGGCTTCACTAGGTCTTTTCTTGCCTCATCCATATTGAGGCCATGTTCTATATAAAGACCGCCTCACCCTTTGATGAAGTGAGAGGAAGGCTGCAGAAAGGCGCAAGAGCTCCTGCTGAGCAAAGATCCTGTACCAGAGAGAGAAGAGGCAGGTCGCCATAGAGAGCGGCAGAAGAGAAGAGAGAAAAAGAGAAAAAGAGAAAAGAAGAGAGCAGCAGGGAATCTAGAAGAGTTGCAGAGAAAGAGAGAGAGCTCGAGTCATAGAGAGAAGAAGAGATCGTGAGATTGTGAGAAAGAAAGAGAGCTCAAGAGAACAGATTGAGAAGAGAGTGGTCGAGATTGAAGTAGCCGATTCTAATTTGAAGATCAGTGATTATCTGTTCCAGGATCAAGTCCTGAACAGATTTGCTCCTACGAGAGCTACATATTTACTTCTGCATCTGATTTTTTTCTTTTGGATTATTTTATTTTTCTTTGTTCACTTTGAATTATGAATTTATGTTTGAAGTTTGGGTTTCTTCCTGTGTGCCAGGAGAATGGAGAGGATTCTCCGTTGTTTTCCTCTGGGTGCCATAGGAAGGGAGAGGGTGTCTCCGGTTGCGAGTAGCAGTGTGCTGCTTGTGGTTCCCCTCCAGTTTGGAGGAAGGGAGGATTGCTCCTTCGGCTTTTGAGTAACTGAGTGTTACTCAAGTTTTCTTCTGATTTGATCAGAATAAGAGAGGAGAGTGTTCCTCTGGGTCAAGCTGTTAGGCAGTATTTGTAGCAGACTGAGTCTGCGTCTACTTTGGTAGGGAAGCCTCACTCCGGTTTGGAGTGAGGGGTGGATGTAGATCTGGGGTCTCAGATCGAACCACCTAAAAATCCTGTGAGCAGTGGTTTTAATTTCATGTGATTGTTCCCAACCTTCTGCCTCCTTCACAGGTTTTATTGACTGCTCCCTTGAGCGTCATATGCTTTGCCGAGTGAGTCAGTTTAGCGCAGTTTTCACCTGTTGTGATAGCATGCTAATTGATGTTTGAAGGTTTGGGGAGTGTTCAACGATATAACTGTTTGTGTCCACTATTAGCGTTTGATATTGTGTCTGACAGAATTACAGTTTAGTGTGAGCTAGTCATTTTGCATGTGCTTCTATTTGTCAACTAGAGAGTGTTTAATTTGATTAAGTCATATGAGATTTTAATTCCGCAATAGTTTTGAACGGGGATTCATTCACCCCCCCTCTGAATCGTGCCTTACACTCCAACAAGTGGTATCAGAGCAGGTTGATGTCTCATCGGATCCAACGATCTGCAGTAGATCCTACAGTTTCCTTGGTGCATTTTCATCATACCTATTTCACTACATTGAATTGTGTGTCGATTATATCCATGGCATGTCCACCGATATTTGATGGTACTGATTTCAATATATGGTTTAACAATTTTCACATGTTTGTCAAGTCTGTTGATTCTGATCTGTGGAAGATCATTTCACACGGTCCACACAGACTACCACAGAACAAGTCCAAATGGACTGATATTCAGAGATCCATGTGCGGTAAAAATCAAAGAGCTATGGAATTAACGAAGGCAGCTAGTCACAAGGCTTTACACCCTTGTTTCCATCACTGCAGGTCAGCTAAGGACATACTGGACAAGATGAAGCTAGCCCACAGGCAAGGCGAGGATATCTGCATGATGGTCGATGGCAGTAAACAAAGTAGCAGCCAAAATGAAGAAGAGGACGATTGTGACGACCCAGGGTCCGGGTACCGGGTAAACCCGATACCACTTGGATCCTGCGAGGCCTCCCAAGAGTGGAAAAGCTCCTTCAAGGGATAAAAGGGTTGTCGTGGGATGTACAACAATCTAAAATAAGTGTAGAAAAGAAGGAACTAAAATTTAAAATTTATTTTCATATAATTTACATCATTTACATGCTTTAAACAAGATAGTAGTCCAGTCACTATACAAGCTCCCAAAGTACAACTCAAAAGAAAGGTACAAAGCCTAGGGGCATACCCTGGCTGACAAGTGCTGGTTGACCTATCAACTACATTCAAACCACGCAAGAAAGCAAAGCCTACTGCGTTTCACCTATAACCACAAAGGGTGAGCCTCATTTCATTGGCTCGGTAGGGGTCACGCCGATCCCTACCTCGCAGCAAATAGTACAAGAACAATATCATAATTGCATGGAACATAAGCAATTAAATAGAACTGCATGGAAATATCAACAGAATAACATGACTAAGAATTACTAGAAAGACAAGTAATCAGGATATCACACATTATATGAAGACTAACAGTTCATGGCATATGAAAACTAATAGTTCATGGCATATGTGTTGGAACGCTGGTTTTGATAATGACAATTTCTGAGTCATGTGTGATAGAATTGTGGTCAGTGCATCTGATTAGAATATCTGATTAATTCTTGTGAACTGTTTGCATGATGGATTGCTCATGTCTAGAAACCCTAGTCTTGATAATGACTTTCTGATGAATCATGCTCAGCTGTTGGTGCTTTATTTCTCCAATTTTATCAGTTGTGTATGGTCCATGTGGTCCATGCTATTTCATAGACTAAGTCATAGCCACTGCATGTAGTGTCTCGCTCATAATCTTGCTCGGTGCAACTCTCGCTTAGTTCTGCACTTCACGCATAAGTGCTTGCCTCAGTGCAAGTTTCTATTCATGCCCACATTCTGTCGATTAGCTTCTTTCTCGGTGCATCCAAATGCATCATGCGCATCAAGGTCGGTGCATTCCTTGCCCTTGCATCTCACCTCCAGGGGTCGGTGCAATTTATGGGTCAGTTCAATTCTTGACCAGCACGCACTATATTAGTCACCTCATTTTGTACTAGTGCATTTCACTCTTCATCTTAGTGCAAATCCATCTCGGTGCAAGCTTTGACTTGTATCTATCTTTGTCATCTCAGTGCAAATGCATCTCGGTGCAAGCTTTGTCTTGTATCTCTCTTTGCCATCTCGGTGCAGCTCCTGCTTGGACTGCATATCCCGACTCGGTGCATATTTTTAGCTTATAAATAACGTGAAGTCGGTGCATCTTCTATTGCATTACCATTCTCGGTGCAAGGTTTGATCTGCACCTAGTCGGTGCATCTGTTGGTTAGTCAAAGGCATTGGAACTCTATTCGGTGCAAGTCCTGTAGACAGCTAAAGTAGATTGGAGCAACGTTTGCTTAATTTCACATCGGTGCCTTTCTTGCCCGTCTTAGTCGATGCTTATTCCTTGATTCGGTGCAAATTTTTCTCTCTGGCAAAATCAAGTCAGTACATCTTTGCATTTTGTTGCTTCCTGTACGTGCATATCTGTTGCACGATCAGAATCTATGGTCTGTGCTAATGACATCATGCGTCTTCTCAAGTCAGTGCATCTCTCACTTTGGCTCACTTCAACTCGGTGTAACCTCTTGTTCACCTTATTGCAAGTCAGTGCAACTGTTGATTTGGGAACTTCTACTCAGTGTAGTTTCTAGCTTCTTACTCATTACACTGATACGAAATGTGCTAAGTTTGTGATAAAATGACTATCTCTTTTCTGACAATCTATCTGTGCATTCACCAGGGTGATTGTCACGTGATCTGAGGAAGATAGAGCTCCAGAATGTTCCAACACATGCTCCAACCTTTAAGGGGGGAAACGTGGTATCATCTCGCCCAGGCCTCTGAAGTATATATATATATATATATACTGAGGAAATGGGGTAGGAAGGACATACACAGACCAGGAGAAGAGAAGAAGAAAGTGTGGAAGAAGAAAACAATTGTGAGAAGAGTGCTGTGAACCAAGAGAGAAAACCTGAGTCGAACATCTGTGCTAAGAGAAGATTTTGAGAAGAGAAAGAGAAGAGAGAGTGATAGAGCTTAAAGCAGGCAGTGTCCAGCTAACTATCGATTCTTTGGATCAGATCCAGATTAATCTGCTCCTGCGAGAGCTATACTTCTTTTCATTTTCTTTTGGTTTATTTTCCCTTGCTGCTCTTCTTCTTAACTATGTTTTCCGATTCTCTGTTTTGAGGTTGGGTTTCCTCCTGTGGATTCGGGGGAAGAGAGACTTGGGTCTCTGGTTGCTGGTGACTGGGTGTCACTAGCGGTTCCTTCTGGGTTGGAAGAAGAGAGGAGTGTGTTCCTCTAGCTCAAGCTCTTAGGCAGCCTTTGTAGGCAAGCTGTGGTGCCCAGCAGTTTCAAGCTGTGAGGCAGCAGTAAGCCACACTTGGGTTGGAGTGTGGGGTGGATGTAGGTCTGATGACCGAACCACCTAAAACCCCTTGTGCATTGTGATCTGATTTCTTCTCTGAAGTTACTAAGTGCATGTTTAGGATCGCGACCTAATTGCCTTTCAGCCACAGTGAATGAATGCTTAAGATTAGTTCGATCGCCTAGAATCGTCGGGTTTTCTGGGCATGCAGGTTAAGTGTTCTATCTTGTGTCTCGTTAGAACGTGTGTTTAAGATCAAGCTGATTTATTGCATTTTGTTCTTCTAAAACACTATTTATGCTCGCATTAGGCTGACCCATTGAGTGCTTGAGTTTGGATCTTGCTAGAACACTTGCATTACTGAATCAAAGTTTTATTTCCGAAAGATTTTGTAAGTTCAGTGTTAATCAAGATCTTAGTTTCAAATTGGGCAAATTTCCTTTGGGATTCATTCACCCCCCCTCTGAATCCGGGCCCTTCACTCAACAAGTGGTATCAGAGCAGGTTCTTATTGCCCAGATTTTACGATTCTCAGTAGATCCTGTGTTTGTGTGGTATGTATTTGGTTGCTGTTTAGTTCCATGGCCCATCCACCGATCTTCAACGGTTCGAATTTTGATTCGTGGTTCGTAAGTCTGCGCAGAAGTGTAATCTCAGCTGATCCTGATATGTGGAAATTAATTTCACATGGTCCTCACAAATTACCAAAGAAAATGTCCAAGTGGACTGACAGTCACAGATTAAAGCATGAGGAAAATTAGAAAGTTTTGAATCTGATGAAAGCAGCTACTGACAAGGTCTTACATCCTTCCCTTCTTGCATGCAGGTCTGCCAAGGACGTTCTGAAGAAGCTAAAGCTAGCTCACATGAAAAGGGAGGACAATTGCATGATGGCTAATGGAAGCTGTGAAAGTAGCAGCCAAAATGAAGACGAGGATGATGATCATGTAAACTCCTTTGAGAACTACACTCTGGATGATTGGCAGAATGCATATGGTGATCTGTTAGAGTCACATGAAAAACTTATAAAATAATTCAAAGTGTTGAAAAAGAAAACTTGTCAGAATATCTCTGATCTCACAGATGATAATGACTTGGAGCTGGAACAATCTCATGATGCGTGTAAGTCTGATAATCAAAAGTTGTTGAAACTTTTGAAGGATCTTGAATAAGTTAACTCAGATTTAAACAAGGTAAAATCTGAAAATGATTCACTTAGAAAATCTGTTAAAGAAAATCAAGAAAAATTTGGGAAACTAGAGCAAGAGAAGAATTTGTTAGCTGAAAAATGTGAAGCCATCAAATCTGTAAACATGGAGTTGCAGAAAAAGGTTGAAAAATAGTAAAGAGAAATGAAGGAATTTGAAAATGGAAGAAAACATGAGGTCAATTCAGAAGATCAGCTCCTAATAAATGAGTTGGTTCAAAATGATAAGCTTAAAGAAGAAATTAAAAAATTAAAACCGTTGAACAATGTCATGTCTGAAAGACTTCTTACATTGGAAAAAGGAAAAATCATCTAGACAAATAAAACTGAAAAAGTTGATGAGCTGAGAAAGGAGATCGAAGTATACAAAAATGCCAACAAAGTGTTGAATGTAGCTGTTAATTGCAGTGATCAAGATTTTACTAGTTATGAAATACACATTGCATCTCTTGAAAACAAAATTCAGGATTTGAACAGAGTTTTGTCTAAATTTGTTGAGGGACAAGAAAATCTGGACAAGTTGCTAGGAGTTAAGGTGAATGCTCAAAAGGAAGGATTAGGCTACAACAATGTCAACAAAAAGGTTTTTAAAAACAAGCTAATGACATCCTTTATCAAAGCATCAAATGTAGTCACCACCTCAGAAAATAAACAACCCAATGTTCAGAAAAATCAGAAACAAACTGGAAAAATGAAAAAGGCCAGTCATGTGAAGAAAGGATTGAATCACACTCATATTGAAAATGTGCATGCTGTAAAACACACTGATACACCTAGACATGCACATAAAAGGGAACTCATGAAATGTTATTAGTGTCACAAGATTGGTCACTTGATGCATGAATGTAACTTAATGGAATCAGATGATCTGAATGCTAGAAAAATGCATGCTAGGGACCCTCAGCTCAAGTTCCCTGTCACTCAGAAAAAGAGTGTCACATGTTCTAATTGTGGTAAAGTTGGACACGCTGCTGCTCATTGCTGGTTTGGAAATGGCAAGAAAATATCTCATTTATATCATGCTAAATTCCCTGTAAGCCAACATGGTTTTAATAAGAGCAAATTTGTTTCAATGAACCAGCACATCACTTGCTTTAACTGTAACAAGATTGGTCACAAAGCCACTGAATGCTGGTCAGGCTCGTTCAGAAGAAATTCTCTCAAATGCTCTCACTGTAGAAAGCATGGCCATACAGTCAAGGACTGTTGGCACCTTCAAAATAGGCGGGCAAATTTCAAACATGCTAGACATCCTGTTAAGGAAAACAAGTTTGGTAAGATCAACAGGAACAACTTCCATGATAAAAATAGAAACCAGTATGCACCTGCACAAAAACTCCATGCAAATAATTGTATGCACAACAAGAAATCAAAGTATGATGCTCTTTGTTATTATTGTGGGTAAATTGGACACATGATGAATGATTACTCTTTAATGATACATGATGATACCGAGGCCCAAAAGTTGTGGAAAGCACCCATCAAAGATGCTATTAACCATGCGGGACCCAAGACCATTTGGGTACCTGCCCTTGCCAAATAAAGTGCTAACTTGCGAGTATGCCGTGGAATGAAATAAAGGGGTAACTGAGCCATGGCATTCGAAGAAGAAAACCCCATGCCTGGATTTATATTCAGGTCAGTCTTCCAATCGTACTAAAGTTATATGTTCTAGATAAATGCGTGCAAATAATAAGAGTGTTTCTGAATTGTTACTACATGAATTGTCACACTCTCTGCATGTTAGCTCTTCGCACAGAACATTATTATGACATTCTAAAAGGAGTCTCTTGAACGTTTGCATAAGAGTCTAGAAATAAAACATGTATATACCTCTCTCTATCTGCAAGAAAAACAAAGTGCTGCCTAATTATGGACCTTAGCACTCAGTGAGGGGGAGATGAACCGTTCTGAGCAGAAATGAAGTTGTTGGTGCACATTATGAGTTTGAAAGCTTGTGGTATTTAAGATGAGATGTTGAGCTGAAACTGTCAGGTCTGATCAGAAGTGTTTGGGTCAAGAATTGACTGAGGATTTTTTTGGATTAAAGCAGTCTGCAACTCTGCACCAATTTGGACCTCTACTTTAATGTCGTTGGAAAGCTCACTTCTTCATCCTTCATCTTTATTATCAACATATGATCCATCTCTTCTCATCTAAATTTCTTTCCCATGGGCTGACACTTAGGGGGAGCAATATATGGAACATTATTATCCTTTTCCATCGTGCATTATTATGACCAAAAACCACTCCCTGTAGTGTATGAAAATGTTGGTCTTCCCTATTGAGTGATCTTCGGCCTATAAAGATTATATCTTATAGTTAATTGTTCAAGAGAACTCTTGAAAGCATTTTCACTGGAGCTGAAAACACTCTTAATGACTGGAAAAGTCCAACCTAATAAAAGTCATCAATATGAAATTCATGAGTTTTAGATAATCTGGTACAAGAAAATGTCTTATAAAGTGTTTTTAAATCATGCTTCCAAGCTAATATGAAGTAGACCAGGGAATACGCCATCAAGTAAAATAAACGTTAATGGCATAGCAATGGCAAATTTCTGAGAAACTAGTTGTCTAGATCAAAGAAATCTAGAAATTATGTCATGAAGAAATAAGCTATCTCTATTCATAAAAAGAGGCAAGAAGGTAGACTGTGCTGAGTAACCAGGGTTTCTGGTGTCTAATAAACATGTCTCCTTGTGTAAAAAGGTCAGTCTTACTGGAATGCTCCAATAAAAAAATTTAAAAAATTTAAAAAAAGGGGGCAAAATAAAGAATAGATGTAGTTGACTCTGGTTCTACCTCAGGGGCTGAAACTGAACTTAAAACACAATATAAGACATATGTCTGAAAACCAGCTTTATCTTATGAAAATAATGAGTTACTTTGGTGATTTTTTTATTAACTGGACATTGATCTCTGACTAAAGGTGTTTATCTCCGTTGAGTATGCGTTAAAAGATGAACCTTTGAGCAATAAACATATAAGATATAAGTTTAATACGCCAAAGACCATAAAGGAGGTGAAGAAAAAATATTTTATACACGAGAGGGGCAGTTTTGGGATAAAGTGTACGTCAAAAAAGAAAGGGGGGATAATGTATTCTATATATTGTTTAACCCTAAAAGTGCCGATTGAACTTTCGCCCTTTTACAAGCCAGGTCATTCCCTCTCTCATGATTTCCCGCCGTAAGCGTCTCTCCAGTTTCCCGCTTGAGGTCTTCTTCTCCGCCATTTCTGCTTCTCACCTTTTCACGTGACTATCACCTGGTTCAGCATCCACCCTTGTCGTTCTCGAAAGAGGACGTCCTCGTCTCAATCACAAACTTCTATGATGTCTACTCCGTCAACTAAGAACAAGGGGAAGGAAGAGGTGTCAGAGGAGAAGCTGTCGCCAACTCAAGACATCAGCATGTCCGAAAGAGAAAATGATTATGAGAGCAAAAGGAAGGAGGGGCCTACTGGAGATGCCCAAGGAAAAAGGAAGGCCGATGAGCTCGTCCCTCTCGAGAAAGCAAGGGTTGAGAAAAGCGAAGAAGTCTTCGAAGGAAAGAAAAGAAAAGGAAATGAGATAGTGGGTGAATCTTCTAGAAACAAAGGTACACAAAATCCCCTCGTAAAGCTTATATGTTTTCTGGAAACCGAAGTTTGCTCTTCTGCCTTTAGTGGATACTCATGATATTGAGCTGACCGCAGAGCATTTTGAACTGGTAAATTTTTTTCTTGGGTCTCTGAGATGAAAAAGTTTTTGGGAAAGCATTGATATTGATTGATCTTTATTGCTCTGTAGTGTCTAAGGAAAAAGCTGAACCTTTTGTCAAGGATACACAAATTTTTGAGGAAGAACATCCGATTTACAATGTCGAGTATCCTGAATCAAGCACTCTGTCTGCAAGTTCAACTGAAGCCAATAGTGAGCCAAATATTTCTAATCTGCTCAACAATCTGACAACCTTGGTTTAAAATCAGAGTAAGATGTTGTCTTCCCAGCTTCTGTACACAAACATTTATCTGAACAAAATGAGCACAAGACTACATCTTCTAGAGCACAGAGTGAATACGCAGTGGACACAATTTGTGGCTGACAAACGGAGGGCAGATGATACGATGCAAGAGTTCTTAGGAAAGCTCTTAGGTCTGATTAATAGAATAGGAGAGGCAGATAGCAGTGTTCAAAGCACTCAGACCACTTCTTACAAGACCCTTGTCACTATCCTTGACAAAACCTACGATATCAACATTGAGCTTGCGAAGATGAGGACTCTGGATCATCCCTTCCTCACTGGTCAACAGGAGATCCGTACAGCATTGGAAAAAGCTCAATCTGCAGTTGATACTTTTGTAGCCCGACTTGAAAATATCTTAACAGAGCGAGCAGATATGTCCTTTCTCTCGGCCAGTATTAGCGGCACTATTTTCTACTGCTTCGAGCAGCTGTCCAACTCCCTGTAGTCTCTTCGGAATTCCATCCTAGACAGACCCCCTTAATGAGAAAGCTCAAGTTCTGCTCCTCCCAGAGATCCGAGAGACCCCAGAAGCTCCCGTGGTTTTTGATAATGACAAAGGGGGAGAGAAAATGTCATGTAGTTGTGATCTGTTGATGATGGTTTTTGAAGATGTTTTTTTTAATGACTTTAAATTTTTTTGTTGTGTGGATGGTGGATGTCTTTAAACTTTTTTGTGTGGATAACTTTAAACCTTTCTTATGGATGACTTTAAGTTTTTGGATGAATCTTAGAGTTCTGGTGGGTAACTATTTACACCTGATTCTTATTGCTTTTTGTGCTGAAATAGTGGTTGCTATATGTATGAAAGAAATTGATTTTGCTTAATTCATTATGTGAATCATCATACATGACTCATTAGGTTGTCATCATCAAAAAGGGGGAGATTGTTGGAACGCTGGTTTTGATAATGATAATTTCTGAGTCATGTGTGATAGAATTGTGGTCAGTGCATCTGATTAGAATATATGATTAATTCTTGTGAACTATTTGCATGATGGATTGCTCATGTCTGGAAACCCTAGTCTTGATAGTGACGATCTAATGAATCATGCTCAGCTGTTGGTGCTTTATTTCTCCAATTTTATCTGTTGTGTATGGTCCATGTGGTCCATGCTATTTCATAGACTAAGTCATAGTCAGTGCATGCAGTGTCTCGCTCATAATCTTGCTCGGTGCAACTCTCGCTTAGTTCTGCACTTTACACATAAGTGCTTGCCTCAGTGCAAGTTTCTATTCATGCCTACACTCTGTCAATTAGCTTCTTTCTCGATGCATCCAAATGCATCATGCGCATCAAGGTCGGTGCATTCCTTGCCCTTGCATCTCACCTCCAGTGGTCGGTGCAATTTGTGGGTCAGTGCAATTCTTGACCAGCACGCACTGTATTAGTCACCTCATTTTGTACCAGTGCATTTCACTCTTCATATTAGTGCAAATCCATATCGGTGCAAGCTTTGACTTGTATCTATCTTTGTCATCTCAGTGCAAATGCATCTCGGTGCAAGCTTTATCTTGTATCGCTCTTTGCCATCTCGGTGTAGCTCCTGCTTGGACTGCATATCCCGACTCGGTGCATATTTTTAGCTTTTGAATAACGTGAAGTCGGTGCATCTTTTATTGCATTACCATTCTCGGTGCAAGGTTTGATCTGCACCTTGTCGGTGCATCTCTTGGTTAGTCAAAGGCGTTGGAACTCTACTCGGTGCAAGTCCTATAGACAGCTAAAATAGATTGGTGCAATGTTTGCTTCATTTCACATCGGTGCCTTTCTTGGCCATCTTAGTCGATGCTTATTCCTTGATTCAGTGCAAATTTTTCTCTCTGGCAAAATCAAGTCAGTACATCTTTGCATTTTGTTGCTTCATGTTCGTGCATATCTGTTGCACGATCAGAATCTATGGTCTGTGCTAATGACATCATGCGTCTTCTCAAGTCAGTGCATCTCTCGCTTTGGCTCACTTCAACTCGGTGTAACCTCTTATTCACCTTGTTACAAGTCAGTGCAACTATTGATTTGGGAACTTCTACTCAGTGCAGTTTCTGGCTTCTTACTCATTACAATGATACGAATTGTGCTATGTTTGTGATAAAATGACTATCTCTTTTCTGACAATCTATCTATGCATTCACCAGGGTGATTGTCACGTGATCTGAGGAAGATAGAGCTCCAGAATGTTCAAACACGTGCTCCAGCCTTTAAGGTGGGAAACGTGGTATCCTCTCGCCCAGGCCTCTCGAGTATATATATATATATATACTGAGGAAATGGGGTAGGAAGGATATACACAGACCAGGAGAAGAGAAGAATAAAGTGTGAAAGAAGAAAAAAATTGTGAGAAGAGTGATGTGAACCAAGAGAGAAAACCTGAGTCGAACATCTGTGCTGAGAGAAGCTTTTGAGAAGAGAAAGAGAAGAGAGAGTGATAGAGCTTAAAGCAGGCAGTGTCCAGCTAACTGTTGGTTCTTTGGATCAGATCCAGATTAATCTGCTCCTGCGAGAGCTATACTTATTTTCATTTTCTTTTGGTTTATTTTCCCTTGCTGCTTTTCTTCTTAACTATGTTTTCCGATTCTTTGTTTTGAGGTCGGGTTTCCTCCTTTGGATTCAGGGGAAGAGAGGCTTGGGTCTCTGGTTGCTGGTGACTGGGTGTCACTAGCGGTTCCTTCTGGGTTGGAAGAAGAGAGGAGTGTGTTCCTCTGGCTCAAGTTGTTAGGCAGCGTTTGTAGGCAAGCTGTGGTGCCCAGCGGTTTCAAGCTGTGAGGCAGCAGTAAGCCATACTCGGGTTGGAGTGTGGGGTGGATGTAGGTCTGATGACCGAACCACCTAAAACCCCTTGTGCATTGTGATCTGATTTCTTCTCTGAAGTTATTAAGTGCATGTTTAGGATCGCGACCTAATTGCCTTTCAGCCACGGTGAATGAATGCTTAAGATAAGTTCGATCGCCTAGAATCGTCGGGTTTGCTGGGCATGCAGGTTAAGTGTTCTATCTTGTGTCTCGTTAGCATGTCTGTTTAGGATCAAGCTGATTTACTGCATTCTCTTCTTCTAAAACGCTATTTGTGCTCGCATTAGGCTGACCCATTGAGTGCTTGAGTGTGGATCTTGCTGGAACACCTGCATTACTGAATCAAAGTTTTATTTTCGCAAGATTTTGTAAGTTCAGTGTTAATCAAGATCTTAGTTTCAAATTGGGCAAATTTCTTTTGGGATTCATTCACCCCCCCTCTGAATCCGGGCCCTTCACTCAACAACATGATTATATACAAGGATCACATGTTCATCACGAGAAGGAAATAAATCACATGGAGAAGTAATAAAAGTTACACATGAGTATCAAGACTTTAACATGTGAATGAAGCTAACTATTTAATTGACTTCATTTTACCATATGTTCTACAACATGGGAACGGACATATAATGAAACTAGCTATTTCATTGAATACATTCTACCATATGTTCTTCAACGTGGAAACGAACATATAATGAAACTAACTGTTTAATTGAATACATTCAACATTCAATATATTCGAAGACCGTTAAACGAATAAACGAATATATTAAATCATCCTACCGTATTCGAGGACCTTGATACGAATATAAAAATAGTCTAATATCCAATTAAGTCAAGTTCCTATAATCCATCTGACAGGAGAAAGAAGCCACTAGAAGTAAGACAAGATGCGTCCACTGACGACTTACACTGCGTCTCAGGAGTCTCACACTCGTGACGAACACGGGAACAGGAGACACCATAGTAAGTACAAGGGACAACAGTAATGAGTGACTAGTCAGGGTTGCACCTGTCGGCGCTAGTCCAAGCCCCTGACCACGTGTGCACACACCGGCTCGTGCCTAGAGCCAGGCCTCTAGCTAGTTTTTCCCCCCAGCAGGACGCTACTGTATAGCAGGGGCCCACGGAAACTAGCCTAAAAATTGTATATCGGAATTACCTAGCCACCCCTCCCAGGTTGTTCGACTCGTCGTCGCTAGGCTACGTCTAATGGGATCAGTCAAATAGAGATAAGAAGTTAACTTTAATGGAATATGAAAACACGTTATAAGTGAAAGAAATGATAATGCGCAATATAACACATATCATGATTTATAACTATGTCTAAGTAATAACTATGTCTAAGCATGCTAAACATTCAGCATTAAGCACATAATTAGGAGAATGTGAAGAAAATGCAATAAAACTATATGCTGAAAAGAATGACGGTCTAGACTTGGCCGCAAAGGTCAATAGGTAGTCACTCGACAAGCCATTTACATGACGATAGCGGTTAGTCTAACGGCCGCTACATTCTTGCTGCTTAATAGAACAGAAACCTGTAAAAAGTGTATAAAGATGAAACGGTCTAGCCTGAACCGCTAAGCTGAGAGACGGTCATAGAAAAAGGTCGCTCCACAACAATAGCAGTCCGCCATACGATCGCTACACTGTCAGTTCAGCACACATGATTTCCATATGAATGGAAATTTAAATACACCTGAGGGATAAATCTAAACAGTTCATTGCGCTTCTGAACACCATCAAGACATGTGATTATATACAAAAACTACTCATTCATCATGAGAATTTAATAAATCACATGAAGAAATAACAGAAGCTAAACAATTTATAAATCATGGGATCAATTCATCATTCAACACATTCATATTATTATCATAGCATAGGAGCATATGGAAAATATAACTCATGCATCAATAAATGTAATTCAACATACATGATTTCCATATTAATGAAGGTTTAAATACACATGAGAGATGAATCCAAACAGTTCATAAATCATGGAATCAATTCATCATTTAATACCTTCACATTATCAACATAGCATAGAAACATATGGAAGACATCACTCATAACTCATGCATAAATAAATATGCCAGAATTTAGAAAATTATTTAAACATGGTAAATATGCAACATTAAATGCATAATTAAACGAACACGCATAAATGACATATTAGGCGGTCGAATTGTCAGCCGCTCGGGTCAGCAGACGGTTTATGGGCGGGCCGTTACCAAATCTAAAATAATTCAAACGTAGTCCTTACCGGAGAACCGGATCCACCGGAATCACAACCGGATCCCTTCCCGGTCGACTCAAATCGACGGGAATTATAATATTTGACCTGTTCCCTGCCAATCCATCATCTCAATATAACAATTTATCGCCTATGAGCTCAGCAACGATGGGCATGCCAGTTAATCTATGAACTGAGCGACGATGGGCATGCGATTGTTAATCTATGAACTCAGCGACGATGGGCATGCTATTATTAATCTATGAACTCAACGACGATGCGCATGCTTTTGTTAATTTCTGAACTCAGCGACAATGGGTATGCTTTTGTTAATCTATGAACTCAGCGACGATGGGCATGCTTTTGTTAATCTATGAACTCAGCGATGATGGGCATGCTTTTGGAACAATTTAACGGGCTAGGGCATTGATCCCCCTACCTTAATCGTGCCGAAACCTCCTATTCCGGCCGCAAGCAAGCCAAGGGTCGCCGCGGTTCGCCCGTTCCTGGCCGTCTCCCCACTCCGCGGTTCATCCCAGGTTGATGGCACGGCGTTCCTCGCCCCTTCAAACGAGGTTAGAAGGCCGCCCCTCCTCCGGATCTAGGACGAGGATGCCGATTGGCCGCGAGAACGGGAGGGAAAGGGCCACCGATGTCGCCGTTGAACCGCGCCTCCGCGTTGGGATTTGGCTTCATCGAGGGTGCCGCCGCGGTCTCCACCTCCACAGCTCACTGGCGAGGCCGTCGGACCTTCGCCGTGGACGTCCGTTCACCACGCCACCGAGAAGAGGAAAGGGGGAGGCGGAGTCTCCGGTCGCGGGTGGAAAAAGGGGGGGGGGTTCGCTGCCGCGTTGCTCCCTTTGTAGGCCCGCCGGCCGGACCACTGGTGGCCGTGCGTCACTGTGCACCGAGGAGACACGAACGGGGAGGTCGCGGGCGTCCGCGATCTCCCTATGCGCCTGCTGTTTCCGCCGCGGGTTTGCCCGATCGGGTGAAGAAAAAAGGGGGGGAGGTAAAGTGAGAGAGAGAGAGAACTCACGGTTCTCTCCTCTCAGGAAAACCCTTGTGACCTATTTTTTTTTCAAAAAAACCTTTGAATTGCTAAAAGCCCCCAAGTTAAGCAAAATTTGATAAATGCCCATTATTATATATAAAACTCTTAAATAAATACTCAAAGCCAACTTAACTAGGCCCAATAAACCTGATAAAAGCTTCTAAATTCATGAATTTTAATATTTTATGATCCAATAGGAAATCTGAATTCTACGGGTCTTACAGTCCCTCCCTCCTTACAAAAATTTCATCCTCAAAATTTAGGACTACTAACTCAGGGTACGGGAAGAACTCGCCCAAGCATAATATATAATGCCCCCTAAAACAGGTTCCGATTTACTCGACATGAACGAGATAAAACAACCATAAAAGTCTACTAATCACTACTCCATGAAAAACCGAACCTCACGCTAACAATGGAACACTAAAACAATAAAATAAACAATACATAACACCAAATTCACATAGAAGCATAAACAAAGCACCAATCCCTTTCCAAATACAAGGAAGTCAATTACCTTCTGAAAAGATTAACCATGCATCTAGCAACGCTGAGAATCTAATCTCGCCACATTCAAAACTTAATACAATGGCTAAGATAGCACCTTAGGACAACCTCGCACTGAAAGTCTTACTCGGTTGCACCTGCATCACCTCCAAACTTAGGAACCATCCTCTAAGGCTAAAATAAACCTAAACATACACGTCAATGCATAAATCATGGAGCAAAACATCAGTTTCACAAATTAAACAAAGCCATATAGAAATCATAACCGAACCATCCAAGATGAACTCCACATGCCTGCCTAACAAAAGCATGTGACACTTCTACTATCTATGAGTCACGCTAACGAGATGGTTGAGGACACTCACGGTGATAGTGTCCCACCTGACCACATCTTTAACAACTACGAAACGGGCATTGATTCGGCACATGGCCGTCTTGAGTGCACGCAGAACAAATCCTAGCCGTAACAACTTATGGACAAACTTGTCTAGGATAAGGACACTACACAGGTTGCTTAGGTCTCAATGGACAATCACAGACCACGTGACCTAGCTGGTCGCACCGAAAACACACCACTGGCACTGAACATGGTCATCCTCGATGATGACCGCCACACTTTAGACAAGGTCTCGGCTGACTCAACCAATCCCTGTCGCTGAGAAGGTGTAGATTATGGTACACTGCCAGTTGAAGCTTGCCAGTCAAGCCGCTTCTTAGCTCTTCTGAACAATCGCTTAAACTTCCGCTTCCGCTTCTGTTTTCCCTCCTGAGGTTGATTCGGAACAGGTGTAGAAGGTCTGGGTAACATCACTTGCCGCACGGGAAATTGCTTTACGTCACCCTGATGAACTTGCGGCACTCGAGTCTATTCCTAAACCCTCATAAAGTCCATCTCTAAGATAGCCGCAGTCTGAATGGCTGTTTCCAAATCACTCACACCAGCCATCATAAGATTACGACGGATCTCTGACCTCAACCCTATGATGAACTGTTGGGTCAGTATCACTTGATTTATCATGATAGGTGGAGCAAACCTACTCAACTCTCTGAATCTGGCCGCATAAGTAGCAACTAGAAATCCTTCCTGTTGTAAGGCTAGAAACTAAGATGATAAGAACAGATCAGTCGGTCTCGGTGCTTCAGGGACTACAGTAGTGGGCAAAGGTAACATTCTAACATGCACCACTGGAGCCCTCGATACCTGATCCACCGGAAGCCGAACTTCTACTCGCTGCGCTATAGAAATGTTAAACGCATAAAACAGAAATGATTAAGAGGAAAGCACAGAATAACCTAAACCAGTAGATGAGTGTACGGGACTTCTGGACTAGCAATCACTGCATTTACTTTACATTGCTATACACCAACACAACAATGCTCTAATACCATCTGTGACGACCCAAGGTCCGGGTACCGGGTAAACCCGATACCACTTGGATCCTGCGAGGCCTCCCAAGAGCAGAAAAGCTCCTTAAAGGGATAAAAGGATTGTCGTGGGATGTACAGTAATCTAAAACAAGTGCAGGAAAGAAGGAACTGAAATTTAAAATTTCTTTTCATATAATTTACATCATTTACATGCTTTAAACAAGACAGTAGTCCAGTCAGTATACAAGCTCCCAAAGTATAACTCAAAAGAAAGGTACAAAGCCTAGGGGCATACCATGGCTGACACGTGCTGGTTGACCTATCAACTGCCATCAAACCACGCAAGAAAGCCAAGCCTACTGCGTTTCACCTGTAACCACAAAGGGTGAGCCTCATTTCATTGGCTCAGTAGGGGTCACGCCGATCCCTACCTCGTAGCAAACATTACAAGAACAATATCATAATTGCATGGAACATAAGCAATTAAATAGAACTACATGGAAATATCAATAGAATAACATGGCTAAGAATTACTAGAAAGACAAGTAATCAGGATATCACACCTTATATGAAGACTAACAGCTCATGGCATATGAAGATTAATAATTCATGGCATATGAAAACTAATAGTTCATGGCATATGATTACATACAAGGATCACATGTTCATCACGAGAAGGAAATAAATCACATGGAGAAGTAATAAAAGTTAAACATGAGTATCAAGACTTTAACATGTGAATGAAGCTAACTATTTAATTGACTTCATTTTACCATATGTTCTACAACATGGGAACGAACATATAATGAAACTAGCTATTTCATTGAATACATTCTACCATATGTTCTTCAACGTGGAAACGAACATATAATGAAACTAGCTATTTAATTGAATACATTCAACATTCAATATATTCGAAGACCATTAAACGAATAAACGAATATATTAAAGCATCCTACCGTATTCGAGGACCTTCATACGAATATAAAAATAGTCTAACATCCAATTAAGTCAAGATCCTATAATCCATCTGACAGGAGAAAGAAGCCACTAGAAGTAAGATCAGATGCGTCCACTAACGACTTACACTGCGTCTCAGAGTCTCACACTCGTGACGAACACGAGAACAGGAGACACCATAGTAAGTACAAGGGACAACAATAATGAGTGACTAGTCAGGGTTGCACCCATCGGTGCTAGTCCAAGCCCCTGACCACGTGTGCACACACCGGCTCGTGCCTAGAGCCAGGCCTCTAGCTAGTTTTTCCCCCCAGCAGGATGCTACTGTATAGTAGGGGCCCACGGAAACTAGCCTAAAAACCGTATATCGGGATTACCTAGCCACCCCTCCCAGGTTGTTCGACTCGTCGTCGCTAGGCTACGTCTAGTGGGATCAGTCAAATAGAGATAATAAGTTAACTTTAATGGAATACGAAAACATGTTATAAGCGAAAGAAATGATAATGTGCAATATAACACATATCATGATTTATAACTATGTCTAAGTAATAACTATGTCTAAGCATGCTAAACATTCAGCATTAAGCACATAATTAGGAGAATATGAAGAAAATGCAATAAAACTATATGCTGAAAAGAATGACGGTCTAGACTTGGCCGCAAAGGTCAATAGGTAGTCACTCGACAAGCCATTTACATGACGATAGCGGTTAGTCTAACGGCCGCTACATTCTTGCTGCTTAATAGAACAGAAACCTGTAAAAAGTGTATAAAGATGAAACGGTCTAGCCTGAACCGCTAAGCTGAGAGACAGTCATAGAAAAAGGTCGCTCAACAACAATAGCAGTCAGCCATACGATCGCTACACTGTCAGTTCAACACACATGATTTCCATATGAATGAAAATTTAAATACACCTGAGGGATAAATCTAAATAGTTCATTGCGCTTCTGAACACCATCAAGACATGTGATTATATACAAAAACTACTCAGTCATCATGAGAATTTAATAAATCACATGAAGAAATAACGGATAATCTACACCTAATATAGCATCGTAGCCCTCCATGTCAAGGCATACGAGATTTACAGGAAGGTTCTGACCTTCTACCATTACCTCGCTATCTGGATAGTAGGTTGTAAGTTTTGTTCCAGGACCTAATGGTGCAGTGATTGCTAGGTCCGAAGGTAGAGGAACTGATGAAACTGGCATGGTTTTTGCAAAAGCAGTAGATATAAAGGAATGAGAAGCACCAATATCAAATAGTACGAATGCAGGATGGGAATAGATTTGGATAGTACCTTCCATTAGCTCATCATTCTTGGGCGCTTCTTCTTCTTCCAAAATAGCATTTAGACGAGCCTGTCGCTTACGTCCACCACCCGAAGGTTGTTCCTTCATAAGAGGGCAATCCAGCATGCAGTGCTCCGGGCTGCCACATCGTAAACAAGTGCCGAGACACTTCCAGCACTCTTCGGCCGAATGACCAAACTTTTCGCAGAAGGTGCAAGCCGCCATGACTTTCTTTTCTTCTTCATTAACCTTCTTGTTCTTGTGGTAGCCACTACCACTCCCGTTCCAGGATCTCTTCTTGCTATCACGGGATTTGTAAGGTTCCGTGATACTAAACTTTCCCTTCTTTTCTTGCCGACCAGACCTTCGGCTCGGCTCCTCTCCCTTGCCTTTTAATTTCTCGACCTTCTCTAAGGTCCTTTCACATAGATGTGCCTGTTGGACCATCTCCGCATATGTACGGATATTCTAAGTCCCAAGTTGTTGAATATAGTCAGGCCTCAAATCATCCATAAATTGGTTAGCTTTCAATAGGCCTGTACTAATCAAGTGAGGAGCATAAGGTGCTAACCTGGAAAAGTGAAGTTCATACTCCGCTACCATGATCATGGCTTGGCGCAAAAAAGAAAATTCCATAGCCTTTCTCTCCTTAACATGTTTAGAGAAATATTTGGCTCGAAAAAGCGTAAGAAAGCCTTCCCAAGTATGTGGTCCATCAGTTGGTGGTGTAGGAATGGACTTCCACCATGTGCGGGCATCTTTATTGAGTTGGAACGTGGCTAGACGGACCTTCTCTTGATCTGCACATTGCATAACTTCAAAGAAGTGGTTCATATCATCTGTCCAACTCTCGGCTTCATCTGGATTAGAAGAACCCAAAAATTGTGGAGGATTTAAGCTTCTAAAATTGTGGTGTAGGTCTCCCGCTGATACCCCTGCGCCAGCCTGTGCCATGTTTTGCAAAGCTTGGGTGAGACCCGCAAAGGTCTATTGCATACCACGCCAATCCACGCAATGAGCCATTATGAGATAAAGGTACCTGAGAACAGTAATGAATTTTTTAACTTATTGGAATGAGTGGGGTTAATCTTAGAAAGAACTCTAATTACAATCTCATCCCGGATTCTACCCAATTCCTCTCATAGGTTGGGAATTTCTTTCCTAGTTTCAAGCACTACTTTTGTCTGGCTAAGAATGCCTTGGCCGAAGATGGCATTATAGGCTGACATCCCCTTGATCACGATGAAGTCAACCATAATAGTAACAGTTTTGGGAGGGGTGTCGATGGTGACCGGTAGGCATAGTCCCCTCGGGATAGGTTGCCTAGCCGTTGAACCAACAAAGGGGGGTTCGAATAGGGTGGAGCTTGGATGGATTTTCACCCATCTTAAGGAAGCATTTGTACGAAAGTACATCAGGGGCGCTACCATTGTCAACCAATATCATGTCTACGTTACAATGGTTTATAGTGGCCGATACTACAAGAGCGTCGTCGTGGATGGTAGATAACCCTTCCAGTGTTGGGGGTGCAAGACACGGATTCAGAGGGGGGGGTAAATGAATCCCCTTTTAAAAAAAACTATTATGGAAATAAAATATTTCCAACAAAGCAACTCTCAGTCACAAAACTGGCCAACCAATAAAACTTCTAACTCAACAGATAAGAGCAAAGGTACGTAAGCTCACTGAACATACCAAATAACGATGTTGGCTAATAAACGAATCAAATGAGACAACCATCAACCATATAGCGCTCATGAAACATCCTGCGAAGGGTGGTAGAAGAAATGGAGTAGAACGCAAAAGCAAACCACAGAACACCATGATTTTTTAGGTGGTTCGGCCAGACCTCCAGTCTACCTACGTCCACCCCTCACTCCAAACCAGAGTGAGGCTTCCCTTGAAAACGCAAGAACAGTAGACTCAGTCTGCAACAAATGCTGTCTAACAGCTTGACAAACCAAGGGAGACAAATCCCTCAAACCAAGCTCTGTAACCAGCAGAAGCTTGGCACCTGGACTTGCTACCCACAAGACCAGAATTGGAGATGAATCTCCCTTCCTCCTCGCTGGAGGGGAACCGCTAGTGACACCCCGTCACTAGCAAATCAGAGGTCACAGACCTCTCTTCCTCCACACCAGAGGGAAACCACAAGTAGCACACCACTACTTGCAACCGGAGACTACTTCTCCCTTCTCCTGAGCCCATAGGAGGAACCCCGATCCCAAACAAGGGAAACGGAAAGCACTAACGATATGAAAATAACAAAACGAAAAACAAACAAGAGAAACAAAAATAGATATAGCTCTGAGGAGCACAATGACTGTGGATTTGATCCACGAGTCAAATCATGAACATATCTTCAGGATGTACTGGATGCACACTCTTTCTCCTTCTCACGATTTTCTTCTCTCTCACTCTGGCTCTCAGCTTCTTCTTCACTCGCTGACTACCTCTCTTCTTCTTCTTCTTCTTCTTCTGGCTCTCCTTTTGTTTCTTCTGGCGGCCTCTCTTCCTCCACTCCTTATTCTTCGAAGGGTAATGCAGCTTTATATATGAACAAGGGCTTCGTATGGATCAGGCAACAGAACCTACTAAAATTTCATTGGTCCACATGTTAGGGAATAGAATGTTCCTTTCCTCGGATCACGTGCCTTTCATTTGCCCCTTTATCCACGAGCCAGCCTTCTGCCATTTCAGTGATCACGTGCCTCTTCTGTGAATGAGATTGCTCCCTATAAAAGAAAGGACAGAGTACAGTTTATGCCTTGAGTTCTTAAGGAATGCATAAACTATATAGTGTATCGATAAAACATGCACAGACCTTCCATTGAAGGAACAGGAAAGTGCACGGACCATGACATGCGTACATACAAAACATGCACCGACGCTACAGTGAGCCTAAGGCTGAACATGTGTTGGTTTGAACAGAGAATTGCACAGACTTCAGGTGCAAAGAAGAGAACGTGCACAGACCCTCATTCCTGTGCTACAGGGATTAGCACGGACCTTGGTATTCTTAGAGCTAAAATGTGCATAGATGTTATTTACCCAGTGCAAAAGTATGCACCGACCTGAAGCACTCACAGCAAAGAATATGCACGGACTTACATGCATGCGCATGACAAAAATGTGCACCGACCTGACATCTGCACCGACCCTTGCATGCGCAAGGCAAACTATGCACCGACCCATATATGCACGGACCTTCAGATGCAGCACAGTCCTATATGTATGCACCGACTCTGTAAAGTGCAAACCTGTACTCACTACGTATGCAAGAGGCAAAACTAGCATTGGCGTGAATAGTGAATTGCATCGACTCTAATATGCATGAAGGCTAGACTAGCATCGACTTGTGCTCGCAGCAAAAGCTGCACTGACTTCGTTGCTACAGTGATTTGCATCGACTCGGTGTGCATGGAGCAAAACGTGCACAGACCTGAGCTATAGTAATTTGCATCGACTAAGTGGTGAGACTTATACCTACGTTTAACCAAAAGTTGCACCGATTTGGTGCAAACCAAACCTTGCACCGACTTCATGCAATATGAGACTCAAATGGATGACATGCTAACAGAGACACAAGACCATAAGTGCATGAGACACGGTCGCAGCTATGCATGAGACGCAGAATGAGACGCAAACTATGCACCAAGGTTATGCTAAGACACAAATGCATGTGAGATGCAGTATGAGACGTAGATATGAAACACAGATGTGCACTGACCGTAGGTGTGCTAAGACATAGTAGAGACGCAACCATAGACACAATTGCATGAGACGCAATAAGGGACGCAAGACTGGCGCTAAAGACGCAGCATGAGACGCAGGCTACAGAAATGTGCACTGACTTTAAAGTGTCCACAGACCCTAAATAGTAATATGCATGGACCTAAACTTGCACTGAGTGTATGAATGGACTGACCTTGGTATGAGACGTGAATACACAAGAACATGCACTGACCTACCATATTGCACTGACCTTATATTCGTTTGGCCAAAACATGCACCGAATGTATATGATGTAGACAAAAATCTGCACAGACCTAGTCTCGCATAATGCACAACGTGCACAGATGTTGTATTAAAGAGGAAAAAACATGCACCGACTCTATAGACTCTGTGCAGAACCAAACCAAACATGCACGGATTCTAAAGACATGTGAGTGTATAGGAATGTGTAAATATGCACAGACTATGTTACCCCCGTGAGACACAAAATAGCACCGACCTCATATGTTCATGTGAACGGAGTGCAAAAGTGCATAGATCTATGTATGCAAAATACAAAGACTTGCACAAACCTACATTGCACCAACCCTATGACCAAAATGAACGTGAAGGCTCATGAATACAAATTGTTTAATAAAAAGACTTGTTTCAGTATGAAGGTGCAAGCATTACCTGATCAGTCTGTGCATTGACCTTACTTGTCATTGAGTTGACTAGGACTTGGGTTGACTTCCTTTTCATGACCCGTGAGTCATTCTTAAATCTGTTCTGACAGTTTCTCATAATACATCAGGATCATATCATCAATGATATAAATATAAACATAATGAGACATAATATTTGTCATCATCAAAACTCCAGAACCACAGGGGACACAACAATCTCCCTCTTTTTGATGATGGCAATATTATGAGTCATTGTAATAGATTCATCATGATGATTAGGAAATATCAGTATGAAATATGAATGTGCATGAACATTCACAATAGAATAGCTTTGTCAGAAATGAGCATGTAAAGCACCATGTGTGCAACATCTAACAAGAGTTACAATTGATAATGCAAATGATGACTCAATGACTCACAAATGTTCTCCCCTGTTGACAACATCAAAAAGAATGGAATGATCATTGACTGTTGAAGGAGCTATTATGCAAACTGAGTTACTGCCATCTACAACTCCCCCTGACAAGATACTCTCCTGTATGACAGAGCAGGAGGGGTGGAATGAAATGAATGATCATTGAACTACAGGGACATGCAAAAATTCTCCCCCTTAGACGAACAGTGATTGGAATAAAGCACAGGGGTAATTATGGACAGATAAAGCAAGGACATAAAGAAGTCAACAGTTAGGTTTGAAATAGTGGAGTCCAATTTGAGAAGGCAAGCATTCAGAATGAATGAGAAAGGTTTTCAATGGGATATCAATTTTATAAATCTGATTAAACAGGTATTTCAGACTCTTCAATTATAGAGATTTATGAATGATTCTTCATTTACTAGTCAGATCAGAATATGTTGTATGCAAGGCTTGTTCATACGCTTTCTGTACTCATACTTGAAATCAGTTTTCTTAATAAAAGTGAACCACGCTTTCATATTGAAAGTCTTGTTTAACCTTCTTCTTTCTTACTCACTCAATTTCAAAGATTCCCTTAAGAGATGCAATCAATAGTATTGAGGTTAAACACATAAGATAAACAGTTGTTTCTGTCAAGGGTTCCAATAGAATTTTTCTTTTGCAAACATTTTCAAATGATACACTAGATCAGCAACAATTTTCATAACAATCTTCATGAGCACTTGAGTTTAGTACACCCTTGTGACTAGAGGATACATGTTATTTAGACGCCAGTATCCCTAAGCACTTGGAAGGACTAACTGTCATGCTTCATAAGAACAGAGATAGTATTTACACTTCATGACACACATCAACTCATTTTTTGATGAGTGAGATGTATTTCGCAGTGTGCATGCCATTGCTCTGCAAGATTTTTCAATCAATTTTTAAGAAGAGTTAACTATGGCACTTCATGACATACCTCAACTCATTTCTTTGATGAGTGAGATGTGTTTCTCAGTGACCAAAGATATTGCTCTGACTAGATTTACCCTTAGACATGTTCCAGATTCTCAGATGTTTAAAACAATACTTATTTCATACATATCAATCAAGGAATATCATGATTTTAAAATTTTCAGAATTCAGAAGAGTTTAAAAGACACAATGTGAAAATGTTGGTTAAAGATTATTAAGACTAACTCAGAGATTTTCAAGATAAGTTCATAAACAAACACAAGACATACATGAAACTTTAACCGGCTGAAAATTTCAGACATTCATAGTCCTATATAATAGAAGATTCCTCTTTAAGTTGTTTTCAGATTTATGATCAGGATATGCACAGAGAAATCTTTCTGAATTTTCAGGGAAGGCTGAAACATTTTAAGGAGCAGCCAATTCAACAGATACCAATGGATAAGATGAGTGATAATGTCTGATAACAGTTGAAGCAGGAAGCTGAGATGTGTTGCATTTCACATTCATCATAGGGTTTTTAAACAAGATAGCAGTTCAAACTGAAGATGGGAATTTCAGTCGACAAAGTGGGCTAGATAGACAGTTATGTGATGCATGGGTCAGATGCAATTTCAAGAATATGAATAATGCTCTCCCTAAATGTATGCATGAGCTAGCACTCAAGGTATGTAAACAAAGTCACATGAATGTATCATATGCATGACTAGACTGTTCTGGTTGAGGGGTTTTATCAACAAAATACAGAACATTCGCCATTTAATGTCGACTCAAGGTGTCGACACTTCTAACCAGTAAATGCAAGTGCAGTGAGCTGACAACATGTAATATATGCAATGATCACATTGTTTCCTTGGTAAACAACTCCCCCTAACACCATGCACTGTATGACTGAAATCTAAGAACAATGGATGTAATGAAATTTATGTATGGAATTTTTATGACATATGCTCATGAACATTTAGACTGCTCTTCGTGCAACTTTGACCTATGGTACCAGGCGGAGGAGTTGGTCTAAAGACCACCTCACACATAGCAAGAACTTCTAGACAGAATTCATCTGCCCTTTAGTATCTCACTATTTATATACCAAGAGTCATGCATGACAATCCAATGCAGATGCAGTTCTATATGCATCTTAAGCTGACAATATGTTACTTATATGCAATTGTGAATACATGTGCATGTCAAATGTGCAGGTAAACATTTTAAGCTTGAGACATTGTGCAAGCAACAAATTCATTCAATTCAGCTTTTCAGTTTTATGATGTGTAATTCATTTCCAGTCAGTTTCAATCAATTCAGATTTCAGTATGCAACCATCAATTTCAGTTAAATTGTTGCACAAATAACACATCATTTTCATTGAGAGATTTTATTGCCAAGCATAGATGCAAATGAGAAACAATATGCATGAAATTTTGATTAGCAAATCAAACATGATATGCAACTCTCTAAACAGGGTTATCAAAAGCTCAAATGTCTACCAACAGAGGTAGGGTTTTACCAAACTTTGGATGCCTTGGTTTATTTGACCCCCTTTTATAATTTTTCTTTATTTCTTTCCTCCAAGGCATTCCTGCAAAGCAAAGATCTTATTTAGCAGATTTACGTACCGAAGTGTTCTTGGGTCCTACATGGTTAGTGACACCTCTGATAGGTACTTTCCACAATCTTTGAGCTCTCTTATCATCAGAAGTCATTAAATTGCAATCACACATAGAATGCCCAAAGACTCCACAATAATGACATGAAATAACAGAACTTGAGCTCTTTTTATGCACATTATTATAAGCATGGAATCTATGTGCATTAACATGAAAATTTCTGTTATTTGCATGTACATACTATTTTCCATATCGTGCCATCCAGCAGTCAGAGCCTCGGTGGCCATGTTTTCCATATTCAAAACATGTAGGAATCTTTCTTTTAAATACAAATTTATTCCTACCAAAAGCATTATGGTTTGTAGGGGATTTAGTAGATTTGAAATGAACATCTCTCCCCTGTTTGTGCCAACAACGAGATGCAATGTGGCCTATCTTGTCACAGTGAAAGTAATGATTTCTCTTTTGCTTAAGTACATGATTTCTATCATGTAATTTTCTAGCATGCTTTGCATTTAGATCATCTTGTTCCATCAATCTACACTCATGCATCAAATGACCAAATTTATGACAATAATGACATGACATTTTCTTTTCGTAGGCATGAATGTGTGTGTTTGGGTTATGCACAGCACCAGCATAAATGTTTCTTTTCCTATTCTGCACTTGAACATTCTTTTTCACTTTTTCAGCTTGATTCTGAATTTTGGTTTTCTGAATTTTGTTTTGTTTTTAATTTCCCTGAGCTGTGGGCTGTTCAACTTGAGATGTGGTGGCAACATTTGATGCTTTTACAAATGAAGTAATCAATTTATTTTCAAAGGCTTTCTTATTAGCAGTTTTGTAGCCCAACCCTTCTTTTCTGAGATTGACCTTCACTCCTAGCAACTTGTCTAGATTTTCTTGCCCATCAACAAACATAGACAAAGCATTGTTCAAATTCTGAATTTCATTTTCAAGAGATGCAATGTGTATTTCATAACTTGCAATCTCTTGTTCACTGTAATTGACAGCTTCATTCAAAACTTTGTTGGCAATTTTATATTCTTCGATCTCCTTTCTAAACTCATCAACCCTTTTAGATTCGTCTGTAAAGACGGTTTTTCATTTTTCCAACGTGAGAAGCCTTTCAGACATAGCATTGTTTAACAGTTTCAATTTTTTCAATTTCTTCCTTAAGCTTATCATTTTGAACTAATTCATTTATTAGAATCTTATCTTCCAGTTTCAAATTCCTTCAACTCTCTTTGCTGTTTTTCAACATTTTTCTGCAACTCCATGTTTACAACTTTGATGGCATAAAATTTTTCAGCAAGCAAGTTGTTCTCTTGTTTGAATTTTTCAAATTTTTCTTCATTTTCCCTAGAGGTTTTTCTGAGAGATTCATTTTCAGATTTCAACTTGTTTAGATCTGAGTTAACACATTCAAGATCTTCCACCAATTTCCCATACTGCACATGATTGCTAACGAGAATCTGATCATCATTAGTTGAGCTGAGTTTTTCTTCAAGTTCAGATATCTCATTCGCTAGTTCTTGATTTTCAGTTTTTAGCAATCCAATTTGTTTCTTAAGCTTTTGATTATCAGACAAACAAGCATTATGAGATTGTTTCAATTGCATACATTTTTCACAAGAAGACGAATTTGAGCTATTCAACCCAGTACCGTTTTTCAATTTTTTATATTGTTTTCTCAACTTGTCATGTGACTCTAATAATTCACAATATACATTCTCCCAGTCATCTATAGTATAGTTCTCAAAAGGGTTTACCTCATCATCATCCTCTTCTTCATTTTGGCTGCCACTTTGATTACTCCCATTAGCCATCATGCAGTTGTCCTCATTTCTCCTGTGAGCTAGCTTCAACTTATCCAAGATGTCCTTAGGGGACCTGCAGTCATGAAAGCAAGAATGTAGGGCCTTGTCAGTAGCTGCTTTCTTTATATGGAAAACTTTCTGATTTTCTCGAAGCTTTGATATGTGACTGTTAGTCCATTTGAACTCTTTCTTTGGTAATCTGTGAGGACCGTGTGAAATTAATTTCCACAGATCAGGATTAATCAGTTTTACATAATTATGCAGACTACTAAGCCACGAATCAAAAATAGACCCATTGAAAACCGGTGGATGAGCCATGGTGATTAGTTCAAGAGTAATTCTCGTGATAGACTGAGCACAAATAGAAATGCACCTAAAATAGGATAGCAAGATCCTTTGCAGATCGTTGGATCTGATGAATCAGAGACCCGCTCTGATACCACTTGTTGGGGGTGCAAGACACGAATTCAGAGGGGGGGTGAATGAATCTCCTTAAAAAAAAAGCTATTGCGGAAATAAAATATTACCAACTAAGCAACTCTCAGTCACCAAACTGGTCAACCAATCAAACTTCTAACTCAGCAGACAAGAGCAATGGTACGCAAGCTCACTGAACAAACCAAATAACGATGTAGGCTAATAAACGAATCAAGTGAGACAACCATCAACCATATAGCGCTCATGAAACATCCTGCGAAGGGTGGTAGAAGATATGGAGTAGAACGCAAAAGCAAACCACAGAACACCAGGATTTTTTAGGTGGTTCGGCCAGACCTCCAGTCTGCCTACGTTCACCCCTCACTCCAAACCGAAGTGAGGCTTCCCTTGCAAATGCAAGAACAGCAGACTCAGTCTGCAACAGACACTGCCTAACAGCTTGACAAACCGAGCGAGACAAATCCCTCAAACCAAGCTCTGGAACCCGCAGAAGCTTGGCACCTGGACTTGCTACCCACAAGACCAGAACCGGAGATGAATCCCCCTTCCACCTCGCCGGAGGGGAACCGCTAGTGACACCCCGTCACTAGCAAACCAGAGGTCACAGACCTCTCTTCCTCCACACCAGAGGGACACCATAAGTAGCACACCACTACTTGCAACCGGAGACTACGTCTCCCTTCTCCTGAGTCCACAGGAGGAACCCCAATCCCAAACAAGGGAAACGGAAAGCACTAAGGATATGAAAAGAACAAAACGAAAAACAAACAAGAGAAAAAAAGTAGATATAGCTCCGAGGAGCATAATGACTGTGGATTTGATCCACGAGTCAAATCATGAATAGATCTTCAGGATGTACTGGCTGCACACTCTTTCTCCTTCTCACGATTTTCTTCTCTCTCACTCTGCCTCTCAGCTTCTTCTTCACTCGCTGACTACCTCTCTTCTTCTTCTTCTTCTTCTTCTTCTTCTTCTGGCTCTCCTTTCTTTTCTTCTGGCGGCCTCTCTTCCTCCACTCCTTATTCTTCGAAGGGTATAGCTTTATATATGAACAAGGGCTTCGTATGGATCAGGCAACAGAACCCTACTGAAATTCCATTGGTCCACATGTTAGGGAATAGAATGTTCCTTTTCTCGGATCACGTGCCTTTCATTTGCCCCTTTATCCACGAGCCAGCCTTCTGCCATTTCAGTGATCACGTGCCTCTTCTGTGAACGAGATTGCTCCCTGTAAAAGAAAGGACAGAGTACAGTTTATGCCTTGAGTTCTTAAGGAATGCATAAACAATATAGTGTATCGATAAAACATGCACAGACCTTCCATTGAAGGAACAGGAAAGTGCATGGACCATGAAATGCGTACATACAAAACATGCACCAACGCTACAGTGAGCCTAAGGCTGAACATGCATTGGTTTGAACAGAGAATTGCACGGACTTTAGGTGCAAAGAAGAGAACGTGCACAGACCCTCATTCCTGTGCTACAGGGATTAGCACGGACCTTGGTATGCTTAGAGCTGAAATGTGCACAGATGTTATCTTCCCAGTGCAAAAGTATGCACCGACCTGAAGCACTCACAGCAAAGAATATGCACGGACCTACATGCATGCGCATGACAAAAATGTGCACCAACCTGACATCTGCACCGACCCTTGCATGCGCAAGGCAAACTATGCACCGACCCATATATGCACAAACCTTTAGATGCAGCACAGTCCTATATGTATGCACCGACTCTGTAAAGTGCAAACCTGCACTTACTACGTATGCAAGAGGCAAAACTAGCATTGATGTGAACAATGAATTGCATCGACTCTAGTATGCATGGAGGCAAGACTAGCATCGACTTGTGCTCGCAGCAAAAGCTGCACCGACATCGTTGCTACAGTGATTTGCATCGACTTGGTGTTCATGGAGCAAAACGTGCACAGACCTGAGCTATAGTGATTTGCATCGACTAAGTGGTGAGACTTATACCTACGTTTAACCAAAAGTTGCACTGACTTGGTGCAAACCAAACCTTGCACCAACTTCATGCAATATGAGACTCAAATGGATGAGATGCTAACAGAGACACAAGACCATAAGTGCTTGAGACACGATCACAGCTGTGCATGAGACGTAGAATGAGACGCAAACTATGCACCGAGGTTATGCTAAGACACAAATGCATGTGAGACGTAGATATGAAACACAGATGTGCACTGACCGTAGGTGTGCTAAGACGCAGTAGAGACGCAACCATGGACACAATTGCTTGAGACGCAATAAGAGACGCAAGACTGGCGCTAAAGACGCAGCATGAGACGCAGGCTACAGAAAAGTGCACGGACTTTGAAGTGTCCATAGACCCTAAACAGTAATATGCATGGACCTAAACATGCACCGAGTGTATGAATGGACTGACCTTGGTATGAGACGTGAATACACAGGAACATGCAATGACCTACCATATTGCACTGACCTTATATTCGTTTGGCCAAAACATGCACCGAATTTATATGCTGTAGACAAAAATCTGCACAGACCTTGTTTGGCATAATGCACAACGTGCACAGATGTTGTATTAAAGAGGAAAAAACATGCACCAACTCTATAGACTCTATGCAGAACCAAACCAAACATGCACCGATTCTAAAGACATGTGAGTGTATAGGAATGTGTAAATATGCACAGACTATGTTACCCCCATGAGACACAAAATAGCACCGACCTCATATGTTCATGTGAACGGAGTGCAAAAGTGCACAGATCTATGTATTCAAATTACAAAGACTTGCACTAACCTACATTGCACCAACCCTATGACCAAAATGAACGTGAAGGCTCATGAATACAAACTGTTTGATAAAAAGACTTGTTTCAGTATGAAGGTGCAAGCATTACCTGATGAGTCTGTGCATTGACCTTACTTGTCACTGAGTTGACTTTGACTTGGGTTGACTTCTTTTTCATGACTCGTGAGTCATTCTTAAACATGTTCTGATAGTTTCTCATAATACATCAGGATCATATCATCAATGATATAAATATAAACATAATGAGACATAATATTTGTCATCATTAAAACTCCAGAACCACAGGGGATACAACATCTAGGTCCTGGTCAGAGAATACTAGGGCCTGCGGCTCGCTCGCCGTTGGGGCTCTAGGGGGCTCGGAGGCCCTGCTTGCCTGTTTAGCGTGACGCTTCCTTGCCCAGCTACTGTCTCCTCTTGATGCCGCACTGCCAGAAATGACATTGATGTTGACCCCGCGAGGTTGATTGTCAATCTCTTTCGGGATCCCACGATCCTTCTTCTGGCGTTCAGACACGTACCGAGACAAGTCTCCCTGGCAGACCAGACGTTCGATCTCATCCTTGAGCTGGTGATAGTCTTCGGTATGGTGCCCGTAGTCGTTGTGGAACTGGCAATGGTCGCGTCAGTTACGACGCTTGACCTGCATAGGCTCGGGTTGGCGGAGAATGCCCGAGCCTTTAATGTCTTTGTATATCTCGTAGACGGGAGCGGATAGAGGGGTGTACCGCTCGTATTTCCGAGGGGGTTCCCTCCGGTCTCCGTCTTGATTCCATCGCTTTCCTTGGCCCGAGCCTTTCTCGGATGGTCGCTTCTTGTCCCCCTCCCGACCCGAGCCTGTTGGGCCACGGCAAGTGCTGAGGACCTCCTCGCACTCCGCATGGCGTCGGGCAAGGGTCACCAGCTCGGCAAGGGAGGTGGGGGGATGGAGGACCGATTCTCGCCAAAGGTTCTCATCGCGGGTGCCTCTGATCAGCGCGGTGATGGCTGAGGCGACATCCAGGCGGGGGATATGCACGGCTTCTGATTTAAATCAGTTGATGTAGGCCCAGAGTTTCACCCCCTGTGCCTGCTTTAGTGCCAGCAACCCCGCTACTGACCTCGGAGGTCCGCTGCCGGTGAAGCTCTCTTTGAATACTCGCCTGAATTGCTTGAAGTCGTGAATACTGCAGGCAACGAGTGCTAAGAACCAGGCATGAGCGCCTTGGATCAAAGTGGTCACGAACGCTTGGCATTTGACAGCGTCGGAGGCCCCATGCAGAGTCATCAGGGCGTCAAAGCTGTCGTAGTGGTCGGTAGGGTCTCCTTGGCCATCGTACGACTTGAAGGTTGGTAGCAGGATCCTGGGGGAGATCTCGGCCTTCAAGATATGGTCGGAGAATGGAGATTGCTCCTCATATTCCATAGTGGAAGTCTTCCGCAGGGCCCGAAGGGTGCACTCTTGCTCCATAAATCGTCGCTCGAAGTCTCGCAGCTGGAGGGATAACTCCGAATGTCGCTGGACCGAGGTACTGCGGGGGCATCCCTGCGGGTCGCCGCGTCATCCCTCGGGGGGATCAGTTTTTGGGAACTGTTAGTGTGTCCCGATTTCATCTCTCCTCGGGGTGGAGAAGGCTTCTTGTTCTGGAGGGGGGGCGTGTGAAGGTCCCCCCGACCTGTTGCGTATAAGCCGTCGTCCCCGGAGGGTGAAACGGCCTCCAGCCGTTTGCTGGGAAGCTTCTCCACGGGGAGGGCTTTCTCGTGGGAGTCGTGACTTCCCCTCCCCAGCCGCCTGGGTCCTATTAGTTCTACGAGGATATCCAGTTTACCGTTGAGGGTTTGGAGAGCATCAGGACTCCTGTTAGGGGGTTGCACCTCTGCGGGTGGTGGAGGCAGCTCGTCGGCTTGATTGTTGTCGTCGGCGGGGAGGTTCTCCGTGGGGTGGGAGGGCACAGGTTCCCCGTCTGTGGCTGTGGCCTTTTCTTTGCCACCTGCGACCTTCCTACCAGAGTTTCTTCGCACCATGATGGCTCTTTGTTAGGTTTCCCACAAACGGCACCAGATGAAGAGGCATAATCTCGGGTTGATCATGAGCCGTGAGATCCGGAGAGGATCCTTGGTCACGGTCACCACGTCTATATGAACTGCAAGATAGGAAACGGATCAGAGGTGCCCAGGGAGGATTCCCTGGGGAAAAACCCTCCATACTTAAGTCAGCAAGTGTGATAGAGCATGAGGGTGAAAAGAGAGGGTAGGAGGGAGAGGGCGCGAGATTGTTCTCCACCGATAGGTGTTGTGGTTTTTCTCTCAGGACCAATGCCCTTACCTTCTCGAGGGTCCCCTTGGAGTTCATATAGTAATTCGTTTATCGTAACAGTCCAAGGAGCTGAGGGGCCTTCGAGGGGGTTACGTCCTTGTAGTGGGTTCATTATGGCGTAAGGACTCTTGCCCTCCCCTATCCCTTGGAGTTCCTTGCTCCTGCTGGATGCGTAACAGACACTGGGATGAGCTTCCGACAGTCGGTCCGTGCCAGAGACGTTCGCTCGGGATTTTGTCCTGGGCGATGAATGTATGGCTCGGGTAGGCCATGTCGGGTCCCTGTGGGGGATCTCCAGATCGATCTGTCGCTCGGACCTCCGGACCTGAGGGGCCGCCTAGGAAGTGCTGCTCCGAGTGAGTTTTGGGCTTGAAGTAAGTGGGCCCAAAAATGGGGCTGCCACTTTGCGGGAGCTGGGCCTGGTTTGGTCGAATTGGACCTAGTTGGGCCGTGCTCTCGGGTAGTAGATTTTTCCCCCTCTCCAGGCACGATCACTTGCCGATAGTTGAATTTGCCAACAACAATAGCTACCAAGTTAGTATTCAAATGGCACCATTCGAGGCCTTATATGGAAGGAGTTGCCGCTGACCAATCTGCTGGAATGAAGTTGGGGAAAAATAACTTCTAGGCCCTAAACTCATCAGGGATACTATCGAGAAGGTAAAACTTATTTGAGAAAGGCTCCAGATGGCTCAAGATAGACAAAAGGCGTATGCTGATAATAGAAGGCGAGACCTGAAATTTCAAGTGGGAGACCATGTGTTTCTCAAGGTCTCTCTAGGTCGGGGTATTCGAAGATTTGGCATCAAAGGCAAGCTTACTCCGAGATTTATTGGCCCTTTTAAAATTCTTGAAAGGGTTGGTGAGGTCGCTTACCGGATAGCTTTGTCGTCACAATTATCTGGAGTTCATGATGTGTTCCATGTCTCAATGCTCAAAAGGTACGTTTATGACCCATTCCATGTTATAAGCCATGACGATCTTGTAATATCCCTTAAAATACTTGATCGAGAGGTACGTCAGCTTCGAAACAAAACTACTCCCATGATAAAAGTCCGATGGAATAATAGTACAGACCAAGAGGCGACATGGGAGACGGAGGAAGCTATACGCAAGAGATTTTTGGAGCTATATTATTGTAAGTAAATACACTCTCCATAGATCTCAAGCAATGAATTTGGGGACCAAATTCTCTTTAAGTGGGGGAGGCTGTAGCACCCCTGGAATTTTTTAAGATTTTTTAAGAATTAAATAAAATTATTAAGCATTTAAAATACTTAATGGGCTATTTAATGAATTGTGGGTTAAGTAAATTAATTTGAAGGCCAATTATTAACTTGATAAATAAGCCCACTTGAAATAGGCCCATAAACCCAATTCTAAGGCTTTTAGGCCCAAGCCCAAATCTAGAGATGTAATTAGGATAATTCTATAATTTTATTGGATAATTAGAAGATAATTATAGGAGGAATTTAACCAAAATTCAAATTCTGGTGCCTAGGCTAGTTGCGGTCAGTCGTGAGACCGC
Organism: Amorphophallus konjac; assembly: GCA_022559845.1. Lineage (NCBI taxonomy): Eukaryota > Viridiplantae > Streptophyta > Magnoliopsida > Alismatales > Araceae > Amorphophallus > Amorphophallus konjac. The sequence goes on from CM040124.1 coordinate 146,961,207, forward strand.
GTCTTGATGAAGGCGGTCCAGGGGCGACCGCTACCTGGTTCCGTAAACGGGTGTTAGAGAAGTTGGAAAAAATTTGATGTTTATCATCCCTATCGCCATGGATCGAAGTGATCTGGCATGGGAACTTATCTAGGACTCTTGGGGGATCGAATTGATGCCCCATAGGACTCCTAATTTGACCTAAACCCTCTGCCCTAGGTCAATTCCTATAAATAGGACCCAAGTCTGCTCTGTGCGAACCCTAGCTTTTGGATCGCGCGAAGCAGAGGTATGGTGTCATTATTTCAACATCTTCCTTTAGGGTTGATTGTCCCTTTTAGTATCTTCTAACCTCCTTCCAAATCATGTGCTAGGAGAACAAGCCGTCGAGAAGTTAGGAGGTCTGGAAGTTACAGTTTCTATGCAGGACGTGCAGGAACCAGCATTATCTTTCGACAAGAAATTCTCAGATTAGGAGCATACTGTGACGACCCGGACTCCGGATACCGGATATACCCGATAGGACTACCGAGCAGACCCGATATCGTTTGGAACCCGCGAAGCCTCCCAAGAGCTATAAAGCTCCGAAGGGAAAAAGGAATGTCGTGTAGTACATTAAAGCCACAGAGATATAACAGTAAGTAATTAAATTTCATTAGATCGATTTGCTAAAGTAGCAGAAATAAAATTACTTTTTAATTAATAGTTACAAATTAACAATTATACCAGAGTCCAGTCCAAAGGAAAGACAAGTAGTACAGTCCAACAGAAAGAAAAATGTACTTTAAGGTCGGGGGAAGCCCGACGCAGGTACTGCTGGCAGCTACGGACACTCCACACCAGGAACCGTGGAAGCAGAAGACGCAGCCCACCTAAAAAGCGGGGGTGAGCCTCGTGTCATTGGCCCAATAGGGGTCACGGGGATCCCCACTGAAAAATAACACAGTAACACGCTAAAACAGCAGGCAAACAGTAGGAGTAGTAAAGCAAAAAAACTAAACTACAAAGCTGTAAAAGAAAATCAAAACGGAAGGAGTAGAGCAGCTAAAAGAAAAGGGAAAAGAAGCCGTACCTGAATGAAAACATGGCCGCCGAAAGGATTTTGGCTCCCCATACTACTCTGAGCAGCAACAGAACGGCGGACCCTGATCTCACAGAGTTAGGCGTCACCAATCCATTAATAACCTTAGGGCCCACTAAAGCAGACAAAAGCCTAGACAGACAAGACCCAAAATACACACGACTAGAACGTCGTGCACATGACGCAACACTGACCTCGGGCGAAACCAGGAGAGGGCTGACCCGAAAAGGTCACGACGCACGAGAAACATGAGAGTCATGTGTCACGTAATGGATGCACCTCCTCACTAGAAGAACAGCTAGTTGCATCCACTGACGTCTTATGTTGCGCCTACAAGTGTCTCGTCTACAATGCCGCTGAGCACACTGCAGAGACTAAGATAATGTAAGCAAAATAGGAACCACAGTAACGAGTGACTAGACAGGGTAATTCCCACCGGCGTCAGTCCAAGCCCCTGATCACGTGTGCACACACAAGCTCAATGTCTTGAGTCAGGCCTCTAGATAGTTTTCTCCCCTAGCAGGACGCTACTACCAGGCAACGGAGCCCACGAAAACTAGCTTACAAACCGTACCTCCGGAACTACCGTACCACCACTCCCAGGTGGGCCAACACTGGAACGTGTCGATAGGCTACGACTAGTGGAGGTTCACTAGACATAGAACTCTGAAACAAGAGTGCTGTAGTACAGACAAGCAAGGAAGCATTGTCGCATGTACTACGAAGCACCAAGATAGCATAACGACTGCCAACAGACTCGAGATAGGGCAACTAGACCTACAGACACAATGATCCTTGAGTCTCACGACTCGGAGTCAAGATCGTCGTACAAAGCGGAACAAGCCGCCAATCGGTCTAATCCTAAGCCAGAGGAAACGACACTATCGAAGGAAACGACTCACGAAGACCTGAGGGAACACCGAGAATCCTCAGCACACTTGGACATGCAAACCGAGGTAAGACGACACGTCGAGACATCTAGAACCAAGTCTCGAACTGGAAGAAACCACCGAGACACACACAAGGTTACCTGTCAACCACTGGGCCACCTTGGGTTGACCGGAACAAGACAATGACTACTCTACAGTAGGAAAGAGAATCCTACTTCAAGCAAGAAAACTCCTGGCTACCTTCTCATGTAGTCTTAGCCCTCATAGGATGTCAAGAGACATCCATGGGACAGTGGGCAGACCACAAGGTCAAACCAAGACATATCAGAAACTGAAACACCGATAAACCAACCTCTGGAAGATGAGCAATCTATCCCTCCGCCGCTTAACGGCATAAGTAGTCAAGGAAGAAGTTGCCGCACTCACAGAGGTACTAAGGACTCTGGCGATCAAGGGTTGGGCCTCCACGGCACTGTGGCGGTCAAGGAATAGGCCGCTAGACACAGTTGACCCCAAACCGACTTACCCCGCCAAACCACCGTAGCGGTCTAATATAGACGGGCTACACGGACCTGGCGGTCAAAGAATGAACCGCCACACAAATCGCCCTAAGACATACCTAAGACAAACGGACCTGTACCGGCCTAATAGAGGTGCGCTACACGACTCTGACGCATGAGGGTTGGGCCGCTAGAGCCAACTGACTCAAAACATTGACCCTGTCAAAACATACTGTGGCAGCCTAAGAGTGGCGCGCTACAGTGCTCTAGCGGTCAAAGATAGAACCGCTAGAGCGAACCGACATACGCGAACATCGAGAAATGACAAGGCTGTGACGAACTAGCATAGGGGCACCAGAGGCACATGATGGTCGAAGAGTGGGCCGTCACACTAACCCAGCCTAAAACTCACCGACACGCCCAACGGTGCGTCGGTCTATCATAGGGCCGCCAGAGACTGTGGTAGTCTCTGGAACGGCCGGTAAAGCGACACGACGGGAAAATAAGGGAAAAGGCCGAATCGGCCCGTTCCACGCCCCATTCACACCGAAACGCATGGGAATCAATATAGGATGAGGAGAAAAGCCTTCCACAAGCCGGAAGTACTACATGCAAGGGACGAATCGAGAGATTGGGGTGATTTTGACGAATCGACCCTAATCGGGTCACCGGGGTTCCCTAACTCCTACCGGCCCCGAATGACGACCAATCACGACAAAACTTACGGGAATAGGATCCAGACATCCCTGTTGTTCGTTTGATACTAATTTTACTAAGAATGGTCACCGTTTTCCAGTGAACCCTACAAACTCCCAAAATCATGATTTTACTGAAACTGAGCAAAACCCGCTCAAACTTGCACCGAACAACATGAAATTGCAGGGAAAATGCAGAGGAGAAGTAGGTGATCCGTCTCCCTACCTCCACCGAAGAAACTGTGTGCCGAAGCGACTAAACCACGCCGAAAACCACGTCGCGAGCTCGATCGTCGGCTTTGAATCCACCGTTCGGGACCGCGCCAAAACCGATCCGATCCTCGCCCCCTTCGCGCATCCAACCATCCCCACGGCATCTCCTCTATCTGCCCGAGCCTCCTCCATCTACAGCTAGAGCCGGAAGGGCGAGAGAAGAGAGAAAACGGGAGAGAGAGATCACGGCGGTGAAATGAGAAGGGAGGAGAGAGGAAAAGAGAATAAATAGAAAAGAAAATTAGGAAATTTTCCTAATTTCTAATAATTCGATAATTAGCCCGAGAGTGGACTAATTTAGAAAAATACGCAAAAATAGTCGAAACGATCCTCTCGACGAGTATATCACAAATGCGGCGTCCACGAGTCAATGAACTGAGAAATAAACTCACCGTAGGGTTCTGTAACTAGTATGAGAGAAAAACTCACATGGATCGTAAAACTCAACTCAGGACCCATAAAAGTGCTCCGAAACTCTCCGAAGAAGGTCCGAAAGACCTAATAAGAATCCGGTAAGAATCCAGGGCATTACACATACCCAGAGGTAGGTTATCTCATGTATGGCTTAAATAACGTGTTAGGAGTAAAAGCCCTCTAACCTTGCACGTTTTCATGCTCTATACATGGCGTATTTGATGTTTTTATATGACTGTGCAATCTATTTTCTGACTGCATGTTACCCCTCCACCCTTGACTAAAGGATAAGAACCTTGGCTTAATTTATACCTACTTCATGCATTCCTTTGCCCTAACCATACTATCATGGGTTATCTTCCTGTTCTCTATAGTTTACATGTATTTATTGGCCTAGTGTAGGCTCTACACGTGGGTCTTAACTTCTGTCTGTTGCAGACAGAAGGCAGTTCTTCAGAGATCGCTACTTGCTAGTAGCGGTCCCCTCCTGACCGCTACCTAGTTTCTATAACCAGATTTAATCATGTTCATATCCCTATTATAAGTAATAGTATTCATGTCTTATTTCATTTTATCTGGCTTTTAATCATGTTAGAAGTTAATGTTATTTCGCTATATTCATGATTTCTGCTATACCATGTTTCATGTTGGCATGTTTTAAAGTTATTTTTACATGTGTAGCTTCATGCCAAAACTCTATAGTTTTGTACTTAAGGATTTTAATGCAAGTTCCTACACTTTGTTTTATGCTTTGGCACCTTCCTTTCTCACCCCCTTTCTATTTTTGTTAGTTCACTTCTAGCACGTACTACGGTACGTGGCCATTAGATTTCTTACACTTGATAGGAACACTTCTTGGCCTTGAGATCCTCTCCGTCGGATATTCCTTCTGCCGGACTAGGTGATCTTGTTTCAAGGCCTCCGTACGTCTCTGCGAGCTTGGGATTCCCACTAGGACGTCGAGCTGGTTGTACCCTAAAAGCCCAATGGTCCAGAAAGCACTTCGTGAAACTCACGTTTTCTGTGAACTGACCTAAACGCGGCCTTCAGGTGACCGGTACTTCCCGATAGCAGTCCTGACGCAACCACGTTTTGCCTGCAGTTCTGTTGCATCGACCCCTTTCCTTTCTGGCGTCGACCCAGTCTAAAGACGGTCTTGACTTGACCGCTACCTCAAGAAAACGGTCATCTTGAGATCGCGTTCTGTCATGTCATTTTCCAACCCGTGGTTTGACCCAAGGGTTGATTATACTTTGTTCCTAGATGCTCTTCTAATTGTCTGGAACCCAACACCTTGTTCAATAAGTTATTAATAAACTATAGGAATCTATGAATGTACCGTTATGCTGCCGGAATTCCTCCGTGGCATAATGCCCAATTTATTCATCTTTGATCTCATGATTTTCATTTTTGGTACGTTCTTACCTTGATTTTGCTTTCATGAAACTATTGTTGGAATTGTTATTATTGGCCTACATTTATATTTCTCGTGGAAGTAGCTTGATTTATAAGTTGAAGATGAAAGAGCGGGCACGGACAGTGTCCAAGGGCTCCACGCTAGCCCCCTCGGCAGATGGCCGAAACATACTGAAAACCATGGGGTATGATGAACACTAGCGTTGCATTGCGCCGGGAGTACTTTTTTTATAAACGAGTGAAATTCACGAGGCAATCTCATGAAATTATACTTGCTTGTTACATGACTTTCTAGTAGTACATTCTCGTTACATGATAGTACATTCTCATTATTGAAAGGCCACATTATGTTCTTGCTTAATCATGCTCTCATGTTTACATAGAATCTCATCTCTCTACACTTACCTTGATACTTGTTGTTACTTTGGTTTTATGTCGCATGTTTTAATCGTATTTCCTTTATCTTACCTTCTAGAGCAAAAATGTTAATTACTTTAACAATGCCATCATGTTGATACAAAGATACCTACTGGGCGAGTGTGCTCGTTTCCTACTTTTCCAAGCATTTTTCAGAAAATTCAAGCGGGTCGGATTCGGATTACTCGAACGATGGATCCAAGGGTGAGAGCGATTGATGGACGAGAGAAGCCATAGTTAGTCTGGTCATGAGTCATATTGTAATTAGGTTCTTTCACCGTAATAGGTGGTGAATTTGATCATGTTATGTAATTTTTCTTTTTTCTTGAGTGTAGAGTTAGGAGTCAAGTGCCAATGTAAATATTGATTTTTATTCAATAAAATTAAAGTTATATACATTGTGTTCACTTTTCTATATATGGATATTGTAGCGCTCTGATTATCTTACTAGCTTGAGGCATATTGTTGGATGTTTACGTTCCCGATTTAATTTCTGCTGCATGTCTCGGGGCGTGACACCTTTCGTCTAGGTCAGAGAAACCCGATCTCTTTGCTTCGGTGCAATTCCAATACCGATGATACCATTAGCTCAACGCCCATGGCCTTTTGGTATTAGCTGAGGGATATGGCCTAGACCTTCCGTCTAAGTTAGAGAAACCTGATCTCTTTGCTTCGGTGCAATTCCGGTACTGATGATACCATTAGCTCGGCGCCCATGGCCTTTTAGTCTTAGCTGAGGGGTATGACCTAGACCTTCCGTCTAAGTTAGAGAAATCCGATTCTTTGCATTGGTACAATCCCAGTACCGATGATACCATCAACTCGACGTCTATGACTTTGCGTCCTTGCTAAGGGGTAATGCCTAGACCTTCCGTCTAAGTCAGAGAAACTCGATCTGTCACGCCCCAAATCGATAGCAGCGTTACTCGGAACGTGGCAGTGAACAGTCAAGAATTGGTGTCCACTCAATTAGAGATTGTAAAGTAGCTCATAAAACTGTGACAAGCAAGAAACCTGGGTAACTTGGTGTCCACTCAGCAAGCCGTCAATTTCAGAATTTGCGTCCACTCAAAAGGGCGCTAATTCCAGTGAACACTAAGCTAGATTGAATTTGCGTCAACTATACTAGACGCTAGTTCAAGAGTTTGCGACGACTGGCCCAAACGCCAATTCTGGACAGAATCAGGACTCTCACAGAACACCCAATCATGGCACTCTATGGTGGCTAGGGCATCATGCTTCTTCAGAGTGACATGATGAATATGATTTTCAGAGTTTTTAAGGTACAACCTACTCAACTTCCTTGAGGGATTCCAAGGCTTGTGGAGTCTTACGGAGGCCTTAGAGAAAGAATTTCCAATCTGACGGAAGAAATATCTGACGGAGGGTCCTTCAATCTCCAAGAAATAGGGTGTCAACGTGAAAACTCATGAAAATAGGGACTCCATCTCGGCCATGAGATAGTAATGCCATGCAACCCGCGGTATGGGACAAAACAACGAGAAAAACTATGGAACAGGAATTCGCGTCGAATGAAGAAGGCATCAATTGAAAAATACGCGTCCTTGTGCAAAGGCGCCAATTCTAGTTTTTACCTTGTTTAAATAAAATTAATTAAATTGGCATCTGTGTACGGAGGCGCCAGTTCTTTAATCTGCGTCCATGATGCAAACGCTAATTCAGGTATTTTTCTATATTATTTCATATTAATAATTTCAAGATGATTTCTCATCTCTGTAAAGAGGCACTACTTAGTTAATTTGCGTCCGCTCAAGCAAACACTAATTCTTTTCAGTTTACATGTGTTATGCATCAGGCCGGTACGTTCTCAGGAACAACCAACTATTCATTTCTTATTAGATAGATGAACAGTAGCACTATGCTTTTTATGTAGAATTTCAGGGATCAAAAGGCATGATAATCAAGAGAAAGATACAAGCATTCTAAGAACATGCTCATATAAATTTTTCAGGTTAGGGTTTCATACTTATTGTTTTTTAAACATGAGTGAATTATTTAAATAGCCAGAAGAATACGCGTCAGGGGTAGTTGGCGTGCATTAATTCGCGTCCTCAAGGCTGAAGCTAATTAAGGAATTAGCATATGTCTGAAGAGACGCCAATTAATCTGCGTCCACTATTTTGGTCGTGAATTCTTTGTTTAAACAGAGACATCTAAAATGCCATAAAACATGCAGGACAATAGAAAACATGAATAGACTAGCATGAATCATGGATCAGGAGAGTGTTTATATGATGAACAGGTATGTTACATGCATGCAAGCTTGTTTTAAATTGAGGGATTAAGTATTATGACCGAGAGATAACCTACCTTTAGTCGAAGGGGAAGAAGAATAGGGACGACATTCAGGGAAGATGAGCACGGATGCAGACACGCGTGCACAAGGAAGTAGACCACTACGAATAGGAAGAAGACCTCACGAACTCTTCTTCCTCTGAATGCAGTAGCAGTAATCCAGCAACGGCAACAGTAGCACGATGCTTCTGCTATCGCAGGGGCTCTTATTTATAAGGATCCTACTTCTCCGAATCCTAACAAGAATCCTAGTTTCACTAGAGAGCAAACTTCCCTCTATTCGATCCTATCTTTCTTTAGTTACAGCCGCTAGGTCTCCTAGGTCGACCTATTCTGTAACAGGATGCTACTAACTAAAGTGCTAATGCCCATTAAGAAAATTCTATTTTCTTACTGTTTAAATGGTTCGAGCTTTTTATTTGTTAATGGATTTTAGCCTATTAACTAATGGGGATCAATGTGAAAGGGGTTTGGAAGCTATTAATTATGTTAGAGAACAAGCCCACTAATATGCTAACTAGTTGAGTTTAAAGCCCTTCTTGGATTTTAAGTCTTTAAAAGGCTTATTTGGGTTGGGCTTTTTAACTATATAGAATTTATTATCTTGACCTTCGTATGGATTATATTTCGATGTTTTTATCGAGGTGCTACACCCTCCCCCACTTAAAAGAATTTGCTCCCCAAATTCACACGACATTCCTCTTCAAAAGAATAGTGGGGTACCTAGTTCCTAATTCTCAAACATCAATCCAGATCACATAAGCATGTTAGCAAATAATATGCAATATTAGGAAGAAAAACTAGGCTAGGGTTAAGGGGTACCTCCGGTTACTTCAGCATTAGCAGGCTCGATTTCTCTCAATGCTTGCATCCGTCCTTGACGCCATGCCTCATTTCTATCCTTCACCTGCTGAGGTTGGTCTTTAGGAAGGGGGCAGTGGGCTACCTTATGCTCTTGGCTTCCACAGTGAAAACAAGCTCTGATCTTCTAGTGACACTTCTCGGATTGATGACTATCATTCCCACAATGCTTGCACTTCTCCTTCTTATGCTTATTGCGATTTAGAACACCATTCCCATTACTAGGCCTCTTGTTGGTATTTCCTAATATCTTCTTCTCCATTCGTGCCTTGATCTTGTCGGACAACTCCATGGCATCCTCCAATAACTGAGCTCTCCTCACCATCTCAGCATAAGATTGAATATCCATCGGTGCCAATTGGGGTATGAATTTCAACCTTTACCCATTCAAAAATCGCTTGGCCTTCATCTTATCCGTCATTATCAAATGAGGTGCATAACGAGACAATCTAGAGAACTGGGCCTCATACTCTGCCACGGACATACTCCTTTGCTTGAGTGAGGCAAATTCCCCGGTCTTTCTTTCTCGAACTCTCTCCGAGAAATACTTATCATTAAAGTATTCCAAAAATTATGCCCATGCTACTTGACCATTTGGTATGATCACTTCCATGGACTCCCACCAAGATCTCGCATCCTTCTCTAACTGGAATGTTGCCAAAAGGACCCTATCTTGATCCGAACATTGCATTACCCGAAAGATTATCTCCATCTTCTTAATCCATTCTTCCGCCTCATCGGGATCAGGGGTTCTGCTAAATCTAGGGGGATTGAGACTCCGAGACTCACGATGTAACTCCCCAACACCACGATCAGCTCCTCCTTGAACCACCTGCTGAAGAGCTTGAGTCAAACCCTAAATAGTCCTTTGCATCTCCCGCCATTGCGCTCGGTCAGCCGCCATCATGCTAGCTATCTAACCCTACTAAATAACCATACAAGATTAACAACTCTCTTTATAAAAGTTTTTTTTTAAAACTAACTTTTTTGCACTTAACCCATGGTTCTAACCAATCTCACCGGGTAACAATAGAAATGGACATATCACTTAAGGCAACCTATAGTCAAGACCTAGGGTTTTAACAAACCTAGCCTTTGATACCACTTCTGTCACGCCCCGAACCGATAACAGCGGAAACATTACTCGGAACGTGGCAGCGAACAATCATGAATAATCAGAGCAACCACAAGACACAAACAGAAGGCCAGAAAATATCAATAATAAATTTTATTAATACCAAATGTCACTATTACATTTCCTTGACTCAACTTACATTAATAAGAAGAAAATAAGAAGACTCAAAATTATAGGACTGGACTGAAGAAAAGAAAAAGACACCAACTCTGATCCGCTAGAGCACTCATCACTCTTGCCCTTCCCCAACCGATTGTCTATCTTTGACATTAATACCTGAAAAATGTTAAGAGGAGCTGGGTGAGCAAAACGCTCAGTAGGAATTACATCTCTATTGCCGAGCAAGATATAAGTGATTAACCAATTAGGTATGTTCATTAATATGCAATGCATGAATGATATAACTCAAAATCATGACAATCAGTCTAGCAGTAGGAACAATCATTAATGAATATCAAAGTCAAGGGCACATATTAGCTCAAGGAAAAAGGAAATAATTCCTGTGTAGAACTAAGGACAAGATATCAGTATGAACTGAGGACAGATGATCCCGATGAACATAACTTTAGAATTTGGCCAACTATATCAGAAATCCAAATAAAATAAGTATAATATCGACCTATCAGAATATCATAATATCATAAATTAACAGCATATCAGAATCACAGACTAATCGAATAACAAAATATCAGAATTATCAAGATAACAGAAGTTGGTGCAATGCCACACCCAGAATTTTCCCATGGTTTACAGAATGGACTTCCGTCCTATTTGGCATTGGTTGTCGCAGACCCATAGCCCTTATATATTTCAGAATTTTTTTTCAGATATGGCCAACATATAGTCAAAGGGTTATGTTCTAGAAATATCGTGAATGAATTTCCAAAAGGAATAGCATGTTATAACTTATGCGGACGATAATCAGGAAGATCCATGATATAATGGAGTTCAAGGATAGAGACTGTAAAGTAGCTCATAAAATTGTGACAAGCGAGAAACCTAGGTAAATTGGCGTCCACTCAGGATGCCGTCAATTTAAGAATTCACGTCCACTCAAAAGGGCATTAATTCCAGTGAACAGTAAGCTAGATTGAATTTGCGTCAACTATACTAGACGCTAGTTCAAGAATTTGCGACGACTAGCCCAGACACCAATTCTGGGCAGAATCAGGACTCTCACAGAATACCCAATCATGGCGCTCTATGGTGGCTTGGGCATCATGCTTCTTCAGCGTGACATGATGACTATGGTCTTCAGGATTTTTAGGGTACAACTTGCTCGGCTTCCTTGAGGGATTCCAAGGCTAGCGGAGTCCTACCGAGGCCTTAGAGAAAGAATTTCCAATGTAGCGGAAGGAATATCCGACGGAGGGTCCTTCAATCTCCAAGAAATAGGGTGTCAATGTAAAAACTCGTGAAAACCGGGACTCCATCTCCGCCATGAGACAATAGTGTCAAGCAACCCGCGGTATGGGTCAAAATAGCGAGAAAAACTAAGGAAGAGGAATTCGCGTCCAATGAGGAAGGCGTCAATTAAAGAATACACATCCTTGTGCAAAGGCGTCAATTCTAGTTTTTACCAGGTTTAAATATAATTAATTAAATTGGCATCCGTGTACGGAGGCGCCAGTTCCTTAATTTGAGTCCATGATGCAGACACTAATTCTGGTATTTTTTTCTAAATTATTTCATATTAATAATTTCAAGATGATTTCGCATCCATGTAAAGAGGTGCTACTTAGTTAATCCGCATCCGCTCAAGCAGACGCTAATTCTTTTCAGTTTACATGTTGTTATGCATCGGGCAGGTACGTTCTCAGGAACAACCTACTATTCATTTCTTATTAGATGGATGAACAATAGCACTATTCTTTTTATGTAGAATTTCATGGATTAAAAGGCATGATAATGAAGAGAAAGGTACAAGCATTCTAAGAACATTCTCATATAAAATTTTCAAGTTAGGGTTTCATACTTATTGATTTTTAAACATGAGTGAATTATTTAAATAGCCAGAAAAATATGTGACAAGGGTAGTGGGCGTACATTAATTCGCATCCTCATGGCTGACGCTAATTCAGGAATTAGCATATGTCTGAAGAGACGCCAATTAATCTGCGTCCACTGTTTTGGTCGTGAATTCTTTGTTTAAATAGAGACATCTAAAATGCCATAAAACATGTAGGACAATAGAAAACACGAATAGACTAGCATGAATCATGGATCAGGAGAGAGTTTATACGATGAACAGGTATGTTACATGCATGCAAGCTTGTTTTAACTTGAGGGATTAAGTATTATGCCCGAGAGATAACCTACCTTTAGTCTAAGGGGAATAAGAACATGGACGATGTTCAGGGAAGATAAGCACGGATGCAGACACGTGCGCGCAAGGAAGTAGACCACTACGAATAGGAAGAATACCTCATGAACTATTCTTCCTCTGAATGCTGTAGCAATGATCTAGCAATGACAGCAGCAACACGATGCTTCTGTTGTCATAGAGTCTCTTATTTATAAGGATCCTACTTCTCCAAATCCTAACAAGAATCCTAGTTTCACTAGAGAGCAAACTTCCCTCTGTTCGATCCTATCTTTCCTTAGTTACAGCTGCTAGGTCTCCTAGGTCGACCTATTCCGTAACAGGATGCTACTAACTAAAGCCCATTAAGAAAATTCTATTTTCTTATTGTTTTAATGGTTCAAGCTTTTTATTTGTTAATGGATTTTAGCCTATTAACTAATGGGGATCAATGTGAAAGGGGTTTGGAAGCTTTAAATTGCATTAGAGAACAAGCCCACTAATCTAATAACTAGTTGAGTTTAAGGACCTACTAGGATTTTAAGTCTTTAAAAGGCTTATTTGGGTTGTGATGGAGGCATCACCCACGACTCCCTCTGGCTCGGGTCGTCATCACACCCCGGAGTTGTGTGAGCTCGGGCATCACTCTATATGGGCCCAATTATCCATTTTGAGCTTTTCTATTTGAGTCATTTGATGTATTATCCCTTTTATTTGAGTCATTTCCCTAGGTCTTTAGTTTATTTCTTTATGTTGAGTCATTATCCCCTTGGTTGGCTTATTGGACTGCTTTTGTCATTACATGTAAAGCCATGGGCAGTTTGGTCATGTAAAAGGTTGGGCCCCTATAAATAGGACCCTAACCCCATTTGAGGAAGCTAATGAAAGTGGTCTATTTTGATTTCAGAATTCAAATTTCTAATAGAGTGAATCCTTTAGTGAGGGTGAGAAGCCCATGGAGAGAATCCTCCCCACTCCCTCTCTCTTTCTCTCTCTCTAGGGGGCGGACCCCCCTCTCTCTCCTCCTCCTTTGGCCGCCCACTCTCTCTCCACCCCACATGCCCATGTCAGCTCCACATCAGCCCTAGCCCTGCCACCTAAGATGCCACCTCAACCACCTTTTCACTTCCCTAGGTGCATTCATTCCCTCCCACCAATTCCCACCAAATCTCTTCCCCTCCCTAGGAGAATCTTGGCCTTCCCAACACCACCCTCCCTCTCCCCCATACAGCCCACCAACTCCCACGGGAGATTTGAAAATTTTCCCTCCTTTCTCACCTCCCCCATACCCTAGGACGCCTCCCCAAAGGGAGCCCCTTGTTCTGGCCGCCCCATCCCCTCTCCCTCCTCCATCACCCTAGCACATCCTCCACCTTCCCTCCACCTCCACCTAGTGCAGGGAACAACCCCCTCCCCCTTGTGTCCCTCCCCTTCTCAGCACCTCCAGCCCCACTCAGCTCCACCACACCTCCCCTCATGTCCCCTCCTACCTTTCCACCATCTCCCTTTACCTTTCAGCACCACCCCCACCCCATCTTATGTCCACTTGGAGCTGCACCGGCGGATCTGCTCACTGTTGAGAACCTTATAGAGAAGCAGCAACTTTCAAAGCCGGCCACGACTTCATCCCAGCGCTCCAGGACGCGCAAGAGGCATCGTCGAAAGCGTCTCCCAGTCCTCTTTGTAACGGTGGTAGTCTCGACCCTATCTGAACTCGTGGCTGCCTGGATGAGCCGTCATCGCCGGACTGCACATCATCTCCCTGGCAATCATCTAGAGGCACATTGCAGAGGCTCCCACGGCCATCCAACTAAAGTTCTTGAAGCGCAACTTGGCTGAGAACTTCTACTACACGTCTCCTTCCAGTACCATGAAGCGGCTCTCCATTTGGACCCCGGACCAGTGAGTTCCTAATTTTCTCCCTCAGGTGTGCTGATCAGTTCTCTCTGGAACTGATTTGACACCCAGGCACTGTTCGAGTCCTCGCCATCTGCTCCGACCTCCTCCGACATCCCCGCAGGTCTCTATTCGAAGAGAGTTCGACCAAAAATCTAACGACTCCAGCCTCGCCTGAATCAGAGCTTGGGAGCATCTGTGCTGGCCTCGCCTTCCTGCTGCAGTGACCCAGAAGCTACTAGAACCAGAAGCCTGCAACCCTGTTCACGTCTCTACCCCGACCACCGCCGTCAACCAGAAAATCCCTAAAAATTTGGGCGTCTTCCTGGGCCAACCCAGGAGGTTTTTCCATGAGTTTCGTTGCCAACAGAGTTTGGGGGAGTCCACAACGGAGCCAACACTGACTGTCTATCCTCTATTCCAGAGAGTGGGCAGGACCGACGACCTCCTTTCAATTAGTTCCTAGCTTAACTTTCCCCTCCCCGCCTGGCCGGCTTACAACCCCTCCCTATGGGAGGTCATGTTTGAATGTAAACTTGGCTTCCCCTTCCCCTGTTCAACTATAGTGCCCCAGAATTTATATAAATAATTTTTGGATTATAAATGAATTTCTTGGAATTTATTAGGAATTTATAAGGGCTAAATAGATTAATAAATGAATTATTGAACTAATAAATCGGTTATAAGGCCCAATGGTGTTAAATAACTAGCCTAGCCTATTCAATTAAGACTCAAAAGGGTTAAAGACCAAGCCCATTAAGTTTGGCCCATATTCTAGAAGGTTATTTAGCCTATCCACGAATTTTAAAGATAAATACTCCTTTACATAGGTAATTAGAAGGATAAACGAATAAAAGAGTTTTATTAAATTGAAACTCTGCACACGTTTGGTGCAACGGTCTATCGGGCGACCGCTACAGCATGTAACGCACTATACCTGATGCGTTACACCCTGTCAGTTCTGTAAATGGAAGAACTTATAAAAAGATTGGATCTTTGGGATCCTATCTGCAAGAGACCTAATTAGGAGAACATGTAAGGATACCATAGACTCTTAGGGATCAGGTTTTGGCAAATTAAGGACTCTAGAATCGATCTAATCTTCAAACCCTAGCCAAAACCCTATAAATAGGACCCAGTTCTGAATTGAGCGACCCTTACTTTTGGCTCGTGAAGAATCAAGGTAAGGAGATAGAATTTCGAGTAGGTTCTTTAGAACTTTTTGTTTATAATACATTAGACTAATATCTCTCCAAATTTCATGCTAGGAGATAAACCAACCAAGGAGATTGAAGCTTCCAAAGTTGTTGGTCGGACCTTAGCAACCCAGGAAACGGAACTCAAGTCCCCTGAAGATCAAGAGATTAGGATGTCTAAACGAGGTAATTAGAGTTTAATCCTTTAGAACTTTTTATTCCCCTTAATTTCAACTTCTTACCCTCAAAATTTCACATCCTTAGGTCAAGAGACTTAGGAGCTAGAACAGCGTGAAGTTGCTGGAAACTCACTGGAAAGGGAGAACTAGGGCACGTCTTTCTGACTCAAATTAGAAGTTTAAAGCCCAGTTAAGCGGTATGTTATCTCATGATTGGCAAAAACATCTTGTTAAGGATAAACGCTCTCTGATTATGTTTGATTTCATGCACTATAGATCATGGATTTCATGTTTTAGTAGAGTCATGCATACATGTATATTCTTAGCCTTAATTAGTTAAAAAGGAACTTTCTTGTCAAATTCACAGAAACCCATGCATGCTATTTGTTTAGCCTTCATTTTATCGTGTGGAAGTTTATATATGATTTCTAGACATGATGTAAGTTGAAACCTTAGGTCTTTTTATCTATTTGCTGTCAGCACAAGTTCTGACGGACTAGGGTAGGACCGTCACAACACTGTAACGGCCTTACGATAAGCCGTCACACCCTCTATTGCATTTTAGTTGCTCTGTTGTCTCTGACGCACCATAACAGGAGCGTTACACTACAGTAACGGCCCCTCGTTAAACCGCCACAGGTACTGTGATGCGCTCTTGTTAGACCGTCAGACCCCTATGCTCTATGAACCCGAGCCAGAATGATAACCAGTTAAGTTTACTTATAAATATGCTAAGATAGCTAAGTTTGGACCTGTTATCATGACTTTAAGTTTAGTTACTGATTCATAATAGAAATTGCATGATTAAGGTATCTTAAGTATTTTAAGTTATGTTAGTTCATGTGTCAAAATTCTATAGCTTTGTATCCTAAATCATGATTTTCAATGAGGTATTGACGGAGTTTTATCTTGGTTTCAAGATTGCTACACATTCTCTCTCTATCAGTAGAGTCATTTTCTTGAACATGAGGACCTCTTTATTGGATATTTCTTTCAATGGACTAGGAAATCTTATTTCAAGACCTCTGTAATTCTCTGCGAGCTTGGAATTCCGACTAGGACGCCGAGTTGGTTGTACCATGAAAGCCCAATCATTAGAAAACACTATCGATGGTTTCTGGTTTCTGGATATGTAACGGATCAATGTTGGACCGTCAGGCTAATCTAACGGCCCAATAAACGACCATCACATTGTAGTGAGTCTAATTTCTTGGTTCTGGATTCAGATCATTGTAACAGCCCAATACTGGAGCGTCATGTGAATGTAACGGCCCAGTACAAGAGCGTCACAATGCTTGAGCTAGTTAACCCAAGGTTTGACCCAAGGGTTGATATTCTAAGTTCCTAGATGGCTTGATAATGGTCTAGGACTTGTCATAATGATCAAGAAACTTAATATAATGAATGGAAGTTACAGAAATATACCGTTATGCTGCCGATTTGTTTCCATAAGCATAACTTTGTCTTAATTCATTCTTGATCTCTCATAGTCAAAATTGAAGCATTCATTTATTGATTATTGTTATCATGAGCTTATTGAATTTACTACATTCTTGGCCATATTTTATTGTTACATGCGTGGAAATAGCTTGATTTATACTTGAAGATGCAATCGAGCACTGATTGTGTTCAAGGGCTCTATGCTAGTCCCCTCGGCTGATTGCCGGAAACATACTATTATAAACCATGGGGTATGATGCTACTGGCGTCGCATTGCGCTGGGAGTACTATCTCTATAAATAAGTGAAAATCCACTATACAGCATGATTGATACTTGTACATGACTTTCTTTCTTGATTGTTTGATATTCCATAGAAATTCACGAAGTACTTTCTCATAAGCAAAAGATGCTGGAGTGATAATTATGTGACTTGCTAGTACATTCTTGATACATTCTTGTTCATGAAAGGCCATATCATGTTCTTGTGACATTCTTGCTAGTTCATACTTGCTCTCATTCTATCTTAAATGATTATCTTTGTTACTTTGGTTATTCGCATGATTGATCGCGTTCGCATGATTTTACCTTAATTCTTTAGAGCAAAAATGTTAATTACTTTAATAGTGCTAATCATGTTGATGCGAAGATACCTACTGGGCAAGTGTGCTCATTACCTATTTCTAATCTTTTTCAGGAGATGGAAGTGATACGAATTCGGATTCGAGTTATACAAGTAGCGGGTCCGAGAGCGAATGAAAGTCATATCAAATTGAGAATGAAGACTTAGGAAAGTCTACATTTTTTAGATCGAGTCTATGTAATTTTCCTATTTCTTGAGTCTGATAGATTGGAAGAAGATGAGAGTCATTGTTTTTGAATATTTGATTATCAATGAAATAAAGTTGGAGTTTGAGTAATTATTGTGTGATTGCATTCTTATGTGTGATTGCCTTGCGCTCTGATCGTTCTTGCTTGCAAGAGACTGACCATGCCGGCTGTTCGCGTTCCTCGAGCGAGTCTTCCGCTGTAATAAAGGCTCGGGGCGTGCCAGTTAAGTTGGTATCAGAGCCTAAGTCTCAGGACTTAGGGAGAAGAGTCATGTCATAGGATTATTCCAAGGTTTAAGGACCCCTACCTATAAACTAAGGAAGAAATTTCCCATACCCATGTAAGAATTGGGTAGAGCCCGGGATAAGATAGTTAATTAGCTTTAAGATTTATTTTCTTCCAATTTCACGAGAAATAATAAGTTATTATATTTCTCTTGTGTACCTTATTATTACCATAGCTCATCGCGTAGATTAGAATGGCATGCAACAAACAGTTGCCGGCCTTACTCAGGCATTACAAACCATGGCGACAGCTAGCGCAAGGGCAAGGGCTAGCGACTTACATCATAATTTCTGAAGTTTAAACCCTCTGCATTTCTATGGGTCTTTTAATTTGGACGAAGCAGAGAACTGGATTGATGAGATGAACCATATATTTGACGTCATCCAATGCACCAATCAAGAGAAGGTGCGTCTTGCAACTTTCCAACTCAACAGGGATGCCCGTACATGGTGGAAGTCGGTTCCGGCACCTCCGGCTGATGCACCTCATACATGGTATGGTTTTCTCACCTTGTTCCGTGCCAAGTATTTTTCTGAGCACGTAAAGGAACAAAAGGCTATGGAGTTTGCCTCTCTTTGACAAGGAATGATGACTGTTGCAGAATATGAACTACAATTCTCAAGGCTAGCACCTTATGCACCGCACCTAATCAGTACCGATCTATTAAAGGCTAATCAGTTTATGGACGGGTTACGTCCCGGTTTTATTTAGCCGCTAGGAACCCAAAATATCCGTACCTATGCGGAGATGGTTCAGTGGGCATATTTATGTGAAAGAACCTTAGAGAAGGTTGAGAAATTGAAGGGGAAAGGAGAAGAGTCCAACCGACGATCTAATCGGCGTTATAAGAAAGAAAGGTTCAGTATCATGGAGCCTCACAAAAACCGTGATAATAAGAAGTGATCCAGGAGTGGGAACGGTGGAAGTTCCCAGAAGAATAAGAAGATGAAGGAGGAGGAGCAAGTCGCCACAGCTTTCACTTTTTGTGAAAAATTCGGCCATTCGGCTGAAGAATGCTGGAAGTGCCTTGGCGCTTGTTTACGTTGTGGAAGCAGGGAGCATTGCATGCCATATTGCCCCCTTATGAAAGACCAGTCATCTGGTGAAGGACGTAGGAGGCAGGCTCGCCTCAATGCCATTTTAAGAAGAAGAGGAGGCACCTAGGGACGATGGACTTATAGAAGGTACTCTTCAAATTTACTCTCGTCCTGCATTTGTGCTATTTGATACTGGTGCCTCTCATTCTTTTATCTCCACTACTTTTACAAAAATATTATCAATTGCATCAGTTCCCTTACCTTCAGATCTTGCTATTACCACACCCATAGGTTCTGGAACAAAGCTTACCGACTATTATCCGGATAGCGAAGTGATAGTAGAGGGTCACAATCTCCCCGCAAATTTAGTATGCCTAAACATGAAAGGTTATGATGCCATTTTAGGGGTAGATTGGCTTGTAGATCATGATGTTTATATCAACTGCCGAAATAGGATTATATCCTTTCGAAAACCCAGTCTTCTAAGATTTTCTTTCCTTGGCATCAAATACAAGAAACACCCCACTATCATATCTTCTCTTCACGCTTGCAAATTTATTTCGCAAGGATGTGAAGCTTTTCTTGCTTCTGTCATTGCTACGGAATCTAAGGAAATTATCGTAGCAGATATCCCTATTGTAAATGAGTTCCCAGATGTATTCCCATCTGAATTACCCAGTTTACCGCCCAAAAGGGAAGTAAACTTCACTATTGAACTCATTCCAGGAGCAGCACCTATTTCTATAGCCCCTTACAGGATGTCCCCCATAGAT
Source organism: Amorphophallus konjac (assembly GCA_022559845.1). Lineage (NCBI taxonomy): Eukaryota > Viridiplantae > Streptophyta > Magnoliopsida > Alismatales > Araceae > Amorphophallus > Amorphophallus konjac. The sequence continues at coordinate 146,981,121 of CM040124.1, forward strand.
CTCAAGGAACTAAAGAAGCAGTTGCAGGAACTTCTAGATAAGGGCTTCATTAGACCTAGCACATCCCCTTAGGGTGCGCCGGTTCTATTTGTCAAGAAGAAGGATGGTTCTCTCAGGCTATACATCGACTACCGGCGACTAAATCAACTTACAATCAAAAACAAGTATCCGTTGTCGCGTATTGATGAGCTCTTCGATCAACTTTCGGGAGCAGAGTATTTCTCCAAGATTGACCTTAGATTAGGATATCATCAGCTTAGAATTAAAGAAGAAGACATCTATAAATCGGCTTTTCGGAGTCGTTATAGCCACTATGAATTCATGGTAATGCCGTTCGGGTTAACAAACACCCCAGCAGCGTTTATGCAACTCATGAACAGTGTTTTTCAACCATATATGGACCAATTCATTGTCGTCTTCATCGATGACATCTTGATATATTTCAAGACAAAGGAAGAACATGAAGAACATTTGAGGATAGCTTTGCAAACACTTAGGGAACATAAACTTTATGCAAAGCTTAACAAATGTGAATTCTGGCTCAAGGAAGTTTCATTCCTAGGCCACATTATTTCTAAGGAAGGTATCATTGTGGATCCTTCGAATGTGGAAGTTGTCAGAAATTGGAGCCGGCCAACGACTGTATCAGAAGTGAGAAGCTTTTTGGGTCTAGCTGGTTACTATAGGAGGTTCATTAAGGACTTCTCAAAGATTGTAGTTCCTTTCACTAGACTCACAAGAAAAGAAAATCCTTTTGTCTGGTCAGAGGAATGTGAAAAGAGTTTTCAAACGCTTAAGAATCATCTTACTACAGCTCCTATTCTATCACTACCAATGGAAGGTGGTGGATTCGAAGTATATACAGATGTGTCTGGTATTGGCTTAGGATGTGTCCTCATGCAGAATGAAAAGGTAATATGCTATTCTTCAAGACAATTGAAACGTCACGAGGAAAATTATCCCGTGCATGATTTAGAACTAGCAGCTGTTATCTTCGCCTTGAAAATTTGGCGTCATTATCTCTATGGAGAGAAATTCACGGTCTATTCGGACCACAAAAGCTTAAAATACTTATTTTCTCAAAAGGAGTTAAATATGAGGCAGAGGAGATGGTTAGAATATCTTAAGGACTTTGATTTTGCTGTTCAATATCATCCTGGCAAGGCGAATGCTGTAGCAGATGCACTCAGTAGGAAACCAATGGGAATGCTATCAAGTCTTTTGATTAGTATGACTAACCTTATTCCTCAATTTGCTCAGTTAAACATAGATATTGACATGAAGAAAGAGAATTGTTTCATAGCTAATATACGAGCTCAACCTACATTGATAGAGGATCTGGCCAAGCTGCAAAATGATGATCCCGCATTACTGGAAATTAAAGCCAATATTGAACAAAGGCCAGATTTCTCTATTACCAGTGACGAAAGATTGTTATTCAAGGGCCGAGTATGTGTACCGGATCATGAAGATGCGAAGAAATTGATCTTAGAAGAAGCACATAATTCCAAGTACACCATTCACCCATATGGTACAAATATGTATCAAGATCTAAAAAGAAATTTTTGGTGGCCCAATATGAAAAGAGAAATAGCTGATTTCGTGTCCCGTTGTCTCACTTGCCAACAAGTAAAGGCAGAGCATTTTAGGCCCGCAGGTAAATTACATCCCTTGAATATTCCCGAATGGAAATGGGAAAGTATAGGGATGGATTTCATCATGGGTTTACCTAAGACCAGAGGAGGACACGATGGTATATGGTTAATCATAGACCGATTGACTAAATCTGCACATTTCATACCAATCAAAAGTCGATGGTCTGTGGACATTGTAGCAGCAATATACATAAAAGAAATTGTCAAATTACATGGTGTCCCTATCACTATTGTATCTGATAGAGATCCTCGATTTAAATCACATTTTTGGAAGGGTCTACAAAACTCACTAGGGACTAGATTAAATTTTAGTACAGCATTTCACCCACAAACGGATGGTCAAACTGAAAGAACAAATCAAGTAGTAGAAGATATGCTCAGGGCTTGTGCTATCGATTTTGGAGGAAGTTGACATGATCACTTGCCTCTGGTAGAGTTTGCATATAACAACAGTTATCAAGCTAGCATACAAATGGCACCATTTGAAGCGTTATATGGGAAAAGCTGTAGATCACCAATATGTTGGAACGAACTAGGGGAAAAGCAATTCCTAGGCCCCGACATTATCAGTGATTCTTTAGAGAAGGTTAAGCTCATTCGAGAAAGACTACATATGGCACAAGATAGGAAAAAGTCTTATGCTGATAATCGAAGGCGCGACTTGGAGTTTCAGGTTGGAGATCATGTGTATCTAAAAGTTTCTCCGGGTCGTGGTATTCGAAGATTTGGCATTAAAGGAAAGCTAACTCAAAGATTCGTTGGCCCATTTGAAATTCTTGAAAGGATCGGTGAAGTGGCTTATAGACTGGCTTTATCTCCACAATTAGTAGGAGTTCATGACGTATTTCACATCTCTATGCAAAAAAAGGATGTATATGATCCTGACCATGTTATCACTTATGATAAATTGGAGATTCAGAAGGACATGACGTACGAGCAAACACCAATAAAGATCTTGGAACGTGAGATACGTCAACTAAGGAATAAAGTTATTCTTATGGTCAAGATACAATAGAAGAAAACATGGCTATATAAAGCAACATGGGAAACCGAAGAAGCTATGAGGAAGAAATTCCCATAATTATTCAACTGTAAGTACACTCTCCACAATCCATATATTAAATTTGGGGACCAAATTCTTTTTAAGTGGGGGAGGGTGTAGTGCCCCAGAATTTATATAAATAATTTTTGGATTATAAATGGAATTTCCTAGAATTTATTAGGAATTTATAAGGGCTAAATAGAGTAATAAAGGAATTATTGAACTAATAAATGGGTTATAAGGCCCAATGGTGTTAAATAATTAGCCTAGCCTATTCAATTAAGACTCAAAAGGGTTAAAGACCAAGCCCATTAAGTTTAGCCCATATTCTAGAAGGTTATTTAGCCTATCCACGAATTTTAAAGATAAATACTCTTTTATATAGATAATTAGAAGGATAAATGAATAAAAGAGTTTTATTAAATTGAAACTCTGCACACGTTTGGTGTAACGGTCTATCGGGCGACCGCTACAGCATGTAACGCACTAGACCTGATGCGTTACACCCTGTCAGTTCCGAGAATGGAAGAACTTGCAAAAAGATTGGATCTTCGGGATCCTATTTGTAAGAGACCTAATTAGGAGAACATGTAAGGATATCAGGGACTCTTAGCAATCTAGTTTTGGCAAATTAAGGACTCTAGAATCGATCTAATCTTCAAACCCTAGCCAAAACCCTATAAATAGGACCCAGTTCTGAATTGAGCGACCCTTACTTTTCGCTCGTGAAGAATCAATGTAAGGAGATATAATTTCGAGTATGTTCTTTAGAACTTTTTGTTTATAATATATTAGACTAATATCTCTCCAAATTTCGTGCTATGAGATCAACCAACCAAGGAGATTGAAGCTTCCAAAGTTGCTAGTCGGACCTTAGCAACCTAGGAAACTGAACGCAAGTCCTCTGAAGATCAAGAGATTAGGACGTCTAAACGAGGTAATTAGAGTTCAATCCTTTAGAACTTTTTGTTCCCCTTAGTTTCATGTTATTACTCTCAAAATTTCACGTCCTTAGGTCAAGAGGCTGAGGAGCTAGAACATCGCGAAGTTGCTGGAAACTCACTGAAAAGGGAGAACTAGGGCACGTCTTTCAGACTCAAATTAGAAGTTTAAAGCCCAGTTAAGCGGTAGGTTATGTCATGATTGAAAAAAATATCTTGTTAAGGATAAAAGCCATCTGATTGTGTTTGATTTCATGCACTATAGATCATGGATTTCATGTTTTAGTAGAGTCATGCATACATGTATATTCTTAGCCTTAATTAAGTTAAAAAGGAACTTTCTTGTCAAATTCACAGAAACCCATGCATGCTATTTATTTAGCCTTCGTTTTATCATGTGGAAGTTTATATATGATTTCCAGACATGATGTAAGTTGAAACCTTAGGTCTTTTTATCTATTTACTATCAACAGAAGCTCTAACGGACTAGCGTAGGACCGTCACAACACTGTAACGGTCTTACAATAAGCCGCCACACTCTCTATTGCATTTTAGTTGCTCTGTTGTCTCTGACGCACCATAACAGGAGCGTTACACTACTGTAACGGCCCCTCGATAAACCGTCACAAGTACTGTGACGCGCTCTTGTTAGACCGTCAGACCCCTGTGCTCTGTGAATCCGAGGTAGAATGGTAACCAGTTAAGTTTACTTATAAATATGCTTAGATAGCTAAGTTTGGACCTGTTATCATGACTTTAAGTTTAGTTACTATTTCATAATAGAAATTGCATGATTAAGGTATCTTAAGTATTTTAAGTTATGTTAGTTTCATGTGTCAAAATTCTATAGCTTTGTATCCTAAATCATGATTTTTAATGATGTATTGATGAAGTTTTATCTTGGTTTCAAGATTGCTACACATTCTCTCTCTATCAATAGAGTCATTTTCTTTAAGTACATGGCGCATATTCTGATATGTTGTCCATTAGTTTACACTTGTGCACTATAGGAACATTATCTTGAACATGAGGACCTCTCTATTGGATATTCCTTCCAATAGACAAGGAAATCTTATTTCAAGGCCTCCGTAATTCTCTGCGAGCCTGGGATTCCCACTAGGACGCCGAGTTGGTTGTACCATGAAAGCCCAATCATTAGAAAACACTATCGATAGTTTCTGGTTTCTGGATATGTAACGGATCAATGTTGGACCGTCAGGCTAATCTAACGGCCCAATAAACGACCGTCACATTGTAGTGAGTCCAATTTCTTGGTTCTGGATTCAGATCATTGTAACGGCCCAATACTAGAGCGTCACGTGAATGTAACGGCCCAGTACAAGACCGTCACAATGCTTGAGCTAGTTAACCCAAGGGTTGATATTCTAAGTTCCTAGATGGCTTGATAATGGTCTAGGACTTGTCATAATGATCAAGAAACTTAAAATAATGAATGGAAGTTAAAGAAATGTAACGTTATGCTGCCGATTTATTTCCATAAGTATAACATTGTCTTAATTCATTCTTGATCAATCATAGTCTAAATTGAAGCGTTCATTTATTGATTATTGTTATCATGAGCTTATTGAATTTACTACATTCTTATCCATACTTTATTGTTACATGCATGGAAATAGTTTGATTTATACTTGAAGATGCAATCGAGCACTGATTGTGTTCAAGGGCTCTATGCTAGTCCCCTCGGCTGATTTTCGGAAACATACTATTATAAACCATGGGATATGATGCTACTGGCGTCGCATTGCGCTAGGAGTACTTTCTCTATAAATAAGTGAAAATCCACGATACAACATGATTGATACTTGTACATGACTTTCTTGCTTGATTGCTTGATATTCCATAGAAATTCATGAAGTACTTGCTCATAAGTAAAAGATGCTGGAGTGATGATTATGTGGCTTGCTAGTACATTCTTGACACATTCTTGTTCATGAAAGGCCATATCATGTTCTTGTGACATTCTTGCTAGTTCATACTTGCTCTCATTCTATCTTAAACGATTATCTTTGTTACTTTGGTTATTCGCATGATTGATCACGTTCGCATGATTTTACCTAAATTCTTTAGAGCAAAAATGTTAATTACTTTAATAGTGCTAATCATGTTGATGCGAAGATACCTACTGGACAAGCGTGCTCATTACCTATTTCTAATCTTTTTCAGGAGATGGAAGTGATACGAATTCGGATTCGAGTTATACAAGTAGCGGGTCTAAGAGCGAATGAAAGTCATATCAAATTGAGAGTGAAGACTTAGGAAAGTCTACATTGTTAGATCGAGTCTATGTAATTTTCCTATTTCTTGAGTCTGATAGATTGGAAGAAGATGAGAGTCATTGTATTTGAATATTTGATTATCAATGAAATAAAGTTCGAGTTTGAGTAATTATTGTGCGATTGCATTCTTATGTCTGATTGCCTTGCGCTCTGATCGTTCTTGCTTGTAAGAGGCTTACCATGCCGGCTGTTCGTGTTCCTCGAGCGAGTCTTCCACTATAATAAAGGCTCAGGGCATGACATCAACCCCCTTGCATGGGGAGTAGTGGTGTAATCTCTTAAACAGGTTGAAGCTTCACCGGCACAGCATGTGGGGAACCCACGCTTCCCCGCTCGCCCACGTCTCCTGATGGGACCAATTTCTTCAAACCAGTCGAGTAAGTGCTCTACCCCTTGCATCCCCTTAGTGCTTGTTTGTCCAATATTAGCTCATAACTCCGCTGGTCAGGAAGAGTGAGCGCCCGGTCCCGTGAGCATCATTACTTTAGAGTGAACGCCGTGGAGAGATAGTGTGACCCGTGCCGTCAACATCTAGTCTGCCCCATTGAATTGTGCCTCCATACCCTTGAGAAGAACCTTGGCCTTGCTGGCCCTCTACCAGCAAGGGTCCAGCTCTCACAACCTCGACTCGACATCACCGAGTTACCCCAGGTTTTGGGTGAGTGTCGGGTGAGTGGCCGCCGATATCGGTCCGTTTCTCTTGCAAATTGTGCTTGCTTGTTAAGGTCCAAGGTGCATCGGTATTGTGGCTATCACCCCCCAAGGTGGTGTCACATCATTTGGTATCAGAGAAAGTTTAGACTTGTCTCTATCAAGTCAAGTCCTAGGGCCTTTGCATTGAGTCAGCCGTACATCAAGTCTTTCCCCTCCCTTGCATATCCACCCGTAGTGGAGCCGTTTATCGACCCGACCCTTCCTCTTCGGTTCCCCCATGGATCCTAATCCCCAAATCAACCAAGATGCCCATAGGGAGGAACCCCAAGGCCAAATGGACCAGGTGGAAGCTGCCGTTGCCACCATCCTTGCCCAACTAGAGTCCCTTTCCACTCGACTTGCTCGGCTAGAAGAGAATGAGCCCCACCCAAGGAACATTGATCCAAGAGCTCACCCTCCACCTGCTGAAATTGAAAGGGAGGAACTGAATGCTGACCCTTACCATGACTATGAGAGGCCATGCCACTGTCCACATAATGAAAGGCGTCCACGGGACGACCCGGATGACCATTTCTTAAGAACGATCAAGGTAGAAGTCCCAGACTTTGACGGTTCCCATGAACCAAGTGCCTACTTAGAATGGGAGACCGCCATGGACCAATACTTTGAATGGTACCCTATGTCCAATCAAAGGAGAGTGAGATTGGCTAAGATGCACCTCACCAAATTAGCCAAGTCTTATTGGCTAAACCAGGAGGGATTAAGAAGGGTTATGCGGGAACAGCCTATTGACACTTGGGAAGGCATGAAGAATCAACTTAGGAATAAGTACGTACCCCTATCCTACCACCAAATGCTCTTAGATGAGTGGCAAAGCCTCACCCATAAAAGGGAAGATCTTGGTTGAATACATTGAAAAATTTGACTCCTATATTTTAAAGTGTGGAGTTCACAAGGACCCGGCCGTCACCCTATCTCAATTTAGGAATGGGCTCCAAAACCACATCAAGAGAGAACTCTTCATGAGAGATGTCGACAACCTTGAACAAGCCTACCAAATAGCTCAGGATGTTGAAAGATTCTCTAGGATCCCTAGGTTTGCTCCTCCCCGAACGACCGATCCCAAAAACATGGGGCCCCGAACCAATCCGCCCCCCCATGAAGCCCCCTAGCCCAAGTGGGAATGCCCCATTACAGCCTTACAATCCCCCTCCCACCATCACTCCAACCAAGGCCGCCCCTAGCCATCCTCCTCTACGGAGGGAAGAGAGTTCCAAGGGTCCAAGTGTAGGAGGGACCACCCCGGGTAGTGGGCGCCAACAATGCTATAGATGTCAAGGGTTTGGACACTTCGCGGGGCAATGCCCATCTAGAGGGTTGTCTAGTTTGCTAGTTGAGGAAGAAGCTCCCCCACCCCAAGGGGAATTACTTGAAAGCATGATTGAGGTCCATGAAGCCTCACTAGATTGGGAGGAAGAGTACAAGGCCCAATACCATGAGTCGGGTCTAGACCACACCATGACATCAACCGACTCCCATCTAGGAGTGATTAGATGTACCCTCACCAAACCCCAAGAGGAGGACTGGCGTCGAACCCCAATCTTTCACACCTTTGTTACGATACGGGGTCATGTGAGAAAAGTGATCCTAGATAATAGAAGTTGTGTCAATGCGGTGTCCCCTGGCACCGTTAAACTCCTTGGCCTTACCATCACTCCCCACCCTAGCCCATACCGGGTCTCTTGGATCAACAACACTTCTATCCCGGTCAACACTCGCTGCCTTGTGCCCCTAACCTTCTCTTCCTACCATGGCCAAATATGGTGTGATATTATCCCCATGGAAGTACGTAGCATCCTACTAGGGAGGCCTTGGCTTTATGGTGTGGATGCCACCATCTTCGATAGACCCAACACATGCACCTTTGAACATGAGGGAAAGACTATCCGTCTTAACCCCTCCCCACCTCGTCCCATGCCTTAGAGGGACACACTCCCTCAAGGACATCACCCCACTACACCCCAAGCCTCGGGGAACTCCACCCCTCTAACATAACAAAATCCCAACCAAGGTATGACTTCGGGGTTGACCAACGGTCTTCATCTCATCACCAAAAGAGAGCTTGAGGGGGAGATAGCTCAAGGGACACCTTTATGGGCAGTGGTCATTTGCCTAAGAGAGCCCACCCCCTCCAACCCCCATCCCATAGAAGTCCGGCATCTCCTAGAAGAGTTTCATGCTGTGTTCCCGGAGGAGCTCCCGGACCAACTTCCTCCCATGCGTGATGTACAACATGGAATTGATCTAGTTCCGGGAGCCACCCTTCTAAACCTTCCTCATTATCTTCTCAATCCCATGGAACATGCCGAACTTCGGAGGCAAATAGAGGAACTCATTAGGAAGGGTTTCATCCGCATTAGCAAAAGTCCTTGTGCCGTCCCGGCCCTTCTCACCCCCAAGAAGGATGGATCATGGCGGATGTGTGTTGATAGTCAGGCCATTAATAAAATCACCGTCAAGTATAGGTTCCCCATACCTAGGCTTGATGACATGCTCGACATGCTAGCTGGAGCCACTATCTTCTCAAAAATTGATCTTAAAAGTGGCAATCATCAAGTGAGAATTAGACCCGGAGATGAGTGGAAAATGGCCTTCAAAACCAAAGATGGCCTTTATGAGTGGCTAGTCATGCCCTTCGGGCTCTCTAATGCCCCAAGCAGTTTCATGCGTCTTATGACGGAGGTACTTAGGCCTTACATTGGGGTCTTCCTAGTGGTCTATTTTGACTACATCCTCATATATAGTCAGTCCCGAGAGTCACCTAGACCACCGTAGGCAAGTTTGCACCGTCCTACGGCATGAGAGCCTATTTGCCAACCTAGGAAAGTGTCACTTCATGACCACGCCCATCACCTTCCTAAAATTTGTGGTGTCTACCAAGGGTGTCTCCATGGACCCCTAGAAAGTCCAAGCTATTCTTGATTGGCCGAAACCCCACACCCTCCATGAGGTCCGAAGCTTCCACGGGTTGGCCACATTCTATAGGAGGTTTATCTAGGGATTCAACACCATTACCACCCCCATCACTGATTGTCTCAAAAAGAGGACCTTTGTGTGGACCAAACCAGCCTCTAAAGCCTTTCAAGAGCTTAAGGAGAAGATAACTCAAGCCCCAGTCCTATGCCTACCCGACTTCTCCAAAGTCTTCAAAGTCACATGTGATGCATCCGGGATAGGGATAGGAGGGATCCTTAGTCAAGAGGGGCACCCAGTGGCCTTTTTCAGTGAGAAGCTAGGTGTTGCTAGGATAAGATACTCCACTTATGATAAGGAGTTCTATGTCGTGGTTCAGTCCCTTCGACATTGGAGGCACTACTTGTTGTCCAAAGAATTTGTCATCTTTTCCGACCATGAGGCCCTAAAATACCTCAACTCCCAGCAAAAGTTGAATGCTCGACATGCCCACTGGGTTGAGTACATCCAATCCTACACCTTTGTGATCAAGCATAAGGCGGGGAGTGAGAACCACGCAGCGGATGCACTCAGTAGGAGGATCTCTTTGTTGTCCACTATCCATGTGGTGGTTACCGGGTTTGAGAGGTTCAAGGATGAGTACCCTGGCTGCCCTGACTTTGGACCCATCTATACCACCTTGACCACCCAGTCTAACAGGGAAAATGAGGGTTTTATCTTAGAGGATATGTTCATGTTCAAGGGGCCAAAACTTTGCATACCACGGACCTCACTCAGTGATTTCTTGGTTTGGGAATTACATGCGGGGGGACTAGCTGGGCACTTTGGGGTTCATAAAACCATTGCTCTAGTTGGGGGTCAATTCTTTTGGCCGAGTCTTAAGAGAGACGTGGCCAAGATAGTGGGCCAATGCTGCACATGCGCTTTGGCCAAACAGGTGAAGCAAAACACTGACCTTTATACCCCTCTCCCCATCCCCGACCGTCCATGGCAAGACTTAAGCATGGACTTTGTGTTAGGCCTACCCAGGACTCAAAGAAAACATGACTCGATCTTTGTGGTAGTTGACAGATTTTCTAAAATGGCCTATTTCATCCCATGCTCCTAAACCTCATATGCTTCCCATGTGACCAGGTTGTTCTTTGATGAGGTCGTTCGCCTTCATGGGTTACCCAAGACCATAGTCTCCGATAGGGATGTTATGTTCACCAGCTACTTTTGGAAGACCCTTTGGCACCTGATGGGTACCCTCCTCAAATTCTCCATAGCCTATCACCCTCAAACCGATGGCCAAACCGAAGTTGTCAATCGGAGTCTAGAGAACCTCCTTAGATGTCTTATCGAGGACCGTCTAGGGAATTGGGATATCATTCTACCTCAGGCTGAATTTGCATACAACAACTCTGTCAACAAGTCCATAGGGATGAGTCCATTCGAAGCTATGCATGGGTACAATCCAAGGAAACCTTCAGATCTCATTCCCCTTCCCCAACATGCTAGAGTGTCCATTTTAGCTGAGTCATTTGCCCAACACATTAGAGAGTTGCATGAAGAAATCCGTAAGCACATCAGCAAGAAGAATGAGATTTATAATAGGCTGGGTGACTCTCATCGACATTACCAAGAATTCCACGTGGGTGACTTTGTGATGGTGAGGACGGAGAGGCTCTCCCTGGGGGCCATCTCAAAATTAAGGCCTCGTGGGGCTGGTCCCTTCCAGGTTCTGAGGCGCATTGGCACTAATGCGTATGAGCTAGATCTTCCCAAGGAGTATGGAGTGAGCCCCACATTCAACATGACCGACCTAGTGCCATATAAGGGTCCCATGGTGGTACCCAGTGAGGATATTGAGCCCATTCCCCCTATTGAGAGAGCACCCACCCGTGAGAAGAGCCCACCAGCCAAGAGAGCCCAACGTGAGCGAATTGAGCGAATATTGGATGAACAAGTCACTGCCACCAGGAGCAAGGTGTATGAGCGTTATCTAGTCAGGTGGAAGGATTGGCCTCCTTCGGAGGATTCGTGGGTGAGTCGGGAAGATCTCCAGTAGCTGGATCCCGACCTTCTCGAGTAGTACCAAAACATGATGGACCCCTTCTCGATGGAGTCGAGCTCTTCGCAGCCCAGGGGATTTGATGGAGGCATCACCCACGACTCCCTCTGGCTCAGGTCATCATCACACCCTAGAGTTATGTGAGCTCGGGCATCACTCTATGTGGGACCAATTATCCATTTTGAGCTTTTCTATTTGAGTCATTTAATGTATTTTTCTTTTATTTGAGTCATTTCCCTAGGTATTTGGTTTATTTCTCTATGTTGAGTCATTATCCCCTTGGTTGGCTTATTGGATTGCTTTTGTCATTATATGTAAAGCCAGGGGCAGTTTAGTCATGTACAAGGTTAGGCCCCTATAAATAGCACCCCAACCCCATTTGAGGAAGCTAATTGATGTGAAACGACTTATGGAATGCAGCAAGTAGACAAATAACCCTCGGACTTATCCAACACAAGCACAATTCGCAAATTAGAGACTATCGTAGACGGTCGCTCACCGATGCACACGCTCAACCCAAGGTGACTCGGTGATGTCGAGTCGAGGGTGGTGGGACTAGAACCTTACTGGTAGAGGGCCAGCAAGGCTATGAATGTGTTCCCCCCCAAAGATATGGATGCCCGAAGTGATGGGCTGACCGAGTGCCACAAGGGACTCGGATCACTCTCTCCCTCCACGGTGGTCACTCGAAAGCGATGGTGCTTTAGGACCGGGCACTCTCTTACACTGCAGTGGAGAGTTGGCAGATATTAATTGAACAAGCACTAGGATATGAGCAAGGGTTGAGAGATTACCTTGCCGGTTTGAAGAAACCGACCCCAGTCGGAGACGTGGGCGAGCGGGGAAGTGTGGTTTACCCACACACTGCGTTGGTGAAGCTTCTTCCTATTTAAATGTTTACATGAACTACTTCTCATGCAGGAGGGTTGGACAAGGGGTGGGGAGTTGTGTGATTACAACAAGCACTACCTCCCGCAGGGAGGGGCTTTAAGCCGGCCAGGCGGGGTGGGGAATGCCGAAGTAGAAGAGAGCCCGCGGTTCTGTCCGCTCAGTCTTGGCAGGATAGGGGTTCGCTGCTGAAGCCATCACGGATCCGTCCGAAGTCAGAAGTGGGCGAGACTAGCACCAAAACGTCCTGGATTGGCCCAGGAAGGTTTCAAAATTTTTGGAGAATTTAGCGAGGTCACCGGAGGCTGAAGAAGGCTCTTGAACTGGACTCCTTGGTTCAGCTTCTATCAATTCCAGAATCAAAGGCGCTGGAAGATGTCCTCTCTCTGAGTGACTTCGAGCTCCAAAGGTAACGCAGCTTATATCAATACGACCGTGGGAGGGTCCTCTTTGAGTAGCAACCAGAAAGAACGCCATAAGAGGTCGGAGCATAGATCTAGGGCCTGTAGAGTGAAGGAGTGTCGGTCAAGCCATGGCTAGACTGATCTGCGCACCTAGGGGTGATTAAATGGAACGGGGAGCTCCGAACTCCGAACGATGCTCCGCTTGCTGCGTTGGATAGAGGACTGGTAGTATCTCATCCTGGTCAAATGGCACACCAAGCGGAACAGGGATGTGGCTGCAGGAGCCTTTGCACTATGGTTCTGATCTCCACCCGGATGCCAGACGCGCAGCCTGACGAGAACGATCTTCCTGGACAGCTCCGAACTCGGATTGAGGCGGGATCACCTTGCCTACGAAGATGACTTGAAGGTATTTACAGCAATATACGGTATGCTTTCTGGAATGTCGAGGTGGTGGCAGAGCAGACTCTGCAACTAGAGCCTTCAATACTGCCTGCGAACTAGCCTGAGCTGAATGGTAAACAGTGTAGAAAGGGGTGGGGATGGGCGAAGTTGCAACAAGGGGGAAGGGTCTAAGGGCTGTGGGAGGTGGAGGGGGATGCTAGGGGGTTGATGGAGGAGGTTGGGAGGTGAGGACGGCGGAGCTAGGAGGGCTGGAGTAGGTGGACATTGAGTAGGGTCGGCAGGGGGCGTAGCTGGCCAAGGTGGGCGGTGTAAGGCTGGCTTGGTCGACCAAACCAAAGGGGAGGATGGGGTGTGTGACCAGGGGAGGTTGGGGGAGAAGAAGAGGCTGGGGCACAGCCCTCAAGGGGTGGGGAACTCAATTGGGGCCTTGGGGAGGTGAAAGGGTGGCTTGGGAAGGGGAAAGATGGCTTGGAGAGAGTGAAGGGGTGCCTAGGAATACCAAAGGTTGCTTTGGTAGATGGGGAAGTAATGGGACAATTGAATGGAGTATGGGGAGGGGAGAGGAGCTTTAATGAATAGTTGAATGAAAATTTGAAATCCAGTTGAGTGTTCTTAGAGTGAGAAGCTCTTTCCCATTCCCCCTCTCTCCCCCCCTCTCTCTCTCTATCACTCCAAGAAGGGGGCGACCCTTTCTCTCTCTTCCCCCATCCCCAATTTTGAGAATTTTCGAAAACCATATCCCAAGTGAGGTGAGAAGCATTGCATGCTCTTCTCCGAGAAGGGGATGGGGTTAGAAGCCTCCCCCCGGATGAGATGCCCGGCTATCCACTGTTCATCTCCTTTCCACCGCCTTCCCTCTCACCACTCTCCCTTTCTCCACCATTGCCTTCCCCTCCCTTTCTCTTTCTTACAGCCACTCCCACAACGGCATCAGAAGTGAGAAGCTCATGGTTGCATCATCTCTGAGAAAGAGATGGGTGAGAAGCCCCAACCACGTCCTCCTACCCAGTACCGTTGTCACCATCCACCCAGCCTTGTCTGGCAACCCAACCCCCACCGTCCACCGCCTCCCATCTATCCTATCCCACCTTTCTGCCACCGTCCCTTCCACTGCCACTCCCAAAGCTTCCAGCATGGTCACCACAGCCCACCATGGTCGCCACAATTCAAAAAGCCAAGATTCCCATGCCACACAATCCCTGCCACCTCCTCACACTCCACGCAGTAGAGCCCCTCACTCGCTCCCCCCCTCACACCCACCGTCTGTTCCTATGCAGACCACCCCACCTCTACGTAACATGCCCTCCACACCCAGCCAACCCACACTCCTTTACTCCCATTTCCCTGTCCCTTTCCCAGGATCGCTGCCACACAAGCAAACAGCCACCCACTCCAAGCAAGCATTTGCCACCACTGGCATGCCCCTGTAGCGTCCGAGAACCTTGCCCAATCGTCTGCCGTCTGTCGACTCCGAGCAGGCCTCCGCTGGCACACCATCACTCCGCTGGCATGTCACCCATAGCTCGGGCACCCTCCTCCTCGGCGCCCCTCGCACCATAGCCGTGTCAAAGGCAACACTGGGACAGGCCAGCGACGACCCTCCCATCACCAGTGGGCAGCTTCACCACCGGTGGCCACGTCCCCGGCAACGACCAATAGCGGCGTCACCACCGCGGTCACCCCTCCACGCAGCACGCAGGACGCCACTGTCTTCACCAGCCCCTTCGAGCAGGCCAGGCATGGCGTCCCCACCCTTCCCCTGCCGAACACGGCACCAATGAACGCAGGGGCCCTGCCTCACCGGAGCTCCCCCGCTGCCAACCCCCTCCATCCCCTCTGAACGTGGCATCCTCTGGACGTCTTCTAGAGGAGAGGACTACCATTCCGAGAACGCCAGCAGCGTCTCCCTGCTCACCGGACTGGCGCCCACATCACTCCCACATCTCCGAACTGGGTCGATTTCTTCAAACCGACCAGGTAAGCTCTACCCCTTGCTCTCATTTCAGTGCTTGTTTATTCAATATCCGTAGAATTGCTCCGTTGGACGAAAAGAGAGCGCCCGACCCCGGAGCTCCCAGCTTACGTGTGGTCACCGTGGAATTGTAAGAGAGAGTGACATAGTGCCCCTTTGGCACCTAGCCAGCCCCTTGAGTGTGGGCACCGTACCCTAGGGAGGGCAACCCTAGCCCTGCTGGCCCTCCACCAGCAAGGGTCTTGCTCCACTACCTCTACTTGGCATCGCCGAGTCACCTCGGGAATCATGTGCGTAACAGTGGTTCAACAATTTACACAATTCTCCGATCTTGTTCGTTGTGTTTGGATGGTAGGTCCAAGGTTCCACGGCCTAGTTGTTGCATGCTCATAAGTGGTGTCACATCACTAATGAAAGTGGCCTATTTTGATTCCAGAATTCAAATTTCTAATGGAGTGAATCCTTTAGTGAGGGTGAGAACCCCAGGGAGAGAATCCCCCCACTCCCTCTCTCTTTCTCTCTAGGGGGCGGACCCCCTCTCTCTCCCCCTCCTTTGGCCGCCCCACTCTCTCTCCACCCCACATGCCCATGTCAGCTCCACATCAGCCCTAGCCCTACCACCTAAGCTACCACCTCAACCACCTTTTCACTTCCCTAGGTGCATTCATTCCCTCCCACCAAATCTCTTCCCCTCCCTAGGAGAATCTTGGCCTTCCCAACACCACCCTCCCTCTCCCCCATACAGCCCACCAACTCCCAAGGGAGATTTAAAAATTTTCCCTCCTCTCTCACCTCCCCCATACCCTAGGTCGCCCCCCCCAAAGGGAGCCCATTGTTCTGGCCACCCCATCCACTCTCCCCCCTCCATCACCCTAGCACATCCTCCACCATCCCTCCACCTCCACCTTGTGAATGGAACAGCCCCCTCCCCCTTGCGTCCCTCCCCTTTTCAGCACCTCCAGCCCCACTCAGCTCCACCACACCCCCCCCACGTCCCCTCCTACCATTCCACCATCTCCCTTCACCTTTCAGCACCACCCCCACCCCATCTTATGTCCACTTGGAGCTGCACCGGCGGATCTGCTCATGGCTGAGAACCTTGTAGAGAAGCAGCAACTTCCAAGCCGGCCATGACTTCATCCCGGTGCTCCAGGACGCACAAGAGGTATCATCGGAAGCGTATCCCAGTCCTCTTCGTAACGGTGGTGGTCTCACCCCTATCTGAACTCGTGGCTGCCCGGAAGAGCCATCATCGCCTGCGCATCATCTCCCTGGCAGTCATCCAGAGGCACATTGCAGAGGCTCCCACGGCCATCCACCTGAAGTTCTTGAAGCGGGACTTGGCTGAGAACTTCTACTACACGTCTCCTTCCAGTACCATGAAGCGGCTCTCTGTTTGAACCCCGGACCAGTGAGTTCTTAATTTTCTCCCTCAGGTGCGCTGACTAGTTCCCTCTGGAACTGATCTGACACCCTGGAACTCTCCGGCATCCCCTCAGGTCTCCGTTCGAAGAGGGTTTGACCACAAATCAAATGACTCTGGCCTCGCCTGAATCAGAGCTCGGGAGCATCCGTGGTGGCCTCGCCTTCCTACTGTAGTGACCTAGAAGCTACCAGAACCAGAAGCCTGCAACCATGTTCACGTCTCTGCCTTGACCACCACCGTCAACCAGAAAATCCCTAAAAATTTGGGCGTCCTCCTAGGCCAACCCAGGAGGTTCTGCCATGGGTTTCGTCACCAAAGGAGTTCAGGGGAGTCCACAGTGGAGCCAACACTGACTGTCTATCCTCTATTCCAGAGAGTGGGTAGAACCGACGACCTCTTTCAATTAGTTCCTAGCTTTACTTTCCCCTCCCCGCCTGGTCAGCTTACAGCCCCTCCCTGTGGGAGGTCGTGTTTGAATGTAAACTTGGCTTCCCCTTCCTTTTTTCAACCCCCTTGCATGGGAAGTAGTGGTGTAATCTCTTAAATAGGTTGAAGCTTCACCGACACAGTGTGTGGGGAACCCACGCTTCCCCGCTCGCCCACGTCTCTGAACGGGACCGGTTTCTTCAAACCGATCGAGTAAGTGCTCTACCCCTTGCATCCCCTTAGTGCTTTTTTTTTTTAATAGAAAAACCTTACCTAGGGCTCAGTGGGAGAGTGCACCCCTAACCAGAGGTTGGGAGAAGCCACTCCACCATTGGACACTAGGAGGCAATTTTATATCATAAGAGGTAAAGAGTATTACATCAATCTGATACTAGGCAAGCCTAGATAGTCCAGTCGAGCTGCACCTTTTATAATGGAAGGCAGCTCACTGTTTGAATAGAAAGAATTACATTGATTGGAGCATGCTAAAGATGCAAGTAAATCAGCAACAGTGTTGGCTTCTCTGAAGATGTGAGAGATCTTGTCTTGCTGTGATGTGATGCTCCAGATAGCCCTGGCATAGCTTAGAATGGACCAAGGACAACATAATTCTTTATTAATAATCCTAACAAGGGTGAGTGAATCACATTCAATCAGAGTTGGATTTGCATTCACTGTCTTCAAGTATTTAATGCCATCCAAGAGAGCTCGAGCTTCTGCAATTAAGCTATTTGAGTGGCCATAGAAATGAGAGAACGCAAGAATTATTTTCCCTCTATGGTCCCTGATAATTCCTCCTCCTCCAGTGACTGTAGAATTCTTACATGCACCATCTGTATTAAGTTTAAGAAATGGCCAAGGGGGACATATCCATCTTACTAATTTCACCTGGCTTTTACAAGCATTTTTATAAGATATGCCCCACTGATCCAAGATGTTTCTGAAATTAGATTTGTATTCTTTGAGAGGAGCTGCCGAACAAAGCCTCTTAATCTGGAAAAGAAGTTGATGAATACACCTGTTTTTGGAAAACATTTTTCCTTCAAGTTTAACCTTATTCCTGGCTGTCCAGATTTCCCACATCCCATATCCGATGGAGGCTAGGGTGAGGACTGCAAAAGCTGAGCCTGGCTGGGCAGTACAGATGGAATTTAGAATGAATTCCTTAATGGTGCGCCCTTGAAAAAATAATCCAGCTGCTTTAAGTGAAGTCCAAATAGAGACTGCTATATCACTGTGAATGAATAAGTGATTGATGTCTTCTACCTGCGATATTCTGCAGCAGCAACATTTGGAGCATAAAACAATACCTGCTCTTTGTATATTAGCATCAGTCGGCAGACAATTATTCATTATCTTCCATAAATGAATGGAGATTTTAATGGGAACCCAATTAGACCACAGCCGACTCCATGAGATAACAGCAGTTGACTGATTATTAACAATATAACCATTGGTGGATGCCACTGAACACTGACCAGAGGAGGAGAGACTCCAAACACCCAGGTCCACTTCCTGAGTCAAAGTAACAGAGCTGATGGCTTTCTGAATTCTATTTGGCAGTAATGCATGTATGAGAGCAGATTCTTCAGCTGAAGGATTCAGTATAACATCTTTGACTGTTGCTTTCAGGTTGGGGATCTGATCATCAGATATAAATTCACTTAGGCAGTGTTGGCCCATCCAATTGTCAAACCAGAAGCTAGTGTTTTCCCCATTACCAATGATAACCTTCTTAAATTGAGTTATGTAATCCTTGGCCTTCAACCAACTTCTTCTAGTAAAACCTTTCATATTCCTGAAGTTGACATCTCTGATATGTTTTTGATGCATATATTTTGCTCTAAAGTAAGAGGCCCATAATGACTCACTGTGAAGTGCATTCCAAAGCATTTTTACCCGCAGTGCAGTCTCCATATTCCTAAGGGACTTGATGCCAAGACCCCCTACTGACTGAGGCCTACATAGTACCTGCCAAGACTTCCAATGTCTCTTGTTGCCATAAGAAGAGGATCCCCAAAAAAAATTTGCAAAGGCCTGTTCAATCAGCTTGTGTGTGCCACAGTGTAGAGGAGTGGAAGACAGGGAGTAAATTGGCAAGGAGGTAAGCACATGTTTAATAAGGACTAATCTGGCCCCTTGAGATAAAAGATTTACCTTCCACCCTGCTACTCTCTTGTGAATGGAATTGACAATCCCTGCAAAGTAGATCTTTTTTGTTCTACCAATCACTAAAGGCATACCAAGATATTTATGAGGAAAGGACAGTTTTGTGAATCCTGTTAGTCTCTGAATTCTCTGTGTAACTGATGAAGGCTGCCTCGGATGAATGAGAAATCCACTTTTACTGACATTGATTAGCTGCCCTGAAGCTTGCTCATACAAATGGAGAATACTGAGGAGATTTCTGATTGAAGAAGAAGAGGCTTTACTGAGAATTAAAGTATCATCTGCAAATAGTAAATGGGAAATTTTTGGACATCTCTGAAACCCTGCAAACCATTCCACCTGACCATTGTTGAAAGCTTCTCTAAGAGTTCTGCTCAATGCTTCTTCCGCTATGACAAATAAGGAAGGTGCAATTGGGTCACCTTGACGGATGCCTCTAGTGGATTTAAAAAATCCAGCAGTGTCTCCATTCAACAAAATTGAGAACCAGCAGTTATTGATCATTCTTTCAATAAGGCTAATGAATTTATTGCTGAAACCAAACCTGAGCATTACTGAAAAGAGGAAATCCCATTCTAGCCTGTCATAGGCTTTTGCCATATCAAGTTTGAACATTACATTCGATCCTCTTGTTTTTCTGCCCAGTTCTTGAGATAGCTCTTGAGCAAGAGCTATATTTTCAATAATCTTTCTCCCCTTAACAAAAGCTGATTGCTCAGGTGAAATAATTTTGGCCAGGGTTAATGCCAATCTTCTATTGATAATAGAGGAAATTATTTTATAGAAGAAGTTACAAAGACTAATAGGCCTGTAATCAGAAATTTCCACAGCATTTAAATTTTTTGGGATTAGGGCAATCAATGTTGAAGTTACATATCTGGGAAGAGGATCCCTGGAAGAGAAGACTTCTTGCACAGCACTAATTACCAGAGGCGCAATGATGTCCCAAGTTTTGTGGAAAAAAGTACCAGAAAATCCATCGGGTCCAGGTGCACTGTCAGCTGAGAGATTGAAGACTGCTTCTTTGATTTCAGCTTCGGTAGGAAGAGCACACAAGCAGTCATTGTCCTCCTGATTTAATAAGCAGGGAATGCAATTCAGGAAGGAATTGTCAATGAGGTGATCTTGAGAAGAGAAGGCCTGCTGAAAATGGGAAACAGCTATTTTTTTCATATCCTCATGATCAGAAGACAAATTACCAGCATGGTCTTTCAGAGAATGTATCTTATGTTTCTTTCTCTTTGCCAAAGTAGATATATGGAAAAACTTTGTGTTTCTGTCCCCCTCCAGCAGCCATCTAATACCAGATTTTTGTCTCCAAAAGTACTCCTGCTGTAGCAGTCTTTCTGATAATTTTGTTTTTGCTTCTTCTAAAACTGTCAGGTTAGCATTACTAGGCTGCACATCATAGAGATGCTCAGCTTGGAGAACAGCATCCTCAGCATTAGACAGATTTACATGAACATTGCCAAATGTTTGTTTATTCCAAATCCGCAGCATCCTTTTCAAAGAGTTCAGTTTGAGATACAAACAATGCATAGGAGAAGAAGCAACTGGGCTTGATAACCAGCAAGCCTTAACACTATCAAAGTAATTCTCATGCAAAATCCACATTTTCTGAAAACAAAACCTGCTGAATCTTCGATCATGGGACAGCATTTTCACAAGCATTGGGGCATGGTCAGAAGCCTCCCTGGATAGATGCTCAATAGATATGGGCATAGCAGTAAGCCAATCTGTGTTGATGAGAACCCTATCCAATCTGGCCCAGATTCCTCTGCTTCCAGATTGGTTATTGTGCCAGGTATATTTTGAACCAGTGTAACCACCATCTAATAAAGCACAATCAGATAAACAGTTTTTGAAGTCTGTCATTGCAGAAAGGTTTGGAGAGTTGCCTCCTAGCTTTTCATCCACATTAGTAATACAATTGAAATCCCCAGCTACAATCCAAGGTCCTGATATCCTTGATTGAATGGTTAATAAAGATGTCCACAGAGATTGCCTTTCATTGACATTGCATTTGGCATATACAAAAGTTGAATAGAAATCCGAAGAATTTGCATTAGTGTGTAAGACTGTGATCTGTTGCTCATCCCTGCAAACAACTGAAAAATTCAAATTATCTCTCCAGAGAATCCAGATATGAGCTATCCCATCAGTATTAGCAACTGCTTTATCCATGCCCAGACGTCTGCATATGTTATCCATTTTTCCAATATGTATCTTTGGTTCCAAGAGCACAATACAGTCAAGATGATGTGTTCTAATTAAGAATTTAACTCTGCCAATAGATACATCATTCCCTATTCCTCTGATATTCCAGATGATGCAGTTCATGATAAATGTGTGGAATCAGGGATATTTCCTGTGGAACCAGTCCTTAACATTGATCTGGTGGTTACACCTGAGCGTTCATGATGCAAAACCATAGCATTTTGAGCTTCCGCTTGGAGGGCTATTTCTTGTCTTTTTGAATTAACCTCTTCAGCCAAATGAGGGATTTTCTCTTGCAGAACAGTTTGAGCAGCATGGCCTGGGTAAGTAGGGCCGGGGACAGAATCACAAATAACATTTTGGTTTGAAGGGAGCTCCAGAGGAGGACAGACCAATTCAGCAACAGTTGATGCTGGCTCAGTCACTAGCTGATTGGTCATTTTTTCAGGAACCCCTGGTTCCAATTCATTAACAATTGGTGAATTAACTCGACAGGAAGCAATCAATGCTGAATTCTGATTGGAGCATTCACCAATTATTAAGTTCCTGATAGAGCTCAATTCAGTACAGTTAGGCTGAAAAGATAAGTCATTAGCATCCCTAGCTTGGGGAACAATAGTATCTTCTTCAACTGAATCTGTCGAATTGGGACCTACATTAACATCAGGAGCCTGGGAAGCATTTATATTAACTGCAACTGAAGTCTTATGGTTGTTAACTGGTTGCCATATAGCTTTACCTTTTGATTCAGCTATAGTCGGAGCAGGCTTCACTGATACAGTAGGATTTCTTAAGCCCTTACATTCAGCCACCATATGGCCAATACGAGAACAAGCAGAGCAATAGGATGGAAGGTCCGGGTACACAACATCCTGCCAGGCACCTCCACCTGGACATCCAATCCAGACTCGGGGTGGGCGGGGTTTGGATATATCCAACTCTATGCAGGCCCGGGCAGCAGTTGTTTGAGACAGGTTCAGAGTACAAGGATCAACTTTCAAGACCCGACCCACATTACCAGCTATAGAGCGAATCAAATGCTCAATGTAGAAATTCACCGGAATGCCTGGGAAAGAAATCCATACCGGAAGGATTGGCGAATCCGTTGATGGCGAAAAGTCCATAGTCCATTTGAAAAATCGGAATAGCCGTCCATGAACATACAACGTCTCCTTCAACAACAGAGAAAGGTAATCCTCATAGTTCCGAAATCTTAATAGAAGATGTCTTTTGTCCAGGGCGCTAATCATGAAGTCATCCTTGAATCTGCATCTACCGTTCAAATGGGCTCTGATTGTTTGTACAATATTAGATCAAAACTCGGGGTAACTCGGCGATGCCGAGTCGAGGTTGTGAGAGCTGGACCCTTGCTGGTAGAGGGCCAGCAAGGCCAAGGTTCTTCCCAAGGGTATGGAGGCCCAATTCAATGGGGCCGACTGGATGCCGAGGGCACGGGTCACACTCTCTCCCCAGGCGGTCACTCTAAAGCAATGATGCTCACGGGACCGGGTGCTCACTCTTCCTGACCAGCGGAGTTATGATCTAATATTGTACAAACAAGCACTAATTGTCCCGAGTTTTGGGTGAGTGTCGGGTGAGTGGCCGCCGATATCGGTCCGTTTCTCTTGCAAATTATGCTTGCTTGTTAAGGTCCAAGGTGCATCGGTCTTGTGGCTATCACCCCCCAAGGTGGTGTCACATCAGGTTGGGATTTTTAACTATATAGAATTTATTATCTCGACCTTTGTATGTATTTTATTTCTATGTTTTTATCGGGGCGCTACACCCTCCCCCACTTAAAAGAATTTGCTCCCCATATTCACACGACATTCCTCTTTAAAATAATAGTGGGGCACCTAGTTCCTAATTCTCAAACATCAAGCCATATCACATAAGCATGTTAACAAATAATCTGCAATGTAAGGAAGAAAAACTAGGCTACGGTTAAGGGGTACCTCCGGCTACTTCATCATTCGTAGGCTCGACTTGTCTCAATGCTTGCAACCGTCCTTGACGCCATGCCTCATTTCGATCCTTCGCCTGCTGAGGTTGGTCTTTGGGAAGGGGGCAGTTGGCTACCTTATGCTCCTGGCTTCCACAGCGGAAACAAGCTCCGATCATCCAACGACACTTCTCGGATTGATGACTATCATTCCCACAATGCTTGCATGTAGCACCCCCGATAAAATAATAGAGAAGTTGAACTTCTTAAATAAAGAATCCTACATGAAGGCCTTATATAAATAAACATACCTTGTGAGGACTACTATATAAATGTACAAAGCCCAACATCACTTAAATGCCAACACATGGGTAGTACGTAATGGGGGTTCTCTTTTTCCAACCCAAAAGGAATGGGCGCCCCTTACCAGGGTGCCATTGACCAAATGGAGCCCTTACACTAGGGCGCCATTTACCTGCAGGGCCCCCATCCCACACCATAAAGGTAACCAATTATATACAATTATATATACACGTGAAGGTTGCAGTTTTGTCTAAAGCCATGAAGAATGGACGCCCTCATGGAAAAGTGTCATTTGCATGAACAGGGCCACCCAGCTAATGGGCGCCCCTGTACAAGGGTGCCATTTCCCAGCAAACCACGAACAACCTCATTTAACTGTCAATGCACCATCCTCTGGCCGTGGACAACAAGGTTCTTGGATCTTGTTCCCCAACCGGACCCGCAAGATAATAAATCAATGCTTTGCATTGGCAACCAGATTTCCTATAACTATTTCCCTCCGTAGCATAGGCAGAGACTACTGCCGTTATCAGTGCTGCTTGCAGAAGGGAATATTTCCTTCTTTCCTTCGGAAGAAGTGAAGGGACGTCTGCTTCCTACATTCTACGTCTTGCTGCTGGAGCTTTGTGGCGGAGAACGTGTGGCTTCTCTTATTGTTTATTCTCTAAAACTCTGCTGCAGAGACGCGGAAGGGCTAGCTTGGATTTCTTATTCTTATCATCTGTACCACGTATATCCCTCCAAAAAGGTAGGTGTTATCAAGATCTAGCCCAACCCGTAGCTAAAGTAGGGTAACTTAACATGCTAGTATAATCCATCTATCATGCCATACAGCTTGTTCCATACTCTATATCATGTTACACGGGTTTTAAGTAGAACAACTATAGCCTGTTACACCAATTTTCTACATAGTCTGTTATACTGATTTTACGGGATTCGAACATATCTCATTACACCAATTTTTATAGCCTTAAAATATCATGTTTAGCCCTAGTATATAACATGTTTTACAAGATATAGATATATGTTTTAAAAACCCAGAATGTCCAGCCCTCAGGTAAAGGGCGCCCCTCACCTGGGCGCCATTTTCTGAAGGGGCTCCCCAAGCCAGGGCGCCATTTAATTGAAGACACTTCACAGTGTCGCCAATTCATTTTCCAGCAATTAATAATCAACGCATTCAAAAATTTATATCTACTGAACTAAACCATAAAGTCCTTGCATGAGTATGTTTCTGTGATCCTGATATTTTTCTCTACCTGTCCATATCATTGCTTCTTGATTCAGAAAACCATTCTACTGATGAATAGTGTTTTGTGCCTTGGAACGCACCTGCTCGGTGTGTAAACCACCTAGAAGAAAGGGCACCCCAATCCAGGATGCCATTTACATGAATTGAAGACTCTCTGCAGAGTTTTCATTTAAATGAAGACCCTGCAGAGGGGCACCAATTCCATAGTCTTGTAAAAGAATTGAAGACTCTCTGTAGAGTCTTCATTTAAATGAAGACACTGCAGAGGGCGCCAATTCTTTTTTCCCATAAATTATGAACACCACGTTAGAAAATTAATATCTATGAAACTAAAACCCAACAATTCTGGATGAGCATGATTCTGAACTCCCGATAATTTTCTCTGTCTACCCATGACCTTGCTTCCTGATTTTGTGAACCTACGACAGTATGAATAGTGTTATGAGTCTAAAAATGTACCTGCTCGGTGCAAATACAGCCAAATGAATTGGGGCCCTTGCCAGGGGCGCCAATTAGTTGAATAGTGACCCTTCATAAGGTCGTCATTTAAATAAAGACCCCCTAGGGAGGCGCCATTTTCCATATATATAATTTCTGAAAGACTGCCTGACCCCCAGGCGCCAATTGAATGAAAGAGTGCCTGACCCCCAGGTGCCAATTCCCTGAAAGAGTGCCTGACCCCCAGGTGCCATTTCCTAAAAGCAGGGCTAACCCCTGGGCGCCAATTCAGTGAGGCAGCTTGCTAGCCACCAATTTCATCTGGATGATTCAGTGAGCAACAGATTCCGTTCTGATTCCTGATTTGTCTCGTGGGTTATACCGGCATTTCCTGCATGACATATGCCTTGAACTCCATTCCATGATAGTCCACCTTATGTATATCCTACAATAGTCCACCCTTGAAATCCTATATTGGCTATAAATGAGAGTGGATGTCAAAAGAAATACATGAAATGCTATGCATATAGGGCCCGATTTGGTCCTGGGAGGAGTGCCCGAAAGTACTTGTGCCCATGGGAGTTGAATGATCACGGTGTTTAAGCATTGCACCAAAGTACTTGCTTGCTTGCTTGACTTGAGACACCACACTTACTTTCTCGTGACACTACTTGCTTGACTTGACTTGCGTGGCCTAGAATGGGCAATACTTGACTTGCGTGGTCCGAAAAAGGGTAAAGTACTTACTTGATTGAAATAGCCAATTCCAGTAACACGTATTTGATATTACTTGCTTGAAGATGAACTTTACTTGCTGGAACATGATTCTACTTGCTTGAACATGAATTCTTGCTTGCCTGGAAAGTTATATCGACATCTATAAAGTTCTTGATATCCTGCTTGTCAAATACTTGAAATCATGCGATACTCTCTCTTTATATAGTTCTTGATCTCTTACTTGTTCATCATGCATAGCTATACCGGCATTACATGTAACATGTAAACCACTTAAAGATTGCTCGAACTTGAGATGTAATTCCTACTGAGCGATTCGCTCACCTAGTTACATTTCTAACATTTTTCAGGTAATATGGATAGCGACCACCATCCGGGTGGGAATGAAACCAAGTGAAGAGTGCTAGAACGCCAATCGTCTACTGTTAGCTAGCTACGTCCTGATTATCTAGAGTCCTTGCCTCTGTATTTCCAGTTATGTCAGTTATGTCAGTCTAGTTGATTGAAACTTGTTAAGGCTCGTAGCCTAGTAGTTGGATTTGAATAATGTATGTTATGGACGAGAATTATCATCAATTGGTTAAGTGTAAGAATTTATTTTCTTGGACTATTTGTATCGTTTAGAAATTAATTCTTAGTCATTATTTAGTCTTTTGCGCACTCTGTCTTTTGTAAAAAATATATATATATACTGCTCTGATTGAATGGTTCTATATAAGCTGGCCACGACTCGGGTATCTTCCGCACTCGGGGCGTGGTAGTTTTCATGGTATCAGAGCCTAGGATTTCAATTTCCTAGGGAATAAGAGGTTAGGAAATTAGAAGTCATGATTGAAATCTAGGAAAAACCCAAGTCTAAGGATAGGTTTACACATTATACCCGGTGAGATGGGTAGAGTCATGGGTTAAGTTCTATAATGACATTCGGCATTATAAATTAAACATGATACTTAGTACACTTAAATTCTGTTGTAGGATCATGGCCGCTGACAGAGCACAATGGCGTGAGATGCAGCGCACCGTGTAAGGTCTTACGCAGGCGATACAACAAGTGGTGCAAGTCGGAGCTAACAGTGGAGCTGGTGATCTCCACAGAGGTTTTCGCAACATGAACCCACCAAGATTCGCGGGTTCGTTTGACCCCGAACATGCTGAAAACTGGTTGAAGGAGATTGACAGAATTTTCCGTGTAATGCAATGAACGGATGAGGAAAGGGTCCTACTGGCTATTGTTGCATCCCGTTTTTTGCCTATGAGTTGGGTTATTCCTCTTACCATTGTTTATTGATGCCTCGAGCTGTCCATTACTTCTTGGGCTATTTCCAGGCACGTCTTTGGGCTTATTTTATGGGTATCTCCCTCCCTGGCTAGGTCTGCTCTCAGATTCAGGCTTAATGGGCCTTGATTTTGCTTGATTTTGGGGTAAATGGGCCCATTTATCTCATTTCATTAATTTCAAATGTCTAGGCTGTACGCGATCTAGCGACGGGCCGTTCAGTGATTGGGCGATTTATTTGGAACCGTTTAGAAGCTCGGAACGATCTATAAGATATTTATTTGATTTTCAGAATTTCCATCGACAAGCCTTTGCACTGTCCTATTGTAGGCGTTTACTGCCATTGAACGACGTGTCTTCAGACCGTCTAGCTCCCAGAGTCCTTAGCTGGTTGATTTTTCATATAATTATCTATTTATCCTATTTTTTTGGATTTATCACCGACACAGTTTACACAGCCTGCATGAGACCGTGTTGTGCCCCTGTGGTTTTGATGATGGTTTTGATGATTGGTTGTTGATGTGAGTTAATCAAATATTCAGTCATCTTGCTGCTCAGTTTAGATTAACATATTTGATGTTCAGTCATGCTACATGTTAAACTGATGCATAAAGCATTCGTTGCTGTGGTTTTGATGATTGATTTGTTTTTGATGATTGGTGTTTGTTGTTAATCACTGTGAGTCATTTTGTTGTGTAAGTCATTGCATTTGAAGTTCAGACTGTTATCTGCTGCATAAAGCATTCATATGCATTTACAGAGTCTATACATTGATTGGCAGTAAGTCTGTACATTGAGCGTCTCTTAGAAGTCCATACAGTGCATTGCATTGGCTAAGTGTATACACTGTCAGTCTCGTTTAGCGTCTAAGACAAAGTCTATACAGCGCATCACTCACGTTGGAAGTCTATACATTGGCGTTGGTCATCCAAGTCTGTACATCACTTGGCGCTCACAAAGTCTGCACATCCTGTTCAGTGAAGTGTGTACATTGCATAGCATGTTGCGTCAACGCGTGAAGTCTGTACATCCACAGTTAAACTTGAAGTCTGCACACTAGTCTTCACTGTCAAGTCTGCACATTGGTCTTCGATTTCAAAGTCCATACATTGGACTGTTCTTCAAAGTCTGTACATCAGACTGCACATCATCTTCATGTTGTTTCTGTATTTGAGTCTTCGTGTTGTTTCCCCTCACTAACACGAAAAGATCTCGTGTCGTCTGAGCTTACAACACTTCGTGTTGAGTTCTATGCCTAACAGGAAATCTGCTATGAGGTAGTACATTGTATGTCCGTACTGTTTCTATCATACTTCGTGTTGTTTATGTTTATTGTCCTTCAGGTCGTGTGTCCGTGTTGTTTCCACTATATTTCGTGTCGTTTCCTTTGTTTTTTAGTTGTTCATCTCGTGTCGATTTCGTTTGTTTTGAAACCACACCTCGTGTCAGTTTCTGTGTTGATCTTCGTGATGTGTCCGTGTCTTTCGTATGATTTCAGTAGTTATGTCTTCGTGTTGAGTTTATGAACTTCGTGTCATTTTCGCTGTCTTCGTGCTATTTTTCTCTTTAGACTCAGTGTCCTTTTCGCCTTAACCACACTTCGTGTCGGTTTCTATTTTTCGTCCTTGAGTTGCTGTCAGCTCGTGTCATTTTCACCTCGTGCTGTTCTCACTTAACTTCGTGTCGTGTTTCTGAAACAGCTCGAATAGTTCTGATGAACTTCGAGTCGTTTCCCTGTAGACCTCGTGTCGTTCCTGTTTAGTAACCACACTTCGTGTCGGTTACTGTTGTTTCTGTGTCCTCGTGTCATTTTTGTTCCACTGCGTGCAGAACATTGCAGCACCTCGTGTTGCTTTCTGTGCCACTTCGTGTTGGTTTCTGTTTGTGTCTTCGTGTCTCCGTGTTGTTTTTGTCTTCGTGTCTTCGTGTTGTTTTCTTTCTACCTCGTGTCGTTTTCTTCTCACCTCGTGCCGTTCTTATCTGACCTCGTGTCATCTTCCTTGTTGTATTAGCCTTGGTACCTCGTATCGTTCTATTTTCTATCTCGTGCTGTTTTCTGTACCACCCCGTGTTACCCTTAGGTCTTTGTTTTCATTTGTATTCATGTCTTCGTGTTTCTCTTGTGTTTATGTCCACGTGTTGTTTCCTTCTAACTTCGTACTGTTCTCATATGAACCTCGTGTTGTTCTCTTGTAATGTTTACTTTTGTCACCGCTGTATTTCGTGTCGTTCTCTTCGTTGTGTCTGTTCTGTCACAGTGTATCTCGTGTTGTTCTTTCCTTGTTTCGTGTTGTAGTCACCGTATCTATCTCGTGTCATTTCCAGTACAGTCCATACCTCATGCAGCTTTAGTTCCTGTAGCCCTCAGTTTTAATGGGTTGTAATCTCATTACAGGTCCGAGGAAGAACATTCCACACTCCTGGGCTGCACGTGATCCGAGACAAGAGGAACCAATCTGATAAGGACACGTGGCAGGAAGATTCTGGAAATGTGGGAGGCACGCGCATTTTGTGCCCTATCCACCTGTTGTTGCTGCTATAAATAGAACCCTCCGTCCTCAGATGAAGGTGATCGAGTTGGCAAGAAGAAAAGCTCATACAGAGAGCCCCGATCCAGAAAAAGGAAGAG
Organism: Amorphophallus konjac; assembly: GCA_022559845.1. Lineage (NCBI taxonomy): Eukaryota > Viridiplantae > Streptophyta > Magnoliopsida > Alismatales > Araceae > Amorphophallus > Amorphophallus konjac. Next base: position 147,011,218 of record CM040124.1, read on the forward strand.
AAGAAAGAAAAGAAGAGAGCAGAGAAGAGAGTGAGAGCAGAAGAAGAAAAAGAGAGAGAGATAGTGCTCGTGTGAAAAGAGAAGAAAGAGTGAAGAAGAAGAAGAGCAGAAGGAGAAGAAGAGAAAGAGAGAGATAGAAGTGTGAGCCGAAGAGAATAGGGGAGCAGAGATCGAGAGAGTGAAAGAGAAGAAGAAGGAGAGAAGAGAAGAGGAAGAAAAACTTACCTGAAGATCTGTCTACTGGACCGTGGATCAAATCCAGGCCAGCCAGCTCCTGCGAGAGCCACATTTGGTTTTATCTTTTCAGCTTTCTGTTGCTGGTTTCGTTTTTCTTTTGATCTATTTACTTGCTATTTTTTCGATACTCTGTAGAGAGGTCGGGTTTCCTCCTGTTTGTTCAGGAGAAGGGAGATTGATATCTCCGGTTGCAAATAGCTGGGTGCTACTTGTGGGTTTCCTCTGGTTTGGAGGAAGGGAGATCTGATCTCCGGTTCTGGGCTTGTGGATTGCAAGTCCAGGGGTTCCTCCTGGTCTGGAGGAAGAGAGGTCTTCGACCTCTGGTTTGCTGGTGACTGGAAGTCACCAGTTGGTTCCCTCCGATTTTGGAGGAAGGGAGGATTGGTCCTCCGGTTCTAGTCTTGTGGGTTGCAAGACTAGGTGTTCCCTCCGGTCTGGAGGAAGAGAGACTTGCGTCTCTGGTTTGCTAGTGACTGGTGTCACTAGTGGTTCCCTCCGGTTGGGAAGAAGAGGGGAGGTTGTTCCCCTGCTCAAGCTGTGTGGCAGCACCTGTTGCAGACTGAGTCTGCGGTTTCTAGCGTGAGCTAGTGGAAGCCACACTCGGGTTGTGTGTGGGGTGGATGTAGGTCTGCTGGACCGAACCACCTAAAAATCTATTGTGCAGTGGTGTGATTGTCTTTTTGTGCTTCCGCTAGGTGATTGTATAGGGGCGCTCCTTGTGTTTGCCTTCTGGTTGAGCAGAAGAGTTAATTAGTTTTCAGATTGACTAAATCTATCTGGTTAGCCCCCTAGTGACCTCACTTTGTGTTTGGTTGTTTCACTACTGCCATTCTGCCTTCAAGTATATTTGGTTTGCGAACGAGCATTTTTAGTAAGCGAAATTTTAACTGGGCGAAAAGGTTTTTAAGAGGAAATATTCATTCACCCCCCCCTCTGAATACTTGCACCGATCATAACAGTTGGTATCAGAGCCAGGTTTCTGCTTACAAGGTCCAGCGACCTGCAGATCGATCTTGCAATCTTAGGTGCTAATTTGTTTTTAGTGCATCAATATTCTTGTTGCGTTAATCTGTGTGTTCTCATGGCCCATCCACCGATCTTCAGTGGTACGCATTTTGATGCATGGTTCGCTGGTTTGAAGAATTATGTTAAATCTGTGAATCCAGACCTGTGGAAAGTAATTTCACATGGTCCTCATGAACTACCAAGGAAAAAGTCCAAATGGACTGACAGTCACAAATCCATGCATGAAGAAAATCAGATAGCAATAAATTTAATGAAGGCAGCTACTGATAGACTATTTCATTCATGTTTCTTTGACTGCAGTTCTGCTAAAGATATTCTGGATACACTGAAGCGAACTCAGGAGATAGATGTAGACAGCTGCATGATGGTCAACAGAAGAAATCAAAGTGCCAGCGATCAAGGCAGCAATCAAACTGAAGAAGATGATGATGATGAGGTAAATCTCTTCGAGAATTTCTCTCTAGAAGATTGGGAGAATGCATTGTTGTGCCCCTGTGGTTTTGATGATGGTTTTGTTGATTGATTGTTGGTGTGAGTTAATCAAATGTTCAGTCATCCTGCTGCTCAATTTAGAGTCATATTTGATGATCAGTCATGCTACATGTTAAACTGATGCATAAAGCATTCATTGCTGTGGTTTTAATGATTTATCTGGTTTTGATGATTGGTGTTTGATGTTAATCATTGTGAGTCATCCTGATGAGATGTTCATTCAGGACTTCATATGCTCATTCAGTTTATCTGCTGACATTGTGCTTTGATGATAGCTTCATGATTGTGATTTGTATATCATCTGGAGAATGCACGTGTATGACTGATATATTGTGTGTGTTAGACTTCTGGTATGTGCATGATCTATACATCACCTTCAATCTACAAGTCTATACATTATACTGTTCTTCAAAGTCTGTACATCAGACTGTACATCGTCTTCGTGCTGTCTCTGTACTTGAGTCTTCGTGTTGTTTCCCCTCACTAACACGAAAAGATCTCGTGTCGTCTGAGCTTACAACACTTCGTGTTGATTTCCATGCTTTACAAGAAAAAGCTGCTAAGAGGTAATACTTCGTGTGTCCGTATTGTTTCTGTCTTCGTGTTGGTTTCCCTGAACCTCATGTCATTCTTGCTTCGTGTCCACACCTCGTGTCAGTGTCTGTCTTCGCCTTTATGTTAAATTCAGCTCGTGTCGTTTTCGTCTTCGAGTTGTTCTTCTACTTCCACCATTTCATCACGTGTCGAGATAGCCGTGTTGTCTTTCACTTCGTGCAGCCTATGTGACTGTGTTGTCCCCATGTCATCCTTAGTTCATGTCGTGCTTGTGTATTTCTGTCTTCGAGTCATTTTTCGCTGGATCTTTATGTCGGTCTAGGTTCAAGTGTCGTTTCACTTTCGTGTCGTTCTCCTTGCTGTCTATCTCCTCGTGGTGTTTTCACAATTATGTCTTCGTGTTAGTTTTTATGTTTTTGTCTTCATGCTCTTTTCTCTGTAGACTTCGTGTCCTTCTCGCCTTGACCACACTCCGTGTCAACTCTTTTCCGTGGTCGTGTTGTTCTTCCTATACCTCGTGTCCTTTTATTTTTGTAACCACACTTCGTGTCGGTTTTACTTCTCTATGTCTCCGTGTTGCTTTTTGTATTCGTAACTTCGTAGTGTTTGTTGTTACAGTAACACTTCGTGTCGTTATTGATTTACTTCGTGTTGTTTTCTTTCTACCTCGTGTCGTTCTCTTTGTAGTATCTGTTTTGTCACCTTTGGACTTCGTGTCGTTTGTCTTGTGACCTCGTGTCGTTTTTATTCTGTAACCACACTTCGTGTTGGTTACTGTTCTTCTTGTGACTTCGTGTCATGTTTCACAGTGAACCTCGTGTCGTTTCTGTGTAAACCTCGTGTCACTTCTCTCTGTCCTCTAGTTGAATCTCGTGTCATTTTTTATGTCTACTTTTTCACTCCGTGTCAACTTCGTTTTAAGTGTTGTTTCATGTCTTCGTGTTGTTTTCACCTCGTGTCGTTTTTCACTTCGTGTCGTTCTTTTTCCTTCTCACGTCTTCGTGTCGCTTTTCACTCCGTGTTGTTTCTGTTCCACTGCGTGCAGAACATTGCAGCACTTCGTGTTGCTTTCTGTGTCACCACCTCGTGTCTTTCTTGCTTTGACCACACTTCGTGTTGCTTTACGTAGACCTCGTGTCTTGCTTGTTTGCAACCACTTCGTGTCGGTTTCTGTTGCCAGTCCATGTTGTTCTCGAGCCGTTCTCTTTGATGTGTATTACGTCGTGTCATTTTCTTTACTTCGTGCCTTTGTCATCGTATGTATCTCGTAACGTTCTCCTTGTTGCCATTTCGTGTCATTCTTGTTTCACTTCGTGTCGGTCTCTTCGTTGTGTCTGTTCTGTCACAATGTATCTCGTGTCGTTCTTCTTATTACCTCGTGTTATTTTCATCTTCTTCGTGTCGTTCTCAGTGCATCTAGTATTTCTATTACATACTTCGTGCAGCTTTAGTTCCTATGGCCCTCAGCTTTAATGATTTTCATCTCCTTGCAGATCCGAGGAAGAACATTCCACACACCTGGGCAGCACGTGATCCGAGGCTGGAATGAAGCCTGCTGAGAGACTGCCACGTGGACCGAATTCTTAGGGCTGGAAATGTGGAGGTCACACGTCGTGGCTGATGCTGCTGCTACTGCTATATATATGAGACCTTCGTCCACAGATGAAGGTGATCGAGTTGGCGAGAAGAAAAGCTTATACAGAGAGCCACGATCCAGATAGAAAAAGAAAAGAGAAAGAAGAAGAGCAGAAGGAGAAGAAGAGGGAGAGATAGTGCTCGTGTGAAGAGAGAAGAAAGAGTGAAGAAGAAGAAGTGCAGCAGAGAGTGAGAGATTAGGAGAGCAGAAGAAAGAGAAAGAGAGAGATAGAAGTGTGAGCCGAAGAGTATAGAGGAGCAGAGATCGAGAGAGTGAAAGAGAAGAAGAAGAAGAGAAGAGAAGAGGAAGAAAAGCTTACCTGAAGATATGTCTACTGGACCGTGGATCAAATCCAGGCCAGTCAGCTCCGTTGAGAGCCACATTGTGCATTTCGTGTTTCAGCTTTCTGTTTGCTGAAGTTATTTTCGTTTATTGTTCTTTCCTTTGTTTTCTGGTTTGCTGTGTTTCCGATACTCTGTAGAGAGGTCGGGGTTCCTCCTGTTAGTTCAGGAGAAGGGAGATTGATACCTCCGGTTGCAAGCAGCAGGTGGGCTGCTTGTGGGTTCCCTCCGGGTTGGAGGAAGGGAGATTTATCTCCGGTTGTGCTTCCCTCTGGGGTTCAGAGGAAGAGAGACTTGGGTCTCTAGGTTTCCCTCCGGGTTGGAGGAAGGGAGACTTGTCTCCGGTTCTGGGCTTGTGGATTCAAGTCCAGGGGTTCCCTCCAGGTCTGGAGGAAGAGAGACCGTGTGTCTCTGGTTTGCTAGTGACTGGTGTCACTAGTGGTTCCCTCCGGTTGGGAGGAAGAGGGGAGGCTGTTCCCCTGGTCAAGCTGTTTGGCAGCACCTGTTGCAGACTGAGTCTGCGGTTTCTAGCGTGAGCTAGTGGAAGCCACACTCGGGTTGAGTGTGGGGTGGATGTAGGTCTGGAGGACCGAACCACCTAAAAATCCTCTGTGCAGTGGTCTGATTTCTCTATATGTTTTGCTTCCGCTAGATGTTTGCATAGGGGCGCTCCAAGTGGTTGATCAGATCTTGTTCTGAGTGTTTAATCCGTTGAGTGAGCGAAAGTTTATTTGAGTGGAAGAATGGTGCTACTGCTAATTTAGTCTTTCAGATTTGATATATCTGTCTAGTTAGCATTCGAGATAGTTAGTGAGCATCATATTTTTAATTGGGTGAAGGCTTTCAAATAGGTTATATTCATTCACCCCCCCTCTGAATACTGCACCGAACCTAACAATTGGTATCAGAGCAGGTTTCTGCATACAAGGTCCAGCGACCTGCAGATCGATCTTGCGGTCTTAGGTGCTAATTTACTTTTAGTGCATCAATATTCCTGTTGCGTTAAACTGTTGTGCCGTCATGGCTCATCCTCCATTATTCAGTAGTTCAAATATTCAATTCTGGCTATATCGTATGCACAAGCATGTTAACTCTATTAATCCACAATTGTGGAAGGTTATCTCTCACAGTCCACATGAACTTCCAAAGGATAAGTCCAAGTGGACTCATGTCCACAAGTTGAAAAATGATGATAATGTGAGAGCTCTAAATTTAATGAAGGCTGCAATCGGTTCTGATGATTTTTCCTCTTTCTCAGATTGTAGCACTGCAAAGGAAATGTTTGATAGAGTGACTACAACACACGTGGAACAGGGAGAAGAATGTCTCATGGCAAGAAGGAGTGATCAATCAGATGAGTCCTCATCCCAGGTAAACTCTGAGACCGAGGATATTAGTCATGATGATTTAGTTGCCATGTATGAGCATCTACTTGAAAAATATGAAAGAGTTAAGTCAGAAAAGAGAAAATTAAGAAAAGAGAAAAATGCTGAAATCACAAGTCTAAAGGCTGAAAATGAAAATCTAAAATCTGAACTGAAATTGAAAGAAGAATTTGAAAATAAGATGATTGAAGAAAATTCTCATCTAAAAGATCAAAATAAAAAGCTAATGGTTCTTAATACTGTCTTCTCTGAAAGATGGTTGTCAATTGAAAAAGGAAAAACTGCTGTGAAGGAAAATGAGAACAACATTGAAATAATGGTTCAACAAGAAAATGAAACTCTGAAGAACCTGAATGATGCTTTGCAACAACAGCTGATTGTTTGTGAATCTGAGCTATCCAAGTATGAAGCGAATATTGCTTCATTGAATTCTGAGATTGAAGATCTGAAAAATTCCTTGTCAAAATTCGTTAAAGGAAAAGACAACTTGAATAAGATGCTTGGTTCTAAAGTGAATTTTCAGAAAGAAGGACTTGGGTATGTGCATGTTAATAAGAAAGTGAATGAAAAGAAGAAGTTAACTGTATTCGTAAAAAGCTCTGAACAAGCTAATCAATCTAGTTCTTCTATGTTTCAATTCACTGCTAAGAAGGCTGAAAATTCAGATAAGAAACAGGAAAAGATTCAAAAATAAAAGGAAAATGCTGATTTGGATAAGTCCAAATATGTCTCTGATTTTCATGTGCATGCTGCTCACTGCTCACACACACATTCACACTCTCATGAGAATATCAATCTTGTCAAACAAGTGAATGTGAATAAAAAGGCTATAACATGTCACTATTGTGGGAAAGTTGGCCACATTATGCATAACTGTGTAGCATTGATGAATGATGAAAGAAATGCTGTTAGAAAGTATCCTAGGAATCATCTTAGGAAACATTTTACTGATCAGAAAAATAAAATTCAATGTTATTGCTGTGGAAAGTTTGGTCACATTGCTGCCTTCTGCTGGCATGCTCAAGGAAAGAAAACTAACTCTAGATTTGTTAATTTCCCTATTAATAAAAACATTATTGATGGAAAGAAGTTTGGTCCTAGAAGAAAATACACTGTATGTTTTGAATGTGGAAAGCCAGGCCACAGAGCTGTTAACTGTTGGCTGGCCGGTTATGAAAAGAAAATTTTTCATGTCAATAACAGAATTAATCATGTTCACTCACACCATGTTCACGCCAATGCTGATGTATACAAGGAGAACATGAAATCTGTTATCTCTTGTTATCATTGTGGGCAGGTAGGGCATTCCATGTATAATTGTCATATCATGTGTTGTGATGATAAACATGCGAAAAATCTGTTGAGAAAACCTGCTAGGAGTGTCACTGCTAAACCAGGACCCAAGGTTTCTTGGGTACCTGTTACATCAAAATGATGTATCTGCTACAGGTGTGCCTTGGAAGCTGGAATAAAAGGGGCAATGATCCAAGGCACTCAAGAATGAAAACCCCACTCCCACACTGTTTAGGTAATCTCTCTGCATTTCCCATTTTGAAACGTATTGCATATCTGGTTTGATGTATTCTTGCATATCTACCATTTGTAAGTGGTTGATAATTGTTGAAATGCATAAACTCTGAAAAACATATTGCATTTTGAATTTTCTGAAAAATCTGAACTGCCTATGAGTGTGACTTGATACTTGTGTGTTGCAATAGCTCACTCAGCATTCTGAATTGCATATAGGACTGCATGTTGAATTATCATGCATGACCTCAATGGTATATAAATGGTAAGGTACCAAGAGACAGAGAAGTCTGTCTGGAGGCTCTTACTATGTGTGAGGTGGTCTTTTAGACCAAGTGCTCCGCCTAGTACCATGGGTCACTTTGCTGATAGGACAGTCTGATTGTGCACAAGTCACGATATCATTTGGAATCATATGTTCAGTTTTCAGTGCAAACATTGCATGATTTCAGGGGGAGTTAGTTGCATATCTTTGCATAGCATTCAGTTTTGAGTCTTTGCATGCATATAGTTAATTGCATTGCATTTTACTGCATTGAAAATACCAAAAAGGATAATTGAATGCATAGTGTCAGGAGGAGTCAATACAATGCATGAAAGCAGTCATGTACATACATTTATGTCAGAGTTCATTGCATGTAAACTTTGAACATCCTGGAACTTGTCTGACCTCCTGATATCTTGCCTTGTGTGTATATCCCTTTCATTGATTCTATTTGACCAAACCGTGATCATAATTTGAAAACGTTGAGTTTCAAAATAAGTCTCTCTTCCGCTGACATTCATAAAATCTCTCCTATCAATTGGTAACAATTGGTATCTGTTCAGAATTATTTCAGTCCTTCATGAAGATTTCAATGGGCTATCTCGATCATAAATCCAAAAAAAAAAAAAAAATCTTGAACTAGAAATCGTCTATTATACGCTTTTATGAATGTCTGAAATAACTCATGTGGTTTAAGCTTAATGTATTCATGGAGTTTAACTTCAAAATCTCCTAACATATCTGAATCATGTTTAATAAATCTTAACCAACTGTTTCATGCTATGTCTTGCAAAAACTTCTGAAATCTGCACTTTTGAATACATGACTTTATTTGGTTAAGTACATGAGATTAATATTGTTTTGAAGCAAATGAATGTTTTTGAATTGTCTAAAGGGTAAAGTAATATCTGTCAGAGCAATGACATTGGTCACTGAGAAACACAAGTCCAAAGGACTGTGTCATGAGGTGCCTTAGTTAACTCTGTAAAATGAGAATTCATTGAAATTCAGGCAGAGCAATGGCATGCACACTGAGAAATACAATTCACTCATTAAAAATTGAGCTGTAGTGTGTCATGATGTGTAAATGCTAACTCTGTTTTCATAAGGCATGACAGTTAGTCACACTAAGGACTTGGGGATATTGGCCTCTGATCAAGGTATATCCTCTAGTTACAAGGTGTGTACTGAACTAGAAAGCACGTAAAATTTGTAGCAAGGAAAATTGTTGAATAAATTGAAATATCTGAATATTGATGCTAAAATCAATTTGCTACCACCCTAGACAAAATCATATGACTTCATAATTGCTTGATTTCAATACTAGTACATGTAATTCTGAAAGAAGTCAATAGATTTGATTGTGTAAGACAAAGGGAGGATATTCAAGATAAATATGAGGGCTTGGTTCATTTTTATTAAACCATGGTTTTAGATATCATTACAGAATTTTATTGATAAACTCTGCATACATCATGTTTAAACCATGATGTTCAATAAATGTCATTCATAAGCCCTTATGATAGAAGACTTTGAAAAACTTATGCTTTAGATTTATGAGATTGATATCTCTTTGAAAAATCTGGCTGAAGTTCTTATGTTTGGAGCATCCTTGAAAAATCTGTTAACTGAATTTCTTCTGCTCATGTCCTTGACTCAATGACCTGAACTTCTCCTTGTTTGCCCCTGTGGTCTCCTTCTCATTTATCTCATAAGAGTCCATTTATTGAGGGGGAGCTTCCATGTGATGCATCACTTGCATATCAATTGGCATCTGTTCAGGGGGAGCATTCCTAGTCGTGCTGAATCATGTTCATATCATTTGTGACCTTGCATTCATATACTCAGGGGGAAGTATTGCATTTCTTGTTGCATCTGCATTTTTGCATTGTACCAAAGGAGGAGATTGTTTGCCAAGGAGAGAGAATATCATTCAATCAGTGCATGCAGATTTCTTTTGATCTTCTCTAACTCATGTTTTTGCTGACACTATTAAAGGGGGAGAATCACGTTCTTGCAAGGGGGAGAATTTGACTGAACTTTTATACATACTTTAATTTCTCAAATTATTTTCTTTTTGATGAAGTCAAAGGGGGAGAATAATTTGAGTCTTCAGAATGCCTCACATCATCAGAATGACTCAATATATTGAAAGTGTTGCCATCATCAAAAAGGGGGAGATTGTTGTGCCCCTGTGGTTTTGATGATGGTTTTGTTGATTGATTGTTGGTGTGAGTTAATCAAATGTTCAGTCATCCTGCTGCTCAATTTAGAGTCATATTTGATGATCAGTCATGCTACATGTTAAACTGATGCATAAAGCATTCATTGCTGTGGTTTTAATGATTTATCTGGTTTTGATGATTGGTGTTTGATGTTAATCATTGTGAGTCATCCTGATGAGATGTTCATTCAGGACTTCATATGCTCATTCAGTTTATCTGCTGACATTGTGCTTTGATGATAGCTTCATGATTGTGATTTGTATATCATCTGGAGAATGCACGTGTATGACTGATATATTGTGTGTGTTAGACTTCTGGTATGTGCATGATCTATACATCACCTTCAATCTACAAGTCTATACATTAGACTGTTCTTCAAAGTCTGTACATCAGACTGTACATCGTCTTCGTGCTGTCTCTGTACTTGAGTCTTCGTGTTGTTTCCCCTCACTAACACGAAAAGATCTCGTGTCGTCTGAGCTTACAACACTTCGTGTTGATTTCCATGCTTTACAAGAAAAAGCTGCTAAGAGGTAATACTTCGTGTGTCCGTACTGTTTCTGTCTTCGTGTTGGTTTCCCTGAACCTCATGTCATTCTTGCTTCGTGTCCACACCTCGTGTCAGTGTCTGTCTTCGCCTTTATGTTAAATTCAGCTCGTGTCGTTTTCGTCTTCGAGTTGTTCTTCTACTTCCACCATTTCATCACATGTCGAGATAGCCGTGTTGTCTTTCACTTCGTGCAGCCTATGTGACTGTGTTGTCCCCATGTCATCCTTAGTTCATGTCGTGCTTGTGTATTTCTGTCTTCGAGTCGTTTTTCGCTGGATCTTTATGTCGGTCTAGGTTCAAGTGTCGTTTCACTTTCGTGTCGTTCTCCTTGCTGTCTATCTCCTCGTGGTGTTTTCACAATTATGTCTTCGTGTTAGTTTTTATGTTTTTGTCTTCGTGATGTTTTCTCTGTAGACTTCGTGTCCTTCTCGCCTTGACCACACTCCGTGTCAACTCTTTTCCGTGGTCGTGTTGTTCTTCCTATACCTCGTGTCCTTTTATTTTTGTAACCACACTTCGTGTCGGTTTTACTTCTCTATGTCTCCGTGTTGCTTTTTGTATTCGTAACTTCGTAGTGTTTGTTGTTACAGTAACACTTCGTGTCGTTATTGATTTACTTCGTGTTGTTTTCTTTCTACCTCGTGTCGTTCTCTTTGTAGTATCTGTTTTGTCACCTTTGGACTTCGTGTCGTTTGTCTTGTGACCTCGTGTCGTTTTTGTTCTGTAACCACACTTCGTGTTGGTTACTGTTCTTCTTGTGACTTCGTGTCATGTTTCACAGTGAACCTCGTGTCGTTTCTGTGTAAACCTCGTGTCACTTCTCTCTGTCCTCTAGTTGAATCTCGTGTCATTTTTTATGTCTACTTTTTCACTCCGTGTCAACTTCATTTTAAGTGTTGTTTCATGTCTTCGTGTTGTTTTCACCTCGTGTCATTTTTCACTTCGTGTCGTTCTTTTTCTTTCTCACGTCTTCGTGTCGCTTTTCACTCCGTGTTGTTTCTGTTCCACTGCGTGCAGAACATTGCAGCACTTCGTGTTGCTTTCTGTGTCACCACCTCGTGTCTTTCTTGCTTTGACCACACTTCGTGTTGCTTTACGTAGACCTCGTGTCTTGCTTGTTTGCAACCACTTTGTGTCGGTTTCTGTTGCCAGTCCATGTTGTTCTCGAGCCGTTCTCTTTGATGTGTATTACGTCGTGTCGTTTTCTTTACTTCGTGCCTTTGTCATCGTATGTATCTCGTAACGTTCTCCTTGTTGCCATTTCGTGTCATTCTTGTTTCACTTCGTGTCGGTCTCTTCGTTGTGTCTGTTCTGTCACAATGTATCTCATGTCGTTCTTCTTATTACCTCGTGTTGTTTTCATCTTCTTCGTGTCGTTCTCAGTGCATCTAGTATTTCTATTACATACTTCGTGCAGCTTTAGTTCCTATGGCCCTCAGCTTTAATGATTTTCATCTCCTTGCAGATCCGAGGAAGAACATTCCACACACCTGGGCAGCACGTGATCCGAGGCTGGAATGAAGCCTGCTGAGAGACTACCACGTGGACCGAATTCTTAGGGCTGGAAATGTGGAGGTCACACGTCGTGGCTGATGATGCTGCTGCTGCTATATATATGAGACCTTCGTCCACAGATGAAGGTGATCGAGTTGGCGAGAAGAAAAGCTTATACAGAGAGCCACGATCCAGATAGAAAAAGAAAAGAGAAAGAAGAAGAGCAGAAGGAGAAGAAGAGGGAGAGATAGTGCTCGTGTGAAGAGAGAAGAAAGAGTGAAGAAGAAGAAGTGCAGCAGAGAGTGAGAGATTAGGAGAGCAGAAGAAAGAGAAAGAGAGAGATAGAAGTGTGAGCCGAAGAGTATAGAGGAGCAGAGATCGAGAGAGTGAAAGAGAAGAAGAAGAAGAGAAGAGAAGAGGAAGAAAAGCTTACCTGAAGATATGTCTACTGGACCGTGGATCAAATCCAGGCCAGTCAGCTCCGTTGAGAGCCACATTGTGCATTTCGTGTTTCAGCTTTCTGTTTGCTGAAGTTATTTTCGTTTATTGTTCTTTCCTTTGTTTTCTGGTTTGTTGTGTTTCCGATACTCTGTAGAGAGGTCGGGGTTCCTCCTGTTAGTTCAGGAGAAGGGAGATTGATACCTCCGGTTGCAAGCAGCAGGTGGGCTGCTTGTGGGTTCCCTCCGGGTTGGAGGAAGGGAGATTTATCTCCGGTTGTGCTTCCCTCTGGGGTTCAGAGGAAGAGAGACTTGGGTCTCTAGGTTTCCCTCCGGGTTAGAGGAAGGGAGACTTGTCTCCGGTTCTGGGCTTGTGGATTCAAGTCCAGGGGTTCCCTCCAGGTCTGGAGGAAGAGAGACCGTGTGTCTCTGGTTTGCTAGTGACTGGTGTCACTAGTGGTTCCCTCCGGTTGGGAGGAAGAGGGGAGGCTGTTCCCCTGGTCAAGCTGTTTGGCAGCACCTGTTGCAGACTGAGTCTGCGGTTTCTAGCGTGAGCTAGTGGAAGCCACACTCGGGTTGAGTGTGGGGTGGATGTAGGTCTGGAGGACCGAACCACCTAAAAATCCTCTGTGCAGTGGTCTGATTTCTCTATATGTTTTGCTTCCGCTAGATGTTTGCATAGGGGCGCTCCAAGTGGTTGATCAGATCTTGTTCTGAGTGTTTAATCCGTTGAGTGAGCGAAAGTTTATTTGAGTGGAAGAATGGTGCTACTGCTAATTTAGTCTTTCAGATTTGATATATCTGTCTAGTTAGCATTCGAGATAGTTAGTGAGCATCATATTTTTAATTGGGTGAAGGCTTTCAAATAGGTTATATTCATTCACCCCCCCTCTGAATACTGCACCGAACCTAACATGCATATGCTGAATTATTTGAATCTTATGAACTGTTAAGAAAACAGTATAAAAAGTTGAAGAAGAGTACTCGGGTAGATAGTTCTAGCTCTCCATGTAAAAATTGTTCAAGTACGAAGCAATCTCATGATGTATGTCTGTCTGATAATCATATGTATAAAAACCAGAATGCAGAACTGAAGAAGGAACTTGAATGTGTTTACTCTGAACTGAACAATCTAAAATCTGAAGATGACTCTCTCAGAAAGTTCTCTAAAGAAAATGAAGAATAATTAGAGAAACTTAAACGAGAGAATGATTTGCTGATTGAAAATTTTAATGCCATAAAATCTGTAAACATAGATTTACAGAAAGATTTTGAAAAACAACAAAAGGAATTGAGGGAGTTTGAAGCTAGGAGAGAAAGCATGGTTAACTCAGAAGATCAGCTTCTAATAAATGAGTTAATTCAAAATGATAAGCTTAAAGAAGAAGTTGAAAAATTAAAACTGTTAAACAGTGCCATGTCTGAAAGACTTCTCACATTGGAAAAAGGAAAAGCTATCTGTACAAACGAGACTAAAGAGGTAGATGAGCTGAGAAAGGAAATTGAAGAATACAAAACAGCTAACAAGGTTTTGAATGAAGCTGTCAATTGTAGTGAACAAGAGATCGCTAGTTATGAAATACACATTGCATCTCTTGAAAATGAAATTCAGGATTTGAAAGTTTCCTTGTCTAAATTTATTGATGGGCAGAAAAACCTAGACAAGCTGCTAGGTGTAAAAGTCAATGTCAAAAAGGAAGGTTTGGGCTACAATAATCTAAATAAGAAGGCTTTGCAGAACCATGTAATGACATCCTTTGTAAATACTTCAAATGTAGCCACTACATCAAAAGATAAACAACCCATTGTTCAGAAAATACTGGGAACAAAGATTAACTTTAACAAGGAAGGACTGGGTTACAGTCCAGTCATGAGGAAGGTTGATGGAGCCAACCTGAAAACTGTCTTTGTCAAATCTTCTGAACAGGAAAAGCCTTCTATCTCATCTCCATCTCAGTACAAGGTTAAGAAAATAGAAAAACAAAATAAAAATCATAAAACATCAAAAATTCAAAGGAACAATCTGCATGCTAAAAACTCATCAGATAAATGCCATGTTTTAAAGAAATCAAATGGCTCATGTCATTATTGTGGTAAGTATGGACATCTTATGAGTAACTATTTTGTGATGGAAAAAGATGACAACAAGCATGCTAGAAAATCTGTGTCTGGTCAGAAAAAGAATGTCACATGTTCTAATTATGATAAAGTAGGACACACTACTGCTCATTGTTGGTTTGCAAGTAGTAAGGAAAAATCATGTTCATATCATATAAAACACCTTGCAAATCAGCATGTCTTTAACAAGAACCAGCACATTATATGTTTTAATTGCAACAAAATTGGTCACAAGGTCTCTGAATGCTGGTCAGGTTCTTTTAAAAGAAATTCTACTTCATGCTTTGAATGTGGAAAGCATGGCCACAGGGCCATTGATTGTTGGCATGCTCAGGGTAGAAAATTCAATTCTAAAATTGTTAAATTCCCTGCCATTAATAGAAAGTCTTCTGCATGCTATCACTGTGGGAAGTATGGCCACACAGTCAAGGACTGTTGGCATGCCCAAGGGGGATATGGCAATAATGAACTCAATTTTAAAAAGAATGCCTTTTATTGCTCTCACTGTAGAAAGCATGGCCATACAGTCAAGGACTGTTGGCATATTCAGGGTAGAAGTGTGAATCTCAAACATGCTAAATTCCCTGTAAGATAATTTACAAAACCTTCATGTTATAACTATGGAAAGTCAGGCCACAGAGCTGGAAATTGTTGACATGTTCAAAATAACCCTGCTAAACTCCATGTTGCGAAATTTACATGTCATCATTGTGGGAAGCCAGGTCACAGGGCTGAAACCTGTTGGCTGGCAGGATATCAAAATCAAACCGGTTTTGGTAAACAGAATTTTTATTCTGTTAACAGAAAATCTCATGTGTATACACATAGAAGTCATGCTAACAAGAATGTGCATAAATTAGATCTGAAAACTGCTGCTCCTTGCTATCAAGTTAAAAATCTGTTAAGAAAACCTGCTAGAAGTAATAATATTTTGTCAGGACCCAAGACTTCTTGGGTACCTGTTTGTGCAAAATAACATTGCTATGCAGGTGTGCCTTGGGACTGAAATAAAAAAAAAGGGGTAATGATCCAAGGCACTCAAGAAGAAAACCCCATACTGAACTTTTCAGGTAAACTTCCTGCTCTTCTTGTTTTTAGTTTTAATGCATAGCAAGTTAAATCTATTTTTGCATTTGCATTCATCATTCGCCATGTGCATTATTTTTTGATCATGCACTCTGAAATTTCTAAAAAATCTGAACTGAATATGAATGCTGTTTGAAAACTGTCTGTTGTATAATTCATTGAAAACCTGAATGTGCATGAATCATTTGGTCTCATATGTTCAGTTTTCAGTGCAAGCATTGCATGTTTTCAGGGGGAGTCACTTGCATATCCTTGCATAACAATTCAATGTTGAGTCTTTGCATGTCCCTGCATGCATATAGTGCATTGCATCTCCCTGTATTGAAAATGCCAAAAAGGGAGTTTGAATGCATATTGTGAGGGGGAGTCATTGCAATTGCATAAAGGTTGTCAAATGCATACATGGGTCAGAACTCATTGCATATCCTCTCTTACTGATTTTGTTGACAAGCCTTGATCATAATTTGAAAACACTAAGCTTCAAAATCTCTCCTATCAATTGGTAACAATTGGTATCGCTTGGCTTCAGAATTCTATCAGTCTTTCATGAAGATTTCAATGGGCTATCTCGATCATAAATCTGAAAATTTTGAACTAGAAATCTTCTATTATACATTTTTATGAATGACTAAAATAACTCATGTGGTTTAAGTTTAATGTATTCAATGAGTTTGACTTTAAAATCTCTTAAAAAATATCTGAAGCATGTTTAATAAACCTTAACCATCTGTTTCATGCTGTATCTTGAAAACTTCTGAAATCTGCATTATTGAATTCATGGCTTCAATTGGTTAAGTACATGAAATTATTATTGACTTGAAGCAAAGGAATTTGTCTGTTTTGTCTAAAGGGGAATTGTTGTCAGAGCAATGACTTTGGTCACTGAGAAACCATGTCCAAAGGACTATGTCATGAGGTGTCTTAGTCAACTCTGCAGAATAAATTTTATTGAAAATTCAGGCAGAGCAATGGCATGCACACTGAGAAATACAACTCACTCATCAAGAAATGATTTGGAGTGCATCATGATGTGTAAATGCTATCTCTGTTCATATATAGCATGACAGTTAGTCACACTAAGTGCTTAGGGATATTGGCCTCTAATCAAGGTATATCCTCTAGCTACAAAGTGTGAACTGAACTAGAGTGCTCGTAAAATTGTAGCAAGAAAATTATTCAAAAGATTGAAATATCTGAATATTGATGCTAAAATCAAATTGCTACAACCCTAGACAAAATATTATGACTTCATAATTGCTTGATTTCAATACTAGTGCATGTAATTCTGAAAGAAGTCAATAGATTTGATTGTGTAAGACAAAGGGAGGATAATCAAGATAAATATGAGGGCTTGGTTCATTTTTATTAAAACATGGCTTTAGATATCAATACAGAATTTTATTGATAAACTCTGCATACATCATGTTTAAACCATGCTGTTCAAATAAATGTCATTCATAAGCCCTTATGATAGAAGACTTTGAAAACTTATGCTTTAGATTTATGAGATTGATATCTCTTTGAAAATTTGACTAAATTTCTTGTGTTTGGAGCATCCTTGAAAAATCTGTCTGGCTGAATTTCTTCTGCTCATGTTATTGGTTCACTGAACTGAACTTCTCCTTGTTTGCCCCTGTGGTCTCCTTCTCATTCATCTCATAAGATTCCACTTATTGAGGGGGAGATTCCATGTCTTGCATCAATTTCATATCATTTGTGACCTTGCATTCATATACTCAAGGGAAAGTATTGCATTTCTTGCTGCATCTGCATCTACCATGGTTTATCTTGATTATACCAAAAGGGGAGATTGTTTGCCAAAAGGGCAGAATCATGTTCTTGCAAGGGGGAGAAATTGACTGAACTTTTACACCTGCTTTAATTTCTCAAATTATTTTCTTTTTGATGAAGTCAAAGGGGGAGAATAATTTGAGTCTTCAGATTGCCTCACATCATCAGAATGACTCAATATATTGAAAGTGTTGCCATCATCAAAAAGGGGGAGATTGTTGTGCCCCTGTGGTTTTGATGATGGTTTTGATGATTGGTTGTTGATGTGAGTTAATCAAATGTTCAGTCATCTTGCTGCTCAGTTTAGATTAACATATTTGATGTTCAGTCATGCTACATGTTAAACTGATGCATAAAGCATTCATTGCTGTGGTTTTGATGATTGATTTATTTTTGATGATTGGTGTTTGTTGTTAATCACTGTGAGTCATTTTGTTGTGTAAGTCATTGCATTTGAAGTTCAGACTGTTATCTGCTGCATAAAGCATTCATATGCATTTATAGAGTCTATACATTGATTGGCAGTAAGTCTGTACATTGAGCGTCTCTTAGAAGTCCATACAGTGCATTGCATTGGCTAAGTGTATACACTGTCAGTCTCGTTTAGCGTCTAAGACAAAGTCTGTACAGCGCATCACTCACGTTGGAAGTCTATACATTGGCGTTGGTCATCCAAGTCTGTACATCACTTGGCGCTCACAAAGTCTGCACATCCTGTTCAGTGAAGTGTGTACATTGCATAGCATGTTGCGTCAACGCGTGAAGTCTGTACATCCACAGTTAAACTTGAAGTCTGCACACTAGTCTTCACTGTCAAGTCTGCACATTGGTCTTCGATTTCAAAGTCCATACATTGGACTGTTCTTCAAAGTCTGTACATCAGACTGCACATCATCTTCGTGTTGTTTCTGTATTTGAGTCTTCGTGTTGTTTCCCCTCACTAACACGAAAAGATCTCGTGTCGTCTGAGCTTACAACACTTCGTGTTGAGTTCTATGCCTAACAGGAAATCTGCTATGAGGTAGTACATTGTATGTCCGTACTGTTTCTGTCATACTTCGTGTTGTTTATGTTTACTGTCCTTCAGGTCGTGTGTCCGTGTTGTTTCCACTATATTTCATGTCGTTTCCTTTGTTTTTTAGTTGTTCATCTCGTGTCGATTTCGTTTGTTTTGAAACCACACCTCGTGTCGGTTTCTGTGTTGATCTTCGTGATGTGTCCGTGTCTTTCGTATTATTTCAGTAGTTACGTCTTCGTGTTGAGTTTATGAACTTCGTGTCGTTTTCGCTGTCTTCGTGCTGTTTTTCTCTTTAGACTCAGTGTCCTTTTCGCCTTAACCACACTTCGTGTCGGTTTCTATTTTTTGTCCTTGAGTTGCTGTCAGCTCGTGTCGTTTTCACCTCGTGTTGTTCTCACTTAACTTCGTGTCGTGTTTCTGAAACAGCTCGAATAGTTCTGATGAACTTCGAGTTGTTTCCCTGTAGACCTCGTGTCGTTCATGTTTAGTAACCACACTTCGTGTCGGTTACTGTTGTTTCTGTGTCCTCGTGTCGTTTTTGTTCCACTGCGTGGAGAACGTTGCAGCACCTCATGTTGCTTTCTGTGCCACTTCATGTTGGTTTCTCTTTGTGTCTTCGTGTCTCCGTGTTGTTTTTGTCTTCGTGTCTTCGTGTTGTTTTCTTTCTACCTCGTGTCGTTTTCTTCTCACCTCGTGCCGTTCTTATCTGACCTCGTGTCATCTTCCTTGTTGTATTAGCCTTGGTACCTCGTATCGTTCTATTTTCTATCTCGTGCTATTTTCTGTACCACCCCGTGTTACCCTTAGGTCTTTGTTTTCATTTGTATTCATGTCTTCGTGTTTCTCTTGTGTTTATGTCCGCTTGTTGTTTCCTTCTAACTTCGTACTGTTCTCATATGAACCTCGTGTTGTTCTCTTGTAATGTTTACTTTTGTCACCGCTGTATTTCGTGTCGTTCTCTTCGTTGTGTCTGTTCTGTCACAGTGTATCTCGTGTTGTTCTTTCCTTGTTTCGTGTTGTAGTCACCGTATCTATCTCGTGTCATTTCCAGTACAGTCCATACCTCATGCAGCTTTAGTTCCTGTAGCCCTCAGTTTTAATGGGTTGTAATCTCATTACAGGTCCGAGGAAGAAAATTCCACACTCCTGGGCTGCACGTGATCCGAGACAAGAGGAACCAATCTGATAAGGACATGTGGCAGGAAGATTCTGGAAATGTGGGAGGCACACGCGTTTTGTGCCCTATCCACATGCTGTTGCTGCTATAAATAGAACCCTCCGTCCTCAGATGAAGGTGATCGAGTTGGCAAGAAGAAAAGCTCATATAGAGAGTGAGAGTGAAGAAGAAGAAAGAAAAGAAGAGAGCAGAGAAGAGAGAGTGAGAGTGAGAGCAGAAGAAGAAAAAGAGAGAGAGATAGTGCTCGTGTGAAAAGAGAAGAAAGAGTGAAGAAGAAGAAGAGCAGAAGGAGAAGAAGAGAAAGAGAGAGATAGAAGTGTGAGCCGAAGAGAATAGGGGAGCAGAGATCGAGAGAGTGAAAGAGAAGAAGAAGGAGAGAAGAGAAGAGGCAGAAAAACTTACCTGAAGATCTGTCTACTGGACCGTGGATCAAATCCAGGCCAGCCAGCTCCTGCGAGAGCCACATTTGGTTTTATCTTTTCAGCTTTCTGTTGCTGGTTTCATTTTTCTTTTGATCTATTTACTTGCTATTTTTCTGATACTCTGTAGAGAGGTCGGGTTTCCTCCTGTTTGTTCAGGAGAAGGGAGATTGATATCTTCGGTTGCAAATAGATGGGTGCTACTTGTGGGTTCCCTCCGGTTTGGAGGAAGGGAGATCTGATCTCCGGTTCTGGGCTTGTGGATTGCAAGTCTAGGGGTTCCTCCTGGTCTGGAGGAAGAGAGGTCTTCGACCTCTGGTTTGCTGGTGACTGGAAGTCACCGGTTGGTTCCCTCCGGTTTTGGAGGAAGGGAGGATTGGTCCTCCGGTTCTAGTCTTGTGGGTTGCAAGACTAGGTGTTCCCTCCGGTCTGGAGGAAGAGAGACTTGCGTCTCTGGTTTGCTAGTGACTGGTGTCACTAGTGGTTCCCTCCGGTTGGGAGGAAGAGGGGAGGTTGTTCCCCTGGTCAAGCTGTGTGGCAGCACCTGTTGCAGACTGAGTCTGCGGTTTCTAGCGTGAGCTAGTGGAAGCCACACTCGGGTTGAGTGTGGGGTGGATGTAGGTCTGCTGGACCGAACCACCTAAAAATCTATTGTGCAGTGGTGTGATTGTCTTTTTGTGCTTCCGCTAGGTGATTGTATAGGGGCGCTCCTTGTGTTTGCCTTCTGGTTGAGCAGAAGAGTTAATTAGTTTTCAGATTGACTAAATCTGTCTGGTTAGCCCCCTAGTGACCTCACTTTGTGTTTGGTTGTTTCACTACTGCCATTCTGCCTTCAAGTATATTTGGTTTGCGAACGAGCATTTTTAGTAAGCAAAATTTTAACTGGGCGAAAAGGTTTTTAAGAGGAAATATTCATTCACCCCCCCCTCTGAATACTTGCACCGATCATAACAGACCGTGCCATGTATTGAGTGGTCTAGAATTAGACCGTTTTATCCTAAAGACTCCAGCGCCGTGATACCCGGTCAGTTCGGTGGATAATTAGATAATTTCTCATTTTATTTATTTTTCACCGACAGTATTAAATAGTCTAACAATGGACTGTTTACAGTGTTGGGCGGTCTATCGAAAGACGATGTACCTGGCTGAGATCTGTGAATTATATTGGTTTTCTCTCTCCATCCGTGGTTAAACCTCCATCTGCCTCCGCCATTTTCTCTGCGGTTTCTCCACCAAATGGGGTGCCGTTTGATCCTGGCGGGAGATAGGAGTATTATCTACATATTTTGTGTTATTATCTCGCTCTAATTTTCATTGGAAAATCCAATTTTGGGACTGGGCTTTCGGGGGTCTATAAATAGAACCCCTAGTCCAGGCTTGAAGGGGAGGAGATCCAACGTCGACGTCGAAGCTCTGCCGAATTCTTGAGCAAGTTGTAGCCAGAGAGGGAGGCTCTCTACGTCCTTTTGAGCCTCCGGTCAAGGGAGTAGTCATTTTCTTTGTGTTTTAGTCTAGGTGTTTAACCATTTTTCCATTCATTACATGCTCTTTTCATCACCCTTCCATCCATGTTTTGCACATGCCATCTTCATTTTACACCCTTCCCATTTGTTTTTGCGCCCTATAGGGGTTTAAAAACCACCCCAGGTACCGCCCATTACATGCCATTATGTTGATTTTCCGTTCTATTTCATAGCTACTACACATTCAAGGGCTAATTTGGGTTTTGTTTGCTCGTTGTCTACGTTGTTTCGCAGGTCAGCATCAGCATAGCACGAGGCCCATCCCCTCTGGCCGGACGGAAGGGGTGGAGGATCAAGTCCTACATCTTGGAGTTTGACAGCATTACACGGTCGTCATCTATCCGTTTGCAAGGATAAACGGCCCACATCAGACTGTGTAACGCCTTCCTGCGGCCTTCCTTGGACCGCGTTGTCGCCAGACCAATCTTCATCAAGCTTCTCTTTCCAACGCTGTAAGTGGTCTATCGAGTGGCCGTTCCATCCACTGAGCGGTTCTCCCTGAACCGCGTACAACTGTCAGCACTGCACTTTCGACGAGTGTCTTCTCCCTTTCCAAGGTACGGGTAAACTTCCTTTGCATTCTGCATCTTGGTGGCGATCACGATCACACACACCTCTCCACACCTTTCTTTCCTTTAATTTTGATTGTCTTTACTTCTTGACCTTAGAAAGGAAAAGGAAAAGAAGAAGAGGGGGGGGGGGGAACATGTCAACACCCCATTTTTTGGTGATCACGGTGGGACGCCTAGTGTGCATCGTGCTATTGTTTTGCTGATATGTCTTTTTTGTGCTTGGTTAGGGTTTTTTCTAAGTTGTTCCAGGTTTCTATCTCGTCCACGACGCGTTTCTGTTCCTGGAGGTGTACGCGGTTCTCCCAGGACCGCTCATCTCTCCCCATGGTTGGACGATAGGCCGTGCTGTCCCGATCTCAGGTGCGTTCCTGTTTGATTTCTTTCATGCTGCCATTGATTGCGCGGTCTTCTTCTGGCCGCTCCTGAGTTTCCACGATCTCCCAATAAACCGTCCATTTCTATCTCACGAGTGTTTGGATTTCTATGAGCCTGCTTAGATTCAGCGGTCCTTGCTGGACCGTTCACTGGTATCCACGGTCTGTCCGAAGGCCGTGCACGTCTGCTGACTCAGGTACGTTACTATTTTTCATACGCTTGTGGCTTTACTGATTCTCTACGGTCTGTTTAGGGCCGTTCCACATTCTATACGGTCTATCGATAGACCGTCCATTCTTCTCAGGTACGCACTGGTCTTAATTATTTCAGTTCACCTTGGTTCTATGTTTTTATTATTTTTTTACTACTCCCTGCTATTGCACGGTCCTGCCCAAGATCGTCTACCTCCCTAAGCGGTCTACCATCAGACCGTTGTTAGTGCTACAGTGCACCCGTGATCACCATTTTGACTATTATTTCACATTATTTCATGTTAGCTTGGGTGCTGTTTTGATCTCCCCTAATTGTCATATAATTTTGCGTGATTATTGTCATACTTTTCATAATTGATTGATCATTGCTTATTAGATTTAGGTTAGATGATGGGGACATCACCCACGATTCCTCCTGGAGAGGAATAGGATCGAGCTCCATGTCGAGCAGGGCCCCCTCGAACCTTTTCTTTTCTATCTGGATCATTTCGATGTATTTCTTGCTTTTTGTTTGAGTCATTTTGATGTAATTTTCCCCTTTATTTGAGTCATCATCCTAGGTCTTAAGTCATTTCCCTATGTTTTAGTCTTCATCTACCCCTTGGTTACTTTTTTGGACAGCTTAGTCATTATGTGTAAAGCTAGGGGTAGTCTTGTCATGTAAAAGTTTGGGTCCCTTGTGGACACCAAAAATTGCACATCCAGATATCTTACTCGGCCCAGCACTAACAACGGCATCAAGTGAAGAAGCCCCGAAGGGACTGGTCATCCGGACTCCCCAAATATGCACACTGCCGCGAAGCCGTCCCCGGAGCCACGACAACAAAGAGAAACCAACCCCCGGGAAGCTCACAATCTGTGGCCCCCGAAGAAAATCAAACGAACCATAACTCATGCTCAAAACGGGCTCAAGTCAGCCCCAGCGGCACACCACCTGGGGAGCCCCAGCGGCACACCCCCAGGGTGCCTCCAGCGGCACACCCCCAGGGTGCCTCCAGCGGCACACCCCCTGGGGAGCTCCAGCGGCACACCCCCCGGGGAGCCCCAGCGGCACACCCCCAGGGTGCCTCCAGCGGCACGCCCCCCAGGCACCCAGCGGCACGCCCTCCAGGCCGCCCAGCGGCACACCCGCCCTAGGCTTCAGCGGCACGGTCCCAGGGCTCCAGCGGCACGCCCATCTGGGCCTTCAGCGGCACGCCCATTGTGTGCTCCCGCGGCACGCCCTTTTGGCCCTCCTGCGGCACGCTTCTTGAGCCCGCCAGCGGTACTGCGTGAAAGCATTTCAATGGCCGAACGACGTGAAGCCCATGCCCTACATATCCTTGGTGCACAGTGAGCTGTCCGAGGTGTCAACCAATGGTTGGGCCACGCAGGCTACTCCCCTGACAGCCAGGACGGGGGAAGTCAAACCCCATCATGACCGGTCGCTTCCCGCCTCCGACTGCCGTGCTCGAGGGCTCCCGCTGCTGAGAGTATAAATCCCCTCCCATTCCGGAGAAGACAGACGGACAGACGGAGAAGAGACCCAGAGGCAGAGACGAATAGAGAGTTGCAGACGAGAAGAAGAAGAAGAGAGAAGAAAAGGGAGAGGGCTCCGGCGTGGAGTCTTCCGACAGCCACCCAAGCAACGAGAAGAGAGAGTAAGAGAGAGAGAGGGCTCGATGTAGCAGGGGAAGGTGGGGGAAAGAGTAGTGGACGATCGTCCCTACTGCGATCTCCAACACCTCCTCCTCTTTTGTTCTTTATTTTTCCCCACTCCGTAGTCGCGTTCTCGGGTTTTCTTCCTTGCCTATAGCCTTAGCTCGGGCATGTTCTGTAATGTATACAGCCGGTTATGGCACTTTTGTTGTACTCCTGGTTTTGATGATGACAACAGTAAGATTTTGGATATAGACACTTAACCTCCTAATAATTGTTTAATAGTTCAAAGGGGTTGCAGGGTGCTCTTTGCGTCAACGCCATCAAATGGAAGCGTCGACGCAGCAGTGCAAACTCAAGAAAGAAACCCCTGTGTGAATTTGTGCGTCAACGCAACGTTCAAGTGGAGTGGACGCATCAGAGCATTGATAGCTTGGGCACAAAGTCTATACATCAGCTGGATCCATTTAGTCTGTACATTGGCATATCTTCGTCAAGTCTGTACATCGGGCACCTTCTTAACAAAGTCTATACATTACTGTTTGCATTGCACAGTCCATACACTTGAAGCCTTTCATTTGATGAAGTCTATACACTAGACTTCGGTCCTCCAAGTCTATACACTAGACTTCAGTTTCCCAAGTCTATACACTAGACTTCGGTCCTCCAAGTCTATACACTAGACTTCAGTTCCCCAAGTCTATACACTAGACTTCGGTCCTCCAAGTCTATACAATAGGCTTCAGTTCCCCAAGTCTATACACTAGACTTCATTTTCTCTAAGTCTATACATTGCTGTTTGCTTTGCAAAGTCCATACACTGGAAGCCCTTCATTTGATGAAGTCTGTACACTGGTCTTTCTGGCACGTTAACACTAAGTCTATACACTTCATGTTGTGCAGAAGGGAACAGGGTCGACGCCTGAAGCCTAGAGCGTCCACGCATCAGTAGACGAAGCCTTCACGATTTCTTCTATTGCGTCAACGCCACAAGCAAGCAGCGTCGACGCAGCAGTTAAAGTAGCAGAGACTCTTACAAGCGATGAAACCCTTCACGAAATCTACCACTGCGTCAACGCCATCAACAAGCAGCGTCGACGTAGCAGCTTAAGAGATGCCAATATAGAAACGTACACGTTCGTGCGTCAACGCCACCAACTGGCAGCGTCGACGCAGCAGTCCAAGAAAGGAACGACTCACCTCTGGCTGCCTTCAATACGTCAACGCTATATGCTGTTAACGTCGACGCAGCACGCCTATCTGTTGATGACTTGATCACTGGACTGTCGGTACCATTGCGTCAACGCAGCAGGCTGATGGAGTCGACGCAGCGTTAAATAGATTGAAGAACTCTGATGGTTGCGTCAACTCTCTAGAGCAAGTGAGTTGACGCCATCTAACTTCAGCTGCTGAGCGTACTAGTGCTGGGCACGTGATCTGAGGATAAGGAGAATGCCCACATGAAGACACGTGTTCTGACAGCTACTGGATGCTGCCACGTGGTCCAAACTCTTAGGGTGGGAACTGTGGAAGGCACACGTGCCCTGCTGCTGCTCCAGGTATATAATGGAGCCTTCGTCTTCTGATGAAGAGTGATCGAAGAAGAAGCCTGAAGAGCATATACGTCCTTCGATCCAAAAAATGAGGAAGAGAGCAGAAGAGAAAGAAAGAGAGATAGAGAGTGAGAGAGAGAGCTCGTGGATCTGTCTTCACTGGACCGTGGATCAGATCCAGGCCAGTCAGCTCCGTTGAGAGCCTCATCTGTGTTTTCATCTATTACAGCTTTCGGATAGCTGTGTTATTTTTCGTTTATTGTTTTTCCTTTATTCTTCTGATTATCCTTGGTTTTCCGATTGCCCTGTTGGGGATCGGGTACCTCCTGTTGATTCAGGAGAAGGGAGATCTAATCTCCGGGTTGCAAGTGACAGGTTGTCACTTGTGGGTTGTCCCTCCTAGTTTGGAGGAAGAGAGGTCTTCGACCTCTAGTTTTCAAGTGGCTGGGAGTCACTTGGGTGTCCCTCCGGTTGGGAGGAAGAGGGGAGTCTGTTCCCCTGGTCAAGCTGTGTGGCAGCAACTGTTTGCAGACTGAGTCTGCTTGGTTCTAGCATTTGCTAGTGAAGCCTCACTCCGGTTGGGAGTGAGGGGTGGATGTAGGTCTGTGGACCGAACCACCTAAAATCTCTTGTGCCGTGGCTTGTTTGATTGATTTGCTTCTGCTAGATGCTTGGATAGGCACGCCCATGAGTTTGTATTTGAGTTGAAATGAATTAGTTCTATTTTGTGTCTCTTTTCTAGCATCCTAGTTTTAATTAGGCCATAATCTGTAGAAGGATACATTCACCCCGCCCCTCTGTATCCGGGCCAAGCACCTTAACAGTTGGTATCAGAGCGGGTTTCTGCATACAAGGTCCAGCGACCTGCAGATTCAATCTTGCGGTCTTAGGTGCTAATTTGCTTTTTAGTGCATCAATATTCCTGTTGCATTGAATTTATCTGCTAATTATTTCAATGGCTTGTCCACCCGTCTTCAGTAGTTTTGATTACAACCAGTGGCACAGTGCTTATGTTAAATCTGTTGATCCAGACATGTGGAAAGTGATTTCACATGGTCCTCATAAATTACCAAAGAAAAGGTCCAAATGGACTGACAGTCACGAATCAATGTATGAGGAGAATCAGACAGCTATAAATTTGATGAAAGCAGCCACTGACAAAGCCTTTCACTCATGTTTCTTTGATTGCAGATCTGCAAGGGATATGTTGGAGATGATGAAGAGAGCCGGGAAAGGAAATCAAACAAGCTGCATGATGGCCAACAGAAGCGATCAAGGCAGCAATCAAACTGAAGAAGATGATGATGATGAGGTAAATCTCTTCGAGAATTTCTCTCTAGAAGATTGGGAGAATGCTTATGCTGAATTATTTGAATATCATGAACTGTTAAGAAAACAGTATAAAAAATTGAAAAGGGGTACTGGTTTAGATAGTTCAAGCTTTCCTTGTAGAAATTGTGTTGAATTGAAAAATATTCATGATGCTTGTATGTCTGACCTTCAAATACTGAAGAAACAAGTTTCATTATTGAAAACTGAAAATCAAGAACATGTAAATGTGATATCTGAATTCAAAGAAGAATTGAACTCAGATAATGATAATCAGACTATTGTTAACTATCATGACCAGTATGAAAAATTACTGAAAAACCTTGAAAGTGTAAACTCAGATTTAAACAAGCTGAGATCCGAAAATGACTCCCTGAGAACATCTGCTAATAAAAATGATAACAAATTTGAGAAACTTGAGCAGGAGAAAAACTTGCTTGCTGAAAAACTGGAAGCCATCAAATCTGTGAATGTAGAATTACAGAAAAACATTGAAAAGAAGGAAAAAGATTTGAAGGAATTCAAGGCTGAAAGAAAACTTGAAACTAACTCAGAAGATCAGACTCTAATAAATGAGTTAATTCAGAATGACAAGCTTAAGGAAGAAAATGAAAAATTAAAAATGTTGAATTCCACTATGTCAGAGAGACTTCTAGCTTTGGAAAGAGGAAAAAGTATTTGTGTTGAAGATTCTAATAAACTGAGCAATCTGGAACAGGAAATTGACAAATATAAAACTGCTAACAAGGTGTTAACTGAATGTGCGAATTGCAGTGAACAAGAGATTGCCAGTTATGAGCTACATATTTCCTCTTTGGAAGATGAAATTAAGGATTTGACAGTCTCCTTGTCTAAATTTGTTGATGGGCAGAAAAACCTAGACAAGCTACTAGGTATAAAAATCAACTCTAGAAAGGAAGGGCTGGGCTACAATAAGATAAACAAGAAGGAACTTCAGAACAAAGTTATGACATCTTTTGTAAGTGGTTCAGACATAGCCACCACCTCTAAAGACAAACAGCCCATTATTCAGAAAATACTGGGAACAAAGAATAACTTTAAGATAGACGGACTGGGCTATAGTCCAGTCATGAGGAAGGTCGATGGAGCCAACCTGAAAACAATCTTTGTTAAATCCTCTGAACATGAGAAGCCTTCTATTTCATCTCCAACTCAGTACAAGGCTAAGAAAATAGGAAAACAGGATAAAAACCAGAAAAGGACTGTAAATCAGAAAATAAATGAAAAGGGTTCATCAGTGCATGCTGATCACAGTCCTCACACACACTCACATGCACCTAAAAGGAAGATTATCTGTCATTATTGTCATAAAGTTGGACATCTGATGCATGAGTGTAAGTTGATGGAGAAGGATGATAAGAATGCTAGGAGATCTTATGATAAAAATCCATCATCTCAGAAAAGGAGTGTCACATGCTCTAATTGTGGTAAATTAGGACACTCAATTGCTCATTGCTGGTTTGCTAGTGGTAAGACAACTTTTTATTCATATCATGCTAAATCCCCTGCAAACCAACATGTTTTTAATAAACACAAATCTGTTTCAATGAACCAGCATATCATCTGTTTTAATTGCAACAAAAGGGGTCACAGAGCCTCTGAATGCTGGTCAGGCTTCTTTGAAAGAAATTCTATTTCATGTTTTGAATGTGGAAAGAATGGCCACAGGGCCATTAATTGTTGGCATGACCAAGGAGGCTATGGCAATAATGAACTCAATTTTAAAAAGAATGCCTCTTATTGCTCTCACTGTAGAAAGCATGGCCATACACTCAAAGACTGTTGGCACATTCAGGGTGGAAATGTGAATCTCAAACATGCTAAATTCCCTGTAAGGCAATTTGCAAAACTTTCATGTTATAACTGTGGGAAGCCAGGTCACAGGGCTGCAACCTGTTGGCTGGCAGGATATCAAAACCAAACTGGTTTTGGCAAACAGAATTTTTATTCTGTTATCAAGAAATCTCATGCTTATGCACATAGAATTCATGCTAACAAGAATGTGCATAAATTAGATCTGAAAACTGCTGCTCCTTCCTATCAAGCTAAAAATATGCTGAGAAAACCTGCTAGGAGTGATAATGTCATGTCAGGACCCAAGACTTCTTGGGTACCTGTTTGTGCAAAATAAACCTTATTTGCAGGTGTGCCTTGGAATGGAATAAAAAGGGGTATTAATCCAAGGCACTCAAGAATGAAAACCCTTTCTGAACGTTTCAGGTAAGCTTCCTGCTCTTCTTGTCTTTAGTTTTATTGCATTTTTTTTTC
Source organism: Amorphophallus konjac (assembly GCA_022559845.1). NCBI lineage: Eukaryota > Viridiplantae > Streptophyta > Magnoliopsida > Alismatales > Araceae > Amorphophallus > Amorphophallus konjac. Next base: position 147,040,488 of record CM040124.1, read on the forward strand.
ATCAGTTGCCATGTGCATTATCTTCTGAGCATACATAGGCTAATTGCAATTGCTTGATAATTGTGTTATGCATAGACTCTGAAAATAAATTACCTTTCGAATTGTCTGAAAAATCTGAACTGCTTATGAGTGTGACTTGAATCATGTGTGTTACCATAGCTCACTGAATTTCTGAATTGCATTTAGGACTGTATGTTGAATAATCATGCATGACCTCAATGGTATATAAATGGTAAGGTACCAAAGGGCAGGGAGGTCTGTCTGGAGGTTCTTACTATGTGTGAGGTGGTCTTTTAGACCAAGTGCTCCGCCTAGTACCATGGGTCATCTTGCTGGTTAAGACAGTCTGAATGTGCATGAATATTTTGGTAACATATGTTCAATTCTCAATGCAAATATTGCATATTTTCAGGGGGAGTTAGTTGCATATCCTTTGCATAGCTATTCAATGTCGAGTCTTTGCATGTCCCTGCATTCATATAGTTCATTGTATCCTCTTATATTGAAAATGTCAAAAAGAGAATTTGAATGCATATTGTGAGGGGGAGTCAATGCATTGCATATAGGTTGTCAAATGCATACACTTGTCAGATTTCATAGCATATCCTTTATTATTGACTTAGTTGACAAACCTTGATCATATTCTAAAAATTTTTGAGCTTCAAAATCTCTCTTAACAATTGGTATTTCTCCTATCAATTGGTATCGTTTGGTTTCAGAATTCTTTCAGTCCCTCATGAAGATTCCAATGGGCCATCTTGATCATAAATCTGAAAAATTTGAACTCGAAAACTTCTATTATACAGGTTTATGAATGACTGAAAGAACTCATGTGGTTTAAGTTTAATGTTCATGGAGTTTGACTTTAAAATCTCTTAAAAATATCTGAAGCATGTTTAATAGACCTTAACCATTTGTTTCATGCTATGTCTTCTGAAAAATCTCTGAAATCTGCACTTTTGAATACATGACTTTAATTGGTTAAGTACATGAAACTATTATTGATTTGAAGTAATTGAATGCCTCTGAAATGTCTAAAGGGTTAATTCTGTCAGAGCAATGACATTGGCCACTGAGAAACACAAGTCCAAAGGACTGTGTCATGAGGTGCCTTCGTTAACTCTGATAAAATTCATTGAAACTCAGGCAGAGCAATGGCATGCACACTGAGAAATACAACTCACTCATTAGAAAATGATTTGTAGTGTGTCATGATGTGTAAGTGCTAACTCTGTTCACATAAAGCATGACAGTTGGTCACACTAAGGGCTTAGGGATATTGGCATCTAATCAAGGTATATCCTCTAGTTACAATGTGTGCACTGAACTAGAGTGCTCGTAATATTTGGAGCAAGCAAATTGTTTAAAAAAAAAAATTGAAATATCTGAATATTGATACACAAATCAAATTGCTGCAACCCTAGACAAAATCATATGACTTCATAAATACTTGACTTCAATACTAGTGCATGTAACTCTGAAAGAAGTCAATAGATTTGATTGTGTAAGAGAAAGAGAGACTGATCAAGATAATTATGAGAGCTTGGTTCATCTTTATTAAACCATGGTTTTAGATATCAATACAGATTTTTACTGATGAACTCTACATACATCATAATTAAACCACGCTGTTAATAAAGCTCATTCATAAGCTCTTATAATGGAAGACTTTGAAAACATGTTTTGGATTTATGAGAATAATATCCCTTTGAGAATCCAATTGAATTTCCCTTCTTATTCTTCTCATAGGCTTCTTTTAGTAAGGGGGAGCTTCATTATTAGATGCATCATGCTGCATAAGGAGGAGTATCTCACTCCTAACTGCATCACTACGTAGACGTAATGTTACATTAGCGTCAACGCGTTATGCCTCACTGGCCTTTTATCTTGTGTTTTTCGGTTCACTTGCATCACTGCGTCGACGCAATGCCCCTCTCTGCGTCCACGCATTGCTTCTTATTCATATCGTCTTTACCCGGTTCACCCACTTGAACCGGCTGAACCGTTCACTTAAAGGGTTCTCGAAGTCTCTTTAAAAGCCAAATGAGACCCCTGCTCTTCTTTATTGTTCTTTTTCAAAACCCCTTTTGTCATTCGACCTCTCGTGTCCCCCAAGAATCCTCTCAGCTCTCTCTCTCCTGCTCGACTCTTCTCCATGTCATGGATTCTCCAGCATCCACTCAAACAGGGAAGCAAAGGGCAGAGGAACAACCAAGAAGCTCAGAACCAGCAAGAGGCACAATGGAGTCCCACTCTCTAGTAGCTCGCGAAAGGGGAAGAAGGAAAGAGACGGGTCCACGGGATCCAAGTCCGCCAACCAAAAGGTTAAAGACATCCGCAGTTAGAAAAGAGAAGCGGAAGGGCTTATCTTCAGGTTCTGCAACCGGTCAGAAGGATGCTGGTAGCTCGCGTACAGTCACCATGGAAGAACCTCTGAAGATTCTTATTTCCCGGTACGTTGACGCTACTGATCATCACATGCTCAAAGTTTTTCCTCAGCTGTTTCCTATACTGGACCATCAGGGCTGGTGGTCGTTTGTCTCAACACACAAGACTTACTACCCCACTCTGGTCAGAGAGTTCTACCAGAACTTAAAATATGAACCTTCTGTTCCAAAACTCACATCCAGTGTTAGAGGTGTAAGGTTCGAAATAACAGATAAGCTGCTTGCCAGAGCTTGGAAGGTCCCTAAAGTAGGAGTTCAGCTGCATGATTTTGAGTATGATGCGCATGAGGCATATGAGCTCTTGACTGAGAAACCCAGTAATCTCTCCGATGTCAGGGAGACCTACCTAGGCAGTCTCAAAGCCAATCATTTCCCTTCGCTAAATAGACTGCTCCACCACATTTGCACCTCCATGATCACACCACAGAGCAGTGGAAGAGAAAGGGTGACAGAGATGCAACGATTTCTTCTCTACTGTATGCTGAAGAGAATACAGATTTCCTTGCCGGATGTAGCTATTCAAACAATGGGGTCCTGTCTATCTCAGTCCAGAACCCTACCTTATGCCGCCCCATTAACTGCTATTTTTCGGAAGGTTGGTGTAGACTTTGGCTCTGAGAAGAAACTTACCATCCCTCGAGGGAATGTATACACACTTTCTTACATCCAAAAGTTTATGGGTTTTGAGGTCATTGATGGTAAGGCTGTCAGAACCCTTCCTAGTCAGAAATCAGCCCCATCAGACATCGGTCAGGCATCAAAAACAGACGCTAAGGATGATGATCAAGCACACAGAGCAGAAATACCGATTCCACCTATGGTGAGTGCAGAGATGCCAGAGGACAACTCCATTAGGGGAGAGCAATCTTTTGAGGTTCCTGAGGAACCGAGTGGCTTTGTACCTACAGTAGAACCATCTACGTCAGGAGCCATTAAAGTTTATAGAAGAACCTCTCCAAATTCTGATGTTGTTCCACCCCCAGCAACTGTTGAAGAGATGTTGGTGAACATGACTATGATGATGCAGCGTCAGGAGGCCAAGATGGACAAGTTGGTGGAGTTCACAACCCTTCATTTTAACAAGTTGACTGCTCGGATTGTGAATTTTGAAACCTCAGTTTTATGTGAGTGGCGAAATTTCTTACTCACCAAGATGGTGTCTGACCAAGCAACAAGGTCAGTCTTGAAACAGATATCATCCCTCCTTGACAAACTTGCCACTCTGGTACAAGAGATGCACAATCAACAAGGTTCAACCCTTTCCTCTTTTACCAAAATTATTGATCTGTGCTATGATCTGAAGATAGGGCAAGAAACAATCAAAGGTCCTGTCAGTGCAATCCCTCCAGTCCTCAAAGTTGTGCTAGAGAAGATTGACAAAGTAATAGCCAACATCTACAATAAAGATTCTATCACTGAAATTGGCAATGTTCGCAACTCTCTAAGTCATCAGCTAAGCGAACTTTCTCAAGAGATCAGAGACCTTCTAACCAGGGACCATTCTACTTCAGGACAGACATCTCGCCAGACACCTCCAGGCACTCAAGGATAATCTTCTCGTCAGCAACAACAACCATCTTCTGCCAGGCGTTACAATCGCTTCTTCCCATCTTAATCTATGTCTTCTACATGCACCCCCTTTCATGATGATGACAAAGGGGGAGAGCTTAATGCTGCTAAATTTTGTTAATGTGCTGAATTTGCTAATGAATGCTGAGTCTTGTTAATGAATGATAGCATATATTTTCGTTTTTGTGACTCATAATTTTTTGTTCAACTGACAAGTAACCATACGATTGGTTGATGCTAGCCATTATGTGATCGCAGAAGTCATTAAAATAGTTTGGCGGTTGTCATCATCAAAAAGGGGGAGATTGTTGTACTCCTGGTTTTGATGATGACAACAGTAAGATTTTGGATATAGACACTTAACCTCCTAATAACTGTTTAATAGTTCAAAGGGGTTACAGGGTGCTCATTGCGTCAACGCCATCAAATGGAAGCGTCGACACAGCAGTGCAAACTCAAGAAAGAAACCCCTGGGTGAATTTGTGCGTCAACGCAACGTTCAAGTGGAGTGGACGCATCAGAGCATTGATAGCTTGGGCACAAAGTCTATGCATCAGCTGGATCCATTTAGTTTGTACATTGGCATATCTTCGTCAAGTCTGTACATCGGACACCTTCTTAACAAAGTCTATGCATTACTGTTTGCATTGCACAGTCCATACACTTGAAGCCTTTCATTTGATGAAGTCTATACACTAGACTTCGGTCCTCCAAGTCTATACACTAGACTTCAGTTTCCCAAGTCTATACACTAGACTTCGGTCCTCCAAGTCTATACACTAGACTTCAGTTCCCCAAGTCTATACACTAGACTTCGGTCCTCCAAGTCTATACACTAGGCTTCAGTTCCCCAAGTCTATACACTAGACTTCATTTTCTCTAAGTCTATACATTGCTGTTTGCTTTGCAAAGTCCATACATGGGAAGCCCTTCATTTGATGAAGTCTGTACACTGGTCTTTCTGGCACGTTAACACTAAGTCTATACACTTCATGTTGTGCAGAAGGGAACAGGGTCGACGCCTGAAGCCTAGAGCGTCCACGCATCAGTAGACGAAGCCTTCATGATTTCTTCTATTGCGTCAACGCCACAAGCAAGCAGCGTCGACGCAGCAGTTAAAGTGGCAGAGACTCTTACAAGCGATGAAACCCTTCACAAAATCTACCACTGCGTCAACGCCATCAACAAGCAGCGTCGACGCAGCAGCTTAAGAGATGCCAATATAGAAACGTACACGTTCGTGCGTCAACGCCACCAACTGGCAGCGTCGACGCAGTAGTCCAAGAAAGGAACGACTCACCTCTGGCTGCCTTCAATACATCAACGCTATATGCTATTAACGTCGACGCAACACGCCTATCTGTTGATGACTTGATCACTGGACTGTCGGTACCATTGCGTCAACGCAGCAGGCGGATGGAGTCGACGCAGCGTTAAATAGATTGAAGAACTCTGATGGTTGCGTCAACTCTCTGGAGCAAGTGAGTTGACGCCATCTAACTCCAGTTGCTGAGTGTACTGGTGCTGGGCACGTGATCTGAGGATAAGGAGAATGCCCAGATGAAGACACGTGTTCTGACAGCTACTGGATGCTGCCACGTGGTCCGAACTCTTAGGGCGGGAACTGTGGAAGCCACACGTGCCCTGCTGCTGCTCCAGGTATATAATGGAGCCTTCGTCTTCTGATGAAGAGTGATCGAAGAAGAAGCCTGAAGAGCATATACATTCTTCGATCCAGAAAAAGAGGAAGAGAGCAGAAGAGAAAGAAAGAGAGATAGAGAGTGAGAGAGAGAGCTCGTGGATCTATCTTTACTGGACCGTGGATCAGATCCAGGCCAGTCAGCTCCGTTGAGAGCCTCATCTGTGTTTTCATCTATTACAGCTTTCGGATTGCTATGTTATTTTTCGTTTATTGTTTTTCCTTTATTCTTCTGATTATCCTTGGTTTTCCGATTGCCCTGTTGGGGATCGGGTACCTCTTGTTGATTCAGGAGAAGGGAGATCTAATCTCCGGGTTGCAAGTGACAGGTTGTCACTTGTGGGTTGTCCCTCCTGGTTTGGAGGAAGAGAGGTCTTCGACCTCTAGTTTCCAAGTGGCTGGGAGTCACTTGGGTGTCCCTCCGGTTGGGAGGAAGAGGGGAGTCTATTCCCCTGGTCAAGCTGTGTGGCAGCAACTGTTTGCAGACTGAGTCTGCTTGGTTCTAGCATTTGCTAGTGAAGCCTCACTCCGGTTGGGAGTGAGGGGTGGATGTAGGTCTGTGGACCGAACCACCTAAAATCTCTTGTGCCGTGGCTTGTTTGATTGATTTGCTTCCGCTAGATGCTTGGATAGGCACGCCCATGAGTTTGTATTTGAGTTGAAATGAATTAGTTCTATTTTGTGTCTCTTTTCTAGCATCCTAGTTTTAATTAGGCCATAATCTGTAGAAGGATACATTCACCCCCCCCCTCTGTATCCGGGCCAAGCACCTTAACAACTTTCCTCATCATGAATGAAAACTATCCCTCTTTGGGTTTCCTTTTTTTTTTTGTCTCCGTTGGTTTGAATCACTATGTGCGTTTGGTCATCTCCTTCTTCCCCTTCGGCGGCTACAGTTTCTTACACCGATCTCCTCCTCCTGTCGTGGTCCCCCCGTAGAGCCTCTAGCCCTCATATTTGCTCATATGCCCAAAGGGAGATGCCCTTCTTCTCTCCTCTGTGTACCCATGCCTCTGCCTTAAAGTCCCTTTTTGAACTTTCCCCGTCCTACCAAGTTTCCTTTGAAGCCTGCCAAACCCAATACCCCAGCCCGGTGCACCCATGGCTCCTTGACCAGCACACCCTTTGGCCCTCCTAGCCGGCACACCCATAGTAGCCCCCCCCAGCAGTACACCTCCCCCTTAGTGCCTCAGCGGCATGCCTGGCCTCTCCCTAGCCTGGTATACCCCTCAAGCACCCTGTGCTTGTCCTTGGCCGGTACGCCTTGACTAACTCCCAGCCCACCCTGTCCAGTCTTGGAGGTCTCTGGCTCGTTGTTTTCCCCATGTTTTCTGAGGTTTTATCAAGGTGTTGCCACCCTCGGGCGCTCACCTCCAGTTGTCGGGTTCCGCCACTCCATGTGGGCGCGTTCCCTTATCTCCCTTACGCTCGGGCCAAGGGGAGATGCTGCCGAATTTTTGTTAGAAAATAACAACACATAAAAAAAGGGGGCAAAAGGATGCAGCAAATGAATGGGATAAGAAATACATATCAAAAGAAAACAAAACCATCAAACGAATAGAACAACAACAGATTGCAAGAAGGAGGGAAGATTTGTATAAAACTACGCAAAACTCAAAGAAAAGAAGAAAAGAAAAGTCTTAAAAACAAGTAACAGAGGAGTGGACCTTCATCGGCACGTTCGTTCTAGCCTTCGCCGGTACACCCTATCAGCCCTCCAACGGCACACCCTATCAGCCCTCCGGCGGCACACCCTATCAGCCCTTCAACGGCACACCTTCTTGGCTCCTCACAGGCACACTCCTCCACCGTCTCATTCTTCTCCTCGCCGGTACACCCTATCAGCCCTCCAGCGGCACACCCTATCAACCCTTCAACGACACACCTTCTCAGCCCTTCAGCGGCACACTCTTCTCACTCTCCGAAGTGGAACCCAATGTACAGACTTTAAGGGACAATGTATAGACTTTGAGTTGCAATGTATAGACTTTGAGCTGTAGCCAATGAACAATGTATAGACTTGGAGTTGGCCAATGTACAGACTTTGGGCTGGCCAATGTACATACTTTGAACTGCAGCCAAGGGACAATGTATAGACTTTGAGTTGAACAATGTATAGACTTTGAGTTGGCCGACGTACAGACTTTGAGCTGGCCAACATATAGACTTTGGGCTGGCCAACGTACAGACTTTGGGCTGGCCAATGTATAGACTTTGAGCTGCAATGTATGGACTTTGAGCTGCAGCCAATGAACAATGTATAGACTTTGAGTTGGCCGACGTACAGACTTCGAGCTGGCCAACATATAGACTTTGGGCTGGCCAACATACAGACTTTGGGCTGGCCAATGTATAGACTTTGAGCTGCAATGTATGGACTTTGAGATGCAGCCAATGAACAATGTATAGACTTTGAGTTGGCCGACGTATAGACTTCGAGCTGGCCAACGTACAGACTTTGGGCTGGCCAACGTACAGACTTTGGGCTGGCCAATGTATAGACTTTGAGCTGCAATGTATGGACTTTGAGCTGCAGCCAATGAACAATGTATAGACTTTGAGTTGGCCGACGTACAGACTTCGAGCTGGCCAACGTATAGACTTTGGGATGGCCAACGTACAGACTTAGTGCTGGCCAATGTATAGACTTTGAGCTGCAATGTATGGACTTTGAGCTGCAGCCAATAAACAATGTATAGACTTTGAGTTGGCCAACATGCAGGCTTTGGGCTGGCCAACGTACAGACTTTGGGCTGGCCAATGTACCGACTGTGAACTGCAGCCAAGGGAAAATGTATAGACTTTGAGCTGGCCAATGTGTAGACTTTGAGCTGCAGCCAATGAATAATGTACAGACTTTGGCCTGGCCAATTTATAGACTTTGAGCTGCAGCCAATGAGCAACGTACAGACTTTGAGCTGAAGGATGTATAGACTTTGTGTGCTGGTTGCCAATGTATAGACTTCGAGCCACAGCCAATAGACAATGTATAGACTTTGGGCTGGCCAATGTATAGACTTTGAACTGTAGCCAATGGCCAATGTATAGACTTTGAACTGCAGCCAATGGCCAATGTATAGACTTTGAGCTGTGATCAATGGACAATGTACAGACTTTGAGTTGGCCAATGTATAGACTTTGAGTTGCAGCGAATAGACAATGTACAGACTTTGAAATGAAGCACGTATAGACTTTGTGTGTTGGTTGAATAGACAATGCATAGACTTTGGGCTGACGAATGTACAGACTTTATGTTATCCCCCTCCTTCGCCGATACACTCTCCAGCCATCGCCCCAGCGGTACACCTCCTTCAGCCCTTCAGCGGCACCCTCCTTAAGTCCTTCAACGGCACACATCTCCAGCCCTTCGCTGGCACACTTTTCTGCCCACCTTTCTTCAGCGGTACACCCCCCCTTCACCCCCCGCCTTCAACCCGCCAAGGGTCAACTCTCCCCAAAAAAAATATAATAATACATGAATATATATATATGTGTATATATGGGCATATAATGGCAGAACTAACAAGCTAATAAAAATCATGGTGAATAAATAAACCTGAACAGATTCAAAAAAAAGGATGATGAATGAAATAGGGGACAATAATAATAATGATAATAAAAAGGGTAATAATGACGATGAGCAAGATGAGGGAAATCACCCGGAACAGATACGGAAAGAGGAATAAGCAATGGAGTAACAAGAACAACAATGATAAAACAATGTATGGTATTAATAATTCCATGTTGCAGCCCCGTCTCCCCCGTGACCTGATGCTGAAGGAACAATAATGCCTCCCTCTCAGGCCGGGCCCGGGTCTTGGGAATTATCCTGACTTGGCCAGGCCCCGACCTAGTGATGCGGGACGGACACGGGGACCGACTCTACGTGGTATGATCCTCGGACTCTACATGCGGACACGACCAGCAACACATGATGGGAGAGACACTAGGCCCGACACGGAGAGCTCACGGGCTATACGTCGCTAACAGAAACGCAAGCTCACCCGTCGTCCCAAGCGAGGGAAACGCGGATCGTGCGCGGTTGAAGAACCGGCAGAGTTCACGGGTAGTCGACTCACTTCCGGACACGGATCGAGTCACGGGACGGGTCACTCTCACACTCACAGCGGTGACATGGACTCACGGGCTAGTACCTATCGCTCTCGGTAGCGGCAAAAGACCATATACTAAACTAGCAAGCGAATGCCGAGAAGTTGAGACCTTTACCTCCACGCACCCGGCGTGGCGAAGACAACCCCGGCCAATTCACGGACTCCCGGTTAACAATATTACAACAGTACAATAATTTGACCCACTCCACGCAGGGAGGTAAAAGGTCACATGTGGGGCCTGGGAATCACGCAAATCGGGTTGACGGGCAGCATCTTGATGTCGCCCGGCGGTGCCGAACTCCGCATTTTCGTGCTTTCCGAACGGCGGATTCTACGGGTCCGTGGGGCCCACGGACGGCGCTGTCCTCTGGATCTACGGGGGTGGGACCCGCTGTGATGGGGACCCCTGGTGGCGCACCTCCACGGACGGCGGTCGGCCGGAAACACCTATCGGGGGTCGATCGTCCCCGATTCCCAATTCGTGAACTAGCTGCCCACGAATTTCTGGTTCTGTCCTCCGACGCCCGCTCTGGCGAGAATGGCCGCTGCGATCAATCCCGACGTCGGATCGGGGTGCATGAGCTATCACTGGAAAGCTCTCTTGAAATCCTTCGATCTTGGCTGAGAGAGATCTGCTGGATCTGGACAGATCTATACTTTACTGAATTTACAAGCTCATGTTGTACAGTATCGGAAACCTTAGATCTGCATGTGAGTTGTCTGAGAACTGCCATTGACCGCAAGATAGGTGGCAGATTCAGCTTTTAAGCACTTCATGAAAGTTGTAGGAGTTTGAACAAGGAAAACGAGGATATTTTTTGTGGACTGATTGGAGGTGGCTGTGATTTGTTATGATTTATTTACTGGAAGGTGGTCGGATCTGGGAACATGTGGACATCACTGTAGCTAGCTCTGAGAATGAATTTTGAAAAATAGGTGGAGGGCTGATCAAAAATCAATAAAAATCATGGGTGGAGCGGTTGATGGATGGAACTCCCAATAAAGTTGGAAGCTCCAGAAAAAATAAAAAGATGGGTCGGAGATGTGAAACTCGGGAAAGGTGGAAATCAGAACAGGAAGTAGACAGATCTGGTAATTAAAGTTGGGAGAAAATGAAAAATTATCAAAGTGTATCTTTGTGACCAACGAAAGTTTTTGGGACGTGCTTGACACCTCTGGAACATCCCCTCAAAATCCCAAATCGAAAGGAGCTCGTGGCTGACTGCAGAATTTCGTTGAAGGGGCAGTGGTCGGCTGAAGATAGAACTCCAGCGAACCCGATGGCGGTGCGGTGGCGGCTCGTGGCGGCGGCGATGATGACCGGAACCGATAGGGAGGAGTCACACCTTCTGAAGGTAGCCTTCTCAGATGCAAGGGGGAGAGGGAGAGAGGGAGAGGGGGGGGTGCCCAAGGGCTGCTCCAAGGATTTTCCAAGTTCAAATGGCATTAATTCATCAAAAATGAAAATTACAAGCATATATAGGTTACATGTCTAATCAATCCTCAACCGTTGGATCTAGGGATGGGAGATGGAGGGCTGGGATTGCATGTGACCATCCACAAAAATTAAAATTACAAATACAAGGGGGGGGGGGCAGCCCATTGATTAGGGAGGCAAGGGGGGGACATGGTAGGTGGGGGTGGGTTGGAATTGTTGACATTTTCATTCCAATGTCCCCCACTTGGCCCAGCCTTCTAGAAGCCACCATTTGAATGGTTGACCGACCCCACATGGGGCCCTAGGGATGAGGTGGATCAATGGGAGGGGGCCTGGGGTCCCGTGGGCCCTAGGGGTCCCATTTTTACAAATAAGCCCCTCTTACAATCAAAATTACATACCGAATAAAATGAAGTAAACACACATTAAACACAAATAAAGTCTAACTAAATATGATAAATGCCGGGACTCATGGGGGAGTCTCCAGGCTGTCTCCGAGCCAGATGGATGCTGAGGTGGCTCGAGTCGTGCTCCGTGTGCGGTATCGGTGGCTCGGCGTGTCGCGCCGCTCAACTGCTCGGGTGTCCGCACCAATTCTCCCCGGGTGGGAGAAACTCGACCCTGTCGAGTAAGGGTCTACATCGCTCCTGTATCGCTCCAGAAGGTCCGGATCAATCCGCTGCAACTCTCCATGTGTGATCCACGTGTCCTCGGTAGCGGGCCGTCCTCTCCATCGCACTAGGTAGCGCGGGTAGGATCCACTCCTGGTAACTGTCACCTGCTTATCCAGTATATGATCTATATGCTCACGCTGCCGTAACAAGGGGGCTGGATGTGGACACTCAGGTGTGGGATCACTCTCAAGGGGAGGAGATAGCTCGAAAGGCTCACTAGGGATCACCGCTGGGTCCCTGTATGCAACTAGATCCGATACATTGAAAGTAGAGCTTATACCGTATTCCTCGGGCAAGTCCACAATGTATGCATTGGATCCAACACGTTTCAACACTCTGAATGGACCGGCTCCGTGAGCTTGCAACTTCTTAATGGTTCCGAAGGGAAACCGCTCAGGTCTTACCCTGATCATGACATATTCGCCCTCTTGGAACTCTCGGTGGTGTCGGTGGGCATCGGCTAACTCTTTGTACCATGCATTGCTGGCCTCAATGTGACGACGGATGTCATCATGCAAACTCCTAACATGCCTAGCAAACGACTCGGCCGACTCCGACACTCTATCATGTATAGGCATGGGGACAAGGTCAATGGGTTTCCTAGGCCTACGACCTGTGACAATCTCAAATGGACTCATGCCGGTAGACCTATTCACCGAATCATTATATGCAAACTCAGCCATGGGTAGAATGAGATCCCAATCCCCAATGCGATCCCTAACAAGACACCTCAAAAGATCTCCCTGACTCCTATTGACTACCTCGGTCTGACCATCTGTCTGGGGATGATATGCAGTGGAAAACTTAAGGTGCATACCCATCATATGACATAGTGTCTTCCAAAAATAGGAAGTGAATCTAACATCACGGTCAGACACTATAGTGCGAGGCAACCCGAACTTGCACACCACATGAGTAAGGAATAGGCGGGCTACCCTAGAAGCATCCGAAGTCTTCAAGCAAGGGATAAAGAGGGCCATCTTCGAGAAATGGTCAACCACCATATAGACCGAATCATGCTTCCTGGAGGTACGTGGCAATCCCAAAACAAAGTCCATGCTAACATCCTGCCACGGGGCATCAGGCACGGGAAGAGGGGTATAAAGGCCCGAGCTTTGCTTCTTCATCTTGGCCGTAGCACATGTACGACACTGAGCCACGATGTTAGCGACATCGCGCTTCAAGCTCGGCCAATAAAATCTATGCTCAACCGCCTCAATAGTCTTGTTCTGACCAAAGTGGCCGGCTAGACCTCCCGCATGTAGCTCCCACACTAAAAAATCTCGAACCAAAGTTCGGGGAACACATAGCCTGCTACCTCGAAAGAGGTAACCCTCCTGAAGCACATAATCATCAAGGTCTCTCGAGGGTCCGGCCTGGAGAGTGGTAAAAATCTGACCGAAGTCAGGACAATCAACATAGGCCTCCTTCATCTTCTCTAACCCTATGACCTCGGCACTCATGGTGGTAAGTAAACATGCTCGCCGACTCAAGGCATCAGCCACCTTGTTCTCCACTCCAGCCTTATGTTTAAGCACAAAGGCGAACTGCTGGAGATACTTGACCCAACGACTGTGACGCGAGTTAAGCTTCTTTTGAGAATGGAGGTACCTCAATGCCTCGTGATCGGAGTATAGGACAAACTCCTGATGTAAAAGATAGTGCCTCCAATGCCTAAGAGCCTGAACAACTGCGTAAAATTCCTTATCATATGTGGAGTATCACAGTTTTGCGTCATTCAGCTTCTCGCTGAAATATGCGATCGGGTGGGACTCCTGACTCAAAACTCCTCCAATTCCCACGCTCAACGCATCACCAGAGACCTCAAACACCTTCAAGAAATCAGGCAATCGAAGGATAGGTGTCTGGGTCATGCGCTCCTTGATGTCCTTGAAGGCGGCAGATGCGGCCTTCGTCCATACAAATGTGCCCTTTCGGATACAATCCGTGATCGGGGCAGTGACGGAGCTAAATCCGCGGATGAAGCGACGATAGAACATCGCAAGGCCATGAAAGCTGCGGACATCATGAACCGTACGGGGTTCCGGCCACTCAACAATGGCCCGGACCTTCTCCGGATCGGTGGAGACCCCAGTACTAGACACAATGAAACCCAAGAAGGTAAGCTGAGATGTCATGAAGGCGCACTTCTGTGGGTTTGCAAACAACTGTTCTCGCCGAAGAAGTAGACAGACCTGCCGAAGGTGGTCTAAGTGGTCCCCTGTGGTGCGACTATAGATAAGGATATCGTCAAAATACACCACTACAAAGACTCCAATGAAAGGTCGAAGGACCTGAGTCATGAGCCGCATGAAAATGCTAGGGACATTGGTCAACCCAAAAGGCATGACCAACCACTCATATAGACCATCCTTGGTCTTAAAGGCGGTCTTCCACTCATCACCTGGCCTAATCCTCACTTGATGGTAGCCACTTTTAAGATCAATCTTTGAAAAGATAGTGGCACCTGCCATCATGTCTAGCATGTCATCCAGGCGGGGAATAGGGAACCTGTACTTCACGGTGATTTTGTTGATGGCACGACTATCAATGCACATTCTCCACGTGCCATCCTTCTTCGGGGCGAGTAATGCGGGTACAACACATGGACTCATGCTGTCCCGAACAGACCCTCTCTGCACTAACTCATCGACCTGCCGTTTAAGCTCGGCATGCTCCGTGGGACTCATGCGATAATGAGGATGGTTGGGCAAGGAAGAGCCCAGAACAAGGTCGATGGCATGCTAAATATCCCGCATAGGTGGGAGTCCCTCAGGAAGCTCATCGGGAAAGACATCAGCATACTCCTGCAGAATGGGAACAACCTCGGGTGGAAGCTCACCCTCAGAGTCCCGCTCCACCTCTCGGACCGTAATGGCGAACACCGGACAGCCCTGACTAAGCTCCTGCTCCATTTCCCGGGAGCTAATCATCATCAATCTCCTCGTCGAGGGCTCTCCTGGGCCAGAGGTAACGGTTATAGCCCGAGCTGGGGATGGGGTACTAGGCCCGGGGATGGAAAGCTCCGGGGTACTTGGGCCAGTAGGACCCCTGACTGATGGGCTCCTGGGCCGAACGGGGTGGAGGGTGACCCGCTGGCCGGCGTGGTCGAAGGTACAAGTGTTCGACCGGCCATGGAGGGTGGCATCCCAGTCGAATAACCACGGCCTACCAAGAATGATACTGCCCACTTCCATGGGGAGAACATCACACCAGATCTCGTCACGGTAGGAGTGGAGCTGCAGCGGGACCAAGCACCGCAGCCTGACCGAAATGGAAGTGGTATCCACCCATGATACCTGATAGGGGCAAGGATGGTCTACGGGTGTGAGACCAAGACGAGTGACAGTGCTCGTGGAGATTGCATTGATACAACTCCCGCTATCGATGACCACCTTGCAAATTTGCTTTCCCAGCCTACAGAATACATGAAGGATCGTAGTCCGACGCCAGTCATTGCTGACCTGCGGCTGAGTGAGGATACATCTGACGACCCCCACGTGGGTATAGTCTGAATGCTAGGCATCCTGGGCGTCAACTCCTGATCTGCCTCATAGCTGACTAACTCGAGGCCCGTAGGGGTGGTATCCTCGGCCTGTGTGTCCCCGATGATAAGAGATGGGCGGGTGGGACACTGGTTGGCGAAATGGCCAAACCCATTGCAGCGATAACACTGCTGCCGTGATCCACTAGGCTCCCCAATCATGGGTCCTTTCCCCTTATCCTCCCGACGGATAGGAGGTGTAGGTAGCAAAGGACGTGCAGGAGGTGCGGGTGCCGGTGGACGGGCTGTGGATGGAGCCGTGAGATGCTGGGGACGAGGAAGGTCCCTCGGGGGTGGAGGACGAGGCCAAGGAGCAAAGGGCTCAGGGCGAGCGGGCTCTTGAGGTTGAGCCATGGGGGCCCTCGGATACGTGCCAGATGAGCCACGGGGCTCGACACCACGAAGGGGAAAAGAGCCCAACCGATGGGGAGACTCGAACTCGGCCTCGAATTGCTCCAGTTCGAGAGCAATCTGATACGCCTACTCCAAAGTGGTCGCGTTGCGGCGAAAGAGTTCATATTGATAATTAGGCCGCAGACATCTCCGAAAGCGGGATATCGTCATGGTGCTCTCTTCCGTGACCCCGCACCGCAAGTAATACTCATCGAACTCGGCGGTGTACTCGGTCACGGATCGGTTCCCTTGGGAGATGTTTTGCCATTTGTCTATGAGACACTGGCGATATGAGGCAGGAAGGTATTTCTCCCTCAATTTAGATTTCATATCATCCCAAGTACCGATTTGGGGTTGACGTCGCTGGTTGAGCAGGCTCTCCACATTGGTCCAATAAGTTTGGGCCTGCCCTTGCAGCTTCATCTTTGCGTATCAGACTCTTCGGTGGTCCGTCATCTCAAACCACTCGAAATACCGATCCATGTCGGCCTCCCAATCTAAATACACCCTAGGGTCCAAGGACCAGCTAAAAGTGGGAGGGTCCGCACGCACGCCCCTAAGAATGCGGTCGTCATCCTCGTCATCGCGATTCCGTCGATGATTCCGACGACCGTAACCCCCTTGATCATTGTCAGATGCATAATCATCCACCACGTGCACCTGTTGCCCCTCAACATTCTTCGCCTGAGCTCTTGGTATAGCAGGGTGCTGAACCGGCTCTTGCTGACCATTGGTCGGCGCGGGTTGCGCCACCGCTGGGGCCCTCTCAAGGACGGATATTCTCCCAACAAGACCCTGGATGGACTGATCCAAAGCTTCGGCCCGATCCTCGAGGGCTTTCATCCGCCCTTCTAGACGCGTCCCTACTCCATCTAGACGCGTACTGAGGCCATCCATACACGTGTCGAGACGATCCATGAGGGCTCGAAACATCTCGGCCGTCGAAGGCTCATCGGAGCTACGGGCTCGGGAATCCGCCATAGGTGGTGGTGGTGAGTATTGGCTACCTCGACGGGTGGGCATGCAACTGACACACGACCCTAAAGACACCGACTAATGCAACACTCACTAGATGATGCACTTAGACCTAACCAATATCCGGTATGAGGCGGAGCTAATCGATCCGAAGATCACTCGCGCAAATCCGCCACCTTCCCGATAGGCATAACCTAACGTTCGGGCAACGTCTTTTGATATACCGAGTTATTGGGATGAAAAATGCAAGTTTTAAAACACTTTTTTTTTTGTTTTGAAAATAATGATCCTAGACTTGACTTAAACCATGATGCATGAAAGACTTATGCAAAGACTACCCTAGACTCGACTCGCTCTGATACCAAACTGATGCGGGACGGACACGGGGACCGACTCTACGTGGTATGAACCTCGGACTCTAGATGCAGACACGACCAGCAACACGTGATGGGAGAGACACTAGGCCCGACATGGAGAGCTCCTATGGGCTATACGTCGCTAACAGAAACGCAAGCTCACTCGTTGTCCCAAGCGAGGGAAACGCGGATCGTGCGCGGTTGAAGAACCGGCAGAGTTCACGGTTAGTCGACTCACTTCCGGACTCGGATCGAGTCATGGGACGGGACACTCTCACACTCACAGCGGTGACATGGACTCACGGGTTAGTACCTATCGCTCAAGGCAGCGGAAAAAGACCATATACTAAACTAGCAAGCGAATGCCGAGAAGTTGAGACCTTTACCTCCACGCACCCGGCGTGGCGAAGACAACCCCGGCCAATTCACGGACTCCCGGTTAACAATATTACAATAGTACAATAATTTGACCCACTCCACGCAGGGAGGTAAAAGGTCACATGTGGGGCCCAGGAATCGCGCAAATCGGGTTGACGGGCAGCATCTTGATGTCGCCCGGCGGTGCCGAACTCCGCGTTTTCGTGCTTTCCGAACGGTGGATTCTACGGGTCCGTGGGGCCCACGGACAGCGCTGTCCTCTGGATCTACGGGGGTGGGACCGGCTGTGATGGGGACCCCTAGTGGCGCGCCTCCACGGACGGCGATCGGCCGGAAACACCGATCGGGGGTCGATCAGCCCCGATTCCCAATTCGTGAACTAGCTGCCCACGGATTTCTGGTTCTGTCCTCCGACGTGCGCTCCGGCGAGAATGGCCGCTGCCATCAATCCCGACGTCGGATCGGGGCGCATGAGCTATCACTGGAAATCTCTCTTGAAATCCTTCGATCTAGACCCAGAGAGATCTACTGGATCGGGTCGGATCTAGACTTTACTGAATTTACAAACTCCTATTGTACAGTACCCGAAACCTCAGATCTGTAGGTGAGTTGTCTGAGAACTGCCGTTGAACGCAAGGTAGGTGGCAGATTCAGCTCCTAAGATCTTCATCAAAGTTGTAGGATTTCGAACACGGAAAATGAGGATATTTTTTGTGGACTGATTGGAGGTGCCTGTGATTTGTTATGATTTTTTTTATTGGAAGGTGGCCGGATCTGGGAACAGGTGGACAGCACTGTAGCTAGCTCTGAGAACGAATTTTGAAAAATATGTAGAGGGCTGATCAAAAATTAAGAAAAATCATGGGAGGATGGGTTGATGGATGGAACTCCCAATAAAGTTGGGAGCTCCAGAAAAAATCAAAAGATGGGTCGGAGATGTGAAACTCAGGAAAGGTGGAAATCAGAACAGGAAGCAGACAGATCTGGTAATTAAAGTTGGGCGAAAATGAAAAATTATCAAAGGGGATCTTTATGACCAACCAAATTTTGTGGGACGTGCTTGACACCTCTGAAACATCCCCTCAAAATCTCAGATCGAAAGGAGCTCGTGAATGACTGCAGAATTTCGTGGAAGGGGAAGTGGTCGGCTGAAGATAGAACTCCGGCGATCCCGATGGCAGTGCAGTGGCGGCTCGTGGCGGCGGCGATGATGACCGGAACCGATAGGGAGGAGTCACACCTCCAGAAGGTAGCCTTCTCAGCTGCAAGGGGGAGAGGAGAGAGGGAGAGGGGGGGGTGCCCAAGGGCTGCTCCAAGGATTTTCCAAGTGCAAATGGCATTAATTCATCAAAAATGAAAATTACAAGCATATATAGGTTACATGTCTAATCAATCCTCAACCGTTGGATCTAGGGATGGGAGATGGAGGGCTGAGATTGCATGTGACCATCCACAAAAATTAAAATTAAAAATACAAGGGGGGGGGGCAGCCCATTGATTAGGGAGGCAAGGGGGGGACATGGTAGGTGGGGGTGGGTTGGAATTGTTGGCATTTTCATTCCAATGTCCCCCACTTGGCCCAGCCTTCTAGAAGCCACCATTTGAATGGTTGACCGACCCCACATGGGGCCCTAGGGATGAGGTGGATCAATGGGAGGGGGCCTGGGGTCCCGTGGGGCCCAGTGGTCCCATTTTTACAAATAAGCCCCTCTTACAATCAAAATTACATACCGAATAAAATGAAGTAAACACACATTAAACACAAATAAAGTCTAACTAAATATGATAAATGCTGGGACTCATGGGGGAGTCTCCAGGCTGTCTCCGAGCCAGATGGATGCTGAGGTGGCTCGAGTCGTGCTCCGTGTGCGGTATCGGTGGCTCGGCGTGTCGCGCCGCTCAACTGCTCTGGTGTCCACACCACCTAGTCTTGGGCCGACATTCCAACCAGACCAGATTCGTTTCTCGCCCCGGATCCCTTCCGAGCCGTTACTAAAAATTGCCGTGCATTCGGCAGACATTTGAATGGGTCCACCCTGGTTTCCGTCGCGTTTCTATCACGGACCCGTGTCCGAATATGAAAAGGGTCCACGAGTGACCGACATGGCTAATGGCTCGTATCCTGATGCGGACTTTAGTGTGATTTATTCCTGTCCCTTTCTCACGCAGTTAGTATTATTTCTTTCGGCCGCAGGGCCCCTAATTTCGGCAATTAATCAAGGGTGTTCCCTCGTATGGGGGATGTAAATGACGTCGTGACCTTTATGGCACGACGGGATCTGGTCCCGAAACAAACCACACAATCGTCTGACGAAGTCAGATCGAGCGCACCATGGGCTCTTCGGAGCTCGAACAAATTGTCACTCCGGTGACTGGCACGCCCACGCACTTAATAAACCAATAAATAAATAAAATCACATCTTTTAAGTGAAAAGTGCATCCACAAATCTGGCACGCCCGGTGGGACCGATCCACCCTTCATCTCTTTGCCGGAATTAGGGGCCCTGCGGCCCCCTTCTTGTAATACTAATTGCGCTACTTTCTCAAATGCAGGAGAATCGCGTCATGGTGCCGACAATGGTTGTCACTTGCAGCCCTCGGGTCGTTAAGAACCATGTCGAGATAGTTACTTGGCGGTCCCCCTCAACTTCGGGAGCTTCCCTCTCACCGTGGGCTTCCCCAACTTCTTGGGGGTGGCCTTTGTCAACATTCTCGATGTGAAGGCACCTAATGAGCCCCAGACCAACGCTCCCGCTCCGGGGGCCACTGAAGCTGTTATCGGCCGAGCTGTGGCCAAGAACAACAACGGCGTCCCAACAACGACGCTGAGCTGCAACGTGCACCATGTGCACCAGACTGCTGGCCCATCCCACCAAGGATCGGCGTCTCACCGGAGAAGGCTCCAGAGGAACAATACCGGCGCCGTCTCTCGGTGCCGCATGTCTAACTCCTGGAAATCTATGGCCGTCGGGACCCTCCAAGTCCGCCTGGATGGGCAAAGGTCCCAGGTGACACCGGACCATGTCGTCCCGACTATCCCAGTCCGATACTCTTTCCAGGGGCTGGAGAAGCTGAAAGAGAAGGCGACACTCCCAGTCCCGGCCGCAGCACCGAAGAATGCTCCGGCTCACAGGCCGGCCAAACTAAAACAAGTTTGGGTCCCCAAGGAGGCCCAGCCCACCGCACCCGCCCAGGCGGGACCTAGCACTTTCTGCCCGAGGATGGCTCGAAGAAATGAAAGGGTCAAACTGACGACCCCAACCCGCCAACCAGCACCCGTCATGCCGGTGCTGTCCGAGAATGCCCACCGCCGTCGCCGTGGGCACCGACACAATGCTGCCCGCCCGGCACTCAGGGCCTACTCTCCTCCTACCGCTGTCATCGACACGCAACCACAGGCTGCTCTCCCCGACCAGGAGTGGGAAGGGATCGAGCAGGCCATGAGAAACTACCTCCGGGGCCCAGGTAGCACTCCCTTGGGTCGCCAGAGACTGCTGGGGGCAGTGGCCTCCACTTTCCAGGAAGAAGGAGCCTTACCCGCACCCAGTGCAGAGTCGTGGAATCGCTCGGAGGAGCCGCGCCAGTCCCCTGTCCGGGAGGAAGCGCCGCTCCGACGATCGGTCTTCGACAGGCTGCTGTTCCCAGGGATATCATCCAGGAGGGCGACGAAGAGAAACAAGAGCTGTAGAACCTTCACCTGCAATATGGCAGGAGTTCACGGTCGGTATGGGGCCTTGCCTACCGATCCTGAGGAAATGGCCAGACTCACCGCCAGGCCGGGGCCCCTCACTAGAAGAGGGAGAGCAACAGGCAACGCGGCACAGACAGGCGCCGAAGGGACCTTCCCTGAAGAACCCCTTGCGGCCCTCACGGACAATGTGGTCACCACCGGTGACATGAGCGGCGGACCCTCTACATCATCCAAGGACGCCCCGGCCGAAGAAACAGGGGGCATGCCCAGTCTCCCCACAGCTGACCCGGCAATGCTGCTCATGATACAACGGTTCCAGCAAGAAATTGAGTCACTAAAAAAGCAACTGAATGAGCGGAACACACAACCCCCGATGTCCTGGCAGACCGAGGTTCTACCCGAGGCACCCAGGGACAGGGGGCAATATTCAGAAGCAGCTCTTCCAACAACCGTCAACCCTCTCGGGGGTGCGACCCCGCAGTAGGCACATTACACGGCACCGGCCCTGCCACAGGCTTTACTTTCCCAAGGGTCCCCCATGGCCCCCCAGGCGACCGTGTTGGCCACCCCGAGTGCGCAGCCCGCTCATTTCTATCCGAGCCCGGTCAACCCAGTAGCAGTCAGCGATTGATGCTTGAACAAATGATAGACATTAAATTGGCAGAGAGAGGCGACGGGGATCAGACGCCATTCGACGTCTACCGGGTGCCCTGCCCGGCTCACTATGCCACAAAGAAGTTGCCGGTTGGCGTCACCAAGCCACCGAAGTTTGAAAAGTTCAATGGGCAAGGGTCTCCCAGGGAGCACATTGCTTATTATGTGAATGTCATGGGAGATTTGGCGGCTGATGAGGCCTACCTCCTGAAGTTTTTCGGCTCAACACTTACCAGGCTTGCCTTTGAGTGGTACTCCAGCTTGCCACACGGGTCTGTCGCTGACTGGCCCGACATGCAAAAGAAGTTCAAAGAAAGATTCTACATTGCTGAACGGGAAGTCACTGTGGCGGAAATTTATGCCACAAGGCAGAAGAATGATGAGTCGGCCCTCGACTACATTAAAAGATGGAGGAACCTCAGCATGAGGTGCAGGCGTCCCCCTACCAGGAGGATGCGGTGCAGATCTGCAAGCAGAACCTGAAGAAAGAAATCCTGGAAAGGATGATTGGCACCGAAGTCAAGACATTTGACCACCTGAACAATGTGGTAGCAGAGATTGAGGCATTTCTGGCCCAATATTCCACCACTCTGGCCATGTCAAGCCAGAGAGCCAGGCAGGCCGAGAAGAAGTCAGCTCCCCCTGAGGTGCACACACTAGATTTCCATGCCTTTGAGAAACAGAAGGAGAAAGCCAAGGAGGCTGCCAACCTTCCCCCGCCCAAAACCACAGAAAGGCGGGAGGGCCCCTCACTGAGGGAGAAGATGAGAAACAAGCTATATTCCTTCTCCTGAGACAAGTCAAAGCTCCTATTTGAGTGGGCAACCAGTTACAATAAAATCACACTGCCAGAGCCGAAGAGGCCCGGAGACCTGAAGAAGAAAGACGACCCGCGCTTCTGCCTATACCACCGGATGCTCGAGCATACCATTGAGGACTGCTATGTCTTCAAGGACGTTATTGAGTCCTTAATC
Organism: Amorphophallus konjac; assembly: GCA_022559845.1. Lineage (NCBI taxonomy): Eukaryota > Viridiplantae > Streptophyta > Magnoliopsida > Alismatales > Araceae > Amorphophallus > Amorphophallus konjac. The sequence goes on from CM040124.1 coordinate 147,063,392, forward strand.
TGGAACGGGGAGCTGGACATGGGAGAGCATAAGGTAGACCCCCCGCAATCGCATGAGTTGCCCAGCATAACCTGCACCGTCAATATAGTCTCGTTATACCAGGAGCTACCTGAAGAGTGGGCGGAGGCCTGCGCCCGCGCCACTTATGAGACTTTTATCGTGGCCCCGGCTCAAGACCAGCGGGGTTGGCAGACTGCGCCCAGGAAGAATAGAAGAGCGCGTGTCCCTCGGCCCACCTCAGGAGTTCATCTGAGGGATGTGACACCCCTGCCTGCACCACCCCCGGCGAGCCCGGTTTGCCACGACACGGCCCCTCGGCTGGTCATGAGGCGGCCCACTCACAACAAAAAGAGTTGCATCCCGATGCGGATGCATAAGAAGACCAGCCCGGCGGTCGAAAGGCTCCAGGCTATTATTGATGGGCTCGAAGATTATGAACAGTCTGAAATCCAGTCCGTGGAGCTGAAAGAGTATGTCCCCTGGGAGGAGTTCGAATCACTCGAGCTGGCTCCAGGAACAGAAGCTGAAGCAGAGAAAGAGCCTCCCCTATGGGGTGAGCTTTCCCAAGAGCAGCCGCTGGCTACAGTAGGAAAGAAGAAGAAGAAGAGGAGACCCAGGAGCAAGAAGAAAAAGGAGGTCATCATCGCCTGCAACACCCTCTCGGTGCTATTCGATACTGCCCTCTCCCTAGAAGAAAAAGAAGAAGAGCCACCCCATGAGCCGACGGAGGTGAACCAAGCTGAAGTGTCCACTTCCCAACACGCCACCAGGTCGGGAAGGAAGTGGGGGCGCCCTCCTCAGGATAACCTCAACATCATGCTCAGGGGAGAACAACCATACCAGGTCCCCGACCCCGAGGTCTGAGGCACCTAGATCCCTCCTCCGTCGGGTCTCTATCCCGGAGGGGCCAGGAGCCGAGGCACCCCTTCATTCGCCGAATTCCTGTTAGCCCGAGCAGGGGGGCAGGCGCGCTCCCAGGGGTCCCCTTCGACCGGAGAAGCAAACAGTTCCCAAGCTCTACGGGCGGTAACTCCTCCTCAGCCAGAAGAAGAATTCAACGGCATCCCAAACCTCGCCGAATTCATGCAAGAAACGGAGGAAGCCAGTAGGCCCCACGGGCTCAACAGGCTGCAACAGAACCCACAAAGCAGGCATCCCCTGATCTGACACCCCAGCCTCAAGGTGGGGACAGGTGCGGCAAGGTCGAAGAGATGAAATTACTCAAGGTGCGGGCTGCCGACCGAATAGTCAGACACCTCAAGAAGATCCCGACCCGATTTACTGTATGGGAGATGCTGTCTTTGGATGAAGAAACACGGCAAGCCATCATTGCCGCACTCCAGACGCCAGCACACCTTGAAGCTTGCCTGGCAGAAACCTCACCTGAGATGGCCGTGGCTTTCACAGAAGATGACATGCTCCTGCCCACCTGCAGTCATAACAGACCCCTCTACATAAAAGGGCGGTTGAACGGCCAGCCTATCAACAGGGTCCTGATCGACCCAGGGGCAGCAGTGAATATACTCCCTTACCGGGTATACCAAAAGCACTACTTTGACGTACACCTGGTTGAGGTCAAAAATGTCAAGATTGCTGGTTTTAATCAGAAATGTGAGGTGCCCATGGGGGTTGCAGAACTCAACTTGACTTTTGATGATTTCACCACCAAGGTCCAGTTCCACGTCATCAACTCCAACACTTCCTACAAGGCATTACTTGGACGGCCCTGGTTACACCAGAATAGAGTGGTGCCTTCCACCCTGCACCAATGCATTAAATACCCTTGCGAGGGGAAGGAAGTCAGAATCTTCGCCGACCTTCACCCATTCGAAGTGTTTGAGTGTCATTTGTCAGACGCCAATCTGTACTTAGAGAAGGCGAAGCAAGCTCCCCAGGCCACCCAAGACAAGGGAAAGAAGAAAGTGGAGTTGGGCGGTTGGTTTCCTCCGCCGCCCCCAGGGTATGTGGCTCCCCCACATGTACCATTCATTGCACAAGAAGGGGGGACATTCAAGGCAGCTCCTCTCACCATCTATTCTACACCGGGGACGCCTTGCCTAGAAGCCCTGTTGGAAGATGTCAGAGTCCCGCCAGGGATCGTCAAGCCTATTACAGGAATTGAATGTCAAGCAGCCGAGCAGCTAAGAACTTTTGAAGTGCCTAACCCGGAGGGGCCACCCACTATCTTTTATGTTGCCGGGGAAAAGCCAGTCAGGGAAGACGACGATTGCCGGTTCCCTAACGAGTTGCATGACCCGCACGTCCCCATTGTGGGACTTCCCCACATGACTGACCAGGCAGCCAGAGTGGTCAGAAAGTAAAAGATCCCCCCCTATCAACCCTCCAACTGGAAGAAAATGTTCGAAAAGATGTGGAACCCACCAAACCTGGATCGACGGCTGCTGCGAATCACCAAGCACCCCGGTCTGGGCTTTTCACTAGAAGATTATTATGAAACTGATGTGATATCGATTTCGGCCTTGTCCGGCGATGACCCCGCGGAAGTTGTAGATTTGCGGGAAGCCCACCAAGATGTGTATTTCAGGCCTCCTACTGAGGAGGTGCAAGATGAAGAAGTGTTCCTTTGGAACCCTCTCCACCGCCGCTACATGGGGAAGACCTCCTCTTTCTCCGAGGGACTAACCTCGAAGGGGCACACCACTGAGGCGCCCTCACTTCGGATTGCTGGCGAAGCAAGGAGAAGTAGCATGGGCCATGCTCCACACTCTCCTCGATACGACCCCGTCATGTACGCCTTGTACCATAGGCAGCAACGGGAGATCGAGATCTTAAAAGCACGGTTGGCTGAGTTGACCTCGCTAGTGACCGACCTGGTCCAAGGTTCTTTCCGCCCGTGGGGTGGCCATATGTCTCGGCCCCGAGACACCAGCCCTGACATCTCCGTCTTATCAAGAAGGGAAACAAGAGATACGGCAAGCCCACTAACCGGGCGGCCAGTCAGTCGAGGCCTGACACTCCAAGAGAAGCTGCAGAAGCCCGACTCCTTCCCAAGAGAGAAGACTCGGGGTATCTTTGACTGGGCCTGCCATTACGGCAAGGTCTCCCTCCCAGGGTCCAAGAGGCCGCAGGACACCCGAAGAAGCGGGGACCCACTGTTTTGTCCCTACCACCAGATACTGGGCCACGCCATCGAAGACTGCTATGTCTTCAAAGACATTGCTCAAGACCTCATTGACAGGGACGAGCTCAGAATGGGAGACTATGTGGTAGCCCCACCACGCCCCCACATGGCGGACAGCCCCAGAAGAGGAGCTTACACAGTGTCCATCCAGTACCAGGCGCCTAAAGATGCGGCTACCCCGGCCCCCGCCGGAGTTGTCTATGATGAGTACACAGAAGACCCCGAGGTGGCCCTGTGCCTTTCTGTACCAGCGGACCCCGCGGACCCGGCGGCTATAGTCCAGGAGGAGTGCGCGATGAATGCAGCCTCCATGCCCAGTCACGAGGAACAAGAAGAGGGGGATGGCGTCCTCGAGCCCGAGGGCAATAAAGACCAAGACTTCGTCGATTTGTCGCCAGCCCCGCTGGAGATTGAAAATGGTGGCCAGGCCACCGTCGACGAATTGATTGAGATCGACCTCGGCACAGAAGGTGACCCCAGGCCGACCTTTCTGAGTGTTCTTATGCCCCCACAGGAGAGAGAGCAATACACAAAGCTGCTGCAAGAATTCCGGGATTGCTTTGCCTGGAACTACAAAGAAATGCTCGGGCTCAGCCCCGAAGTGACTCAGCACATTTTGGCCATTAATCCCAAGGTGGAACCAGTGAACCTAATGGGAATCGACGCCGAACATGTACTTTTTCTTTTACATTTATGTCCTATAGTTTGTGTTTATATCCTTGGGAAAGTATGGACGCAAATGTAAGGCTTTATAAGCCAATGAGTCATTCCCATGGATTGTGTCGGTTTTTGTGCAATTAGGAAGTAGGTCCAGGTAGGAGGCCCTCAGCCCTTTCCCATTGGTCCATGTCACCTTGTGGGGCTGGTCAACCATCCTAGGTGGACATCTAGAATGGTGGGCTGGTCATATGGACACATGGGGTTAAAGGGGTCAACATTCCAATGGTTGGCCACCTACCCCATTCAACCCATTAACCTTGGTCAAGGGGGCGCCCCTCTCCCCTTATTATTGTATTAATTTTTGTGTGTGTTTCACACTTAATCCCAGCCCTTCAATCCCCCATCCCTAGATCCAAGGGTCTAGATTAGATTATATACCTAGCATATAAAACCATGTATTTTCATGTGAAAATTAGTGAAAATTCAGAAATTTTGTTGAAAGGCCAAGAGCTTGGTGCGCCCCCTTCCTCTCCCCCTGGTATCCTCTCCTCAAACCTCCAGTTTTAGAGTGTATCAATCTTCTATCTCCCCCTCTCAACCTCTGATCTTCATCTGTGCCGCCGCCGCCGCCGTTCGTGCCGCCTTCGAGCCGCCACGAATCCGTCTTCGGTTTTTTGTCCTGCTAGACAGAGGTGTCTTCACGAAAATCCTGCTACCAGCCACGGCCTCTTCGTGATTTGTAATTTTTATGGTGTGTTCCTATCTTCCATCCCATCATCCACAAAAAAATTCAGGTCGAAAATCCTTCGTTTGATATTTTTTCAATTTCGGTCTTCAATCACTCCCAGATCTGTCCTGTCTCTATCTACAGTGACAGAAGCTCTGAGTTTCCCATCTCCCACCTTCTTTTTGATTTTGTTTGGGGATCCCAATTTTACTGAGAGTTATGTCCATCATCCCCTACATCCACCATTTTTCTTTATTTTTTATCCGCCCTCTATCCATTTTTCAAAATTTATGTTCTATCTCTGCTATAGTGCTTTCAGCCCATACCTAGATCCAACCCACTTCCAGTTCAAAAATCATATCAATTCGTACACACATCAAAACTTGTCCAAACTAGTTTTACCGTTTTCCTAGCTTGATTTCCTACAACGTTTCTGAATACCATCACTTAAGATTCGGACGTTCACATATCGGTCAAAGGCAGTTCTCAGACAAGTTCTCTACAGATCTGAGAGCCCGATCACTGTACAATAGCAACTCAACAATTCATTAAAGCCCAGATCCGTGCAGATCCAGGACAGATATTTAAGCCTAAATTGAAGTATTTGAAGTTAGCTTTCCAACGGCGCCATTTTCGTGTCGATCCGACATCGGGGCTGATCGCAGCGTCCGTTCTCGCCGGGACGCGTGCTGAAAACATGAAGTTACAGATCCGTGGCCGGTTGTTCCGACCGGTGCCGATCGGAGTCGCCCGGCCTCCGGCCGACGAACCAGCGCGCCTCCACTCCAGAGAGCGCTCATCCAGGCATCCACCACCACAGTGGTGCCATCGGGTCCCACACGGCCGCTCCGGACAGCAAGTGGGCCCCACAGGCGTGAGTACGTGTGCGGTCCAAGCTACGCGAGAAGCCGCCCGTCAACCCGAAATCGGTCCTCCCGGACCCCATTGAGTCGCCCTTTACCTCCCTGCGTGTAGTGGGCTGTAACTCATTGCTGTAATCTTTATGTATTAACTGTCTCGGGAGTACGACTTTGGCCGGGTCCGTCGTCCCCACGCCGAGTGCGTGGAGGTATCGTATTCGCTCCTTGCTTGGTATTTCGCTTATTTCCATATATGCTTGTTTATGCCGCTGCTAGAGAGCATGTGTAGGGGTATCTAGCTCGCTATATTTTTGTATCACCGCTGCTGCGAGAGAGAGCGATACCGTCCCGTGACCATATCCGGGCACAAGTGAGAGCCGACCACCCTAGCTCATTGCCGGTTTCTCAACCGTGCACGTCCGCCGCTTCCCTCGTCAAGGGACAATCGCGAGCTTGTCGTGTCCATGTTCATCCCGCATCAATTTGGTATCAGTGCAAGTTGAGTCTAGGGTGTCAAAAAAAAAGTGTCTTTTGCATTTGCATACCATTAGTCGGTATATCAAAAGGTGTTGTCCGAACGTTAGGCTACGCCTATCGGGAAGGCCGCACACTTACGCGAGTGATCTTCGGATCGGTTGTCTCCGCCACGTACCGAGTTTTGGTTATGTCTAGGTACATTAGTTAGCATCACATTTTGCTTTTAAAATAAAAAAAATGGCCTTGCATATCCATTCCTAGGGGACCCAACCCCATCTTAGCCACTATGGCCACACCCCAATTCCATAGTGCCGATGAAGTGGGCGCAATGTTCCAAGCCTTGATGGGACAAGTACAAAGGTTTAGTACAAGCCTAGATCGGTTTAGTACTAGCCTAGATCGGTCTATCGGGGTAGATTGGTTGTTCCCGGAGCCACCCCAAGGACCCCTTCAACACGAGAAGGACATTCCTTCCTCACCCATGAGAGCTCCAATGTCATCACTCTCTATTTCCGAACTTGATTCGAAACCATCTCATTTGGAACTACCAAAGCCTGAGCCACCCGTATTTCTAATGGGTACTCTTTATATAGCCGAGCCACTTCTTAGATGGCTCAAGGAAGGCTCGGTCCCACCTCCCTTCCCAGCCATGGACCCCATCCTACTTTTGGTGCCGGTCAACTCATTCCAAACCACATTTCGATCTAGTCACCATGTTGACACGTTGGATGATCTTGTGATGGGCCTAGACTCGCAATGGAAGTTGACACATATGTTGGCCCAAGGCTTCGACCCACCCACGAGTCGTAGCTTCACCCATCCGGCCTTCGGGTCCATTACCTCCGAGTGCACCGTGGGTTGTGTCACCACGGAGGTTCTTCTACTTCTCCCGCTACCGGATGAGCCAGACTTCATGACTTTGCTTCCGAGGGAGGAGTCATATTTCCTATACACGGTCCCATCTGCCATGATGGAGGAAGGTGACCACCTGCACCTTCAAGAATTTCACGATTGGGACCATGTCATGTTGGAGTCCATCTCACGGGGTCATACCTTCTTCGACCCTTTTGACCCCTTCACCAGTGAATCTCCCGAGTCTCCATCTTCACTTCACTTCCCCCGCGGAGTTCACTATCAGGCCTTTCCCACTCGGGCCAAGCAACCTCCACATAGCGATAGGTCCGAACCATCATTTGGGGTTCAAGAAGACTTTGGTTCCCCGAGTCCACCTAAACCACCCGAACCTCCCGGATGTCCCACCTCCAATCCCAATGTCCATGAGTGGTGCATCGTAGGATGTCTAGGAGTTCCCCATGACGTCCACCTCCGGTTACGTCAAATGCATGCATGGCACACATTCGGGTGTCCTGGTCCGCCGTCATCTATGTACGGGTCGGACTAACATTTGGTGTGTCTAGGGTCATAGGTGTGTCGGTGTGCTTTTTCTTTGTGTGTTGTTTGTTTGTCTGCATGTGTCTTGTGTAAGCTCGTTGTCGATCTCTTATGAGTAAGAGGCGATTGGACTCACTTGATAAGTATGGGATCGGTTCTACATCTATTCCCGGATCAGTCACCCATAGGGACTCAGCGGTGATTCCTAGTGAGTCTTTGAGCTGCTTCCTTCCCTTTGAGAGTGCCCCACTCGGAGCGTCCACCTCTAGCCCATAGCAGCTTGTGCATATCGAGTATATATGGAATGAGCAGGTGACGATCATTTAGAGTGGAGCATACCCGCGTTACTTGGCACGGTGACGGATCCGCCAGAGTACTCGAGCATCCCTACCCCTACTCGACGGGCTCGAGTTCCTCCCACCCGGGGAGAGTTGATGGGAATCGACGCCGAGCATGTACTTTTTCTTTTACATTTATGTCCTTTTAGTTTGTGTTTATATCCTTGGGAAAGTATGTACGCAAATGTAAGGCTTTATAAGCCAATGAGTCATTCCCATGGATTGTGTGGGTTTTTGTGCAATTAAGTAGTAGGTCCAGGTAGGGGGCCCTCAGCCCTTTCCCATTGGTCCATGTCACCTTTTGGGGCTGGTCAACCATCCTAGGTGGACATCTAGAATGGTGGGCTGGTCATATGGACACATGGGGTTAAAGGGGTCAACATTCCAATGGTTGGCCACCTACCCCATTCAACCCATTAACCTTGGTCAAGGGGGCGCCCCTCTCCCCTTATTATTGTATTAATTTTTGTGTGTGTTTCACACTTAATCCCAGCCCTTCAATCACCCATCCCTAGATCCAAGGGTCTAGATTAGATTAGATACCTAGCATATAAAACCATGTATTTTCATGTGAAAATTAGTGAAAATTTAGAAATTTTATTGAAAGGCCAAGAGCTTGGTGCGCCCCCTTCCTCTATCCATGGTTTCCTCTCCTCAAACCTCCAATTCTAGAGTGTATCAATCTTCTATCTCCCCCTCTCAACCTCTGATCTTCATCTGTGCCGCCGCCGCCGCCGTTCGTGCCGCCTTCGAGCCGCCGCGAATCCGTCTTCGATTTTCTGTCCTGCTGGACAGAGGTGTCTTCACGAACATCTTGCTACCAGCCATGGCTTCTTCATGGTTTGTAATTTTTATGGTGTGTTCCTATCTGCCATCCCATCATCCACAAAAAAATTCAAGTCGAAAATCCTTCGTTTGATATTTTTGTAATTTCGGTCTTCAATCACTCCCAGATCTGTCCTGTCTCTATCTACAGTGACAGAAGCTTTGAGTTTCGCATCTTCGACCTTCTTTTTGATTTTGGTTGGGGCTCCCAATTTTACTGAGAGTTATGTCCATCATCCCCTACATCCACCATTTTTCTTTATTTTTTATCCGCCCTCTATCCATTTTTCAAAATTCGTGTTCTATCTCTGCTACAGTGCTTTCAGCCCATACCTAGATCCAACCCACTTCCAGTTCAAAAATCCTATCAATTCGTACACACATCAAAACTTGTCCAAACCAGTTTTACCGTTTTCCTAGCTTGATTTCCTACAACGTTTCTGAATACCATCACTTAAGATTCGGACGTTCACATATCGTTCAAAGACAGTTCTCAGACAAGTTCTCTACAGATCTGAGAGCCCGGTCACTGTACAATAGCAACTCAACAATTCATTAAAGCCCAGATCCGTGCAGATCCAGGATAGATATTTAAGCCTAAATTGAAGTATTTGAAGTTAGCTTTCCAACGGCGCCATTTTCGTGTCGATCCGACATCGGGGTTGATCGCAGCGTCTGTTCTCGCCGGGACGCGCGCTGAAAACATGAAGTTACAGATCCGTGGCCGGTTGTTCCGACCGGTGCCGATCGGAGCCGCCCGGCCTCCGGCCGACGAACCAGCGCGCCTCCACTCCAGAGAGCGCTCATCCAGGCATCCACCACCACAGTGGTGCCATCGGGTCCCACGCGGCTGCTCCGGACAGCAAGTGGGCCCCACAGGCGTGAGTACGTGTGCGGCCCAAGCTACACGAGAAGCCGCCCGTCAACCCGAAATCGGTCCTCCTGGACCCTATTGTGTCGCCCTTTACCTCCCTATGTGGAGTGGACTGTAACTCATTGCTGTAATCTTTATGTATTAACTGTCCCGGGAGTACGACTTCAGCCGGGTCCATCGTCCCCACGCCGAGCGCGTGGAGGTATCGTATTTGCTCCTTGCTTGGCATTTCGCTTATTTCCATATATGCTTGTTTATGCCGCTGCTAGAGAGCATGTGTAGGGGTATCTAGCTCGCTATATTTTTGTATCACCGCTGCTGCGAGAGAGAGCGATACCGTCCCGTGACCCGATCTGGGCACAAGTGAGAGCCGACCACCCTAGCTCATTGCCGGTTTCTCAACCGTGCACGTCCGACGCTTCCCTCGTCAAGGGACAATCGCGAGCTTGTCGTGTCCGTGTTCGTCCCGCATCAGAAGCAGTCTCCCCGGCGTATGAGACCGGAATTGATCAGCCAGATCTGCAAGGAGGTCGACAAGCTCATAGACGTCGGCTTCGTGGCGGAAAACCAGTACACTACTTGGTTGGCCAACATCGTACCAGTGAAGAAGAAGAATGGACAGATCAGGATTTGCGTGGATTTCCGTGACCTGAATAAAGCCTGCCCAAAAGATGACTTCCCGATGCCTATCACCGAAGTGATGATTGATGCAACCACTGGCCACGAGGCCCTGTCTTTTATGGATGGATTGTCCAGCTATAACTAAATTTGGATAGCTGACCACGACCGGATTCACACAGCCTTCAGATCGCCCAATGGGATATTGCACTACAAGAGGATGCCCTTCGGCCTCAAGAATGCCGGTGCTACATATCAGCGGGCGATGACCAAGATCTTCGACGGACTGCTGTATAGCAAGGTCGAATGCTACATCGACGACCTGGTTGTCAAGACTAAGAAGAGAGATGAGCATCTGAGTGACCTCAGGGTCGTCTTCCAAAGGCTCCAGCTGTACGGGTTGAAAATGAATCCCATGAAGTGCGCCTTCGACGTGTCCAGCGGAAAGTTCCTCGGCTTTATTGTCCGGCACAGAGGGATCGAGATTGACCCCTTCAAAATAAAAGCCATTCAGGAGTTGCCCCCTCCGAAGAGTCTGGGAGAGCTAAGGTCCCTACAGGGCCGTTTAGCTTACATCTGCAGGTTCATTTCCAATCTGTCGGGGCGTCGCCAACCTTTTCACAGACTGATGATGAAGAATGCATCCTTCAGCTGGGGTCACGAATGCCAGCACGCATTCGACCAGCTAAAGGAGTACCTGAAGACCCCGCCAGTCCTAGGGGCACCTGTCAAAGGCAGACCGCTTATTCTCTACATAGCGGCCACCGAATATTCACTGGGGGCAATGCTCGCCCAGAATAATGATGAGGGAAAGGAGCAGGCTCTCTACTACCTCAACCGGAGATTGGTGGGAGCGGAGGCCATGTACACCCCGATTGAGAAAGTCTGCCTTGCCTTGGTCTTCGCAGTCAAGAAGTTGAGGCACTACATGCTGTCTCATGAAGTAAGTTTAATATCCAGAGTTGACCCCATCAAGCACATTCTCTCCCAGCCAGTCCCGAAGGGGCGCCTTGGCAAGTGGGCCGTGCTGCTCATGGAGTTTGACATCACCTACGTGCCGCAGAAGGCCATTAAGGGACAAGCCGTTGCAGATTTCTTCGCAGCACACCCTGTGCCCGAAGACTCCCCGTTGGCCACAGAGCTACCCGAGGATGAGACACTAGAGGTGGATCATGTCCAACAAGCTATCTGGCAGCTATACTTTGACGGGGCCTCGAGAACAGAAGCGACCCCGTCCGGACACGCCAAGGTACGGGCCAGAGCCGACATCGTCCTCAAATCGCCAGACGGAGAAGTGCTGCACACTTCCTACTGCATTAGCAAGCCCTGCACAAATAATGAAGCAGAGTATGAGGCTCTGATCATCGGCCTCCAGGTGACCCTCCAAATGGAGATCAAAATGCTCCAAGTATTCGGCGACTCGTTGCTGGTCGTCAAGCAGGTCCAAGGGCAGTTCGACGTCCGGAAACCTGAGTTGCTCCCTTATCACACTAAGGCAAAGGGGCTCATGGAGCGGTTCTACCTCCTCGAGATAGGCCATGTCGCCAGAGAGGAGAATGCACAAGCCGACGCCTTGGCAAAATTGGCAAGCTCACTAGCAGTGCCTCCAGATGGGTCTCTCAATATCCAAGTAATAAATCAGCGCCAAATGTCCAGTATGATAGAAGAAGAACCAGAAGAAGAAGAGCTAGAAGTCACTACAGCAGAAGCCATCGGCCTACCTGACTGGAGAGACCCCCTGATGTAGTGGTTCAAATACCAGCAACTGCCCAAGCAGAGAGAAGAGAAGATCAAGCTAATCAGAATTAAGGACTCTTATGAGCTCCGAAATGGAATATTATTCCGAATGGTGGCCGGCGCCAAGTAGAAATTACTTCTTCGATGCTTGTCCACTGAATAAGCCTGGAGGGTCATGAAGGAGGTCCATGCCGGGACAGCTGGCGCACACCAGGCGGGACCTAAAATGAAGATGGAAATAAAGAAGCTCAGCTATTATTGGCCTGCAATGTTCGACGACTCGTGCAAATATGCTAAGTCGTGTCAGAAATGTCAGGAGCATGCCACCATACCCAGAAGGCCCCCCGTGCAATTGCACCCAACGGCGCCCAGTTGGCCGTTTGCCCAATGGGGAACAGACGTCGTGGGTCCCTTACCTGCATCTTCCACTGGTTGCAAGTACATTTTGGCGGCAACTGACTACTTCTCCCATTGGGCAAAGGCTGTCGCCTTACGGGAGGACACCGGAGAGATCGTGGTTAGGTTTGTCTGCCGCAACATTATATGCCGGTTTGGCATGCCCGACCGGATTGTGTCAGACAACGGTAGCCACTTCCGCAACCAGAAGGTCTATCGGCTGGCAGAAAAATATAAAATTGATTGGAGGACATCGACTCCTTACAATCCACAGGCTAATGGGCTGGCCGAAGCTTTTAATAAGACACTCTGCACCCTCCTGGCCAAGATTGTTAGCTCTAACAAAAGGGACTGGGAAGAGAGGATGTACGAGGCGCTATGGGCGTACCGAACCGTATACAAGACCCCAACAGGCTGCTCACCCTTTTCTCTCGTATACGGCTCGGAGGCAATCATCCCCGTTGAATTGGAGATACCCTCCCTCAGGGTCGCCATTCAGTATGGGCTCATCCTTGAAGGGCAGACCAACGTCGAGCGAAGACTCGAAGAGCTCTCCAGCCTGGAAGGAAAGCGGCTTCAGGCCCAACAGAACATCCAGGTCTACCAGGCCCGAATAGCACGCGCCTTTGACAGGCTCGTCAAGGGATGTGAATTCAAGAAGGGCGACCTTGTCATTGTCAAGAGAAGAGATGTCATGGCCGCCAACCCCAAAGGCAAACTAAATGAGAACTGGCTCGGACCCCACGTAGTCCAAAAAGTCTACGAAGGCGGAGCCTATGTAATTGTCAACCATCGTGGGGAAGTTCAATTCCCGCCTCTTAATGGAAAGCACTTGAGACTGTACCATGCTCCAGTACCCCCATTCAATCAATAATATTATTCTCCGCCCTATTTTGGGCGGATTTGCGTGATTGACGCCCGAACAACTTGATCCCTATACATGTTTTCAAAAAGAGAAGAGAAAAAAAAAGAAAAAAAGGGAAGAGGAAGGTTAAAAAAAAGGAAGAAAAAAGAGAAGAAAAAAAGGGAAGAAAAAAAGAAAAAAAAGATAACAAAAAGAAGAAAGAGAAGAAAAAAAAAGAGAAGAAAGAAAAAAAAGGAGAGGAAAAGAGAAGAAGAGGAAAAGAAAAGAAAGAAGAAGAGAAAAGAGCAAGGGAAGAACAAGAGCCAGGAAGAAGGGGGAACGCCCCCCATTTCAAGTCATCACCCCGTATCGGCAAAGATACCATTGACTAAACAAACTCTTCTCTCTGTCCTCCCCGGGCGGTGAGTACCCCTTTGGCGTGGACCTCCCGTCCAGGTCATTGACTAAACAAACTCTTCTCTCCGTCCTCCCCGGGCGGTGAGTACCCCTTTGGCGTGGACCTCCCGTCCAGGTCATTGACTAAACAAACTCTTCTCTCCGCCCTCCCCGGGCGGTGAGTACCCCTTTGGCTTGGACCTCCTGTCCAGGCCATTGACTAGATAAACTCTTCTCTCCGTCCTCCCCGGGCAGTGAGTACCCCTTTGGCGTGGACCTCCCATCCAGGTCATTGACTAGACAAACTCTTCTCTCTGGCCTCCCCGGGCGGTGAGTACCCCTTTGGCTCGGACCTCCCGTCCCGGTCATTGACTAAACAAACTCTTCTCTTCGTCCTCCCCGGGCGGTGAGTACTCCTTTGGCGTGGACCTCCCGTCCAGGTCATTGACTAAACAAACCCTTATCTCCGTCCTCCCCGGGCGGTGAGTACCCCTTTGGCTTGGACCTCCTGTCCAGACCATTGACTAGACAAACTCTTCTCTCCGTCCTCCCCGGGCGGTGAGTACCCCTTTGGCGTGGACCTCCCGTCCAGGTCATTGACTAAACAAACTCTTCTCTCCGTCCTCCCCGGGCGGTGAGTACCCCTTTGGCTTGGACCTCCCATCCAGGTCATTGACTAAACAAGCTCTTCTCCCCGTCCCCTCTGAGCAACGAGGGACCCGGTCTCTGACTAAGGTTCCCCGCCTGAGGCCAGTGCGCGGTTCCAACACTATGGTGAGACCAGTGAGTCGCCCATTCGGTATGGTGGAGTGGTTCCCTCGTCCTCCCCCTGGGAGGGCGAGTACTCTCCCGTGCCCTGACATGGGTTCCTGCCTGGTTCTCCCGGAGCGAATCACCGCGAAGATTTACACCCTGCCAATGTGTTTTGTCACAGCAAAAAGCAGGAAGGAGGAAGAAGAAGACAATATACACAAAAGAGAAGGGAGGAGAAAAGAAATTCCCCCTGGGATGAACGCACACTGAAAGGGAATGCGAGGTAGTAAATGCTCTGTTCTATTCAAGAAAGGTTAAACTACATGTGCCTCGGGGCATACCCCTGGATTACATCTCAAAAAAGGAAAGAGGAAGAGAAGAGAAAGGAGCAAGGGAGCAACGCTCAGTCAATGCCCCTGAAGATGTCCTCGAGAGAGAGGATTCCGACGCAAGGGAAGTTTGTCATGTCGCGCAAGCGGCCCCTCCGTTCTTCGAGTTGAGCGAGCTCCGCCTCCACGGACGCCGTCTCGACCTGGGCAACGGCGAGAGCCTCGCCTTCCGTCTCGACCGCTCTTTCAGCTTCGGCAAGGTCAGGCCTAGCCGCGGCAAGGTAGCTCTCTAGTTTCGCAATTCGGCTCTTAATGGAGCGAACATTGCTCTGGCCTTCCCCGAGAGCCTTCCCATGGCGCTCTTCATCATGGCACCGTGCCTCCAAGGTCTGTAAATACTTGTCTGCCTGGGCATCGAGGGCGGCGCATTCATCAGGAGCCTGGGTCTCGAGGAACTCACGACGTTTGACATACTTCAGCAGCAACAAGACCCGCCGCGACCATTCCCCCAGTGGGCAGCCCAATACTTGCAGTGCCCCGGTCAGCTGCGTCACTATACTCTGCACCTCCCAGTATGATAAAGAAAGATCGACGAAGAGCATTGTCCGCAGTGTTACCAACATCTGTCGGACCGGTGCGCCTGACGAGGTGTGACTGACCGAGGGCACAGCCGGAGGGACGAAATCTACAGAGCTGTCCACTTCGGCCCACAGATTAGCGTCCATGGCGACTGAAGAAGATGGAAGAGCAAGGGCCAAGTCCCAGGGCCGGTGCAGCTCGACGGAAGACCCCTGGCGGGTCATCGCCAGGGGAGTGGATAAGGCCATCGCTGAATCACTTGGCGTCGCCACTGTCTCCCCGGACGGGGATGCAGGTGCCACTTCTGCAGGCAAAGGAGGGGCTTCGAGCAAGGCCGGGCCCGAAGCCATCGCTGGTCAACCCCTCTCCTGCGTCCGGGACCCCTCCAGGTGTGCGCAAAGCCCC
The DNA here is from genome assembly GCA_022559845.1 of Amorphophallus konjac. NCBI lineage: Eukaryota > Viridiplantae > Streptophyta > Magnoliopsida > Alismatales > Araceae > Amorphophallus > Amorphophallus konjac. Next base: position 147,078,744 of record CM040124.1, read on the forward strand.
GCTAATATCTACCTCAAGAACGGGTCCTCCATCTGGGCCGGAAGCTTCGGGAGAGGCGGAAGTGGAACTATTCGGTGGGGGATGCCTCCCGCTTGCACAAGTGCCGCGAGGCTCTCCACCTCCGGGCCCAAGACCGGAGCCGACTCCTCCACAACTATCGGACCGATGGCCGGTCTCCGTTTGGCGACGGCCTTCCGGACGCGGCCAGACGTTTTCCCTGGCGTCGACATTGCCTGACCATGTGGAGAGGAGTCAGCTACTCGTCATCTGGAATAAATCATGCGGGGACAAGAGGCAGAAAGGGACCACAAAACCCACGTGCTTACCTCGGCCACCGAGATGATGCTCCCTTCGGACGCAATCTCCACTTCCTCCAGACGCTCGTCTGCCATTTCGGTAGCACTGGAAGGCTCCGCGGACGCCTCCTGCTGAAGGGCGTCAATTAAAAGGGCTAGCTTGCCCATGCCAACATCGGCTCCCACCCAGCGGTCGATCGGCGCAACTGAAGTGGCCTTCTCCACAACCTCCGGTTGGATAAGTTCCTGAAAATCCAGGAGTAACAAAAAAAAAGCAAAGCCATTAGGCGACCATAGAAAAGAGGGGGGGGTCTGGCCCAAGCAAGCTCGCACTTACAGTAGTCTTTCCCGTTAAGCTTGAGGAGCCAGCAAGTAAGGGGGCCTCGAAGACCGACTTGGGCGGCCCTGATGCTTCAGACACGCCCTCGCCAGAAGCCACTTCATCAGAGGAGTAATTGTAATCTACCTCTTCGCCCGACGAAGACTCGACCACCACAGGCTTCTCCCTTGCCGGTAAAGGGACCTCCACTTCGAGGTCGATGACTGGCGCATCCTCCTGAGGGTGGGGCGAGTCTGGTACCCCAGATTTCAACCTCTTCCTCACATACATGTGCGTCGCCGGGAGATGTAGGCAGCCCAATAGCCCAATGGCTGCTGCTTCATCGCCTGTCGAATAAAGAAAAAAGGTGAGTCATATCAAAGCCAATGGGCTCCCAAAGAATGGAAGAAGTCAATTAAATGAACAAAGACAAATACCCCCTTCAGCCTCTATAGCACGGGGCGGCACGCGGGCTTCCTCGACGGGCAATACCCTCCCAGAGGCCGCAGCCGTGCCCTTGCCCGGGGTCAGCACACGTGTCGGCTCCTCCGGACCGCCTGAAAAAAAGAAATGCAATTGTCAGAGGCACATACAAGGCCTGCCCCGGGAGGCAAATAAATCCCAAAGGACGGCGGTGGCTGGTGAGCCTCACCAGCATCGTGACTCGGCCCAGTCCGGGTGACTTCAAACCCCTCGAAGAAAAAAATGGGTGCCACCAGAGAGACGGCCCCCGAAGCTGGGGAGACCTCTGCCCTCCTTCGCTTTGCCTCCTGCCGCCCGCCACTTTGGCGGCCGCCGATGCCTTCTTAACGGGTGACTTGGCCCGGGACCTCCCCTTGGCTTGTGGTGGGGGAGTCGGAGTTGGCGCCGAGGTCGCCCCTGCCACGGCCGCAGCTTCACCCATATCGGGGACGGGCGTAGGAACCGGGTCCTCCACGTCAGGAATGGGCGTGGGCGCGAGCTCTTCCACAGAGACTGAGACAAAAGAGACATTCAGGTGTCAAAACCACGCCTCAAAATGAAAGTAAAACCTTAAGGTACACTAATGGTTGGAGAGGCTAACCGGTAGGTTGGCTCGGCTTGGTCCGGGCGACCTCAAACTCCTCAAAAGACTGAACTCGTGACGCCGGAGGAGCGGTCGTCGAAGCCTTAGCCACCTCGGTTTTTCACCGCTTCGCGTCCCGCTGCTTGGCCGCTTTAGCAGCATCTACCGCCTTCTTCACAGGCGATTTGGCCCGGGACCTCTTCGCAGCCTTGGGCAGGGGAGCCGTAGTCGGGGCTGGCAGTGCCGCCTCAAAATAGGTGGGCTTCTGGATGAGTCGAAGGAAGTTCCGGTACGTCGCCATTTGCACGCTGTCAGGATGGTCTGTCAAAATAGACACACACACATGATTAGCATCCGATAACCTACTAAGGTCGCAGCAATGAGAATAAAAGAGGTGGAAAGGTTAAATACCATGAGGACCGGTGTACAACCGAAGTGTTATCGGCCAGTAGCTCAGGGACGGCTCCTTGTCTCGACGCACCGCCTCTCGGACCAGCCAGCATACGTTCTCGACCTTCTGGCACCGGTCTGTAAGGGTGGCCAGATCTGCATGCTTCTTAGAAGAGAGGTGGCAGAAAAGATTGAAGTGGTCCATGCCCCACCCGTCGGCATAATAGTATGGGACGTGCAGGCGCTTGCTCAGGATGGCGGCCGTCTGATCCTCAATCTTCAGCCCATTCACCCGTAGCAGGACATACAGCCATGTGGTGTCCTTATAATTCTCGGGCTTCCTCTCCTCCCGCCTCATAAACGTGCGGTATGGGCAGATCGGGTCCCTCTCTGGACGCCAGCTCTTTGCGGGGGTGCCCTCCTCCTCCATGGGGAGCGGATAATTAATGAGCTCCAGACGGTCACTCCCTATCTGGCAAAGGTCCCTCAGGGTCTTCTTGTAGTTATCCTTCGCCACCGGGGGTAGCTCCACCTTCGGTGTTGGCCTCGCTTCCCGAGCTTCGCGGCGGGCGGCCTGATATGCCACTACCTCCTTCTCCTGCCTGTTCTTGAGACGGAGGAGATGCTCCGGCTCAATATCTAGCACCGGTACCGGCTGCCTGCTCAGAAATTTCCTCTCGGCCCCGTCCCAGCAGTCGGTCTTGTGTAGCCGATAGAAGGCCGTCCGGGCGTTCCACCACTTTATATACTCTGGAGTCACTCGGGGGATGCGACTGGGGGCTGGCACTCTGAAGGTGGCAGAGTCCGCCCGGTGGAAGAAATCCCACCAGCTTCTGGCATGCTCAGCGACCGAACTTCCCCGGAGATTTCGGGAAGGCAAGCCGAACTGTGCATGATAGACAGGGATATGCTGATCATATCCGAAGTTTCGGCCAAACCGGAAGGGGTAATATGGCTCCAGTAGCACATTGTCCCCCTTTCTAAACGCCAGCACACTTGGGCGAATAGACAGCGCCCAGTCTCTCAGCTCAGGCTCATACAATGGGCGGACCACGTTCTCCTGGCTGATGGGGTGGACATACTTCTCCACCTGATCGTCTTTGCATTCCCTCTTATTATTCACCAGAGGGCTTGAGTGCGCGGCCAGCGTCCAGAAGTTAATGGTACCGGCCGCGTCCCGGGGAACCATTGTCAACTGGCCCCGAATATCATACAGCCGTTGGGAGGTCGACCCTGGCTCCGCGCTGGCAAACTCCAGCATCCTCGGCACCAGCCCCCAGTCCTGAAGAGCTCGCGGGGTGAACTCGGGGAAAAGCGAGCAGACCCACGCATTGAAGAAATGCAATGGGCACACGTACCAGGCTTGTCTCAGGAACTGATGAGTGCTGATGTCCCCCAGTGCCTTATATATCAGGCAGAGAGTAGCCGGGCACAAGGAAAGCTTGACTCCCCATGCCAGCTGATAGGCCGGATAAATGGCGTCCGGTCGAATGACTGTCTCATCCCCGTATGGCATGGCAAATGAGCACAGCCAATATGTCAGATAGGCGGCGCAGTGCGTAAGGAAGTAAATAAAAAAGGGAGAAGAGAAGAAAAAATATATATATAAAAAGGGGGGAAATAGAAGGGGAAAATAGAAAAGGGAAAAAAAATAAGAATAAACGAAGAAGGGGGAAAACGAAAGAAAAGAAGAAGAGAGAAAAGAGGGGGAAAGAAAAAAAAAAGGGTCTGTACAGACCTCACAAAGCTGCAGCGTAAGGAAGTATAGTGTACAGACTTCACAAATATACAGACTTACAAAGCTTGGGAGTGCAGTGTATGGACTCCTTAAAGCTCAGACATTGAATGTACAGACTTCGACAGTGAAAAGGAATGCAATGTGTGGACTTCTCAACTGTACGGACTTCACAAAGCTGAAAGGGTGTGGAATGTACAGACTTCACACTGTACAGACTTCAGCAAAGCCTTGACATTGAATGTATAGAATTCAGCATCCCAACTGTACAGACTTCACAAAGCTGAAAGGGTGTGGAGTGTACATACTTCAGCAAAGCTCAGACATTGAATGTACAGACTTCAGCATCCCAACTGTACAGACTTCACAAAGCTGAAAGGGTGTGCAGTGTACAGACTTCACACTGTACAGACTCCAGCAAAGCCTCAACATAGAATGTACAGACTTCAGTACTAGTCGACATAGAATGTATAGACTTCTTCACAATGTATAGACTCCACCGTCTTCAGCAGCGAACGGTCCTCACATTGTACAGACTTCACAATGTGCAGTGTATAGACTCACTCTTTGGGGTTGTAGATCTGTAGATCCTACTTCTTTCATGCTGCAATATGTAAATGTTCAGGGGTATGCCCCGATGATCCTGTATTCATTACAAAATCAATAAAATTCTATGGCCACAGTGTTAGTCTGGGGGAGTGAGAACACTGTCCCCTGCTGGGGGATGGTGCACTCGACTAGACTTTAACTCTGTTGGTCGGTAAAAAAATAAAAAAAATAAAAGAGAAAACAAAAAAAGGGAACAAAATGGGAAAAAGGAATTTTTGACAAAGGTAATAATAAAAATAAAAAATACTAAATAAATATATATATAAATATCCACATATAAGTACACATGCGCACACACATATGGACGTGTACGTAAAATAATGCACGATGGTAGATGTCTCCGTGGGCATGTCCTCGTCCGCACGCCCCAGGTGTCAACGGGCATCCGCACGGACTAAGACGACTCCACCCCCACACTGGCATTAGTTCCTTGCCAACAAATAAGTCTTCTCTGGCACAAGGCTTCGTGCCCTAGCCACCTTCTCTTATACAAAATCGCCGTCACGGGCCTTACGCCCGGATCGGTAGAACCTCTATCCTTGCGCTGGCACTCGTCCCTTGCCAGCGAATGAACCCCTTTCCGGCGCAAGGCCCCGCGCCCTAGCCACCCACTCCATACAATATTGCCATTACGGACCCTACGTCCGAAACGGCGCTTATTCTCCCGTTGCGCTAGCATTTCCTTCTTGCCAACGAATGAGCCTTACCTTCCAGCGCAAGGCTTCGTGCCCTAGCCGACACTTGTGTATCACTCGCTCGTCAAAAAAAAGGAAGAAAAGAAAATGGGGTTAAAATAGAGATACCCCGCCGGACTTGCCCCTACACGGGGATAAGGGTAAAAATGGCAACAACCCGGGTGTGGCGAAAACCCGAAAGGGCGCTATAGGCAAAATCGAATACCCCGCCACGTGAAAACCCGAGAGGGCACGTGGGCAAAAGCAAGAGGGGGCCGGTACCGGCGAAAACCCGAAAGGGCGCTTGTATCGGTAATGTGGTTCAAAAAAAAAGAGAGAAAAGAAGAAAAGAAAAGAAGAGATCAACAAACCAGGTCAACTCTTGACACCTTGTCGGCACTGACGAAGAGACGAAGAGACAACAAATCAGGTCAGCTCCCGACACCCTGTCGGCACTGACGAAGAGACCAAGAGATCAACAAACCAGGTCAGATCCCGACACCCTATCGGCACTGACGAAGAGACCAAGAGACAATAAACCAGGTCAGCTCCCGACACCTTGTCGGCATTGACGAAGAGACCAAGAGACAACAAACCAGGTCAGCTCCCGACACCCTGTCGGCACTAACGAAGAGACCAAGAGACAACAAACTAGGTCAGCTCCCGACACCTTGTCGGCACTGACGAAGAGACCAAGAGATCAACAAACCAGGTCAGCTCCCGACACCCTATCGGCACTGACGAAGAGACCAAGAGACAACAAACCAGGTCAGCTCCCGACACCCTGTCGGCACTGACGAAGAGACCAAGAGACAACAAACCAGGTCAGCTCCAGGCACCCTATCGGCACTGACGAAGAGACCAAGAGACAACAAACCAGGTCAGCTCCCGACACCCTATCGGCACTGACGAAGAGACCAAGAGATCAACAAACCAGGTCAGCTCCCGACACCCTGTCGGCACTGACAAAGAGACCAAGAGACAACAAACCAGGTCAGCTCCCGACACCCTGTCGGCACTGACGAAGAGACTAAGAGATAGCAAACCAGGTCAGTTCCCGATGCCCGATCGGCACTGACAAAGAGACCAAGAGACAACAAACCAGGTCAGCTCCCGACACCCTATTGGCACTGACGAAGAGACAAAGAGACCAACGAAGCAGGTCAGCTCCCGACGCCCTGTCGGCACTGACGAAGGGACAAAGGGATCAACAAACCAGGTCAGCTCCCGACACCCCATCGGCGCTGACAAAGAGACGACGAGTTCAATAAGCCATGTCAGCTCCTGACACCCTGTCGGCGCTGACAAAGAGACGATGAGTTCAATAAGCCATGTCAGCTCCCGACACCCTGTCGGCACTGACAAAGAGGCGACGAGTTCGATAAGCCATGTCAGCTCACGACACCCCGTCGGCATTGACGAAGAGACAAAGAGGTCAATAAACTGGGCCAATGCCCGGCATCCCGCCGGCATTAGCAATGAGAAGAGGAGACGAACAAGTCATGTCGGCTCCCGACACCCGGTCGGTGCCGACAAAGAGAAAAAGAGACCAGTACACCCGTGGGCACCGCCCGGCTCATCCTTCACCCGCGCTACCCGTGGGTGGGGGGCATTTGTGGACACCAAAAATTGCACATCCAGATATCCTACTCGGCCCAGCACTAACAACAGCACCAAGTGAAGAAGCCCCGGAGGGACTGGTCATCCGGACTCCCCAAATATGCACACTACCGCGAGGCCATCCCCGGAGCAACGACAGTAAAGAGAAACCAACCCCCGGGAAGCTCACAATACGTGGCCCCCGAAGAAAATCAAACGAACCATAACTCATGCTCAAAATGGGCTCAAGTCACCCCCAGCGGCACACCCCCTGGGGAGCCCCAGCGGCACACCCCCAGGGTGCCTCCAGCGGCACACCCCCAGGGTGCCTCCAGCGGCACACCCCCTGGCGAGCCCCAGCGGCACACCCCCAGGGTGCCTCCAGCGGCACACCCCCTGGGCAGCTCCAGCGGCACACCCCCTGGGGAGCCCCAGCGGCACACCCCCAGGGTGCCTCCAGCAGCACGCCCCCTAGGGAGCCCCAGCGGCACACCCCCAGGGTGCCTCTAGCGGCACGCCCTCCAGGTGCCCAGCGGTACGCCCTCCAGGCCGCCCAGTGGCACACCCGCCCTGGGCTTCAGCGGCACGGTCCGAGGGCTCCAACGGCACGCCCATCTGGGCCTTCAGCGGCACGCCCATTGGGTGCTCCTGCGGCACACCCTTTTGGCCCTCCTGCGGCACGCTTCTTGAGCCCGCCAGCGGTACAACGTGAAAGCGTTTCAACGGCCGAACGACGTGAAGCCCATGCCCTACATATCCTTGGCACGCAGTGAGCTGTCCGAGGTGTCAACCAACGGTTGGGCCACGCTGGCTACTCCCCTGACAGCCAGGACGGGGGAAGTCAAACCCCATCATGACCGGCCGCTTCCCACCTCCGACTGCCGTGCTCGAGGGCTCCCGCTGCTGAGAGTATAAATCCCCTCCCATTTCGGAGAAGACAGACGGACAGACGGAGAAGAGACCCAGAGGCAGAGATGAATAGAGAGTTGCAGACAAGAAGAAGAAGAAGAGAGAAGAAAAGGGAGAGGGCTCCGGCGTGGAGTCTTCCGACAGCCACCCAAGCAACGAGAAGAGAGAGTAAGAGAGAGAGAGGGCTCGATGTAGCAGGGGAAGGTGGGGGAAAGAGCAGTGGACGATCGTCCCTGCTGCGATCTCCAACACCTCCTCCTCTTTTGTTCTTTGTTTTTCCCCACTCCGTAGTCGCGTTCTCGGGTTTTCTTCCTTGCCTATAGCCTTAGCTCGGGCATGTTCTGTAATGTATACGGTCGATTATGGCACTTTCCTCGTCATGAATGAAAACTACCCCTCTTTGGGTTTCCTTTTTTTTGTCTCCGTTGGTTTGAATCACTATGTGCGTTTGGTCATCTCCTTCTTCCCCTTTGGCGGCTACAGTTTCTTACACCGATCTCCTCCTCCTATCGTGGTCCCCCCGTAGAGCCTCTAGCCCTCATATTTGCTCATATGCCCAAAGGGAGATGCCCTTCTTCTCTCCTTTGTGTACCCATGCCTCTGCCTTAAAGTCCCTTTTTGAACTTTCCCCGTCCTGCCAAGTTTCCTTTGAAGCCTGCCAAACCCAATACCCCAGCCCGGTGCACCCATGGCTCCTTGACCAGCACACCCTTTGGCCCTCCTAGCCGGCATACACATAACCCCTCCATATGCCCCCAGCGGCACACCCTTCCGGCACCTTGGCCGGCACACCCATAGTAGCCCCCCCAGCGGTACACCTCCCCCTTAGTGCCTCAGCGGCACGCCTGGCCTCTCCCTAGCCCGGTATACCCCTCAAGCACCCTGTGCTTGTCCTTGGCCGGTACGTCTTGACTAACTCCCAGCCCACCCTGTCCAGTCTTGGAGGTCTCTGGCTCGTTGTTTTCCCCGTGTTTTCTGAGGTTTTATCAAGGTGTTGCCGCCCTCGGGCGCTCACCTCCAGTTGTCGGGTTCCGCCACTCCATGTGGGCGCGTTCCCTTATCTCCCTTACGCTCGGGCCAAGGGGAGATGCTGCCGAATTTTTGTTAGAAAATAACAACACATAAAAAAGGGGCAAAAGGATGCAACAAACGAATGGGATAAGAAATACATATCAAAAGACAACAAAACCATCAAACGAATAGAACAACAACATATTGCAAGAAGGAGGGAAGATTTGTATGAAACTACGCAAAACTCAAAGAAAAGAAGAAAAGAAAAGCCTTAAAAACATGTAACAGAGGAGTGGACCTTCATCGGCACATCCATTCTAGCCTTCGCCGGTACACCCTATTAGCCCTCCAGCGGCACACCCTATTAGCCCTCCAGCGGCACACCCTATCAGCCCTTCAACGGCACACCTTCTTGGCTCCTCACCGGCACACTCCTCCACCGTCTCATTCTTCTCCTCGCTGGTACACCCTATCAGCCCTCCAACGGCACACCCTATCAACCCTTCAACGACACACCTTCTCAGCCCTTCAGCGGCACACTCTTCTCACTTTCCAAAGTGGAACCCAATGTACAGACTTTAAGGGAATATGTATAGACTTTGAGCTGCAATGTATAGACTTTGAGCTACAGCCAATGAACAATGTATAGACTTGGAGTTGGCCAACGTACAGACTTTGGGCTGGCCAATGTACAGACTTTGAACTACAGCCAAGGGACAATGTATAGACTTTGAGCTGAACAATGTATAGACTTTGAGTTGGCCGACGTACAGACTTTGAGCTGGCCAACGTATAGACTTTGGGCTGGCCAACGTACAGACTTTGGGCTGGCCAATGTATAGACTTTGAGCTGTAATGTATGGACTTTGAGCTGCAGCCAATGAACAATGTATAGACTTTGAGTTGGCCGACGTACAGACTTCGAGCTGGCCAACGTATAGACTTTGGGCTGGCCAACATACAGACTTTGGGCTGGCCAATGTATAGACTTTGAGCGGCAATGTATGGACTTTGAGCTGTAGCCAATGAACAATGTATAGACTTTGAGTTGGCCAATGTATAGACTTCGAGCTGGCCAACGTACAGACTTTGGGCTGGCCAACATACAGACTTTGGGTTGGCCAATGTATAGACTTTGAGCTGCAATGTATGGACTTTGAGCTGCAGCCAATGAACAATGTATAGACTTTGAGTTGGCCGACGTACAGACTTCGAGCTGGCCAACGTATAGACTTTGAGTTGGCCGACGTACAGACTTCGAGCTGGCCAACGTATAGACTTTGGGCTGGCCAACGTACAATCTTTGGGCTGGCCAATGTATAGACTTTGAGCTGCAATGTATGGACTTTGAGCTGCAGCCAATAAACAATGTATACACTTTGAGTTGGCCAACGTGCAGGCTTTGGGCTGGCCAACGTACAGACTTTGGGCTGGCCAATGTACCGACTGTGAACTACACCCAAGGGACAATGTATGGACTTTGAGCTGGCCAATGTGTAGACTTTGAGCTGCAGCCAATGAATAATGTACAGACTTTGGCCTGGCCAATGTATAGACTTTCAGCTGCAGCCAATGAACAACGTACAGACTTTGAGCTGAAAGATGTATAGACTTTGTGTGCTGGTTGCCAATGTATAGACTTTGAGCCATAGCCAATAGACAACGTATAGACTTTGGGCTGGCCAATGTATAGACTTTGAACTGTAGCCAATGGCCAATGTATAGACTTTGAACTGCAGCCAATGGCCAATGTATAGACTTTGAGCTGTGATCAATGGACAATGTACAGACTTTGAGTTGGCCAATGTATAGACTTTGAGTTGCAGCGAATAGACAATGTACAGACTTTGAAATGAAGGACGTATAGACTTTGTGTGCTAGTTGAATAGACAATGCATAGACTTTGAGCTGACGAATGTACAGACTTTATGTTATCCCCCTCCTTCGCCGATACACTCTCCAGCCATCGCCTCACCGGTACACCTCCTTCAGCCCTTCAGCGGCACCCTCCTTAAGTCCTTCAACGACATACATCTCCAGCCCTTCGCCGGCACACTTTTCTGCCCAACTTTCTTCAGCGGTACACCCCCCCCCCCCATTCAACCCGCCAAGGGTCAACTCTCCCAAAAAAAAAAAAACAATACATGAATATATATATATATAAGTATATATGGGCATATAATGGCAGAACTAACAAGCTAATAAAAATCATGGTGAATAAATAAACCTGAACAGATTCAAAAAAAGAAGGATGATGAATAAAATAGGTGACAATAATAATAATGATAATAATAAGGGTAATAATGACAATGAGCAAGATGAGGGAAATCACCCGGAACAGATACGGAAAGAGGAATAAGCAATGGAGTAACAAGAATAACAATGATAAAACAATGTAAGGTATTAATAATTCCATGTTGCAGCCCCGTCTCCCCCGTGACCCGATGCTGAAGGAACAATAATGCCGCCCTCTTAGGCCGGGCCCGGGTCTTGGGAATTATCCTGACGTGGCCAGGCCCCGACCTAGTCTTGGGCCGACATTCCAACCAGACCGGATTCGTTTCTCCCCCCGGATCCCTTCCGAGCCGTTACTAAAAATTGCCGTGCATTCGGCAGACATTTGAACGGGTCCACCCCGGTTTCCGTCGCGTTTCTATCACGGACCCGTATCCGAATATGAAAAGGGTCCACGAGTGACCGACATGGCTAATGGCTCGTATCCTGATGCGGACTTTAGTGTGATTTAATCCTGTCTCTTTCTCGCGTAGTTAGTATTATTTCTTTCGGCCGCAGGGCCCCTAATTTCGGCAATTAATCAAGGGTGTTCCCTCGTATGGGGGATGTAAATGACGTCGTGACCTTTATGGCACGACGGGATCTGGTCCCGACACGAACCACACAATCGTCTGAGGAAGTCAGATCGAGCGCACCATGGGCTCTTCGGAGCCCGAACAAATTGTCACTCCGGTGACTGGCACGCCCACGCACTTAATAAACCAATAAATAAATACAACCACATCTTTTAAGTGAAAAGTACGTCCACATCCCTATAAATAGGACCCCAAACCCCCCTTGGTGGACTAATGAAGAATTTGAATTAAGCATTCCACAAAGCCATTGTGAGAATCCCCCTCTCTCTCTACCACTCATTCTCTCTCTCTAGCTCTCTCTCTCCCCCTCTCTCTCTAATGGGGTGACCCCCTCTCTCTCTCTCCTCCCCTCTCTCTCTCCCAATTTCACCCCCCTCTCTCTCCTCTCTCCTTTCCACATCAGCTCCGCCATTAAATACAACCCTTCACCTCCCCAAGACCCATAAATCCCCATTCACTCTCACCACTACCCAAGCACCCCTTCGTATCCCAAAGCAACCCTCCCACTTCCCTAGCACCCTTCCCTCTCCCCCAAGCACCCTTCCCTCTTCCCCAAGCATCCCTCCCTCTTCCCCACACACCTCTTCACATTCTCTTGGGGATTTGAATCCCCCTCCCTCTCCTAGCTGCGCACCCCAACCCCATTACCCCTCCCTTAGCCCTTGGGCGACCCCCCCCCCCCCACTCCCCCATTGACACCCCAAGAACCCCCCACGCCCCCATTCCCAGTCCCTCCTTGCTGCCACCTCCCACCACCATTGCCCTCTAACCCAGCTCTCCACTTGCAGTAACTCCTCCACCCCCATACCCATCAAACCCCCACCAAGAACCCATCCCTTTCCTTCCCATCCCTATTGACTTGTGTGTAGAAGAAGGTCAGCAGAGTTCCTGACTGTTGCAGTGCCAGCCACGCCCACAGCCCGGTGTTCCTGGAGATGTGTTATACATTGACGGAAAGCTCTCCCAGCTAGCTTCGCAGGTGAGGTGGTCTCGCCCCTATCCGAGTTTGGAGGCACCCGGGAGGCTCATTTTCGTCCGACTGTGCAACTGGGACCTGAGCAGAGACGAGAGCTGCAGTTCAGAAGCTACAACGACCACACCAAAACTCCCCTTGGCGCTCCACTTATCCGGAGTGAAGTTAAACCAGTCGCCTGTCCAATGCATCCAACGGGGCACCGATTGAAGCCCAGAGCAGCTCGTTCCAATTTTTCTACTTCAGGGTCGCAGATCAGGTCAGTCGGGATCCATCCAGACCCCCACCCGCTCTTCTAGACATATCTCTCGACCCCGACCTCGTCTAGGGCCATTCTTTGTTGCTGAATGAAGAAGACTCAACCACGCTCGCAACCATCCTGGTCCCGCCTTGATCGGATCACGGAAGCGATCGTGGTAATGTCGTCAACCTGCTGCTACAATCTGGGCCCCGCCTGAACCAGACCCAAGCAGCACCGATCCAGTCCCCACCTCAGCCGACAGCGACAACCCGACGTCCCGAAAAAATTCAGGCCACATCCTAGACCAGCCACCGACGTTTTGGCACTGGTCACGTCAGTTGTTGAGTTCGGAAGTGTCCTCAGGAAATCCAACAGCGGGTACCTATCAACGAGCAGAATAGGCGGGCAGAACCTCAAAGGGGCAGTTCGGCTCCGTCCTTAGCTTCACGTCCCTCCCCGCCTGGCCGGCTTACCGCTCCTCCCTGTGTGGAGGTAGTGTTTGTTTGTAATCCAATTCTCTCCACCCCGAGATCCCCCCTTCTGTGTGAGGCGTAGTACATGTAAACTTTTAACAGGTCGAAGCTTCAGTCGACGCAGTGTGCGGGGAACCCACACTTCCCCGCCCGCCCTCGTCTCCAAACGGGGTTGGTTTCTTCAAACCAACCGGGTAAGCTCCAGCCCTTGCTCCCCTTAGTGTTTGTTCCTTTAATATCCATGAAACTATTCCACTGGTCGGTGAGAGAGTGCTCGACCTCGGAGCATCCAGCTTACGTGCAATCATCGTGGGCTTTAGAGAGAGAGTGACCCAGTGCCCCCAAGGCACCTAGCCAGCCCCTTGATTGTGGGCACCATTCCCTTGTGAGGGAAACCATAGCCCTGCTGGCCCTATGCCAGCAAGGGTCTTGCTCCACCACCTCGACTCGGCATCACCGAGTCACCACGAGAAGTGGGTGCGCGCGATGGATTGGCGATTTTCGGCAATCTCAATTCTTGCGATTGTGTTTGCGATTTCGGGCCAAGGGAACACGTCCACTTGCTGCATTCTCCCACAGTCTCTATCACATCAATTTGGTATCAGAGCAAGTTTTAGAATTGTCTCTACGAGTCTAGTCCTAGGGCATTGGCATTTGGGTTTCCCTTGCATCGTGTTTTCCATCGCTCCTTTGCATGACCACCCAAGGGAGACACCCCAAGTACCCATGGACCGATTTGACGCTGCCATCAACAACCTTCTTGATCAGCTAGATACCATCACCACCCGACTTGACCGAGTTGAAGCAAAAAGGAACCACGGCCCTAGAGCCCGGTCACCACGGGATGAATTTGGATGGGAAGACAATAAACCACCACCTAGGAACCATGGCCTCAGAGCTCGATCTCCATGGGAAGGGTTTGATACGGACGAAATAGACTATGATCCTTATTATAACTATGAGAGGCACCAACATTACGGGCATGAGGAAAGGCATCCCCGAGATAACCTGGATAATCATCCCTTAAGAATGATGCGGTTCTCTAGGCCTCCTAGGTTCACTCCACGACCGGATGATCCCAAGGACATAGGACCCTGCCCCAACCCAGCCCCTCTTTTGAAAACCCCCACACCAAGTCCAAATGGAAGTACCCCATTTTGGCCCACTCATCTTCCTCCCACCCCTCATCTGACAAGAGTCACCCCTAGTCAACCCATACCCCGACGAGAAGGGAGTTCCAATGGGCCAAGTGTAGGTGAGACCACTCAGGGAAATAGACAACAATGCTCTAAGTGTAGAGGCTTTGGACACTTCATCAATCAATGCCCTTCACGAGAGATGTCCAACATACTAACTGAAGAAATAGTTACCCCTACCCAAGGGGAACTTGAGGAGGTAACCGAAGTCCATGAGGCTCCCCAAGATTAGGAAGAGGAATATGAAGCCCAATGCCAAGAGTTGGGTCAAGAGAACTCATCCCTATCCAAAGAAAACCCATTGACCCTAACTGGGTGCACCCTCCCCCGAGAGTTACAAGATGACCAACCAAGTCCCCCCACCCCTCCCTCCCTGAGAATTGTGATTTTATGGGAACCCCTCATTGAGTGGCTAAAGCAAAAACTCCTCCTCCACGTCACGCGCCCCTCCATGGATAACCACAATCCAATCATGCCCACCCCACCATTCCACACAACCTACCACTCGTTCTACTTTGTAGGAACCCTGAGGGACTTGATTAAGGGTATACTAAGACAAATAGAGGTGACAAACATACTGGCCTTAGGAGCAAGCGACATGGGGTACCTTAGTTTCTCACACCCCTCTATCAGGTCCTTGCACGAGTGAGCTCTTATTGTTTCTACCCGAGCCCGATGAGTTTTACACCACCCCCCTACCACAAGGAAAGGGCACTCCACCTAGGAAATCCACTTTGGTACTTACCCCATTAGGAGACGAGTGCCTAGGCCACACTAGGGAGTGTATGCTTTGGAGTGCTCAAGGTCTAGGATGGGAAGAAGCCTCATTCCCCTCAACCCAAGTCCTCCTAGATCCACATGATCCCTTCCCGCTAGCCCCTCATTGCCAACCCACCTCCTTGCCCTCCTACACCTTTCCCTACCCCTCGCCCCTTTGCAAGGAGCATTACGTTAGGTCCCATCGGGTCCATGATTTCCACTTCCCCACGTGCGCTAGGGACCCCAGGTCTAAATCTTGGATTGAGGCCCACCTCCACTTCACCCACCCCTCGACCCATCTTGATCCTTTTGACCCCTTCCAATGGGCTTCCGAGTACTCATGTGACCAACTTGCATCACTCACCACCCACTCCTTCCTACCCTCACCCACCTTATTGGACCAAGCCCACTCCACTTTCCTAGACCCCTTTGACCCCTATGAGTGGAAACTCTCACACCAAGCCACACACATAGAAGATGCCATTTGGATGGAAATGCATGTGTCACTACATTTTGCGTCATTTGGTAGGGCTAGTAAGTCAAGTCATCTCATTTGTGTCACACACACACTAGGTCCAGTGCATGACAGGTTTACATTTGGATATGCAGGTCCTCCCCCACTCATCATCCATCTTATGCATGATAGGAGTATACATGGAAGTCGGGTCATCCGGCATTCACTACACCCATACCTGATAGAACCATTTATGGATGCCCCGGTCCTCTTAAGTCCGTCAAAACCAATGCAACACTTGATAGGGCTGAATTTGGTTGTCCAGGCCCTCCCTTCATCTCTAGAGGATCATCATTCAAGACACTGCATGGCACCATTCGCAAACAAATCAACAAGAGCAATGAGGTATACAAGAAATTAGCCAATTCTCGCCGCCGCCACAAAGAGTTCCGTATAGGTGATTTGGTGATGGTGAGGACTAAGAGACTATTCCCTGGAAATGTCTCAAAGTTGAGGCCTCGTGGAGCAGGCCCCTTCCAGGTTTTGAGGCGCGTTGGCACTAATGCTTATGTGTTAGACCTCCCTAAGGAATACAGAGTAAGTCCCACTTTCAACGTGGCTGACCTGGTGCCATACAAGGATCCCACGGTGACACCCAGTGAGGACATCCAGCCGGTTCCATCCCTTGAGAGATCCCCTACCCAAAAGAGAGCTCCACCCGGCCCAAGGAACCAGCGTGAGCAAGTGGAGCGGATATTAGATGAACAGATCACTACTACCCGGAGCAGGGCATATGAGGATATCTGGTTAGGTGGAAGGGACGGCCTCTGTCGGATGACACATGGGTAAGTCGGGAGGATCTCCAGTAGATGGGCCCTGACATATTGGAGCAGTATCAGAGCAGAGCGGGCCCTGACATATTTTCGCAGCTCGGGGGAATTGATGGGGACATCACCCACGATTCTCTCTGGCTCGGGACTTCACTTCCTCCTAGAGAGGAATAGGATCGAGCTCCATGTCGAGCAGGGCCCCCTCGACCCTTTTCTTTTCTACCTGGATCATTTTGATGTATTTCTTGCTTTTTGTTTGAGTCATTTTGATGTAATTTTCCCCTTTATTTGAGTCATCATCCTAGGTCCTAAGTCATTTCCCTATGTTTTAGTCGTCATCTACCCCTTGGTTGCTTTTTTGGACAGCTTGGTCATTATGTGTAAAGCCCCAGTCTTGTCATGTAAAAGTTTGGGTCCCTATAAATAGGACCCCAAACCCCCCTTGGTGGACTAATGAAGAATTTGAATTAAGCATTCCACAAAGCCATTGTGAGAATCCCCCCTCTCTCTACCACTCATTCTCTCTCTCTCTAGCTCTCTCTCTCCCCCTCTCTCTCTAAAGGGGCGACCCCCTCTCTCTCTCCCAATTTCACCCCCCCTCTCTCTCCTCCCTCCTTGCCACATCAGCTCCTCCATTAAATACAACCATTCACCTCCCCAAGACCCATAAATCCCCATTCACTCTCACCACTACCTAAGCACCCCTTGGTATCCCAAAGCAACCCTCCCACTTCCCTAGCACCCTTCCCTCTCCCCCAAGCACCCTTCCCTCTTCCCCAAGCATCCCTCCCTCTTCCCCACACACCTCTTCACATTTTCTTGGGGATTTGACTCCCCCTCCCTCTCCTAGCTGCGCACCCCAACCCCATTACCACCTCCCTTAGCCCTTGGGCGACCCCCCCTACTCCCCCATTGACACCCCAAGAACCCCCCAAGCCCCCATTCCCAGTCCCCCCTTGCTGCCACCTCCCACCACCATTGCCCTCCCACCCAGCTCTCCACTTGTAGCAACTCCTCCACCCCCATACCCATCAAACCCCCACCAAGAACCCATCCCTTTCCTTCCCATCTCTATTGACTTGTGTGCAGAAGAAGGTCAACAGAGTTCCTGACTATTGCAGCGCCAGCCACGCCCACATCTCGGTGTTCCTGGAGGTGTGCCATACATCGACGGAAAGCTCTCCTAGATAGCTTCGCAGGCGAGGCGGTCTCGCCTCTATCCAAGTTTGAAGGCCCTCGGAAGGCTCATTTTCGTCCGACTGCGCAACTGGGACCTGAGCAGGGACCAGAGCTGCAGTTCAGAAGCTACAGCGACCACACCGGAACTCCCCTTGGCGCGCCACTTGGCCGGAGGGAAGTTCCACCAGTCGCCTGTCCAATGCATCCAGCGGGGCACCGATTGAAGCCCGGAGCAGCTCGTTCCGATTTTTCTACTCCAGGGTCGCAGATCAGGTCAGTCGGGATCCGTCCAGACCCCCTCCCGCTCTTCTGGATATATCTCTCGACCCTGACCTCGTCTGGGGCCATTCTTTCTTGCTGAACGGAGAAGACTCAACCACGCTCACAACTGTCCTGGTCCTGCCTCGATCGGATCACGGGAGTGATCGTGGTAACGTCATCAACCTGCTGCTACAATCTGGGCTCCGCCCGAACAAGAACCAAGCAGCACCGGTCCATCCCCCACCTCAGCCGACAGCGACAACCCAACGTCCCAAAAAAATTCAGGCCACATCCTGGACCAGCCAGCGACATTTTGGCACTAGTCACGTCAGTTTTCGAGTTCGGGAGTGTCCTCAGGAAATTCAACAGCGGGTACCAATCAATGAGCAGAATAGGCAGGCAGAACCTCGAAGGGGCAGTTCGGCTCCGTCCTTAGCTTCACGTCCCTCCCCGCCTGGCCGGCTTACCGCCTCTCCCTGTGTGGAGGTAGTGTTTGTTTGTAATCCGTTTCCCCCACCCCGAGATCCCCCCTCCTGCATGAGGCGTAGTACATGTAAACTTTTAACAGGTCGAAGCTTCAGTCGACGCAGTGTGCGGCGAACCCACACTTCCCCACTCGCCCTCGTCTCCGAACGGGGTTGGTTTCTTCAAACCAACCGGGTAAGCTCCAGCCCTTGCTCCCCTCCGTGTTTGTTCCTTTAATATCCGCAAAACTATTCCGCTGGTCGGTGAGAGAGTGCTCGACCCTGGAGCATCCAGCTTACGTGCGGTCATCGTGGGCTTTAGAGTGAGAGTGACCCAGTGCCCCCAAGACACCTAGCCAGCCCCTTGATTGTGGACACCGTTCCCTTGGGAGGGAAACCATAGCCCTACTGGCCCTCTGCCAGCAAGGGTCTTGCTCCACCACCTTGACTCGGCATCACCGAGTCACCACGGGAAGCGGGTGCGCGCGAAGGATTGGCGATTTCCGGCAATCTCAATTCTTGCGATTGTGTTTACGATTTAGGTCCAAGGGAACATGTCCACTTGCTGCATTCTCCCACAGTCTGTGTCACATCATTAGATCTTGCATGCACTCCGGTGCGCATAGGACCATACGTATATTCCATATTAGCTGCATTCCTACCATGGTAGGGGATCCTCTCGTCTCCATATTCCTTGGAGCCGACTAGGTGACCTTACCCGGGACCTCCGTAAGCCCTTGTGAGCTGTGGATTCCCACATAGATGCCGGGCTGGTTGTACCTTTTTTCACCAGTCCAGGATTGCATCCGTGAGAGAGAGTCCCCTTTAGAGTCAACCAAGTCTCCCATTCCACCCTTGTTAGGCACCTTTGTGGTTGTGAGAAGTATCATTTTAATTAATCCACTAAGGTTCTAAAAGGGAGAAGTTCTAAAAACTTGCCACGCATCATTCAACTTGGTTGGTCATTTGATTGCCTCTCCTCTCCTCTCCTTTGATGTGCATGTGATTGATAGTTTGATTGTTTAGAAGCTCATTAGGTTTGGTCTTTTATGTCAGTGAGTGTTGCATGTGGAGTTGCCTCACACCCTCAGGATCTTCACCTAAGGGCAATTCTCATTTCTTTTCCTATTTCAACCCTTTGTTCGATTCCTCCCCCACCAAGTCTTCCTACAATTTCTCCCAGTCCCATGAGGACTCTCTCCCTCAGGGACTTCTGGAGGACCCACCTAGGGTCACACACGTGCAAGGGAGAGTGGGGGCTGCCCTTCCTCTTCCAACCATTGTTGTTGAGGGTGCTCAACCCTCCCCTTCTGATTCCTCCTCTCAGAGCTCGGCTAATCAAATCCTTCATATGATGGCCCAGCTAGATCCAACTCAGCTTCACCCCATCCACCAAGCTTTGCAGGGGCCGGACGCCCCGTCTTCTGTTTCTCCTCATGGCATGTCTGCCGCCGCCACTTCATCCCCGATTGTTGGGTTAAGCTGCTTCTGCGGCACCCATTGATCTCACTCCTATCCATCCTCGGACCCTCCGAGTTCCTAGTATGGAAGTGGGCCAAGCTTCTTGCTCGGCCCATCAGATTCCTGATAAGGGGAAGACCCAGATCCCCTCATCTTCCTATCTAGATCCTTATATCACTACTTCTCCAGCGCCACAGGCCCTTGTGGCCCCGGCTGATTTTGTTCATCTTCAAGCAGGGGCTGCCCAGCTTGCTCATGCAGATATGGGCCCTTCCCTGGCCTATTATCCTTCTTACGGGCTTCCCCCTCCATCAGTCTACCCATCAGCTCCATATACTGGTTCTATTCTTCCTGCTTTGTCTCCTCCTTCCCGGGAACGGGAACTTCTCGATAAGTGGGCTGCCATGCAGTAGCAAATTGACCTCCTTCATAAGCGGGTCGGCCCATAGTCCCTTGCTGATGTTCCCGTTCCTAATTTCCAGGACATTCGCTTCCCACCTCAGTCGGAGCTCCCTACATACCGTAAGTACGACGGGAATGGCAACCCGCTCATTCACATAAGGGAGTTTCTATATGAATCAGCGCAGTTCCAGTATGACGACCGCCTTATGGCATATCTCTTTCGCCAGTCATTGGATGGGGTCGCACTAGAATGGTTCTACACTTTGCCGTTGGAGGAGGCAGAAAGTTTCAAGGTGGTCCAGGAGAAGTTTATACAAAGATTTTAACACCGGCTAGGCCCGGAGTATTCATTCACCGACCTGGTAGCATAGAAGATGAAGACATATGAAGATTTTGCCACTTATGCAGGCAGATGGAGGTAGATGGCCTCCTGTCTGCCCGGGCAAATCCCGGAAGAAGAGAAAGTGAAATTGTTGATTTCAAATGCCACACCTACATTCCAGAACATTCTGGCAATGAATGACATATCAAATATGCACCAGTTGTACATTCGAGCTAGGTTCATACAAACCCAATTTAAGGACTCCCTTATTCATTCATTCCTTATTTGAGGCCCAGAAGTCCAAAACCACAAGAAAGCCCCAGGGACCTGTTACTAAAGGAGTCCAGACGAATGAGCAAGTGCAGGCTATCCAGTTCCCCAACCAATCCGCTCCACCATGCTTCTAGCAACCTCCTCGTAATCCCCAGTTCACCGCACCACCAGCTACCCAACCATCATTTCCTGTTTCTCGTCCACCACCACAACCACCACCACCACCACAACAGCCTCAACAGCCGCCACAGTACCATAATGCTTCGCCACCAAATGGCTACACGCCTACTCGACCGGGTCCAAAAAGAACCCATTATCCTCCACTTCCTAAAACTCTGCCAGATATATTCTCGGCCTTAATGTACACTAGTGATCTTTAGCTCCCTCCGGAACGCCCTAATTGGAATCCGACCGCCGATCAGTCCAAATATTCCATATATGATCGGCAGCCTGGGCACACTATAGAAAGGTGCTATCAGTTCCGTGATTTTGTTTATGATTTGCATGAAGGGCAGAGAATTGACTAGGCCCAGATGCACAACTTGATAGAAGACATGAGAGAAAGAAGAATACATGCGCCAAGACCACAACAGCCAGCGCCGCAGTAACAGCAACTTCAGCAACCTCCACTGCAGCTGCAGCAGCACCCTACACCTGAACTCAGGATTCACCAAAATCCCATTCCAAATCACCAGCCCGCTCCGCAACAGCAGCCACCGGCACCGACCCAAGTAAATATTGTTCACCGCCCAGCTCCCAATGCCGGGTGGTCCTTTGATGATGAGACTCCTGCTCATATTTTGGCCCTCCACCATACATACACCAACTCTCCTTCACCCTCTATCCCTTCCCTCATCTCGCCCACCATCTTGACCTCCACTACACCCACCATCCCCTCCAGTCTCCTCATTACACCTGCCACCTTACCCACCATTCCGCCAATCCTTGCACCATCACCTGCCATGCCCTCCATCATCACCCCTCCACTCAACCCTTCATCAATCACCACTCTGCAAGGGCCTTTCAGACCGGCCTCCGCCATCATCACCCCCAATTCTATCCCTTCCATTCACCCCACCGGGCCAATTGGGACTCCATCCGTCGCCATGCCGGCGCAGAACCTTGCCCTCAGGAGCGGGCGCTTATTTCAGAGAAACTACCCTTCTACTAGTGCACCTGCACCCAACCCCCCAATTCCTTCCTCAGTAGTTGAAGCAGAAGAATCTGACCCCTTGCCTGGCACTAAATATGATTTTTTACAGCACTTGGATGTGATGCCTGCCAAGATCTCAGTTCTGGAGTGAATTAAGAGATCCACGCAACACCAAGATGCCCTAAGGGCTTTTCTATAGAAAGTTATGGTTAGTGAGGATGTGGCGGTAGACAGTTTGCCGTCAGTGTTGGCCACCATTACAAAGGGGCCATCTATTTTTTTTTCTGAGTCGGAGCTAGCACCCCTAAAGGCACGTCAGATGCCACTTTGTATTTCGATTTCATTGAACAAGGTGGCCATTGATTCAGCTCTAGTGGACACGGGAGCCTCTATTAATGTTTGTCCCTTGAGCACGTTGCGTGCCTGCAATATCTCTGAAGACATGCTAAGGCCGACACCGACCACCATTGCAGTGTATGATAACTCCAGGAGAGCTTGCCACAGGGTCGTGACAGTTCAAGCCGAGCTAGGACCTTTGAAAATGGACGTTGAATTTTATGTATTGGACATAGACCCGATGTTCAAGGCTATTCTGGGTCATCCATGGATTGATAGCTTGCATGCAGTGCCCTCGACCGCCCACCAGTGCCTTAAATTCCCATTTCAGGGGTGGGTGGTCAAAGTGAAAAGTGTTTCCACGGTCCAGATAGTCGATGCTATTGCTGACAAAATCCTGCCTAGACTATGGCCGAGCAACAAGCCAGTTTTATCTGTAATGGACTTGAATTTTCCATGGGCATATGCGTCACGCAAGCCCGCCACTACACCAATTAATGTTAAAATCAAGTCCAAGATTAGAGATTCCAAGGGATGGCACATGATCTTGAAATTAGGCTATCAGCCAGGTATGGGCCTCGGAGCCTAGTTGCAGGGGCAGACTAAGCCCGTCCCTAGGGGTAGAAAGATGAGCAGAAGAGGCCTCGGTTACCGAGAGTCAACATTGTCAATTCTAGGAGATTCTGGGCCGCTGACGTGGGACTACAGTCAGCATTTTGTGAAGGGCCCATTGTAGCCAGGTACCTTAAAGTAGCCGCCCTATGTTGATGAGAGAAGTGATGTCGCTTGTGCTGTTGCCAACTCACTGCCGCCACTGAAGGGGCTGGTGGGTGATATGGAAGATTTTTTTAACTGTTTTGAAAAGTTGTTTCATGAAGAAGAAGTTTGTTCGAGAGAAACCAGAGATGCAGCTGGTGAGGTATGCCCCAGCGGAGCCAGTTTACCCGAGTCTACGAGAAGAGGGGATCTCCCTTGTCACTTTCTCTTGGTCTCCTTCCCCCATTGCCTCTTTTTTTCAAGAGCTGGAGTTCATACCCCACTCGCCTCCTGTCATGGTCGATCCGTTTTTCACGGAAAGACCCTTAAAAGTGCTGTTTGTGCAGTGTGTATGTGGGCGCTGCCCATAGATTGATCTCTCAACTCTGTTTACTCCCCCCTCCCCCATTGTCGATCTCTCTGGAATGTGGTTTTTGTTATCCAATCCATTCTTTGATGTTCTTTCCCGCCTTTCTTTCCCCTCCAACTTCCTCCTCCTCCTCCCTCCTCTGACCTCTCTTGTTGCATGATTTCCTCCGATCTCCAAAAAAAATGTCAATTTCAAAATGGAGATTTCAGTGGAGGATTATGCTATGTTTTGTCCGCATTCTTCCCAAGGGTGCGAGACACCTCCTCCCTTTCCTGTAGATTTCTTATCCCCTAGGTTAGATGTAGGGCTTATTGAGCTTAGGGAGCTAAAGTCAGTAGAGTCTAGTGAGTTAGGGTCGTGTTCCAACCCATCGATACTTGCTACGCGCCCGATGACGCGTCATTCTAAAGCTGTTCCTGATAGATTCCTTCAAGATATTGTCCAACATTGTCACTCTCTTCTTAAGTGCCCTGAGTTCGTAGAGACAGCAATTATCTTGGAGGGTGATGAAGAGATAGACGGGGTGTGGAGCGATGACGGATTAGGTGTATATGAGATCATAGATGAGAAGACCCTATCGATGATGAGGATGGCGATGTGGATGACGCTGCCAATCTGTACGTGCAAGGTTTGAAGAGATTTGATGAACCATCATCTGCAGTGGATGAACCCACGAAAGAGATTAACCTTGGAACTGAAGAGGATCCCAGGCCCATAATTATTTCTGCTAATCTCCCTCTTCATGTTGAAAAGGAGCTGACCAAGGTTTTGAGGGAGTATAGCAATTCATTTGCCTAGTCCTACGAGGACATGTTGGGCCTTGACCCCACTCTAGTAGAACATAGATTGGTACTCAAACCAGGGGCAATGCCTGTTAAACAAAAATCGAGAAGATTCCACCCCCAAGTGGCCTTAAGGATAAAGGAAGAAGTTGATAAATTACACAAGGCCAAGTTTATTAGAGTTGTATTATATCCTCAATGGGTGGCAAACATTGTCCCTGTGATGAAGAAGGATGGAAAAATTCAGATTTGTATTGATTTCAGGGACTTAAATAAGACATGTCCGAAAGATGATTTCCCGCTTCCTCACATTGATGTGTTGGTAGACAACATGGCTGGATATGAAGCCCTCTCATTTATGGATGGCTATTATGGATACAACCAAATCTGTCTTGCTCCTGAAGACCAAGAGAAGACCTCATTCACCACGCCCTGGAGCACGTACTGCTATGTTGTCTTGCCATTCAGACTGAAGAATGCAGGTGCCACTTATCAACGGGCGATGATGGCTATCTTTCACGACATGATGCATGTGTATATGGAAGCCTACGTGGATGATATTCTAGTGAAGCCTAGGTCCAAAGAAGAACACCCCGCCATCTTGGCCAAAGTGTTGCAAAGGGCTAGGGCGTATAAGTTAAAAATGAATCCAAAGAAATGTGTGTTTGGAGCTGCATTAGAAAAATTGCTAGGGTTCATAGTTAGCAAGTGAGGGATTCAAATCGATCCAAATAACGCAAAGGCCATTATGGAAATGCCTCCGCCTAAGAACATCACGGAGCTTAGAGGATTGATCGGGTGTTTGCAATTTATTCAGAGATTCATATCTCAACATTCGTAAAGATGCCACCCATTTTATGAATTGTTAAAGGCGGGGGCTAAATTTGAATGGAATGAACAATGTCAGAAGGCCTATGAGGATCTCAAGGTTTATTTATCTAATCCCCCTATTTTGCAACCACATGTCCCTGGGAAACCCTTGATCTTATACATTTAAGTTATTGATGACTTTCTAGGAGCTGTCCTGGCGCAAGTGGACGACGAAGGGAAGGAAAGGGTAGTCTACTACCTCTCTAGGTTGTTCAATCCTGCTGAATCTAAGTATACCACTATGGAGAAGACCTGCGCAACGTTAGTATGGGTAGCTCAGAAACTCAAGCATTATTTTCTCACCCATGAAGTTAAGTTGATCTCTAGAATGGACCCAATCCGTTACCTCTTAAAGAAACCCGTCCTTTCTAGCAGATTAGCTCGCTGGCAGAGCTTTCTCTCTCAATTTGATATCATCTTTGTCGTTCAGAAAGCGATCAAGGGATACGCGATTGCTGAACATCTTGCTCATTCTCGTATCCCCTACACCGATTCAATCCAGGACAAGTTTCCTGACGAGCACCTGGTTGTACTTACTCATCTCTCCTTCTGGTCCTTGCACTTCGACGGTGCTCTCAATTTTCAGGGCCGTGGAATTGGCGCCGTTCTCCTCACTCCGGAGGGAGTGACCATTCCCATCGCATACCAACTCTCCTTTCCTGGTACCAATAACATAGTCGAGTATGAGGCTCTCCTTGTTGGATTGAAGCACGCCTACATCATGGGCATGCGATACCTAAACATCATAGGAGACTCTCAGTTGGTGCTGCGCCAAGTTCTTTCAACTTATCACACCCGTGACCCAAAGCTCAAACCTTATCAAGATTTGGTCACGATCTTGGCTAAGCAATTCCGTAAACTGATTTACATTCATACTCCTTGATCGCAGAATATTCTTGCCGATGCACTCGCATCGCTCACTTCTTCCCTTTCCTTTCCCCTCAGTCGCGCCACTGAGACCACCGTGGTCTAGAGGTTAGACGCTCCTTCCCTTAGAATCCGTGGTTTGACAACCTTAGGAAGTCTGTGGAGAAGAAAGCTGAAAAGGAGGATTTGAAAGAAGTGTCGTTAACTGAGCTCGAGGAAATCTTAGAAGAGGAGGAATTGCCTTGGTACCATGAGATCGAGCAGCATTGTAGGGACGGGTCATTCCTGGAATCAGCCAACGTCGAGCAGCGCAAGGCCATAAGAAGAGTTGCCTTTAGATACACCATTGTTGCAGGAGAATTGTATAGATATGCTCTTAATGGAGTTCTCATGAGATGCTTAGATGATGATGAGGCCTGGAAAGTTGTTGAAGTAGCTCACTCGAGCGAGTGTGGAGGGCATGTCAATGGTCAGGCCTTAGCAAAGAAGATTCTTAGGTAAGGCTATTATTGGCCAACCCTAGAAGAAGATTGCTCCACCTATGTCCGTAGGTGCCTTCAATGCCAACTTCATGCCGATAAAATCCACGCTCCTGCTTCATCTCTCCATCCTCTTTCTGCTCCTTGGCCATTCTCCATGTGGGCTTTTGATATTGTAGGCCCACTCGGTGATCCAAACTCCCAAGTTAAATAGAATTTTTTCATCCAAACTGCTACGGAGTATTTCACCAAGTGGGTGGAAGCCGAAGCATATGCAGAAATCAAAGCTACCACAGTTTGCCACTTCATCCTCAAGAATATCATTTCGTGGTTCGGAGTGCCGAGCGACATCGTCACCGACAACGGGCCTCAATTTGTGTCTCAAGAAATTCAGGACCTCTGTAAGGAATTCAACATTTCATTGCATTATTCATCACCATACTACCCTCAAGGCAACGGCCAAGCCTAGGCCACTAACAAGACTCTTCTTAAAATCATTAAGAAAACATGTGAATCACACAAATTCGATGATTGGGCCGATAAATTGATAGAAGCTCTATGGGCTTATCGCACCTCATTTCGCACTCCCACGGGGAAAACTCCTTTTTCTCTCACTTATGGGATGGAGGCGGCCCTAAGAGTGTAGCTAGACAAAGAACTTTATCTCGACGAACGTCGAGAGGCATTGTTAGTCCAGCTGGAACTCTTGGATGAGAAGCAGCTTAACGCGGCCTACCACGTCTCTGTTTATCAAAAATGTGTCTCGCATCATTTTCAAAAGAAGGTCATCGAAAGAAATTTTCAAGTGGGTAACATGGTTTTGAAACACAAATTCGTTCGATCAGCAGGTCCTAGGTCTAAGCTGTAACCCAATTGGGAGGGTCCGTTCATGATCAAGGAAATCTATCCGGGGAACGCGTATGGTCTTATTAATGCAGAGGGCGAAGAATTGTCTAATCCGTGGAACGGGTTGTATCTTAAATGTTTTTATCCATAGAGTCAAGCCAGCAACGGCCCGGTGGCAGGGTGTTCCTCTACTTGATCATGAAGGGAGGTCCCCGATTCAACACTCACACACTACACGACCCCCGTGGTTGGGTTTTCCCTTCTTACGCAACATCATTTCTCCCCTGGCCATGCTTAGAGGGAAGTGAAAGTCCTAGTTTTTCCTCTTTCGGCTAAAAATAGGGGCAAGTAGTGAATAAGGGGGCGAGAACTGATCTAGACACCCCGATGAAAGAGAGGTCTCAAATAGGGGCAGTCCATTATGACCTAATTCCGCATTCACATAAGCAAAAGAAATAAAAGAAAAGGGGCAAAAGTAAGGCAAAAGCTAAAAGCTCATTCAAAAGCTCGAAGCTCAAAAGTCTAAATGCTCCTAAAAGAATGAAACTAGGCATGGCAAGAGTGGCAGTACAGTTTCCTCGCAGGACGTCATGAGCCTGGTCGTATGCGTGCCTAGAGCTGATGTAGGTTCGATGACGGACACAAAGTCCCGGCGCAACAGACCAAATTCCTTGAAAATCGTGAGAAGAACTCAAGCCCTAAAAATCTCTATACCTATTGCCGGCTTCCCGGTCAAAGTCTCTTTCATTTTCCAAGGACTAGATCATACCCTGGGTATGACCCCGGTAGAGGCATCGTTGAGTAGAATTGGACCCCGGCCTTGGGCGGTCACCCGTAATGCACATTGAATTCGGGAAACCCCTAATGAGATATAGCGATATCCCGTCACCGGACTTAAAGCTGGTTTCAAAATCAAAAAAAAATCAAGTACTTTAAAATTCAAAAAAATCAAATATTTCAAAATCTAAAAAAATCAAATATTTCAAAATCAAAAAAATCAAATATTTTAAAATTCAAAAAAAATTAAATATTTCAAAATAAAAAAACAAAAAAATTCAAATATTTTAAAACCTTAAAAAATCAAATATCTTCAAAACCACAAAAATATTTTCATCATTATGATTTGCATTCATGGCATGCATTGCATCCTTTTTCCTTTTGTCATTTTGCCTATTTGATAAGGCTTACCCCCTTGACCAAAAATCAAGAGCTGGTCATTTCCTAACTTACTACAGGCAAGGGGTTAAGCCTAAAATAGATTTAATCTATTTTCTTGTTTATATGTGTGCAGGGGCAGGTTGAAGACAAGATTGAACATTTTCATCTCTGAACGATCCTCTGGTGACCGTGTTAATCCCTCCAACGGTCAATATCAGACTGTGCTACCCTTCACATGGCCTCATTAAGACCACTTCCAATTCTAGAACCTTCAAAAATCAATGGTCTTTACTAGACCATTTGCAAATCAACACGGTGCAGGCTTGGCCGTTCTACTCTGTACACGATCCATCGATAGGCCGTTCGTCTCTTCAAAGGTCCCTGTTCTTTACCCTGCGGTTGATCTGCTACATGGCCCGGGTCTGGCCGTTCAACTCTCTGGCGCCATTAGACTCTAACCGTGTACCTAACTGAGCGGTCTATTCCTAGACCGTTCATGTGCTGAAACAATGATGAAGAATGCTTTTTTGAGCCCCGCTTGCTGCATTATGTGATTAAGTGGCTGATCTTTTTATTTCATGATAGACTATTGTAAATCCTATTCATGATCCCTTTGCAGCATCACTTCAACCTGCCTTCTGATGTCGTCAAGTAAGTCAAGTAAGTATTCCGATCCCTACATCCCTTATTGCATTACTATATGGTATCTACGCTATATTATCTTGAGAATCAGTTAGTTGATCACGTGTTCCAGGATATGATGTTCCCCTATAACAAAAACAATGATGATCCAGGTTCATGTGTTTAATCACCGGATAGGCCGTTAGGTTGGAAAAAAATTAGGGGACGATGGTTCTATCTCGAACGATGTGGTTGCAGATAGTGTCATGACCCTGATTTCCCCGGTCTAGCATTACTATTCTCGAGTATTTTTTATTTTATCCTTTTTTATATTCGATTTAATGATTTCTTTTATTTTAGCCCAGCATGCATCATGCGCATCTTTTGAGCATTATTGATCCATGCTCTGTCTAAACATATCTCATTTATGATGGATGATTGTGCATTCATGGTTTTGAGTAAGAGGAATGATTCCACTCAGAGTTGGAAGGTTTTCTCTAGTCTGTTCACCTGGTTTGATTGTCTGAAGGTCCCAGTTTGGAGTTTTAGTCTGTTTCTTTTTGCTACTTGTTCCGGTCCCCTCATTGGTTCGAGGGATTGTGTCCCCCATGAGGTTGATCGTGTGTTTTCCTTTTCGTTTAGTTAGTTTCTACAGACTGACGTCGTTTTGGTCTGATCGTTCCTTGTGTTTGGATCGAGTTTTTCAGAAAATTCCTATCGCTCGTTGGCGATAAAACGGGCATCTTTTACCTTAACGCCCACTTTTCAGTCCACTCCGCTTCATTTCCGCTTCATCTCTATGTTCCATTTCGCTTTCGCTTCACCTCCGCTGACTCCCCTGCAAAGAGGACGTTAAGGAGGGGCATCTGTCGACACCCATTTTTTGCCTATGAGTGGGGTTATTCCTCTTACCATTGTTTATTGATGCCTCGAGTTGTCCATTACTCATTGGGCTATTTTCAGGCACGTCTTTGGGCTTATTTTATGGGTATCTCCCTCCCTTGCTAGGTCTGCTCTCAGATTCAGGCTTAATGGGCCTTGATTTCGCTTGATTTTGGGGTAAATGGGCCCATTTAACTCATTTCATTAATTTCAAACGTCTAGGCTGTACGCGGTCTAGCGACGGGCCGTTCAGTGATTGGGCGATTTATTTGGAATCGTTTAGAAGCTCAGAATGATTTATTGGATATTTATTTGATCTTCTGAATTTCCACCGACAAGCCTTTGCATGGTCTTATTGTAGCCGTTTACTGCCATTGAACGGCGTGTCTTCAGACCATCTAGCTCCCAGAGTCCTCAGCTGGTTGGTTTTTCGGATAATTATTTATTTATCTTATTTTTTTAGATTTATCACCGACACGGTTTACACGGCCTGCATTAGACCGTGCCATGTATTGAGTGGTCTAGAATTAGACCATTTTATCCTAAAGAGTCCAGCGTCGGGATACCCGATCAGTTTGGTGGATAATTGGATAATTTCCAATTTTATTTATTTATCACCGACAGCATTAAACGGTCTAACATTGGGCCGTTTACAGTGTTGGGCGGTCTATCGAAAGACCGCGTACCTGGTCGAGATCTTTGAATTATATGGGTTTTCTCTCTCCATGCGTGGTTAAACCTCCATCTTCCTCTGCCATTTTCTCCTCAGTTTCTCCACCAAATGGGGGGTCGTTTGATCCTGGCGGGAGATAGGAGTATTATCTACATATTTTGTGTTATTATCTCGCTCTAATTTTCATTGGAAAATCCAATTTCGGGGCTGGGCTTTCGGGGGTCTATAAATAGAACCCCTAGTCCAGGCTTGAAGGGGAGGAGATCCAACGTCGACGTCGAAGCTCTACCGAATTCTTGAGCAAGTTGTAGCTAGGGAGGGAGGCTCTCTACGTCCTTTTGAGCCTCTGGTCGAGGGAGTAGTCATTTTCTTTATGTTTTAGTCTAGGTGTTTAACCATTTTCCATTCATTGCATGCTCTTTTCATCACCCTTCCATCCACATTTTGCACTTGCCATATTCATTTTACACCCTTCCCATTTGTTTTTGCGCCCTATAAGGGTTTAAAAACCACCCCAGGTACCGCCCATTCTATGCCATTATGTTGAGTTTCCGTTCTATTTCATAGCTACTACACATTCCAGGGCTAATTTGGGTTTTGTTTGCTCGTTGTCTACGTTGTTTCGCATGTCAGCATCAGCACAGCACGAGGCCCATCCCCTCTGGCCGACCGGAAGGGGTGGAGGATCAAGTCCAACATCTTGGAGTTTGGCAGCATTGCACGGTCGTCATCTATCCATTTGCAAGGATACATGGGCCACATCGAACCGTGTAACGCCTTCCTGCGGCCTTCCTTGGACCGTGCTATCGCAAGACCAATCTTCATCCCTCTTCTCTTTCCAGCGCTGTGAGCGATCTATCGAGCGGCTGTTCCATCCACGGAGCGGTTCTCCCTGGACCGCGTACAACTGTCAGCGCTGCACTTTCGGCGAGTGTCTTCTCCCTTTCCAAGGTACTGGTGCACTTCCTTTGCATTCTGCATCTTGGTGGCAATCACAATCACACACACCTCTCCACACCTTTCTTTCCTTTAATTTTGATTGTCTAAAGTTCTTGACCTTAGAAAGGAAAAGGAAAGGAAGAAGAGGGGGGGGGGGAAACATGTCAACAGCTATATTCCAACTAGAGCGGGACGCTCGAGGCTGGTTGGAATCTGTGGAAGCAAGATTGCCTGACTACCATGTCACGTGGGATGACTTTGTTGAACATTTCAACAACAAGTACTTCTCCGACCGTATTCAGGAGAAGAAGGCCGCGGAATTTGCCGCACTGAAACAACAGACCCTGAAAGTGGCCGAGTATGAGGCCCAGTTATCAAGAATATCCAAGTATGCACCCCACTTAGTGTGTACGGAAAAGATGAAGGTGAAAAGGTTCCTCAACGGGCTTCGGCCCCACTATATTGCACAACTTGCACCGATGGACATCCCAGTCTATTCGGTGATGGTTCGACGTGCCCAATTGCTAGAAGATGCCACCGAATTATCTGAAAGGATTCGAGGAAATGACAAGAAGGAACCTGTCACAGGCTCGGGAAATTTCAAATCATCATTCAACAAGAAGCGGTTCTTCAATGGAGGGGAGCCCTCCAAGGGAAAAAGGTTTAAGAAGAATGACAAGCCTTTCTCCACCACTACACCTTCTAAGGAAATTTGTAAATACTGTGACAAGGCTGGTCATAAAGCCGAGGAATGTTGGCGGAAACTAGGAGCCTGTCTCCGATGTGGGAGCCGAGAACATCGAATTCTGGATTGCCCATTGATGAATGAGCAAGCCACTAAAGATGAGAAGCGTCCGGCAAAGAAACAAGGTAGTCTGCAAGCTCTCCAAGAGACGGAACTGATCGAAGGTGGAATCGTGGAAGGTACACTACCTGTTTGTTCTAAGAATGCTCAAGTTCTATTTGATACCGAAGCAACTCATTCATTTGTTTCTAAGAAATTTGCTGCTTCATTCTCTAAGAAACATGGACTGTTAGATTTGGTCATATTTACACCTCTTGGGAATGAGTCTGATATCACTTATCACTATCCAAACTGCGAAGTGATGGTTAAAGGAAACAATCTACCTGTCAACCTGATATGCCTAGATATGAAGGGGACATCATACTAGGTGTCGACTGGTTATCCACATACCAAGCAACTGTAGATTGCTGGCATGGCCAGGTAACTTTTGTGGATTTCCCAGAGCTGGTTTACACTTGCCCTCGGAATAGATCACCTCTTATCTCAGCTCTCCGAGCTAGTAAACTCATAAGTAAGGGATGTATGGCTTTCATAGCATTTGTGACTGCCACGGAAGTCGATGAGTCTAAACTTGAAGACATCCATGTAGTTCAGGATTTTTTCGACGTTTTTCTGAAAGAATTGCTTGGCCTACCCCCGGAAAGGGAAGTGTCATTTACAATCGACCTTGTCCCTGGTGCTGGTCTTGTTTCCAAGGCACCTTACAGAATGTCCCCTCTTGAGTTGAAAGAGCTAAAAGAGCAGCTAATGGAATTATTGAAAAAGGGTTTCATTAGGCCAAGTACTTCCCCATGGGGAGCACCCGTGCTATTCATCAAAAAGAAGGACGGATCGATGAGACTATGCATTGATTATCAGTAGCTAAATCACCTTACAATCAAGAACAAGTACCCACTGCCAAGAATTGATGAGCTATTCGATCAATTATCTGGAGCTACATACTTCTCCAAGATTGATCTTCGTTCTGGTTACCACCAATTGAAGATCAAAGATGAAGACATTCATAAAACTGCATTCTGAAGCAGGTATAGGCATTGCGAATTTACTCTTATGCCTTTTGGACTAACAAATGCCCCTGTAGCCTTTATACAGTTAATGAACAGCATCTTCAGGCCCTATTTAGACCAATTTATTGTGGTCTTTATTGATGATATCCTGATCTATTCAAAGACCGAAGAAGATCATGAAGTACATCTAAAGAAGGCTTTGAAAATATTGAGGAAATGATGGGGACATCACCTCCCATGCCCACGTTCACAGCTCGTCTCCTCTCCCCGGTTGCATCGGCATGGTCTAGTCATTTAATTTTGAGTCCTATGTAATTTTTATTTGAGTCATTTGATATATTTTCCCTTTTATTTGAGTCATGTTCCTAGGTCTTGTGTTCATTTCCCTAAGTTTGAGTGTCATTAGGTTGTCTAGTTAGCTATTGGGCCTAATTCATTGGGCTTGGCCCAAGGGCTCTCCCCTACCCCTCGGTTATTTGTCATTGAGTCAATTGTCAGGGACTTTTGTAGAAATGTGGGTTTAATATATATAGGACCCCATTCCCCCCCATTTCAACTTAATGAATCAATGAATGAAAAAACTTGCCATTTTGAGAGTTTACACTTCTTATCTAGTGGAGAGATTCCATTTTTTAGGTGAGAAACCCTAGCGGAGAGATTCCCCACCCTTCCCTCTCTTAATCTCTCTTTTTCACTCCACTTTCTCTCTCCTCAACACCCAAATTCGAATTTTCTTCTCTCTCCTCCCTTCCCAACCACCTCCACTCCCCACCTACCCCATTTAAGCCTCTTCCCATTCCCCACAACCCTCATCAATACTCCACCCCTTCCCAAGACCCCCTCCACCAATCCTCTCCTCACCATCCAACCCCCAACTACCCCTCCCACTTTCCCAAGCACCCTTCCCACTACCCCAAGCACCCCTTCCCTTCCCCAACACAACCCCCCCATTCCCAAGACAAAAATTAACCCCACCCTTAAACCTATTTTCGAATATCCTTTCCCTCTCTCCATTCCAACCAAATTCGCAGCCCCCACTACCACCATCTATTGGACCCTCTTCCAGACCTTATTCTCCACCTCCCACACCTTAGAACACCCCCTCCAAGACCCCCTTACAACCAGGGGTCACTCCCACACTCATCTACCCCCTTCCCCTTCTTCTTTCTTGGTCATTGGAAGCTACTTCGAAGTTGCAGTTTGCTGTCCAGAGGTTGTAGATGAACCAGCAACTTGCAGCGACCACCACGACTTACTCCGGACGAGTTTGAAGACCCAAGAGCCATCGTCGGAAGCGTCCACCAGTCTCCTTCGCAACAGAAGTGGTTTCATCTTCTTCCGATCTCCAAGCCGTCCAGGAGGTCCATTCTCCCACAACTACGCAGTTCTGCCTCGGCTGAGGACCTGAGCCAGATTAGAAGCTCTGTCACGACGAACCCCGAAGGAATCAGTCCACGAGTTCTTCTTCAAAGTTCTTCATCTCCTAGTCTACTTCCAGAATCAAGAAACAGAACTTCATTCGGTGTTCATGATCCAGAGTTCTCATTTTTCTCCCTCAGCTATGCAGATCTGCTACTCATAGTCTGCACCGACCCGTCGCTATTGTTCTGCATCCCCTAGTCTTCTCCGACATCGGTTGGCTTCCTCGTCAGTTTTTCTGCGAAGAGGACTCGTACACGATTCCAACGACTCTGACGGCACTTGATTCTGATGTCGGGAGCTATCGGGGAGTTCTCTGCAATCTGCTGTTAGAAGTCTACAGCTGCCTGTCCGAGAATCTGAGGCTCTGTTCAAACTTGCATCCCAGCCAGCAGCGACTTCAGAAGAAATTAAATAAATTCTGAGGCATTCCCTTCTCAGATACGAAGATTTCTCCACTGGTCTCGCCACCAGAAAAATTCCTGAGCGGGTTCTACAGTAGCAACACCGACTATCTATCCCTGTTCGCAGATAGCAGGCAGATTCGGTGCCGTCACTTAGTCATCCCTCTTTACTCTAATTTCCCCGCCTCGCTTGGCCAGATGAAGGCCCCTCCCTGCGTGGAGGTAGTATTGTTTGTAATCTCATTAACCCCACCCCAAGATCCCCCTCCTGCGAGAGGTGTAGTGGTGTAACTTGTTTGGGCAGGTCAAGCTACCCCGACGCGGCGTGTGGGGATCCACTCGTCTCCCCGCTCGCCCTCGTCTCCAACCGGGACCGGTTTCTTCAAACCGGTCGAGTAAGTGCTCTATAACCTTACTCTAATTCATGCTTGTTCTTTCAATATTAGTTCATAGTTCCGCTGGCCGTGAGAGTGAGAGCTCGATCCTCAAGCCCCGTTACTTTGAGTGATCACCGTGGGAAGAGAGAGTAACTCGGTGCCTTTGGCAGTTTGTCGGCCCCATTGAATTGGGCATCCATAACCTTTGGGATTCAAATCTTGGCCTTGCTGGCCCTCTACCAGCAAGGGCCCAACCCTTCAACCTCACCTTGGTATTGCCAAGTTACCCCGGGCTTGGGTGAGCGACGAGAGAGCGGCGGCCCAAATTGGCCCATTTTGATTGTGAATGTGCTTGTTTGCCTAAGTCTTAGGTTGTGTCACATCTGGAAAAATAAATTATTTGCCAAATTTAGCAAGTGCAAGTTTTGGCTCGAGGAAGTATCCTTCTTGGGCCATGTAGTCTCGAAGGATGGAATTTCTGTCGACCCATCAAAGGTCGAGGCCGTGAAGAACTGGGAACAACCAACAAGTGCAACGGACATTCGAAGTTTCTTGGGGCTAGCTGGTTACTACCGGCGTTTCATCAAGGACTTCTCCAAGATCGTTGTGCCTCTCACAAGATTGACTCACAAGGAAGTGTCCTATGAGTGGAATGAAGACTGTGAGAAGAGTGTCCAAGCTTTGAAGAATCTCTTGACCACTGCTCCAGTCTTATCATTACCAATTGAAGGAGAGAAGTACGAGGTACATACCGATGCTTCTGGTATTGGCCTCGGATGTGTATTGATGCATAATGGAAGGGTCATTGCGTACTCTTCTTGACAATTGAAGAAGCACGAAGAGAACTACCTGGTGTATGACCTAGAGCTGGCCGCGGTAGTACTTGCCTTAAAGATCTGGAGACACTACCTCTACGGAGAACAATTCACAATATACTCCGATCACAAAAGCCTTAAGTATTTATTCTCCCAAAAGGAGCTGAACATGCGGCAAAGGCGATGGCTCGAATATCTCAAGGATTTCAACTTCACTATACAATACCATCCTGGTAAGGGTAATTCTGTAGCTGATGCCCTTAGTCAAAAGTCGAGAGTAATATTGGCCAACTGTATGATTCAAGAATGGAAGTTGTTGGAGAAATTTTCTGAGCTCGATATCAATACAGATGAGAAGAACGGGTGTATCGTTCTATCCCATATGAGTCTACATCCAGATATGCTACCTGAAATTAAGAAGCTACAAGAAGAAGATCCCGCACTAGTGGAGATAAAAGTCAAGCTGGACGAGAGACTTAATTTCAAGCTGGCACTCGATGGTAGATTGCTATTCCATGAACGGACATGTGTACCTGACTGTCCAGAGTTGAAAAAGAAGGTTCTTGAAGAAGCTCATCGATCGAGGTACACGATCCACCCTAGAGCCACTAAGATATACCAAGACTTGAAACGAACTTTCTGGTGGCTTAATATGAAAAGGGAGGTAGCGGACTTCGTGTCTCGTTGCCTGACATGCCAATAGGTGAAGGCGGAACATCAGAAACCCGTTGGAAAATTGCATCCACTAGATATTTCCAAGTGGAAGTGGGAAGATATTGGCATGGACTTTATCATGGGCTTGCCCAAGTCTAGGAGCGGACATGATAGAATTTGGGTAATCATCGATCGTCTCACTAAATCGGCCCATTTCTTACCCATCAAAAGCCAATGGTCGGTTGATGTACTTGTTGCCCTGTATATTAAGGAGATGTTTAGATTGCATGGAGTCCGTGTGTCAATTGTATCTGATCGAGACCCACGCTTTACCTCTCATTTCTGGAAGAGTCTACAACACTCTCTGGGGATGAAACTCAACTTCAGCACTGCTTTTTATCCTCAGACAGATGGACAGACTGAAAGGACAAATCAAGTTGTTGAAGATATGTTAAGGGCATGTTTTATAGACTTCGGCGGAAGCTGGCATGGCCACTTACCCCTAGCCGAGTTTACATATAATAACAGCTATCAAGCCAGTATCCAAATGGCACCTTTCGAGACACTTTATGGCAGAAGTTGCCGATCTCTAATATGATGGGACGAAGTCGGTGAAAAACAAATTCTAGGCCCAGATATTGTGAGAGATTCAACTGAGAAGATACACCTCATTCGTGAAAGGCTAAGGATAACACAGTCCAAGCAGAAGTCATATGCTGACAATAGAAGAAGAGATCTGGAATTCCAACTTGGAGACCATATTTTTATTAAGGTATCTCCCGGCCGAGGTATTAGAAGATTTGGTGTTAAGGGCAAGCTTACACCAAAGTTTATTGGTCCATTCGAGGTATTACAAAGAGTAGGCGAGGTAGCTTACCGCATTTCCTTACATCCATAACTATCAGAGGTGCACAATGTATTCCATATTTCTATGCTGAAGAAGTATGTGCACGATCCTCTCCACATCATTAACCACGCTGATTTGGTAATACAAAAGGACCTTACCTACAAATAAAAGCCAATGAAGATCCTTGACCGAGAAGTTTGAGTTCTAAGGAACAAGACGATCCCTATGGTGAAAATCCAATGGAATCGATGCTTAAAACAAGAAGCTACATGGGAAACTGAGGAGTCTATGAAAAGAAGATTTTTGAAGTTATTCTAGTGTGTAAGTACTCTACACCCTCTATGTCATACAATTGAATTTGGGGACCAAATTCTTTTAAGTGGGGGAGGGTTGTAGCACCCCCGATAAAACAATAGAGAAGTTGAACTTCTTAAATAAAGAATCCTACATGAAGGCCTTATATAAATAAACATACCTTGTGAGGACTACTATATAAATGTACAAAGCCCAACATCACTTAAATGCCAACACATGGGTAGTACGTAATGGGGGTTCTCTTTTTCCAACCCAAAAGGAATGGGCGCCCCTTACCAGGGCGTCATTCACCAAATGGAGCCCCTACACTAGGGCGCCATTTACCTACAGGGCCCCCATCCCACACCATAAAGGTAACCAATTATATACAATTATATATACACGTGAAGGTTTCACTTTTGTCTAAAGCCTTGAAGAATGGACGCCCTCATGGAAAAGCGTCATTTACATGAACAGGGCCATCCAGCTAATGGGCGCCCCTATACAAGGGCGCCATTTCCCAGCAGACCACGAACAGCCTCATTTAGCTGTCAATGCACCATCCTCTGGCCGTGGATAGCAAGGTTCTTGGATCTTGTTCCCCAACCGGACCCGCAAGACAATAAACCAATGCTTTACGTTGGCAACCAGATTTCCTATAACTATTTCCCTCCGTAGCACAGGCAGAGGCTACTACCGTTATCAGTGCTGCTTGCAGAAGGGAATATTTCCTTCTTTCCTTTGAAAGACGTGAAAGGACGTCTTCTTCCCACATTCTACATCATACTGCTAGAGCTTTGCAGTGGAGATCGTGTGGCTTCTCTTATTGTTTATTCTTTGAAGCTCTGCTGCAGAGACAAGGAAGGGCTAGCTTGGATTTGCTATTCTTATCATCTGTACCACGTATACCCCTCCAAAAAGGTAGGTGTTCTCAAGATCTAGCCCAACCCGTAGCTAAAGTAGGGTAACATAACATGCTAGTATAATCCATCTGTCATGCCATACAGCATGTTCCATACTCTATAGCATGTTACACGGGTTTTAAGTAGAACAACTATAGCCTGTTACACCAATTTTCTACATAGTCTGTTATACTGATTTTACAGGATTCGAACATATCTAATTACACCAGTTTTTATAGCCTTAAAATATCATGTTTAGCCCTAGTATATAACCTGTTTTACAAGATATACATATATGTTTTAAAAACCCAGAATGTCCAGCCCTCAAGTAAAGGGCGCCCCTCACCTGGGCGCCATTTCCTGAAGGGGCGCCCCAAGCCATGGCGCCATTTAATTGAAGACACTTCACAATATCGTAAAAATCATTTTCCAGCAATTAATAATCAACGCATTCAAAAATTTATATCTACTGAACTAAACCATAAAATCCTTGCATGAGTATGTTTCTGTGATCCAGATATTTTTCTCTACCTGTCCATATCCTTACTTCTTGATTCAGAAAAACTTTCTACTGATGAATAGTGTTTTGTATCTTGGAACGCACTTGGTCGGTGTGTAAACCACTTAGAAGAAAGGGCGCCCCAATCCAGGGCGCCATTTACATGAATTGAAGACTCTCTGCATAGTCTTCATTTAAATGAAGACCCTACAGAGGGGCGCGAATTCCATAGTCTTGTTAAAGAATTGAAGACTCTCTGCAGAGTCTTCATTTAAATGAAGACACTATACAGGGCGCCAATTCCTTTTTCCCAGAAATTACGAACACCACGTTAGAAAATTAATATCTATGAAACTAAAACCCAACAATTCTGCATGAGCATGATTCTGAACTCCCGATAATTTTCTCTGTCTACCCATGACCTTGCTTCCTGATTTCGTGAACCTACGACATTATGAATAGTGTTATGAATCTAAAAATGTACCTGCTCGATGCAAATACAGCCAAATGAATTGGCGCCCTAGCCAGGGGCGCCAATTAGTTGAATAGTGACCCTCCAGAGGGTCGTCATTTAAATGAAGACCCCCTGGGGAGGCGTCATTTTCCATATATATAATTTCTGAAAGAGTGCCTGACCCCCAGGCGCCAATTCCCTGAAAGACTGCCTGACCCCCAGGCGCCAATTGATTGAAAGAGTGCTTGACCCCCAGGCGCCAATTCCCTGAAAGAGTGCCTGACCCCCAGGGGCCATTTCCTGAAAGCAGGGCTAACCCTCTGGGCGCCAATTCAGTGAGGCAGCTTGCTAGCCACCAATTTCA
This sequence comes from Amorphophallus konjac, assembly GCA_022559845.1. Taxonomy (NCBI): domain Eukaryota; kingdom Viridiplantae; phylum Streptophyta; class Magnoliopsida; order Alismatales; family Araceae; genus Amorphophallus; species Amorphophallus konjac. Next base: position 147,119,062 of record CM040124.1, read on the forward strand.
TCTAGATGATTCAGTGAGCAACAGATTCCGTTCTGATTCCTGATTTGTCTCGTGGGTTATACCGGCATAACCCTAGTTCATTTCCTGCATGACATATGCCTTGAACTCCATTCCATGATAGTCCACCTTATGTATATCCTACAATAGTCCACCCTTGAAATCCTATATTGGCTATAAATGAGAGTGGATGTCAAAAGAAATACATGAAATGTTGTGCACATAGGGCCCGATCTGGTCCTGGGAGGAGCACCCGAAAGTACTTGTGCCCATGGGAGTTGAATGATCACGGTGTTTAAGCATTGCACCGAAGTACTTGCTTGCTTGCTTGACTTGAGACATTCCACACTTACTTTCTCATGACACTACTTGCTTGACTTGACTTGCGTGGCCCAGAATGGGTAATACTTGACTTGCGTGGCCCAGAATGGGCAATACTTGACTTGCGTGGCCCGAAAAAGGGCAAAGTACTTACTTGATTGAAATAGTCAATTCCAGTAACACGTATTTGATATTACTTGCTTGAAGATGGACTTTACTTGCTGGAACATGATTCTACTTGCTTGAACATGAATTCTTGCTTGCCTGGAAAGTTGTATTGACATCTATAAAGTTCTTGATATCCTGCTTGTCAAATACTTGAAATCATGTGATACTCTCTCTTTATACAGTTCTTGATCTCTTACTTGTTCATCATGCATAGCTATACCAGCATTACATGTAACATGTAAACCACTTAAAGATTGCTCGAACTTGAGATGTAATTCCTACTGAGCGATTCGCTCACCTAGTTGTAATTCTAACATTTTTCAAGTAGTATGGATAGCGACCATCATCCGGATGGGAATGAAACTGAGTGAAGAGTGCTAGAACACCAATCGTCTACTGTTACCTAGCCACGTCCTGATTATCTTGAGTCCTTGCCTCTGTATTCCCAGTTATGTCAGTTATGTTACTCTAGTTGATTGAAACATGTTAAGGCTCATAGCCTAGTAGTTGGATTTGAATAATGTATGTTATGGACGAGAATTATCATCAATTGGTTAAGTGTAAGAATTTGTTTTCTTGGACTATTGGTATCGTTTAGAAATTAAATCTTAGTCATTATTTAGTCTTTTGCGCACTCTATCTTTTGTCAAAAAAAAATATATACTACTCTGATTGAATGGTTCTATATAAGCTGGCCACGACCCGGGTATCTTCCGCGCTCGAGGCATGACATTACACTTCTCCTTCTTATGCTTTTTACCATTCAAAACGCCATTCCCATCACTGGGCCTCTTGTTTCAATTTCCCAACTTCTTCTTCTCCATTCGTGCCTTGATCTTGTCGGACAACTCCATGGAATCCTCCAATGACTGAGCTCTCCTTACCATCTCAGCATAAGATTGAATATCCATCTGTGCCAATTGGGGTATGAATTGCAACTTTAACCCATTCAAAAATCCCTTGGCCTTCATCTTATCTGTCATTATCAAATGAGGTGCATAATGAGACAATCTAAAGAATTGGGCCTCATACTCTGCCACGGACATACTCCTTTGCTTGAGTGAGGCATGAAGAGGGGTAATCTCGCACTGATCCTGAGCCATGAGATCTGGGAGGAATCTTTTGATCACAGTTACTACGTCTGTATGAACTGCAAGGTAGGAAACAAATCAGAGGTGCCCAGGGAGGATTCCCTGGGGAAAACCCTCCGATGCTTAAGTCAGTAAATGCAATTGAGCATGAAGGTGAAGAGAAAGGGTAGGAGAGAGGGGGCGCGAGATTATTCTCCACCAAGAAGTGTGGTGGTTTTTTCTCAGGACCATTGCCTTACCTTCTCAGGGGGTCTTCATGGAGTTTATATAGCAATCCGTTTAACGTAATAGTCCAGGGAGCTGCGGGGGCTTCGGGGGGGGGGGGGGGGGTTGCATCCTTATAGTGGGCTCATTATGACGTAAGGACTCTTGCCCTCCCCTATCCCTTGGAGTTCCTTACTCTTGCTGGATGCGTAATGGATGCTGGGATGAGCTTCCGACAGTCGGTCTGAGCCAGAGGCGTTCGCTCAGGGTTTTATCCCGAGCGATGAGTGTATGGCTCGGGTATGCCATATCGGGTCTCTGTAGGGGATCTCTTGACCGTTCTGTCGCTTGGACTTCCAGACCTGAGGGCCGCCCAAGAAGTGCTGCTCTAAGTGGGTTTTTGGGCTTGAAGTAAGTGGGCCCAAAATGGGGCTGTCACTTTGGGAAGTTGGGCCTAGTATGGTCGAATTGGACCTAGTTGGGCCGTGCTCTCGGATGGTCGATTTTCCCCGTCTCCACTTGTCCCCCTCCTACTCCCGAGCCAAGATTGGGCTCGGATGAGTAGCAGTTATGGGGATGATATTGGTGGCTTGGTTTGAGTGGGGAATTATCTCCAACAGGAGCCACTTAATGTGGCAGTCTCGGGAGTTTGCTTGTAATGATGACTCTTTTCAGTTGATGCGAGGAACCCCCTCCTTGGGTTTCAGAATGTCACGTCGTTTCCCTCCAAGTTCATGGGGGGATAAATATTGCACGTGCTTGCGTCCCAAACCGCCTTCGTTTATGGTTTTCTTTTTCCACCGCATCAGTATTTCAGAAGGGCTCATGCGCCATGAGAGAGATCGGGAAGAGCAGCATCTTGTGGATGGCTTTGCGCTCCACCGGAGATTACGGCGGCGGTGATTCGCCAGCTTCCACCTCCTCCTGAATCGTCCGACTCGGCGCTTTTTCCCACTTCTTCCAGTTCCTCTCTTTCTTCCATGGCGGAGCAACATCCTTTGTCCGAGACGGGCGAAGCTGGGCCTGGCACGTGAAGTTTGATGCCGCAGCCTGAGCATCCCATGGGCAGTGAGCTAGGTGAGGCCGAAGTAAAGAGGATGGAGAAGCGGTATGGGTTGCCATGGAAGTATTTCTTCTCTCCGCCACATCCTCATGAATCCAGCTTGTCCTATAGTCTGGGCCTCTCTTTATCAACGGTGCCGATCCTTCGTGCCTTCGTTGAATTGTGAAGAAATCAGACGCAGTCCCCCCTCTCTGCTCTTCGAGAGGGTTATGGAGGGCGGTCGAATCATGGCCCAACTGGGGGCCGAGATAATTGACTTCTTCGCTCGGCGGGACAATGAAGAGAGGTCCCTTTCTCGAGTTCGTGCTGAGTCTGATCGGAAGATCAGTCAATTGACTTCTGAGCTTGAACTCTCTCGGCGGGAGGCCACCTCGTTCCAGGCTCGGCTCCGGTCGAGCCAAGAGGAGGCTCGGACACTGGTTGACCAGCTAGCCCAAGCTCGTTATATGGCTGACCTGAAGGGCGAGCTCTTGGAAGAAAAGCGTCAGTCTCAGGTTGAGCACTTCGAGCAATGGAGGACCGAGCGGGAGGAGCTTAGTAACTAGGTCCAGGGGGCTGAGCAAATGCGGGAGGAAGCCGAGGTCGTACGGACTGAGGCTGAGGTGATGCTATTCGAGACTGATAGGAAGTTGCTCGAGGCCGAGCAGAGCATAGCCAAGCTTGAGAGGGAGGCTGAGCGAGCCAAGGCAGGGGCGATCGAACTATACAGAAGCTCGGAGGGCTATCGCGCAGCTCTTGAGGAGGTCGCCTTCTCGTGTTATGAGCCAGGCTACTGTCGGGGGCAGTAGAAGGGATTCGCCCAGGGTTACCATCGAGCAGTCCTTGAGGCCCAACAGTAGGTGACCGACAAGCTTGTCTTTCCCACCGGGCAATGCTACGACTCAGGCGCGGATACCACGGATTCTTCTTCGACGTCGAGCGAAGGAGGTAGTGGGGATGCCTGTAGTTTGGCATGGGGATCGCCAACTCCGGTCACCTCTAGAGGGGACGCGGTCAAGACAGTTACCACACAAGTGGGGTCAGTGTCTGGACCGGCCGTCACCGAGGGTATCGAGGGCAGATCCCTTGGCGCTAAGGATCCTCCAAGTGTCGAACCTCAAGAAAGGCCGTGGAGCTCTTGTAGTCCCCCTATTTCCATAGACTAGGAGGAGTTGTCACCTTTCTCTTCTTTTTTTTTTGCGCAAGGTTGGCCCTTGCGATATGTAATGGCAGTAGTATTTAATATAGAGTTGAATGTTTCTTACCGCCTTTGATGCGATTTGACCACCATATCTGAAGTTGCTAAAACGCGGGGCTTTTATTTGCGGATATCTCACGTGAGGCGACTGTCACAGTACTAGCACCTTTCCAACTTTCTATGTCTTGAATGACTTGCTATTTCGTGCATTCCAGGGGAGAGGTCATTGGAGGGAGAGAAACTACCCCTTGGGGAAGGGTTGTCGCCTTTCGCATTTTTTCGAGGGGAGGATCATTTAAGGCAAGCGTTCCCCCTGCCGGCCTGTAAGAACGGTCTTGGAGGGCGCCTCCACTCCTCTTCAACGCTTAAGGCTTTTATTACAGTTCTTCCTCTTTCTCCCTTCTCGCGAAGTGCTTGTCTCTATGCTGGGAAGTTATCAGCGAAATATGGAAGGCAATGTGGAAGATGATAATCCTAGCGGCCGCCACAGGCACGTGTGCTACTTCGGCGTGGAAGAAGGGACAGCGATGGGCGGGTGGCGTGCAAGAAGGGACAGCGCGTAACAGCGCGCAACAGCGCGCCTGTTCCCGACCGCTGGACTGCCGCCACCATCTTAGGAGGAAGGTAGAAGCGAAGGGAGGTTCGATGAAGCAGGGTGTCTGACACGGTGGCCTCACCCTACTCTTTCCTCATAGTGGCCCACTCCTCCCTCCTCTTCCATCCCCGCCGTCCTCTTTCTCCCTCTTCTGCTCTTCAACCAATTTCTTCCCCCTTCTTTCACTCTTTGGAGGATGCCTTCATCCTTGCTCGCACCACTTGAGGGTGCTTGCTTTCTATTCGGCTTCTGTCCTCCTTCCAAAGAGTTGGCAGAGGAGGCCTTCTCTTATTTTCCTTCCTTTTCTTCCACTGATACCTCTCTTCTTCTTCTTTTTGTTTCTGAGTTTCTCGAGCGAACGAGGTCAGTTGCCCCATTATCCAAGCCAATTTCTACACTGGGTAGAGTCAGTGGCTCGGTCTGAGGGTGCGAGCCATGTTCACGCCGAGTCATCAGCTTGTGTTGTAGTATCAGTGGATGTAATGTTTTTGCTTTTGATATGCACTGTATTAGTTGTGGCCTATCCTATGTATGAAGAGACATTAATGAAAGGAAAATTATTGCCATTTATTGCTTACATGTCTATGAAAAGCTCAAAAGTAGAACTTTCGTAATGTTATTACATTCCACGTCCGGGGGATAGGCATTCCTTCCATGGTAGACAATCGGTACGCCCCCTTCCCAAGCGTCTCGACCACTCGGTAGGGTCCTTCCCAATTAGGGACCAGCTTCCCCGCTGCCTCCAGTGGTCAAGAGGCTTCGGCTTTTCTTAGGATGAACTCTCCTGGATGGAAAAGCCTATCCCGGACTATGGCATTGTAATATGGAGTAAGGCGCCGCTGATATTCCATGGCTCGGATGCTCGTGATCTCTCTTATCTCACTTGCCATTTCGAGGTTTTCTAGCAGTTTTTGCTCATTTGCCTCGGGTGAGAAGTTGATGACTCGGAGAGATGGGCTACCGACCTCTAAAGGAATCACGGCGTCCGTGCCGTACACCAACTGAAAAAGAGTCTCACCGGTGGCAGTTCTTGGAGTCGTTCGGTGCGACCATAGTACGCTTGGCAATTCCTCAACCTAGTTAACCTTGGCTTTACCGAGCCTGGCCTTAATACCTTTTAGTATAGTTTTGTTGGCATTTTCGACCAGTCCGTTAGCCTGCGGGTGGGCTACCGAAGTGAAGTGGTTATGAATGTGAAGGTCGGCGCATTTGCTCTTGGAGTAATGAGAATCAAATTGTCGACCATTATCACTCACTATCACTCAGGGGATGCCAAAGTGACAGATGATCGATTTCCACACAAAACTCCATACGGCCGACTTGGTAATCCTAGCAGTGGCTTTGGCTTCAATCCATTTCATAAAATAATTGATGGCGACGATGATGTACTTCTTCTGGGCTCGGGCCGTGGGAAGCGGCCCTAGGATGTCGATCCCCCATCGAGCGAAAGGGTATGGCTCGGTGAGGGTGATGAGCTCCGAGGCAGGTTGATGGACCAGATGGTCGAAACGTTGGCATCGGTCGCACCTTTGTACGTACGCTGAGCAGTCACGTTGGAGAGTGGGCCACCAGTAGCCTTGCCGCAACAAGATCCTAGCGAGCACTCTCCCTCCTTGATGTGCACCGCAGATGCCTTTGTGGACCTCTTGGATTGCTTGGCCGGCTTCTTCAATATCGAGGCACTTGAGGAGGGGACCAGAGAAAGACCTTTGGTACAAAGCATCGTCTAAGATGACGAAGCGCCGAGCTTGGTACTTCAGTCTTCAAGCGTCCCGAGGGTTAGAGGGCTCTCAAGAATCTCAGAGCCAGAATATATAGTGGGTCCGCCAGTCGCTTGATAATGCCTGGTCAATAGTCATGAGCTCCGCTTCTATGCTCGATCATTCTAGCTCTTTGAGGAAAACCAATCGTGTACCTTCTGGGGCGATAGAGGAGGCCAATCGAGATAGGGAGTCTGCTCGGGAGTTTTCCTCCCGAGTCATCCGGATAACCTGAAAGTTCTCGAATAATGGGGCTATTCCTCTTACCAGTTGGAGGTATTTGACCATCGGTGCTTCCCGAGCTTCGTAGTCACCGTTGACCTGGCTGGCGACCAATTAGGAGTCAGTGTGGATTCTGACTCGTTCGACCCCTAATCGTCGGGCCATCCTAGCTCCCGAGATGAGAGCCTCATACTTGGAGACGTTGTTGGATACCGAGAAGTTGAACTTCAAGGCCTATTGCAGTTCTGCTCCTTCTAGAGATCGGAGAAGAGGACCGACGCCGCTGCCAGCAGAGTTGGAGGATCCATCGATGAAAAGATCTCAGGTGGGCCCAAGCGTCGGCAGATGAACTTCCTTGAATTAATACTCACCCAAATTGTCTAAAATCATGAATGCTGTCGGGGTTGAGTGCTTGAAACCAAGCCTGAGTGCCTTGGACCAAGGTGGTCACGAACGCTCGGCATTTGACAGTGTCAGAGGCTCCGTGTAGGGTCATCAGGGCGTCGAAGCTATCGTAGTGGCCGGCCGGGTCTCCCAGAACGTCATATGACTTGAAGGTCGACAGCAGGATCCTGGGGGAGATCTCGGCCTTCAAGATATGGTAGGAGAATGGGGATTGCTCCTCATCTTCCTTGGTGGACATTTTTTGCAGGACGTGGATGGCTCGCTCTTGCTCCGCTAATCATCCCTCGAAATCTCGCAGCTAGAGGGATAACTTCGGATGCCGCTAATCCGAGAGACTACGGGGGCGTCCCTGCGGGCTGCCACGTCGTCCCTCAGGGGGATCAATCTCTGAGTGCTGTCGACGCGTCTCGGTTCCTTCTCTCCTCGGGGTGGAGGAGGCTTCTTGTTCTGGAGGGGGGCGTGCGAAGGTCCCCCTGACCTGTTACGTATAAGCCGTCGTCCCCGGAGGGTGAAACGGCCTCCAACCGTGTGTTGGGAAGCTTCTCCACGGGGAGGGCTTTCTCGTGGGAGTCGTGACTTCTCTTCCTCAGTCGCCTGGGTCCTCATTAGCTCTACAAGGATATCCAGTTTAGCGTTGAGGGTTTGGAGAGCGTCAGGACTCCCGTTAGGGGTTTGTACCTCCGCAGGTGGTGGAGGCAGCTCGTCAGCTTGATTGTTGTCATCGACGGGGAGGTCCTCCGGGGGGTGGGAGAGCACAGGTTCTCCATCCGCCATTGCGGTCTTTCCTCTGCCGCCGGCGACCTTCCTACCAGAGTTTCTCCGCACCATGATGGCTCTTTGTTCGTTTCCCATAGACGGCGCCAGATGAAGAAGGTAATCTCACGCTGATCCTAAGCCGTGAAATCCAAGAGGAATCTTTTGATCACGGTCACCACGTTTGTATGAACTACAAGGTAGCAAACGGAGCAGAGGTGCCCAGGGAGGATTCTCTTCGGAAAACCCTCCGATGCTTAAGTCAGCAAATGCGATAGAGCATGAAGGTGAAGAGAAAGAGTAGGAGAGAGGGGGCGTGAGATTATTCTCCACCAAGAAGTGTGGTGGTTTTCTCTCAGGACCATTACCTTACCTTCTCAGGGGGTCTTCATGGAGTTTATATAGCAATCCGTTTAACGTAATAGTCCAGGGAGCTGAGGGGGCTTCGGGGGGGTTACGTCCTTATAGTGGGCTCATTATGGCATAAGGACTCTTGCCCTCCCCTATCTCTTGGAGTTCCTTGCTCCTGCTGGATGCGTAACGGACGCTGGGATGAGCTTCTGACAGTCGGTTCGAGCTAGAGGCGTTTGCTTAGGATTTTGTCCCGAGCGATGAGTGTATAGCTCAGGTATGCCATATCGGGTCCCTGTAGGGGATCTCTCGACCGTTCTGTCCCTCAGGATTCCAGACCTGAGGGCCGCCGAGGAAGTGCTGCTCCGAGTGGGTTTTTGGGCTTGAAGTAAGTTGGCCCAAAATGGGGCTGTCACTTTGGGGAGCTGGGCCTAGTTTGGTCAAATTGTACCTAGTTGGGCCGTGCTCTCGGATGGTCGATTTTCCCCCTCTCCAAGGCAAATTCCTTGGCCTTTCTTTCTCGAACTCTCTCTGAGAAATACTTATCGTTAAAGTATTCCAAAAATTCCGCCCATGCTACTTGACCATTTGGTATGATTGCTAACTAGAATGTTGCCAAAAGGACCCTATCTTGATCCAAACATTGCATTACCCGAAAGATTCTCTCCATCTCCTTAATCCATTCTTCCGCCTCATCGGGATCAGGGGTTCCACTAAATCTAGGGGGATTGAGACTCCGAAACTCACGATGTAACTCCCCAACACCACGATTTGCTCCTCCCTGAGCCACTTGCTGAAGATCCTGAGTCAAACCCTAAACAGTCCTTTGCATCTCCCGCCATTGCGCTCGCTCAGCCGCCATCACGCTAGCTATCTAACCCTACAAAATAACCATACAAGATTAACAACTCTCTTTATAATGATTTTTTAAAACTGACATTTTTGCACTTAACCCATGGTTCTAACCAATCTCACAGGGTAACAATAGAAATGGACCAATCACTTTAGGCAACCTATTGTCAAGACCTAGGGTTTTGACAAACCTAGGCTCTGATACAACTTCTGTCACGCCCCGAACCGATAGCAGTAGAAACATTATGCGGAACATGACAGTGAACAGTCATGAATAATCAGAGCAACCACAAGACACAAACAGAAGGCCAGAAAATATCGACAAGAAATTTTATTAATACCAAAATTTCACTATTACATTTCCTTGACTAAACTTACATTAATAAGAAGAAAATAAGAAGACTCAAAATTACAGGACTGGACTGAAGAAAAGGAAAAGACACCAACTCCGATCCGCTAGAGCACTCATCACTCTTGCCCTTCCCCAATCGATTGCCTATTTTCGACATTAATACCTGAAAAATGTTAAGAGGAGTTGGGTGAGCTAAATGCTCAATAGGAATTACATGTCTATTGCCGAGCAAGATATAAGTGATTAACCAATTAGGTGTGTTCTTTAATATGCAATGCATGAATGATATAACTCAAAATCATGACAATCAGTCTAGCAATAGGAATAATCATTAGTGAATACCAAAGTCAAGGGTAGATATTAGCTCAAGGAAAAAGGAAATAATTCCTGTGCAGAACCAAGGACAAGATATTAGTATGAACCAAGGACAGATGCTCCCGATGAACATAACTTTAGAATTTGGCCAACTATATCAGAATTCCAAATGAAATAAGTAGAATATCGACCAATCAGAATATCATAATATCAAAAATTAACATCATATCAGAATAACAGAAATAACAGAATATCCGAATAACAAAATATCAGAATTATCAGGATAACAGAAGTTGGTGCAATGTCACACCCAGAATTTTCCCATGGTTTAGAGAATGGACTTCCGTCCTATCTCGCATTGGTTGTCGCGGACCCATAGCCCTTATATATTTCAAAAAAGTTTTTCAGATATGGCCAACATAGAGTCAAAGGGTTATGTTCTAGAAATATCGTGAATTAATTTTCAAAAGGAGTAGCATGTTATAACTAATGCAGACGATAATCAGGAAGATCCATGATATAATGGAGTTCAAGGATAGAGACTATAAAGTAGCTCATAAAACTATGACAAGCGAGAAACCTAGGTATATTGGCGTCCACTCAGGATGCCATCAATTTAAGAATTTGCGTCCACTCAAAAGGTCGCTAATTCCAGTGAACAGTAAGTTAGATTAAATTCGCGTCAACTATATTAGACGCTAGTTCAAGAATTTGCGATGACTGGCCTAGACGCCAATTCTGGGTAGAATCAGGACTCTCACAGAACACCAATCATGACGCTCTATGGTGGCTTGGGCGTCATGCTTCTTCAGAGTGACATGATGAATATGGTTTTCAGGATTTTTAGGGTACGACCTGCTCGACTTCCTTGAGGGATTCCAAGGCTACCGGAGACCAACGGAGGCCTTAGAGAAAGAATTTCCAATGCGGCAGAAGGAATATCTGGTGGAGGGTCCTTCAATCTCAAAGAAATAAGGTGTCAATGTGAAAACTCGTGAAAACAGGGACTCCATCTCCTCCATGAGACAATAGTGCCAAGCAACCCGTGGTATGGGTCAAAATAGAGAGATAAACTAATGAACAGGAATTCGCGTCCAATGAGGAAGGCGTCAATTAAAGAATACGCGTCCGTGTGCAAAGGCGCCAATTCTAGTTTATACCAAGTTTAAATAAAATTAATAAAATTGGTGTCCATGTACTAAGGCGCCAGTTCTTTAATCGGCGTCCATGATGTAGACACTAATTCAGGTATTTTTCTAGATTATTTCATATTAATAATTTCAAGATGATTTCACGTCTCTGAAAAGAGTCACTACTTAGTTAATTCACGTCCGCTCGAGCAGATGCTAATTCTTTTTAGTTTACATGCTGTTATGCATCGGGCACGTACGTTCTCAGGAACAACCTACTGTTCATTTCTTATTAGATGGATGAACAGTAGCACTATGCTTTTATGTAGAATTTCATGGATCAAAAGGCATGATAATCAAGAGAAAGGTACAAGCATTCTAAGAACATGCTCATATAAATTTAGTGAATACCAATAGGAATAATCATTAGTGAATACCAAAGTCAAGGGTAGATATTAGCTCAAGGAAAAAGGAAATAATTCCTATGCAGAACCAAGGATAAGATATTAGTATGAACCAAGGACAGATGCTCCCGATGAACATAACTTTAGAATTTGGCCAACTATATCAGAATTCCAAATGAAATAAGTAGAATATTGACCAATCAGAATATCATAATATCAAAAATTAACATCATATCAGAATAACAGAAATAACAAAATATCAGAATTATCAGGATAACAGAAGTTGGTGCAATGTCACACCCAGAATTTTCCCATGGTTTAGAGAATGGACTTACGTCCTATCTCGCATTGGTTGTCGCGGACCCACAGCCCTTATATATTTCAAAAAAGTTTTTCAGATATGGCCAACATAGAGTCAAAGAGTTATGTTCTAGAAATATCGTGAATTAATTTTCAAAAGGAGTAGCATGTTATAACTAATGCAGACGATAATCAGGAAGATCCATGATATAATGGAGTTCAATGATAGAGACTATAAAGTAGCTCATAAAACTATGACAAGCGAGAAACCTAGGTATATTGGCGTCCACTCAGGATGCCATCAATTTAAGAATTTGCGTCCACTCAAAAGGGCGCTAATTCCAGTGAACAGTAAGTTAGATTAAATTCGCATCAACTATATTAGACGCTGGTTCAAGAATTTGCGATGACTGGCCCAGACGCCAATTCTGGGCAGAATCAGGACTCTCACAGAACACCAACCATGACGCTCTATGGTGGCTTGGGCATCATGCTTCTTCAGAGTGACATGATGAATATGGTTTTCAGGATTTTTAGGGTACAACCCGCTTGACTTCCTTGAGGGATTCCAAGGCTACCAGAGACCAACGGAGGCCTTAGAGAAAGAATTTCCAATGCGGCGGAAGGAATATCTGGTGGAGGGTCCTTCAATCTCAAAGAAATAAGGTGTCAATGTGAAAACTCGTGAAAATAGGGACTCCATCTCCTCCATGAGACAATAGTGCCAAGCAACCCGTGGTATGGGTCAAAATAGAGAGAAAAACTAATGAACAGTAATTCGCGTCCAATGAGGAAGGCGTCAATTAAAGAATACGCGTCCGTGTGCAAAGGCGCCAATTCTAGTTTATAACAGGTTTAAATAAAATTAATAAAATTGGTGTCCATGTACTAAGGCGCCAGTTCTTTAATCGGCGTCCATGATGTAGACACTAATTCAGGTATTTTTTCTAGATTATTTCATATTAATAATTTCAAGATGATTTCACGTCTCTGAAAAGAGGCACTACTTAGTTAATTCGTGTCCGCTCGAGCAGACGCTAATTCTTTTCAGTTTACATGCTGTTATGCATCGGGCACGTACGTTCTCAGGAACAACCTACTGTTCATTTCTTATTAGATGGATGAACAGTAGCACTATGCTTTTATGTAGAATTTCATGGATCAAAAGGCATGATAATCAAGAGAAAGGTACAAGCATTCTAAGAACATGCTCATATAAATTTAGTGAATACCAATAGGAATAATCATTAGTGAATACCAAAGTCAAGGGTAGATATTAGCTCAAGGAAAAAGGAAATAATTCCTATGCAGAACCAAGGACAAGATATTAGTATGAACCAAGGACAGATGCTCCCGATGAACATAACTTTAGAATTTGGCCAACTATATCAGAATTCCAAATGAAATAAGTAGAATATTGACCAATCAGAATATCATAATATCAAAAATTAACATCATATCAGAATAACAGAAATAACAAAATATCAGAATTATCAGGATAACAGAAGTTGGTGCAATGTCACACCCAGAATTTTCCCATGGTTTAGAGAATGGACTTACGTCCTATCTCGCATTGGTTGTCGCGGACCCACAGCCCTTATATATTTCAAAAAAGTTTTTCAGATATGGCCAACATAGAGTCAAAGAGTTATGTTCTAGAAATATCGTGAATTAATTTTCAAAAGGAGTAGCATGTTATAACTAATGCAGACGATAATCAGGAAGATCCATGATATAATGGAGTTCAATGATAGAGACTATAAAGTAGCTCATAAAACTATGACAAGCGAGAAACCTAGGTATATTGGCGTCCACTCAGGATGCCATCAATTTAAGAATTTGCGTCCACTCAAAAGGGCGCTAATTCCAGTGAACAGTAAGTTAGATTAAATTCGCATCAACTATATTAGACGCTGGTTCAAGAATTTGCGATGACTGGCCCAGACGCCAATTCTGGGCAGAATCAGGACTCTCACAGAACACCAACCATGACGCTCTATGGTGGCTTGGGCATCATGCTTCTTCAGAGTGACATGATGAATATGGTTTTCAGGATTTTTAGGGTACAACCCGCTTGACTTCCTTGAGGGATTCCAAGGCTACCAGAGACCAACGGAGGCCTTAGAGAAAGAATTTCCAATGCGGCGGAAGGAATATCTGGTGGAGGGTCCTTCAATCTCAAAGAAATAAGGTGTCAATGTGAAAACTCGTGAAAATAGGGACTCCATCTCCTCCATGAGACAATAGTGCCAAGCAACCCGTGGTATGGGTCAAAATAGAGAGAAAAACTAATGAACAGTAATTCGCGTCCAATGAGGAAGGCGTCAATTAAAGAATACGCGTCCGTGTGCAAAGGCGCCAATTCTAGTTTATAACAGGTTTAAATAAAATTAATAAAATTGGTGTCCATGTACTAAGGCGCCAGTTCTTTAATCGGCGTCCATGATGTAGACACTAATTCAGGTATTTTTTCTAGATTATTTCATATTAATAATTTCAAGATGATTTCACGTCTCTGAAAAGAGGCACTACTTAGTTAATTCGTGTCCGCTCGAGCAGACGCTAATTCTTTTCAGTTTACATGCTGTTATGCATCGGGCACGTACGTTCTCAGGAACAACCTACTGTTCATTTCTTATTAGATGGATGAACAGTAGCACTATGCTTTTATGTAGAATTTCATGGATCAAAAGGCATGATAATCAAGAGAAAGGTACAAGCATTCTAAGAACATGCTCATATAAATTTTTTAGGTTAGGGTTTCATACTTATTGATTTTTAAACATGAGTGAATTATTTAAATAGCCAGAAGAATACGCGACAGGGGTAGTAGGCGTGCATTAATTCACGTCCTCATGGCTGACGCTAATTCAAGAATTAGCGTCTGTCTGAAGAGACGCTAATTAATCTGCGTCCACTGTTTTGGTCGTGAATTCTTTGTTTAAACAGAGACATCTAAAACGCCATAAAACATGCAGGACAATAGAAAACACGAATAGACTAGCATGAATCATGGATCAGCAGAGAGTTTATACGATGAAAAGGTATGTTGTTGGATTTTTGTGGCTTCCCTAGTGTTTTGATGATGAGCATCACTATGTTAAATATTATCTTTTTTAATCAGATATCTTGAGTAATGTTATGCATTTGAAATTTCCATGATTAACAGGAAAATTGCCATGAGATAATACCTTGCATGTCCGTACTGTTCCCTTCATATTTCGTGTTGTTTATGTTCACTACACTTCGTGTTGTCCTTTTGTATGTCGTGTTGTTCCAACTATGTTTGTTGGTTGTCTTCGTGTCGTTATTTGTTCCATCGCGTGCTGAACACTGCAGCACCTCGTGTTGCTTTCTGTGCCACCTCGTGTCGCTCCATCTGTGTCACCCCTATGTCCTCGTGTCTTATGTTCTGGCCAAGTCTATACAGCCTCATCTTTACTTTCGTTCCAAGCCAAAGTCTACACATTCGTTTCCTTGGGCAAAGTCTATACATCGTGGCCTTGAACTCTCAGTCTGTACACTCTTTATTTCAAAGTCTGTACATTGTTGCCTTGAAGACCGTTCCAAGTCTATACATCCAGTTGAATGCAAGTCTACACATCGCCTCACATCATATGAAGGCTGTACGTTGGAAGTGTCTGTCTTGTTTTGTGACCACACTTCGTGTCGGTTTCGGTTTTCATCTTCGAGTTGGTTTTAGTCCGTGTCGTTCCGTGTAGTCCTCGTATTCGAGTCGTTTTGTATGTCTTCGTGTTGTTTCCATGTTTGTGTCTTCGTGTTATCTTTTGTGTTTGTGTCTTCGTGTTATCTTTTGTGTTTGTGTCTTCGTGTTGTTTTTGTGTCTTCATGTTGTCTTTGTATTTGTGTCTTCGTGTTATTTTTGTGTCTTCATGTTGTCTTTGTATTTGTGTCTTCGTGTTGCTTCTTTCTATCTTCGTCCAGGTTTCCTCTGATCGCGTGTCTTACTACCGTTTTACTCCGTGTTATTTCCTTCTCACTTCATGCTGTTCTCATCTGACCTCGTGTCGTTCTCTTTGTAGTGTTAGCTTTATTATTGTGTATCTCGTGTCGTTCTCTTTTTACCTCGTGCTATTTTCATCTGACTTCGTGTCGTTCTCTTTGTAGTGTTTGTTTTGTTACAGTGGTACTTCATGTCGTTCTCTTTTTACCTCGTGCAGTTTTAGTTTTTGTGGCCCTGAGCTTTAATCGTTTTAATTCTTTGCAGGAGAAGAAGAAAAACAAAAAGAAGAAGGTGGTCCGAGGAAGAACATTCACCGGTGTCTGGGCTGCACGTGATCTGATACTAAAGGAACCAATGCTATAAGGGCACGTGGCAAGAAGGTTCTGGATCGAGCGTGGGAAGCACACGCCTTGCATGCACCCTCCTGATCGCTTATAAAAGCACTGCCTCACCATCTGCGAAATGTGAGGAGCTCCGAGGTTACAGTGAAGAAATTTGAGTGAGAGCAGAAGAGAAAGAGCCTCCCTAAGAAAAGAGCCTCCCTGAGAAACTAGAGTGTTCCAGTTGAGAGAGAAGAGAGAGCAGAAGAGTGATCAGAAGATGGGTATTGACTTACGGATCAAATCCGAAGTCTGCTGCTCAGTTTGAGCTATATTGTTTCTAGTTTCTGAGTTTTGGATTCCTTCTTTCTTGTTTTCGTTTTTATCTATTTTTCTTTCTTGATTGAAAGTTCTCCGTGTTACCTCCTGGTGTTCAGGGGAAGAGAGAGATGTGTTCTCTCTGGTTTACTTGCAACAAGGGTTGCAGTATTGTTCCCTCTCGTAGAAGAGGTGTTCCCTCTGGGATTCAGAGGAAGAGAGACCTTGGTCTCTGGTTCTAGTGACTGCAGATCACTAGTGTTCCCTTCGGTTGGAGGAAGAGGAAATTGTTTCCTGGTTTCTAGGGACTTGGCGTCCTTAGGGTTCCCTCCGGGTGTGGAGGAAGAGGGGAGGGTGTTCCCCTGGTGAAGCTGTGAATCAGCCGTTGTCGCAGACTGAGTCTGCTTTGCTAGCAGGTGCTAGTGGAAGCCTCACTTCGATTTGAAGTGAGGGGTGGACGTAGGCAGACTGGAGGTCTGACCGAACCACCTTAAAAACCTCTGAGTAATCGTGTGATTGTCTGTGGTGTTTTTGTGGTGTGCCTTCCATCCACTCGAGCTATTGTCCGCACTGCGGTTTTTGTGGGTTCAACTCCGAGATTACTTGTTTTCAGTGAATCATTCTTCAGTAATTTTTAATCGGTTGAAAACAGTGATCTATTCATCCCCTCCCCTTCTAGATCACTTTATATTTCTCGTATCACTTGGTATCAGAGCGGGTATTTCCCAATATGTGGTCCAACGGCCAGGGAAACGGATCCGCTGGTCCTCGCAGCTACATTGCTGAAGGGCAGTCAATCACCCGTCCCCCTTTCTTCGATGGTAATAACTATTTCTTTTGGAAGAACAGGATGGAAGTCTTCATCAGGGCCCAAAGTCACAAGCTCTGGAGAGTAATTACAGATGGTCCGTACCAACTTCCACCGAACGAAGACATGTGGACAGAGGAACAGGTTAAGCTTTCCGCACTGAATTGGACAGCTCTTAGCATCATACAGTGCGCCGTCCACCCGGAAGAGTACTTGAGGATTTCAGCGTGCAAGACTGCAAAGAAAATGTGGGATGAATTACAGTTAATTTATGAGGGCACATCTCAAGTGAAAGCTACCAAGATCAATATGCTTACAACTCAGTATGAGTTGTTTAAGATGAAGCCAGAGGAGTCGATCACAGAAATGTATGCTAGATTGTCTGTGATCATCAATAGTCTGAGAGGATTTGGAAAGGAGATTCAGCAAGAAGACATTGTCAGGAAGATCCTTAGGTCCCTAACTCCCATCTGGGATACTAAGGTGACCGTCATAGAGGAATCTAGAGATCTATCCACCATGTCAGTAACCCAGCTGATTGGGTCTCTCATGACCCACGAAATGAACTTCAGACAAGGGAATGATGGACATGACAGAAAGGGAAAGAATGTTGCTCTGAAAGTCTCACGACATACTAAGAGAAGCAGCAGCAGCAGCAACAGTGGTGGTAGTAGCGAAGACTCTGACAGATTCTCAGACCTGGACAAGGGCGAGCAGGCCATGCTCACCAGGCAATTCAGAAAGTTCTTGAGAACTAAAGGGAAATTCTACAGGAGAAAGAGATTTAATGCTGCAAGGAAGTCTCCTGAACAAGAACTTGAGAAGAATCGGTTTGTTAAGAAAGTTACATGCTACCATTGTCAGAAACTTGGTCACATGAAAAGTGAATGTCCAGAGCTGCAAGCTAAGGCTCCCGGATACCAGAAGAAGATGGTGCACAAGAAGAAGAAAGCCATGCTGTGCACATGGAGCGACGAGGAGGAGGATCCAGAAGCCACCTCGTCCAGTGAAGGTGAAGAGAAGACTTGCCTCATGGCCAACCATGAGGAAGAGGTAACGAACTTATTTGAGAATTTTACTTTGGATGATTGGGAGGACGCCTATGGCGACCTGTTAGCTAAATATAATTTTCTAACCAAGGAGCACAGAATGCTTAAACGAAAGTTTCACTCTGTTTCTGAGGAACACTCTATTGTTGTTACGGACAACATGAAAACCAAGGAGATGGCCATTGAGCTAGATCAGGCTAGAAGTGAGATCGAGAAGTTTAGAATGAAAAGAGAGGAAAATCTAGCTAGGATGAATGAGCTGAAGAGTAAAACTGAAGAGAGTAAAAAGGAGTTTAGACTGATTGCAGAAAAATATGAGGCAGTTAGAAAAGTTAATCAGAAACTCCAGGACCAATGTAATGAACTTCAGAAGGAGATTGAGGACAAAGGAAAAATGCTAGAAAAAATTACAGAGGGGAGAAACAATCTGGATGCCCTTCTGGGGTCGAGGGAAAACTTCAATAGGGAGGGATTAGGATACAATCCCACAAGTAAAAAACCCTTTGAATTCAAAACTGTCACGTTCTGCCCCGCCAAGGGCAAAGACAAACTGGAAACCCCATCCAGCTCCAAATCTGTCTCTACATTGAAGGTTTTGACCAGCAAATCTATTCAATCCACTGGTCAGCAGGCTAAGTCAGGAAATCCTGAGACTAGAACTGTTCCTGTGCAATAGTTGTGGAACAAAGGTTTTCACACGACCATTCCTATTGATGTCACTAGAAAGGTGAACAGTTTCGCTAAGAAAATTCAGCATGATAGTTATCAAGGAAAGCATGCGAACATGCACCACCTTCAGCACAATTTTCATTTGAATAAAAATGGTTACATGAATTATGCTCAGCACACACGTGTTTCCTCTAAGAGGCCAAACAACAATTTCTCTGCTTGAAAACAGCATAATTTTAATAGCAATAGGCTCATTCAACACCCACTGAGAAATGCCAAGAAGGAAGAATCAATCTACATGAAATCACTGAAAAGAACAGTAAAACAAATGTGGGTTCCTAAGTGTGATTTGGATAAATTGAAAACTGTCTTTGGACCCAATTTGAATTGGGTCCCACATTACTTTGTCTGAACTCTCGCAAGTTAGCCTGGCAGCCGAGCATAACAAGTGGTATCTTGACAGCGGCTGTAGCAGGCACATGACAGGAGACCAGTCCAAATTTAGCAAACTGAAAATGAAGTTTGGGTGCTTGGTCAAATTCGGTGGAAATAACAGAGGAAGAATAGATGGAATTGGTACAGTTGGTAAGTCCTCTACTAACTCCATTGAAGATGTGTATCTTGTAGAAGTACTTCAGCACAACTTGATAAGTATAAGTCAACTCTGCGACAAAGGACACAAGGTACTCTTTGACCACAATTCCTGCACTGTTTTTGAGCTGAATTCTGATAACGTCATGTTCAAAGGTCATAGAGTAAATAATGTATACATCGTAGACCTGGATGATAATCCTGAAACTCACTTGTGTATGTCTGCTAATTCTGAACAGGTTGCTTTTGACTGGCATAGGCGTCTAGGCCATGCTAGTTTGTCTACAATGAATAAACTGTCTAAGCATAACCTAGTTAGAGGTTTGCCCCGAATAAGATTTCAGTTAGGGTCCAAGCTATGTGATGCTTATGCACAAGGTAAACAGACTTGTGCAGTTTTTAAGTTAAGAACTGAGAGTCTTTCATCTAAACCGCTGCAGCACTTGCACATGGATCTCTTTGGTCCTACTCGCATACAAAGTTTGTCAGGTAAGAGATATGGATTAGTCATAGTTGATGACTTCACTAGATTTTCTTGGTTGTTTTGTTTAGCAAATAAAAATGATGCTTTTGGTCACTTTGAAGAACTGTTCAATAAAATCAAACTGCAAGGTGAACATAATATCATTACAATTCAGTCTGACCATGGAGGAGAGTTTGAGAACTCTTCATTTTCTGAATTTTGCTCAAGAGAGGGAGTGACTCACAAATTCTCTTCTCCCAGGACACCGGAGCAGAATGGAATTGTTGAGAGAAGAAACAGGTCAATCATTGAAATGGCCAGGACTATGCTGATTGAGAGTGGACTTCCAAGGAGATTTTAGGCTGAAGCTGCGAATACTGCATGCTACATTCTAAACCGAGCCTTGGTAAGACCTACTCATAGGAAAACTCCTTATGAACTTCTCAAGGGTAAGCAGCCAAACATTTCTTACTTTAAAGTTTTTGGCTTCAAATGTTTTATTCACAATAATGGTAAGAATGGTTTGGACAAATTTGAAGCTAGAAGCTCTCCTGGAATTTTTCTCGGATATTCAAAAACCTCAAGGGCCTACAGAGTTTTCAATAAAGATGATCAAACTATTGAAGAAACACCGCATGTAGTGTTTGACGAAAATGATTTCTCTAACCAAGTGATGAATGATGACAGGGAGCCATCTAATGAGGGAGATTTCTTGGAGAGAATTGAAGAAGAAGAGATGCAGCCAGCTGCTCAAGCAGAAAACTCACAGCAAGAAGGAGCAGCTGAGGTAGGTGAACCCTCAGGTGAGATAATATTTCACAAAGACCACCCTAGTGAAAATGTCATAGGCAATTTGCATGATCCTCCTAGGACAAGGTCTCATTTTAGAATTATCCAAGAACAGGACTTAGCTGCATTGGTATCTCAGGTGGAACCCAAATCTGTGGAAGAAGCCTTAAAACATGATTCTTGGGTATCCGCCATGTGTGAGGAATTAAATCAATTTGAGAAAAATATTGTATGGGAACTAGTTCCCAGACCTGATAACACTCATGTCATTGGCACTAAATGGGTTTTCAAGAATAAAGTTGATGAGAATGGAGCTATTTCTAGAAACAAAGCAAGACTTGTAGCTCAAGGCTACAGTCAGGAATTTGGTGTGGATTTTGATGAATCCTATGCCCCAGTGGCTAGGATGGAAGCTATACGAATTCTGCTTGCATTTGCATGCTCTAGGAACATTCGGCTGTAGCAGATGGATGTCAAAAGCGCATTCTTAAATGGGGTATTGAAGGAAGAGGTATATGTTGAACAACCTCCAGGTTTTAATTTCTCTTTTCAGCCTAACATGGTTTTTAGGTTGAATAAAGCCCTCTATGGATTGAAGCAGGCTCCCCGAGCCTGGTATGAGAGACTTTCTGAATTCCTCTTGAGCAAGGGCTACACTCGAGGTAAGGTTGACCAAACCCTCTTCACCAAAAATCTCGGAAAGGATTTAATAGTGGTCCAGGTATATGTTGATGATATCATCTTCGGATCTAACAATTTAAAATTGTGTAAAGAATTTTCTGAATCTATGTCTCATGAATTTGAAATGAGTTTAGTTGGCGAACTAAAGTATTTTCTTGGGCTGCAGGTCAAACAGATGGAGGATGGTTGTTTCATAAATCAGACCAAGTATACTCTGGAGATGCTGAAAAGGTTTGGAATGACCAACCTCAAGACTATCTCAACACCCATGGGCACCAACTCCTCACTGGATTCAGACGAAAAAGGTAAAGAGGTGGATGCTAAATTATATAGAGGTATGATCGGTTCACTCCTCTACTTAACAGCATCCAGGCCTGACATTCAATTTAGTGTAGGGATGTGTGCCAGATACCAGTCTAGGCCTACTGAATTGCATTTGGCAACTGTAAAAAGAATCTTTAGATACTTATCTGCTACCCATGATCTAGGTCTTTGGTATCCTGCATCATGTAGTTTAGATCTCATTGCATATACAGATGTAGATTATGCAGGATGTAAATTGGACAGGAAAAGTACTAGTGGTCACTGCGAATTTTTAGGAGGGTGCCTAGTCTCTTGGGGATCCAAGAAGCAACACTCTGTGGCTCTTTCTACTGCTGAAGCTGAGTATGTGGCAGCAGGGAGCTGTGGCACACAGGTTATATGGATAAAACACCAGCTTCTGGATTACTCAGTTGAGCTAGGTTGCACTTCCATCTTTTGTGATAATACTAGTGCAATAAACATTGCAAAGAATCCTGTACTTCATTCTCGAACTAAACACATCGAAATCAGGCATCATTTTATTCGAGATGAAGTAGCTAGGAAGACCTTTGAGTTGATCCATGTTGGCACTAACTCACAAATTGCAGATATTTTCACTAAGCCATTGGATACTGAAAAATTTAGCACATTGCGCAGAGAATTAGGTATTTACAGAATTTCATGATTGAATAATTGATCTCGGAATAATCTGTCATGTGCTCTTGTGCTTATCTATACTCATTGTCTGTTGTTGAAAATAACCTCATTATGAGTGTTTGCTGATTCACTCGTACTGATTGATATCACTTTGTTTTCTTTGAGGTGTTTTGAGGTTTGTCATGGTTAAGTCTGAGTTGGAGTCAAGGTCTCAGGGGGAGCTAGATTAATAATAGGAGTCATGCTCTTTTGGCCAAATCTGAACATACTTTGAACGGACTTTTGCTGACCTTATAAGAGAATCAATTTGAGTAGGTGTATAAAAGAAATTTTTGGATGTTTTATCCGTTAAGACTGTTCATCTAATTTCTTGTTGGAATTTCAGCTGTTAGTCCCACTGAGATCAAAATCTGAATTCAAGACTATCTTCCTACACTGTAACTGACTTCTGATCTAGCCAGTACAGCTTACCTACTTAGTCTAGTTAAGTCCGAAATGAGGTATATAGTGTTTTTGTCTGAAAACTTTGGAGCTGGTGTATTGTTCTCAAACTGAATCAAGACTAATTTACAAGGTTTCAAGTGCAGGTTAATGAAAAATTCATGAAAGAAGTTTTAACAACCTTGTTAACTGTTCATTGAGAAACTAGGACTTTCATCAATGAAGTGAAAGAATCCCATGTCATGAGATGGCAGTATAAATCAGGCTTAATTAGCTATCTTGATCATACAGAGCTATGGCACATATCTGGTTAGTAACTGGGGTGTCTGGCCTCTGGTAAAGGTGTCACCTTAATGTCAACACCAGTTAGAATACTATTTCTGTCCTCTTGTCAGAAGGGGTAATGTGGTCTTGCCACCAAGTAACTGGGGATTCCTGCCTCTAAACAAGGTGTCTCCCTAATGTCAAAGGTGTACTTGACAGATTTACCTTTGATCTTGACCATCTTTGAAAATTTTTCTCCCTCTTGGTATCAAGATCCTGCTTACTTGGCATTTAGGTCTTGGTTTGTTTGTTTTCAATACCACAGGTCTTTGTTTTCCTGACTTCCTTGCTTTATACTCTCTGAGTAAAGACTTACTCTGACCATACTGGTATCTTGTACCTTACTTGCTTAGAATCTGGTTCTGTGTATGGAGCGGATCTTCATTCACCATTTTGCACACAGTCTGACTAACTGATCCTCAAAATCCTCACATACAATTAATGGCTTTCTTAATTGCCTAAACATCTCAATAACTTTCCTTTATCAGCCATACTCTCTCTTGTTTTCTCTCCACTGTCAGCAATTTTCTTTTCGTGATATCTTCAGACCTGCCCCTAGTTTTTGATGATGTCAAAGGGGGAGAGTGTCTTGCTTGCGCTTTGCTGAGGGGGAGTTGTGTTTTGCTAAGGGCTGAGGGGGAGTTGTGTTTTGATGAGGGGGAGTGAAAGATAAGTGCCCTGAGTTATCTAGTCAGAGGAAGGCAGTTGTTGTGTTCAGGGCGAGCTCTTGGGAGTCGTCAGAGGAGGCGAGTGTGTTGTGTGTCTGCATTGCTTATCCTCACAGCTTATCTTCACATAATCTCATTGCACTTCATCTCTGTTATTTAATATAGTGTTGCCATCATCAAAAAGGGGGAGATTGTTGGATTTTTGTGACCTCCCTAGTGTTTTGATGATGAGCATCACTATGTTAAATATTGTCTTTTTTAATCAGATATCTTGAGTAATGTTATGCATTTGAAATTTCCATGATTAACAAGAAAACTGCCATGAGATAATACCTTGCATGTCCATACTGGTCCCTTCATATTTCGTGTTGTTTATGTTCACTACACTTCGTGTTGTCCTTTTGTACGTCGTGTTGTTCCAACTATGTTTGTTGGTTGTCTTCGTGTCGTTATTTGTTCCATCGCGTGCTGAACACTGCAGCACCTCGTGTTGCTTTCTGTGCCACCTCATGTCGCTCCATCTGTATCACCCCTATGTCCTCGTGTCTTATGTTCTGGCCAAGTCTATACAGCCTCATCTTTACTTTCGTTCCAAGCCAAAGTCTACACATTCGTTTCCTTGGGCAAAGTCTATACATCGTGGCCTTGAACTCTCAGTCTGTACACTCTTTATTTCAAAGTCTGTACATTGTTGCCTTGAAGACCGTTCCAAGTCTATACATCCAGTTGAATGCAAGTCTACACATCGCCTCACATCATATGAAGGCTGTACGTTGGAAGTGTCTGTCTTGTTTTGTGACCACACTTCGTGTCGGTTTCGGTTTTCGTCTTTGAGTTGGTTTCAGTCCGTGTCGTTTCGTGTAGTCCTCGTATTCGAGTCGTTTTGTATGTCTTCGTGTTGTTTCCATGTTTGTGTCTTCGTGTTATCTTTTGTGTTTGTGTCTTCATGTTATCTTTTGTGTTTGTGTCTTCGTGTAATTTTTGTGTCTTTATGTTGTCTTTGTATTTGTGTCTTCGTGTTATTTTTGTGTCTTCATGTTGTCTTTGTATTTGTGTCTTCGTGTTGCTTCTTTCTATCTTCGTCCAGGTTTCCTCTGATCGCGTGTCTTACTACCGTTTTACTCCGTGTTATTTCCTTCTCACTTCGTGTTGTTCTCATCTGACATCGTGTCGTTCTCTTTGTAGTGTTAGCTTTATTATTGTGTATCTCGTGTCGTTCTCTTTTTACCTCGTGCTGTTTTCATCTGACTTCGTGCCATTCTCTTTGTAGTGTTTGTTTTGTTACAGTGGTACTTCGTGTCGTTCTCTTTTTACCTCGTGCAGTTTTAGTTTTTGTGGCCCTGAGTTTTAATCGTTTTAATTCTTTGCAAGAGAAGAAGAAAAACAAAAAGAAGAAGGTGGTCCGAGGAAGAACATTCACCGGTGTCTGGGCTGCACGTGATCCGATACTAAAGGAACCAATGCTATAAGGGCACGTGGCAAGAAGGTTCTGGATCGAGCGCGGGAAGCACACGCCTTGCATGCACCCTCCTGATCGCTTATAAAAGCACTGCCTCACCATCTGCGAAATGTGAGGAGCTCTGAGGTTACAGTGAAGAAATTTGAGTGAGAGTAGAAGAGAAAGAGCCTCCCTGAGAAAAGAGCCTCCCTGAGAAACTAGAGTGTTCCAGTTGAGAGAGAAGAGAGAGCAGAAGAGTGATCAGAAGATGGGTATTGACTTACGGATCAAATCCGAAGTCTACTGCTCAGTTTGAGCTATATTGTTTCCAGTTTCTGAGTTTTGGATTCCTTCTTTCTTGTTTTCATTTTTATCTGTTTTTCTTTCTTGATTGAAAGTTCTCTGTGTTACCTCCTGGTGTTCAGGGGAAGAGAGAGACGTGTTCTCTCTGGTTTACTTGCAACAAGGGTTGCAGTATTGTTCCCTCTCGTAGAAGAGGTGTTCCCTCTGGGATTCAGAGGAAGAGAGACCTTGGTCTCTGGTTCTAGTGACTGCAGATCACTAGTGTTCCCTCCGGTTGGAGGAAGAGGAAATTGTTTCCTGGTTTCTAGGGACTTGGCGTCCTTAGGGTTCCCTCCGGGTGTGGAGGAAGAGGGGAGGGTGTTCCCCTGGTGAAGCTGTGAATCAGCCGTTGTCGCAGACTGAGTCTGCTTTACTAGCAGGTGCTAGTGGAAGCCTCACTTCGATTTGAAGTGAGGGGTGGACGTAGGCAGACTGGAGGTCTGACCGAACCACCTTAAAAACCTCTGAGTAATGGTGTGATTGTCCGTGGTGTTTTTGTGGTGTGCCTTCCATCCACTCGAGCTATTGTCTGCACTGCGGTTTTTGTGGGTTCAACTCCGAGATTGCTTGTTTTCAGTGAATCATTCTTCAGTAATTTTTAATCGGTTGAAAACAGTGATCTATTCATCTCCTCCCCTTCTAGATCACTTTATATTTCTCGTATCATATGTTACATGCATGCAAGCTTGTTTTAACTTGAGGGATTAAGTATTATGCCCGAGAGATAACCTACCTTTATTTGAAGGTGAAGAAGAACAGGGACGACGTTCAGGGACGACGAGCACGGATGCAGACACACGCGCACAAGGAAGCAGACCACTACAAATAGGAAGAAGACCTCGCGAACACTTCTTCCTCTGAATGTAGTAGCAACGATCCAGCAATGGCAGTAGCAGCACGATGCTACTGCTATCGTAGGGGCTCTTATTTATAAGGATCCTACTTCTCCGAATCCAAACAAGAATCCTAGTTTCACTAGAGAGCAAACTTCCCTATGTTCGATCCTCTATTTCCTTAGTTACAGCCGCTAGGTCTCCTAGGTCGATCGATTCCATAATAGGATGCTACTAACTAAAGCCCAAAAGCCCATTAGGAAAATTCTCTTTTCGTACGGTTTTAAAAGTTCAAGCTTTTTATTTGTTAATGGATTTTAGCCTATTAACTAATGGGGCTCAACGTGAAAGGGGTTTGGAAGCTATTAATTATGTTAGAGAACAAGCCCACTAATCTGCTAACTAGTTGAGTTTAAGGCCCTTCTAGGAGTTTAAGTCTTTAAAAGGCTTATTTGGGTTGGGCTTTTTAACTATATAGAATTTATTATCTCGACCTTTGTATGCATTATATATCTATGTTTTTATCGGGGTGCTACACCCTCCCCCACTTAAAAGAATTTTCTCCTCAAATTCGCATGAGATTCCTCTTCAAAATAATTGTGGGGTACCTAGTTCCTAATTCTCAAACATCAAGCGAGATCACATAAGCATGTTAGCAAATAATCTGCAATCTAAGGAAGAAAAGCTAGGCTAAGTTAAGGGGTACCTCCGGCAACTTCATCATTAGTAGGCTCGACTTGTCTCAATGCTTGCAACCGTCCTTGATGCCATGCCTCATTTCGATCCTTCACCTGCAGAGGTTGGTCTTTGGCAAGGGGGCAGTTGTAGCAACCCTGATAAGATATTAATAACAATAAAGATCAAATAAATAGATAAATAAAACAATATAAAATAACGCCTCGGATAAAGGCGCTATTTAAATTAGAAACGCCTCTAGATAAGGCGTTATTCAAGAAGTGACGCCCTGACCACACGGCGTCAAATTCTGAATGCCAAAAAGGGAAAAGGCCAAGAAACGCCCCAATCTTGGGCGTGTTTTAAAGAAAAGAACGCCCTTACACAAGGCGCTTATTAAGAAACGACCTGAAGCAGGTCGTCAATTCAAGAATCGACGACCTGACCAAAGTCGTTAATTCAGTTCGTGAACCGTTCGACCCAGACACTTATCCTGGGTAATGGATAAGTATTAGAAAGAGTTAAAAGGTGGTAAGGACTCTATATTGGAAGCATTACTTCCACTAGAACACTAACCCTAACAGGACGTCCAAAATCCTATAAATAGTCTTGATCGAACAAACCCTAAACCTATTTGATTCAAGCCTCTGCGACGGTAAGTGAAGAACAGAACTGTTCTTCTTATTCCTTTCTTTCTGTTTCGAGTGTATGAAGAACTAACATTCTTCATCTCCTTCTCTTCTTACAGGTCGAAGAGAGCACACGCTGTGAAGAACATAGGTAAGGTTCTTCTAAAACTTTTCCTAACTACGGTTATGTTCCCATCTTCCTCATCTTCCTTCCTTTTTCTTACAGATCGATTGTTGGGTGAAGTTCCTGAAGACAGAAGATCAATATCTTCATCATCCTCATCAAACACAATCACCTTCTCTTCTTACTACTACCAGCGGGATTCTTCGTCCCTTCGATTAAACCAAATCAACCATTAAAGGTAGGTTTTCTCAAGTTATGGTAGCCCAAACAAAATTAATGCAAGATATACATATATATAAGCATGACATGCATATGGTTTATTATAGTTTTAATACGTTTCTACAATATTTTGAAAGAGACGCCCCTGTCAAGGGCACAAATTTACAAGACACGACCCTGCCCAGGTCGTCAATTTCATATTTGACGCCCTGTACACAGGCGTTAATTTCATGTAAATGTTAATCAGCTATCTTAAGAACTGATTATCCATACAATTACATGAAATCAATAATTGTTAACGGTTAAAAAATCAATAAACATGAAACAACGAATCTAAAATACTGCATCTGAATTCCTGCCAATTTTTCTGTCATAACTCTATGATTGTTATCCTTAATTATCGTGCAAATCTTGCTTTCCTGGTATTTCTTGAATTCACGACCTATACTAGGTCATTTTCCATGTGTTAACGCCCCATCACAGGGCGTGAATTGAAAAGAAACGCCCCTTACTAGGGCGCGTATCTGTTAAAATCCTGGAATACATATTCTGAAAAATAGAATTAAATGGTAACGCCCTTTCCCAGGGCGCGTTTTTGATAAATTACTGAAAATATGGATATTCTGTCAAACAGTGAAAATAAAAGGACGCCTTCTAGAGTAGTCGTCAAATCTTAAATAAACACCCCTGATCAGGGCGCGTTTTTGACAAATTACTGAAATATTGAAATTCTGCAAAACGAACATGTGTAAACGCCCTTCTGTTAGGCGTTAATTACTTGAGAAACGACTTGACTAAGTCGTTATTTTACTGTAAACTAATTTTCCACTGTTTCTGTTAACCGATGGTTTCATATGTTATATAATATATATATCGGCACTATTCTCCACTCCGTGAGTATAGTCCCACGTTTCATGTTGTTTCATCGATCACACTCAACTCTCATTGACATACAAGCTCTCCATTGGACATTCCGTTCCTTGGACTAGCGAGTTAGTCATAGAGACCTCCGTAAGACTCCTCGTAGCCTTGGATTCCCTCAAGGTCGACTGAGCTGGTTGTACCCTAAAAACCTATTACACGATCCTTGCCATGTCAATCTAAAGAAACATGGTATACCGGCCCTTATGATTATACAAAGAGTATATCATAAGAAATTCTTGATGGGATGATGATATCATGCCATATCATGTCATTCTTGTAAACCTCAATTCTATGATAAGAATGAGGGTATCTTGCTTGATCTAATGTTCATGTGGACCTCAATTCTATATAAAGAATGTCCATATCGATTTGTCATGGTACCTAAGTTAAGGGAACCATATTCTACCTAGTTTTATCGACATCGTGATTATACCGTTATTATCGCCATTCTATGTCCTTTGTCATATTTTGGACTCTATTCTATCAAAGTTGTCATACGTGTCTACAAGCTTGATTATTGAAATTCTATATTGGCTATATAAACAAGAGTGGATGTCAAAACACATGATAAATGCCTGCGCATATAGGGCCCGATCTGGTCCTGGGAGGAGCACCCGAAAGTACTTGTGCCCATGGGAGTTAAAATGATAAGGTATCTGGCATTATACCGAGTACTTGACTTGCTTGATTGGACATTCCACACACATCTTGTACTTGAATCGTACTTGACTTTACATGAAATGCGTGGCCCGAAAGAGGGAAATTTACTTGCTTGATACATGATAGCCAAAGTTCTTGACATGACTTGTTAAACGTGCTTGCTTGAATACCTTGAATATACTTGTCATCTTGTTGGAAGTTCATGATTAGTTCATCTTGTTTCTTTGATATTACATTCTCTCTATCTTGTCGTTTCATGCGAGCATGCATAGCTTTATTGCATTCATGAAAGATGTAATTACTTAAACCACTTGCTAGTACTTGAGATATAATTTCCTACTGAGCGTTCGCTCATTCCGTTTGTCCCTTTCTACTTTTCAGGTAAGTCCGACGACGATGGAAGTCAATCGGATGGGAATGGTCAAGAGTGAAAGTGATAGAGCTTCTACAAGTGTCGTCTAGTCTTTTCATAGTTTCTTGAGTCAAATATGTATTCTTTTCCTTTTTGTTAAACAGAGTATTGGATTTGTAATAGTCTATCCATTATGAAATAAAGGATTGGGTTATCTTACTATTTTGCGCATCTCTGTCTTTGTGTCGAATACACGACCACTCTGATTGACATGATTGATATAGACATGTCGCGCATCTCCGGGTATCTTCCGCGCTCGGGGCGTGACAGTCTTTGTGGTATCAGAGCCTAAGGTATTCAATTCCTAGGAAACCCAAGTCCAAGGATAGGTTTCAAACCTTTAACCAAGTGAGAGTGGGTAGAACCAAGGGTTAAATGATCAATGAGTCTTTTATAAGATCATAGTGATATAATACTAACATAGCTATTGTAATTGTAGGATAATGGCTGCCGAACGTGCTCAATGGCGCAACATGCAGCGTACCCTTCAAGGGATGACCCAAGTGCTACAACAGATAGCACAAGGTGGTGCTCCACGAGCTGGAAGCTTACACCAAGCATTCAAGAATATGAATCCCCCGAAGTTCATGGGATCGACCGATCCAGACGATGCCGAGCATTGGGTTCGGGAGATTGAACGTATATTCCGTGTCATGCAATGCACGGATCAGGACAAAGTCTTATTAGCTACCTTCCAGTTAGAAAAGGATGCTAGATGCTGGTGGGAGTCGATTGAAGCTACTATTGACCCAACTCAAGTTACATGGGGTGAATTCGTTGAATATTTCAACGCCAAATATTTCTCTGATAGGGTCCAGGAAAAGAAGGCCGCCGAATTTGCCGCATTAAAGCAAAGATCTTTATCGGTGGCTGATTATGAAGCACAGTTCTCTAGACTGTCTAGATATGCTAGGCATTTAATTAGCACGGAAAAGATGAAAGCCCGTAGATTTCTTAATGGGCTTAGGCCTCACTACATTACTCAATTGGCGCCTATGGATATTCAAGTTTATACTGAAATGGTGCGCCGAGCTCAGTTGCTTGAAGATGCCACGGAATTATCTGATAGGATCCGTGGGAAAGACAAAAAGGAGCAAGTCACAAGTTTGGGTTCTTTTAAACCCAACTTTAAGAAGAGGCCCAATAATGGAGGTTCTTCCTCTCAAGATCAGAAGTACAAGAAATCCAAGCCTTTCTCTATCACCACTACCCCTTCAAACGTAGTATGCAAGCATTGTGACAAGGCTGGTCACAAAACAGAAGAATGCTGGAGGAAATTAGGAGCATGTCTCCGTTGTGGGAGTCGTGAACATCGGATTCCCGATTGTCCATTAATGAATGACCAAGACGGTGAGGGTAAACGCCCAGTGACAAGGAACGCGCGTCTTCATGCAATCCAAGAGACCGAACCAGAAGAAGAAGGCGGATTGGTGGAAGGTACATTAAAAATTTGTTCCAAATATGCACATGTCTTATTTGATACGGGTGCATCGCATTCCATTATTTCCAAGAAGTTTGCTGACCCATTACCTCTAGAACCAGAATGGATGAAAATAGTGTTGTCTACTCCTCTCGGAAACGAGACGGATATCACGCATCATTACCAAAACTGTGAGTTGTTGGTTCGAGGAAAGAATTTTCCTATTGATCTTATCTGCTTAGATCTAAAGGAATATGATGTTATACTAGGAGCAGATTGGTTATCTAAGTACCAGGCAACGGTTGATTGCCGTAATAGCAAGATTGTTTTCAAAGAATTTCCAGAACTGACTTATACTAGTCCTAAGAGTCGAAGCAAATCCCCTCTTATTTCGGCTCTTCGAGCAAGCAAGCTCGTCAGGAAAGGATGTGTATCCTTCCTTGCTTTTGTCACTATTAAAGAAGCTAAGGAAACCGAGATAGAAGACATTCAGGTAGTGCGAGAATTTCCAGACGTATTTCCGGAAGATTTGCCGGGATTACCCCCGCAAAGAGATGTGGCCTTACCATCGACTTAGTCCCTGGTGCTGGTCCTGTTTCAAAGGCACCATATAGAATGTCCCCTGCTGAACTCAAGGAGTTGAAGGAGCAGTTGATGGAACTAATCGAAAAGGGTTTATTAGACCAAGTACTTCCCCGTGGGGAGCACCAGTCTTATTTGTAAAGAAGAATGATGGATCCATGAGATTGTGTATCGACTATCGACAGTTGAATCATCTTACTATCAAGAACAAGTATCCACTGCCGAGAATCGATGAATTATTTGATTAGATTTCAGGATCCAAATATTTCTCCAAGATTGATCTCAGGTCGGGATATCATCAATTAAGGATCAAGGATGATGACATTCACAAGACTGCATTCAGAAGCAGGTATGGCCATTACGAATTTGTTGTTATGCCTTTTGGACTAACAAATGCCCCTGCTACCTTTATGCAGTTAATGAATAGCATATTCAGGCCTTACTTGGATCAATTCATAGTAGTCTTCATTGATGATATATTGATATATTCTAAGACTAAGGAAGAACATGAAGAGCATTTGAGGATTGCATTGCAAGTCTTGAGGACAAATCAATTATATGCTAAACTCAGCAAATGCGAGTTCTGGCTTGAAGAAGTGGCTTTTCTCGGACATGTCATATCAAAGGACGGTTTATCTGTGATCCGTCAAAGTTGAAGCTGTGAGAAACTGGGAGAGACCCACTAATGCAAGCGAGATCAGAAGTTTCTTAGGTCTTGCAGGCTATTATCGGCGATTCATCAAAGACTTCTCTAAGATCGCCGTGCCCCTTACAAGGTTAACTCGCAAGGAGATCCGATACGAATGGAGTGAGGAATGTGAAAGAAGTTTTCAAACTCTCAAGGATCATCTCACTACAGCTCCGGTCTTAGCTCTACCAATAGAAGGAGAGAAATTCGAGGTCTACACAGATGCTTCTGGCATTGGCCTCGGATGTGTCCTAATGCAACAAGGAAAGGTCATAGCATACTCTTCACGTCAACTGAAGAAGCACGAGGAGAATTACCCCGTCCATGACTTAGAACTGGCCGCGGTGGTATTTGCCCTAAAGATATGGAGACACTATCTCTATGGAGTGCAGTTTACTGTATACTCCGATCACAAAAGTCTCAAATATCTATTTTCACAAAAGGAGCTAACATGAGACAAAGACGCTGGCTAGAATATCTCAAGGACTTCGACTTCAGTATACAATACCATCTCGGAAAGGGTAATTATGTTGCTGATGCCCTTAGTCGAAAGCCGAGAGCAATGATAGCCAATTGTATGATACAAGAATGGAGGTTACTTGAACAATTCTCCGAGCTCAATATAAGCTTGGACACGGAATCCAAATTTGTCACACTATCTCATGTAAGCATACAGTCAGATTTGTTATCTGAGATACAAGCACTTCAGGATGATGATCCTATATTAGTGGAAATCAAAGGCAGATTAGAAGGACAATCTGATTTTCAACTAACTTCTGATGGAAGATTATCGTTCAAGATAGAACTTGTATACCCGATTGTCCGGAATTAAAGAAGAAGATCTTAGATGAAGCTCACAGATCAAGGTACACTATTCATCCTGGATCAACTAAAATGTACCAAGATGTAAAGAGGAACTTTTGGTGGCCCAATATGAAAAGAGAAATAGCGGACTATGTATCACGCTGTCTCACATGCCAACAGGTCAAGGCGGAACACCAAAAGCCTGCTGGAAAACTACATCCTCTAGATATTCCTAAGTGGAAGTGGGAGGATATTGGTATGGACTTCATCATGGGTTTGTCTAAATCTAAAGGAGGACACGATGGAATCTGGGTTATCATTGACCGATTAACTAAATCGGCACATTTCTTGCCAATAAAAAGCGATGGTCAATTGATGTGCTAGCTGCACTATATATCAAAGAGATAGTCAGACTACATGGAATTCCTGTCTCAATCGTGTCTGACAGAGATCCCCGATTTACTTCTCATTTTTGGAAGGGATTACAACATTCGTTGGGACAAGGCTTAACTTTAGTACAGCTTTCACCCACAAACGGATGGTCAGACCGAGAGAGCTAATCAGGTTGTTGAAGATATGCTTAGAGCATGCATCATTGACTTTGGAGGAAGCTGGCACGATCACTTGCCACTAGTTGAATTTGCATATAATAATAGCTACCAAGCTAGTATCCAAATGGCACCTTTCGAAGCCTTATACGGAAGGAGTTGCCGATCTCCCATATGCTGGAACGAAGTTGGAGAGAAACAACTATTAGGTCCAGACATGGTAAGGGATACAACTGAGAAGATACAGGTAATCAGAGAAAGATTACAAGTTGCTCAGACCAGACAAAAGACTTATGCAGATACAAGAAGAGAGATCTTGAATTCAAATCGGAGATCATGTATTTCTCAAGATATCCCCTGGACGTGGCATACGAAGATTTGGTGTTAAGGGCAAGCTTACGCCAAGATTCATCGGACCATTTGAGGTACTCGAAAGAGTTGGCGAGGTTGCTTATCGCATCGCGTTGCCTCCTCAGTTGTCCGAGGTACACAATGTATTTCACATATCTATGTTGAAGAAGTATGTGCACGATCCATCACATATTATTGAGCATGGAGATCTGGTGATCCAGAAAGATCTCACCTATGAACAGAGGCCTTGAAGATATTAGATCGAGAAATACGAGCTCTAAGGAATAAGGTTATTCCCATGCTCAAGGTGCAATGGAATAAGAATCCTGAACGCGAAGCGACATGGGAGACCGAGGAATCTATGAAGAAACGATTTCCCGAGTTATTCTAAGAGGTATATGTCCTACACTCTCCGCGTGTATAATTATATATATATTGAATTTGGGGACCAAATTCTTTTAAGTGGGGGAGGGTGTAGCAACCCTAATAAATGAATAATTGAAATGAATTAAAACATATATATTACAGAAGTAATGTATAAAAGGAATAGGGTTAATTGGACGAAATAAAACAAAACTAAAAATAACGCCTCTTATTAAGGCGTTAATTTATAAAGAAACGTCTCTATCCATGGCGTGACTAAAGAAAGGACGCCCACACATGCGGTCGTCAGTTCTCATGCGACCAAATGGATAAGTAAAAGAAACGCCCCTATCTTGGGCGTGTTTTAAAACACGAAACGCCCTTTTTCAAGGCGCTTTTTAAGAAACGCCCTAAAGTAAGGCGTCAATTAAATAATACACGACCTGACCAAAGTCGTTAATTCAGTTCGTGAACCGTTCGACCCAGACACTTATCCTGGGTAATGGATAAGTATTAGAAAGAGTTAAAAGGTGGTAAGGACTCTATATTGGAAGCATTACTTCCACTAGAACACTAACCCTAACAGGACGTCCAAAATCCTATAAATAGTCTTGATCGAACAAACCCTAAACCTATTTGATTCAAGCCTCTGCGACGATAAGTGAAGAACAGAACTGTTCTTCTTATTCCTTTCTTTCTGTTTCGAGTGTATGAAGAACTAACGTTCTTCATCTCCTTCTCTTCTTACAGGTCGAAGAGAGCACACGCTGTGAAGAACATAGGTAAGGTTCTTCTAAAACTTTTCCTAACTACGGTTATGTCCCCATCTTCCTCATCTTCCTTCCTTTTTCCTACAGATCGATTGTTGGGTGAAGTTCCTGAAGACAGAAGATCAATATCTTCATCATCCTCATCAAACACAATCACCTTCTCTTCTTACTGCTACCAGCGGGATTCTTCGTCCCTTCGATTAAACCAAATCAACCATTAAAGGTAGGTTTTCTCAAGTTATGGTAGTCCAAACAAAATTAATGCAAGATATACATATATATAAGCATGACATGCATATGGTTTATTATAGTTTTAATACGTTTCTGCAATATTTTGAAAGAGACGCCCCTGTCAAGGGTGCTAATTTACAAGACACGACCCTGCCCAGGTCGTCAATTTCATATTTGACGCCCTGTACACAGGCGTTAATTTCATGTAAATGTTAATCAGCTATCTTAAGAACTGATTATCCATGCAATTACATGAAATCAATAATTGTTAACGGTTAAAAAATCAATAAACATGAAACAACGAATCTAAAATACTGCATCTGAATTCCTGCCAATTTTCCTGTCATAACTCTATGATTGTTATCCTTAATTATCATGCAAATCTTGCTTTCCTGGTATTTCTTGAATTCACGACCTATACTAGGTCGTTTTCCATGTGTTAACGCCCCATCACAGGGCGTGAATTGAAAAGAAACGCCCCTTACTAGGACGCGTATCTGTTAAAATCCTGGAATACATATTCTGAAAAATAGAATTAAATGGTAACGCCCCTTCCCAGGGCGCGTTTTTGATAAATTCCTGAAAATATGGATATTCTGTCAAACAGTGAAAATAAAAGGACGCCTTCTGGAGTAGTCGTCAAATCTTAAATAAACGCCCCTGATCAGGGCGTGTTTTTGACAAATTACTGAAATATTGAAATTTTAAAAAATGGAAACATGTGTAAACGCCCTTCTGTTAGGCGTTAATTACTTAATAAACGACTCTGATTAAGTCGTTATTTTACTGTAAAACTAATTTTCCACTGTTTCTGTTAACCGATGGTTTCATATGTTATATAATATATATATCGGCACTATTCTCCACTCCGTGAGTATAGTCCCATGTTTCATGTTGTTTCATCGATCACACTCAACTCTCATTGACATACAAGCTCTCCATTGGACATTCCGTTCCTTTGGACTAGCGAGTTAGTCATAGAGACCTCCGTAAGACTCCTCGTACCTTGGATTCCCTCAAGGTCGACTGAGCTGGTTGTACCCTAAAAACCTATTACACAATTAATGCCATGTCAATCTAAAGAAACATGGTATACCGGCCCTTATGATTATACAAAGAGTATATCATAAGAAATTCTTAATGGGATGATGATATCATGCCATATCATGTCATTCTTGTAAACCTCAATTCTATGATAAGAATGAGGGTATCTTGCTTTGATATAATGTTCATATGGACTAAATTCTATATATATATAGAATGTCCATATCGATTTGTCATGGTACCCAAGTTAAGGGAACCATATTCTACCTAGTTTTATCGATATCGTGATTATACCGTTATTATCGCCATTCTATGTCCTTGTCATATTTTTGGACTCCATTATGTCAAAGTTGTCATACGTGTCTACAAGCTTGATGATTGAAATTCTATATTGGCTATATAAACAAGAGTGGATGTCAAAACACATGATAAATGCCTGCGCATATAGGGCCCGATCTGGTCCTGGGAGGAGCACCCGAAAGTACTTGTGCCCATGGGAGTTAAAATGATAAGGTATCTGGCATTATACCGAGTACTTGACTTGCTTGATTGGACATTCCACACACATCTTGTACTTGAATCGTACTTGACTTGACATGAAATGCGTGGCCCGAGAAAGGGTAATTACTTGCTGCTTGATACATGATAGCCAAAGTTCTTGACATGACTTGTTAAACGTACTTGCTTGAATATCTTGAATAAACTTATCATCTTGTTGAAAGTTCATGATTAGTTCATCTTATTCTTTGATATTACATTCTCTCTATCTTGTCGTTTTATGCGAGCATGCATAGCTTTATTGCATTCCTGAAAGATGTAATTACTTAAACCCCTTGCTAGTACTTGAGATATAATTTCTACTGAGCGTTCGCTCATTCCGTTTGTCCCTTTTTACTTTTCAGGTAAGTCCGACGACGATGGAAGTCAATCGGATGGGAATGGTCAAGAGTGAAAGTGATAGAGCTTCTCAAGTGTCATCTAGTCTTTTCTATAGTTTCTTGAGTCAAATATGTATTCTTTTCCTTTTTATTAAACAGAGTATTGGATTTGTAATAGTCTATCCATTATGAAATAAAAGATTGGGTTATCTTGCTATTTTGCGCATCTCTGTCTTTGTGTCGAATACACGACCACTCTGATTGACATGATTGATATAAACTCGTCGCGCATCTCCGGGTATCTTCCGCGCTCGGGGCGTGACAGCAGTTGCCTACCTTATGCTCCTGGCTTCCACAACAGAAACAAGCTCCGATCTTCTAGCGACACTTCTCGAATTGATGACTATCATTCCCACAATGCTTGCACTTCTCCTTCTTATGTTTTTTGCCATTCAGAACGCCATTCCCATCATTGGGCCTCTTGTTTCCATTTCCCAACTTCTTCTTCTCCATTCGTGCCTTGATCTTGTCGGACAACTCCATGGCATCCTCCAATGACTGAGTTCTCTTTACCAACTAGGCATAAGATTGAATATCCATCGGTGCCAATTGAAGTATGTATTGCAACCTTAACGCATTCAAAAATAGCTTGGCCTTCATCTTATCCGTCATTATCAAATGAGGTGCATAATGAGACAATCTAGAGAACTGGGCCTCATACTCTGCCACGGACATACTCCTTTGCTTGAGTGAGGAAAATTCCCCGGCCTGTCTTTCTCGAACTCTCTCCGAGAAATACTTATCGTTAAAGTATTCCAAAAATTTCACCCATGCTACTTGACAATTTGGTATGATCACTTCCATGGACTCCCACCAAGGTCTCGCATCCTTCTCTAACTAGAATGTTGCCAAAAGGACCCTATCTTGATCCAAACATTGCATTACCCGAAAGATTTTCTCCGTCTCCTTAATCCATTCTTCGGCCTCATCGGGATCAGGAGTTCCGCTAAATCTAGGGGGATTGAGACATCGAAACTCACGATGTAACTCCCCAACACCACGATTTGCTCCTCCCCGAGCCACCTGCTGAAGAGCCTGAGTCAAACCCTAAATAGTCCTTTGCATCTCCCTCCATTGCTCTCGCTCAGCCGCCATCATGCTAGCTATCTAACCCTACAAAATAACCATACAAGTTTAACAACTCTCTTTATAAAATTTTTTTTACAAACTGGCCTTTTTGCACTTAACCCATGGTTCTAACCAATCTCACCGGGTAACAATAGAAATGTACCTATCACTTAAGGCAACCTATAGTCAAGACCTAGGGTTTTAACAAACCTAGGCTCTGATACTACTTCTGTCACGTCCCGAACCGATAGCAGCGGAAACATTGCTCGGAACGTGGTAATGAATAGTCTTGAATAATCAGAGCAACCACAAGACACAAACACAAGGCCAGTGTTTTATCTCCAAGTTGATTTTGGTGATTTAGTTTTAATGATGACAAATCATGTGTGCATGTGTTGTGGAAATTATCTATTGATGCGTAAGGAGCTCATATTTTGATAATCTTGCATTACAGGAACAAATCTATGGTGGACAACTTGTGGGACACAAATGTAAGATTGAATGAGTATTTTGGTACTCTTGATTCAAAACAGGTTGAAAATTCCATTCATGTTCAAAGATTGGTAAGGCTTAAGATTTGCAATTTCCTTCATGGGAGTTTATAATGTCATGCATCTTGTTGATTAGGTTTTCATGGACATTCTCTCTTTAGCTCTTCAATAACATGAATGGGGCCAACATGCATATAACTCGTGTTCACATTTTGATCGCTTTCCATGCATGTTCTTCTAATGTCAGTCAAGATATAAAAGTGTTTTAAACTCCTCTCACACCGCATATTGCTCAATGGGACTTTTGAGGAGTTTGGGTCTTAACTTGCTTCACATGAGTATTGATGTATTTGGGTTGAATGATTTGTATATATAGCAAAAATGCATGTCTCAATGACTTCATTCTTAGTTGAGGATTGGGTGGTTTGAGAGTGTTTCTCATGCATATGGTTCTTGGGGTGTTAAAGCTTTCAAGGTGCTTCATGTATGTTCATAAGGAGGTTTTCATTTGGGTCATGCTTGCTGAAGATGTGCATATCATTCTTGATAAGAAATGGTAACATGATGTCTACTCATATGGTTCCATTGCAAGGTAAGTCAATCTTGATAGTCAGTTAAGGAAAACTGGTTTTTCACATGGTGATTTTCATGAAAGTCTTGAGGTTTCAAATTGGTTAATGTCTTCATGAGGATCTTGATGGAATGTGGTTTAAAGTGATCCAATACTTTGTTTCAATGCATGGTCATTTGATTTTATAATTTGGATGAGGAAAATTGGGTTTCAATTGAATTTATTTAGTTTTCATTCATGTCAGAAAAAGTGTCGACTCACAGAGTCGACACTTATTCTCTTATTCTCTGCCTTGCATTGTTTCTTCAAGCCAAGTAGAAAGTGTCGACTCTGTGAGTCGACACTTGTTGCCTTGGGCTTTGTTTTATGTTGCAGGCAGAACGCAGTGCAAAAAGTGTCGACTCTGTGAGTCGACACTTGTTGCCCTGGGTGTTTTTTTGTTGTTGTAGGCAGCACGCGTTGGAAAAAGTGTCGACTCTAAGAGTCGACACTTCTTCTGGTTCGTCCGGAACGGGATTTCTGTAAAGGTTCTGAAACCCATTAAATCTATCTCATTTGTTCCCAAACATGACCCCTTTACCCTTAGGGTTCTAATACTCATTTGTGAGGGGTTTTTCAAGGGTTTGGGAAGGGCTTTTGTGGCATTTCTTATACCCTATCTTGCTAATATATAAGTGTTGTGATTTTCAGATCTGCAAAAGGTAGAAGAAAAGGGCAAGGCCGCAGGTGGGAGAGGAAGAGAGGGTTTTGAGTACTAATGCGTTTCCTTCCTATAGTAGGGTCGATTTGAGTTTGGAACTTGCATATCTTCATGCATCTTCAAGTGTTGATGCTTCAACTAGGCTTAAACTTCAAAGAGGAGCTTGTTCGGATTCCACTCTTCTGAAAATCGACCTCCACCTTTACAAGCTTCAAGGAAGACATATTTGGCCGGCCTCTACTTGTCAAGGAGATATTTCTACATCCTCTCTATGTTTATTTCGATGACGGCTTCACAATTTATCTTCACCATGGACATGTAATGAACATATTTTTTATTTTCTAAACTCAAATATAATGTGTGTGTATACGAAGCTACATCTCCATGTGAGGTTTTAGTGCGGGGTGAGTTCCCCGAGTGTGTGGGTGTGTGCTGCGGTGGCAGCGTTTTGGGGCCAGGCCCCATGTGTGCATATTGCTGCAGAAGCAGCGTGTGTGTGGTGTTGGGGGTTCGTCCCCATGGTTGCTACGGTTCGTTGTGTGTTAGTGAAGCCTCACCAGATTTGGTGAGGGGTGGACGTAGGCGGGCGGGTAGGTCTGGCCGAACCACCTAAAAATTTTGTGTTCCTTGTGGTGTGCCTGTGTGTTTGTCCATTTCTCCTATCTCCGTTCATAGGTCAATTTAGAGATTTTTATTCACTGCATCATCACACATCGCTACCTCTGCTATTTGTGTTTTGTGAATGTTCAGTTGATCTTTTCATAGGCTATTCGTGTAAGATCGGAGTGTTCGAGTGAACTTGCTTGTGTATAGCGAAAATTTGCTTTCACTATACTTCTTCTTGGTAGTTTATCTTATTCCGCTGCATAAAGTTTAAATCTACTATTATTTTTGGGGGACAATTCAACCCCCCCTTCTTATCTATACGCTTGTCTGGGCCAACAATTGGTATCAGAGTGAGGCCTCTGATTTTATTCAACTTCACGGTTGTAGAGGATTGATCAGTAGCAATGGAAAGTAGGAGAATGCTTCTTGATGGGCATTCTATACACAGGCCACCATTTTTTGATGGCATGAATTACCCTTATTGGAAAAATAGAATGACCGTGTTTTTGCATGCTCAGGATTATGATAGCTGGAGAGTCGTTAGCAAAGGTCCTTATCAATTGCACGATGATGAGGACAGTTGGACTGTAGAACACATTAAAAAATTATGTGCAAATTTCAGAGCTATGAATATTGTTCAATGTGCTATACATCCGAATGAATATTCACGTATATCTATGTGTTCCTCTGTGCAGGAAATGTGTGAGAAGCTCCGACTCATATACGAAGGGACGTCAAAGGTAAAGGATACAAAAGTAAATCTATTGGTCCGAGAATACGAGCTCTTCATGATGAATCCACATGGGAACATCTCGGAGATGTTTGCTAGGTTAAGTGAGATCACTAATGGTTTGAAAGCGTTGGGAAAGGAGTACACAAATCAAGACCTTGTGAGGAAGGTGTTGCGGTCCCTGTCACCACAACGGCATACGAAAGCGACCGTG
The DNA here is from genome assembly GCA_022559845.1 of Amorphophallus konjac. NCBI lineage: Eukaryota > Viridiplantae > Streptophyta > Magnoliopsida > Alismatales > Araceae > Amorphophallus > Amorphophallus konjac. Next base: position 147,160,942 of record CM040124.1, read on the forward strand.
ATAGAAGACTCTAAAGATCTCACCAAACTTACGTTTGATGAGTTGATTGGGTCCTTGATGACCTATGAAATCAACATTAAAAGGATAGAGGAGGAGAAAAGTAAGATGAAATCTATTGCATTTAAGGCTAACCCACAGCCCTCTGAAGAAAGTGATGAAGGGTCAAGTCTTGATAGTAGTAAGGAAGAACTTGTGGACCTCATCACTAGAAGAGCCAGAAAATTATTGAGGAAGACTAGAAAAGTTCATAAAAAGCCATTGGAAAAGAAAAGAGAGATTAGATGCTATGAATGTAACAAGGTCGGACACATGAGAAATGAATGTCCAGATCTTGAGAGAAAATTGAAGAAAGATAAAACGAAGAAGCTAAAGGCAATGAAAGCTGTTTGGAGAGACGAGGATGAGAGCATGTCCAAATCCGAGAAGGAGAATGAGCTGGACGAGCAGGTCCTTAATCTATGTTTGATGGCTGATGCGGAGAACGACGCTGAGGTAAATTCTGATAACGAAAACCTCACTTGTAATGAATGGCAAATTGCATATGCTGGAGTGTATGAAAAGTGCAAGAAGTTGAAGAATGAAAATAAAAGCTTAAAAAAGAAGTTTCATGATATTTTGCATTCTAGTTCATCTTCATGCACTAAATATAGTTTGCTTGAGTTGGAACTTGAAAAAATGAAAGATGAAAATAAAATATTATTATCCGAAGTTTGTCTATCTGAGGATGAAATTTCATGCTTAGAAATTGAAAAACAACATGCTTATGAGAATGTGAAAAACATGGAAACTGAAAATGAAGAAGTGGTAAAAGAGTTGGATGAAATCAAAGTGAAGTTAAGCGAATGTGAAAAATCTAAGAAAGAAATGTTAACCAACTTCAATACCATGTCTGATGAATTGAAGAAACTCAAAGATGTTGTTCAAATGGAATTGAAAGGAAAGCAAAAGATCGGTGAAACTAGCAATGAAAATGCTAGGAATGAGACGAGAGTTGTGGGACATTCACTCACAAATAAAAATTCTTTTATAAGAAATCAATTTCATAAATCCTTTAATTCACCTTATTATTCCCCTATTCATCCATGCATGAACTCATTTGTTAATACACCAAACTTGCATAGAAGAAACCACTTTAGAAAATCAAATGTCACCTGCTTCTATTGTGGTATGTTTGGCCATTCCATATACGTATGTGACTTAATGAGGGCCGATGATGAATGGTTTGAGATGAAGAATAAAATATCTTTTGTTCGAAATAGAACTAACTCTAAGGGACCCAAGAAAGCTTGGGTACCCAAATCTATGAAGTGAGAAATTTATCTTGTAGGGGTGCCTTGAGACCAAGGTAAATAATGGCTTCTCAAGGCAAAGGTAAGAGAGCTCAAGTTCTGAAATCTTCTATTAAATAATTCAAACATACACTTGGTTGGATTTTATTAATTCGATCTACTTCAATCTTGTTGATTTTGGAAGTGTTAAAGAGATTTGATGTTGAGATGAGTATCTTGCATACACACTTTTACTTCTTTTTGCAAATAACAGTTCACTTTTACATTCATAGAAAACGTTTGCACATATGCTTGCGTAGTTGTGAATAGAAATAAAATTTCATCATTATTTTAGTTACATGCATATACTTGTGCATATTCTCTGAACTTACGTGCTTGAATGCCATGATTCTTCGGTATTTAAAATGGTGTGTTGTGGAATGGTGGATTCCGTCCACCGGAAACACTCACCATGCGTGAGTCGGGTCTGTGGACCTACACCTCCGTCACGTATCGAAAATCGCCTTGCATGAATTTACTTTCAAATCCTTACTTGAATGTACTTTTATATTTCTAGAAAATCATTTCTTGAAAATCTTCTAAGACCTCACCTCCTTGTTATATAAAATGCAGTGATTTTGATCATTTTTAAAAGTGACATATACAAAGGAGGAGGATTTATTTCCAAATGTGCATACATTTAGGGGGAGTCATAGCTATGTTATGGCAAATTCATTTTCATTATACAAAGCAATTACCCACACATTTTACACAAAATGATGCATATGACTTTGATCGATAAGGATTTCATAAATTCTTTTCAACACTTTAAGGGATAACAAAATTTCTACATGGAAATCAAGAGTAATCGTGAGGAAATAACTGCCTCCCACACAATCAATAAGTGGAATGCGGAGCTGAGTAGCCGAAAATCTCCACTGAAATAAATGAGAAAACTCACATCGAAAAGTGAAGCTAAAATCTACAAGAAATAAAATTGTGATGAATCCTAGTAGCCGGAAAATCCCATTGAGACACATGAGGTGACTCGTGCCGAACGGTGATGTCCAATAAAAGAAACAAAAAAGGGGGGTTGTGCGAAGCTACCGAAAGTCGAAGACCTTAATGGAAGTGTAGAGAGGAAATAACTCTCTAGTATTCTTTAGAAATTCTGTTAATATCCATATATTTTTGAAGTTCATTGCTCATTGCCTCACATTTCACTTTTACATATATTGTGATGCATGTATATCTTGAATTTGTTCTTATCATGATTTATACAGTGCCTCTAGCTTATGCATGCACTACCTTTTTTGATTATGCTTCATGTCTCACATTTTGATATGAATCAAATGCTCACTTGCTATCCTTTTACCTCATGGAGGGGGAGCTATAGATTAATACATGCTTGCTTGATTTTCATGGTTGTTTACTTGTTTGCTTGAACTCATACTTCATTTCATATACTTTTCTACGTTACACAAGTACATATCTTTCATACATAACCCCAATGTCAATCAGTTTTTTGCTAATGACAAAAAGGGGGAGAATAGTGTGCGGTTCAAATCATGTTGAAATCATGTTGCACATTGTCATGTTGCACATTGCATTTCAGTCACATACATAGTTTTCATAGATATTGTTCATGCACACATCGCTTGTTTTGTCATCATCAAAAAGGGGAAGATTGTTGGATCCCAGAGTTGGTTTTGGTGATTTAGTTTTAATGATGACAAATCGTGTGTGCATGTGTTGTGGAGATTGTCCATTGATGCGTAAGGAGCTCATATTTTGATAATCTTGCATTGCAGGAACAAATCTATGGTGGACAACTTGTGGGACACAAATGTAAGATTGAACGAGTATTTTGGTACTCTTGATTCAAAACAGGTTGAAAATTCCATTCATGTTCAAAGATTGGTAAGGCTTAAGATTTGCACTTTCCTTCATGAGAGTTTATAATGTCATGCATGTTGTTGATTGGGTTTTCACGGACATTCTCTCTTTAGCTCTTCAATAACATGAATCGGGCCAACATGCATATAACTCTTGTTCACATTTTGATCATTTTCCATGCATGTTCTTCTAATGTCAGTCAAGATATAAAAGTGTTTTAAACTCCTCTCACACTGCATATTGCTCAATGGGACTTTTGAGGAGTTTGGCTCTTAACTTGCTTCACATGAGTATTGATGTATTTGGGTTGAATGATTTGTATATATAGCAAAAATGCATGTCTCAATGACTTCATTCTTAGTTAAGGATTGGGTGGTTTGAGAGTGTTTCTCATGCATATGGTTCTTGGGGTGTTAAAGCTTTCAAGGTGCTTCATGTATGTTCATAAGGAGGTTTTCATTTGGGTCATGCTTGCTGAAGATGTTCACATCATTCTTTGTAAGAAATGGTAACATGATGTCTACTCATATGGTTCCATTGCAAGGTAAGTCAATCTTGATAGTCAGTTAAGGAAAATTGGTTTTTCACATGGTGATTTTCATGAAAGTCTTGAGGTTTCAAATGGGTTAATGTCTTCATGAGGATCTTGATGAAATGTAGTTTAAAGTGATCCAATACTTTGTTTCAATGCACGATCATTTGATTTTATAATTTGGATGAGGAAAATTGGGTTTTCAATTAAATTTATTGAGTTTTCATTCATGTCAGAAAAAGTGTCGACTCACAGAGTCAACACTTATTCTCCTATTCTCTGCCTTACATTGTTTCTTCAAGCCAAGTAGAAAGTGTCGACTCTATGAGTCGACACTTGTTGCCCTGGGTGTTTTTTTTTGTTGCAGGCAGCACACGCTAGAAAAATTGTCGACTCTAAGAGTCGACACTTCTTCTGGTTCGTCCGAACGGGATTTCCGTAAAGGTTTCAAAACCCATTAAATCTATCCCATTTGTTCCCAAACTTGACCCCTTTACCCTTATGGTTTTAATACTCATTTGTGAGGGGTTTTGCAAGGGTTTGGGAAGGGCTTTTGTGGCATTTCTTATACCCTATCTTGCTAATATATAAGTGCTGTGATTTTCAGATCTGTAAAAGTTAGAAGAAAAGGGCAAGGCCGCAGGTGGGAGAGAAAGAGAGGGTTTTGAGTACTAATGCATTTTTTTCCTATTGTAGGGTCGATTTGAGTTTGGAACTTACAGATCTTCATGCATCTTCAAGTGTTGATGCTTCAACAAGGCTTAAACTTCAAAGAGGAGCTCGTTCGGGTTCCCGTCTTCTGAAAATCGACCTCCACCTTTACAAGCTTCAAGGAAGACATATTTGGCCGGCCTCTACTTGTCAAGGAGATATTTCTACATCCTCTCTATGTTTATTTCGATGACTACTTCATAGTTTATCTTCACCATGGACTACAAATGTAATGAACATATTTTTTTATTTTCTGAACTCAGATATCCTATGTGTGTGTATACGGAGTTGCGTCTCCGTGTGAGGTTTTAGTGCGGGGTGAGTTCCCCGAGTGTGTGGGTGTGTGCTGCGGTGGCAGCGTTCTGGGGCCAAGCCCCATGTGTGCGGATTGCTGTAGAAGCAGGGTGTGTGTGGTGTTGGGGATTCGTCCCCGTGGTTGCTACGGTTCGTAGTGTGTTAGCGAAGTCTCACCAGATTTGATGAGGGGTGGACGTAGGTGGACGGGTAGTTCCGGTCGAACCACCTAAAAATCTCAGTGTTCTTTGTGGTGTGCTTGTGTGTTTGTCCATTTCTCCTATCTCCGTTCACATGTTAATTTAGAGATTTTTATTCACTGCATGATCACACATCGCTACCTCTGCTATCTGTGTTTTGTGAATGTTCAATTGATCTTTGCATAGGCTATTCGTGTGAGATCGGAGAGTTTGAGTGAACTTGCTTGTGTAGAGCAAAAATTTGCTTTCACTATACTTCTTGTTGGTAGTTTATCTTATTCCGCTGCATAAAGTTTAAATTTGCTATTATTTTTGGGGGACAATTCAACCCCTTCTTCTTGTCCGTACGCTTATCTGGGCCAACAGCCAAAAAATATCGACAACAAATTTTATTAATACCAAAATGTCACTATTACAATTCCTTGACTCAACTTATATTAATAAGAAGAAAATAAGAAGACTCAAAATTGCAGGACTGGACTCAAGAAAAGGAAAAGACACCAACTCTGATCCGCTAGAGCACTCATCATTATTGCCATTCCCCAACCGATTGGCTATCTTCGACATAAATACCTGAAAAATGTTAAGAGGACCTGGGTGAGCAAAACGCTCAGTAGGAATTACATCTCTATTGTTGAGCAAGATCTAAGTGATTAATCAATTAGGTATGTTCATTAATATGCAATGCATGAATGATATAACTCAAAATCATGACAATGAGTCTAGCAGTAGGAACAATCATTAATGAATACCAAAGTCAAGGGTAGATATTAGCTCAAGGAAAAATGAAATAATTCATGTGCAGAACCAATGACAAGATATCGGTATGAACAAAGGATTGATGCTCCCGATGAACATAACTTTAGAATTTGGCCAACTATATCAGAATTCCAAATAAAATAAGTAGAATATCGACCTATGATAATATCATAATATCAGAAATTAACAGCATATAAGAATAACAGAAATAACCGAATAACCGAATAACAAAATATCAGAATTATCAGGATAACAGAAGTTGGTGCAATGCCACACCCGGAATATTCCCATGGGTTACAGAATGGACTTCCGTCCTATCTGGCAATGGTTGTCACGAACCCATAGCCCTTATATATTTCAGAATTTTTTTTCAGATATGGCCAACATAGAGTCACAGGGTTATATTCTAGAAATATCGTGAATGAATTTCCAAAAGGAATAGCATGTTATAACTAATGCGGATGATAATCAGGAAGATCCATGATATAATGGAGTTCAAGGATAGAGACTGTAAAGTAGCTCATAAAAATATGACAAGCAAGAAGCCTGGGTAAATTGGCGTCTACTCAGGATGCCGTCAATTTAAGAATTCACGTCCACTCAAAAGGGCGCTAATTCTAGTGAATAGTAAGCTAGATTGAATTCGCATCAACTATACTAGATGCTAGTTGAAGAATTTGCGACGACTAGCCCAGACGCTAATTCTGGGTAGAATCAGGACTCTCACAGAACACCCAATCATGGCGCTCTATGGTGTCTAGGGCGTCATGCTTCTTCAGAGTGACATGACGAATATGGTTTTCAGAATTTTTAGGGTACAACCTGCTTGGTTTCCTTGAGGGATTCCAAGGCTAGTGGAGTCTTACGGAGGCCGTAGAGAACGAATTTCCAATCCGACGGAAGGAATATCCGGTGGAGGGTCCTTCAATCTCCAAGAAATAGGGTGTCAATGTGAAAACTCGTGAAAACAAGGACTCCATCTTGGCCATGACACAATAGTGCCAAGCAACCCACGGTATGGGTCAAAATAGCGAGAAAAACTAAGGAATAGGAATTCGCGTCCAATGAGGAAGGCGTCAATTAAAGAATACACGTCCTTGTGCAATGGCGCCAATTCTAGTTTTTACCAGGTTTAAATAAAATTAATTAAATTGGCGTCTGTGTATGGAGGCGCCAATTCTTTAATTCATGTCCAAGATGCAGACGCTAATTCATGTATTTTTTCTAGATTATTTCATATTAATAATTTCAAGATGATTTCGCGTCTCTGTAAAGAGGCGCTACTTAGTTAATTCACGTCCGCTCAAGCAGACGCTAATTCTTTACAGTTTACATGCTGTTATGCATCAGGCAGGTACGTTCTCAGGAATAACCTATTGCTCATTTCTTATTAGATGGATGAACAGTACCACTTGTTAGCGCAGCAAGAGTGATATAGAAGGGGGGGGATGAATAGATCACTCCCAATTTGAAGAAACTTAAACGGAATATAATTTCTACTGCTAACGCACCTCCTTAAACCGTACACAGAGGAATGTAAATGAGAATGAAGAGCGAAACACAAGGAAGCAAAGAGCCGAGCAGATGAAGAGCGTAGAGAACAAAAGCAAACCACAGAGGAGGCACTCGGTTTTTTAGGTGGTTCGATTGCAGTCCGCAATCTACATCCACCCCTCACTCCAACTAGAGTGAGGATTCCACTAGACTATGCTAGATCAATGCAGACTCAGTCTGCGAACAACATGCTACCACACAGCTTGAACACCAAGGGAGACAAATCCCTCAACCAAGTTCTGCTACCCACAGAACTTGAAACCTGTTCTAGCTCCCAGCTAGAACACGACTGGAGAAACCTCTCCCTTCCTCCACACATCAGAGGGAAACTGTTAATGACAACCAGTCTAACACCACCAGAGATCACCGATCTCTCTTCCTCTGCAACACAGAGGGAAACTAGAGTGATACTCCCTTCCTCCACACACCGGAGGGACAACAATTCAGATCAGAATAGAAGGATGAAAAATAAACGAAAGCAAAATGGAAAATGAAAAACAATGAGAAGGAATCGGTTCTGAAACCCAATACAAATGTAGCTTCAAATGAAGCAATTCATCAATCAGCACACACACTCTCTCTCTCTCTCGACCAAACTCCTCTCAGATATTGAACTCTCTGCTCTTTTCCTTTCTCTTTCTTTCTCTCTGCACTTTTCTTTCCTTTTCTGGATCGAAGGACGTATATGCTCTTCAGGCTTCTTCTTCGATCAACCTTCATCTGAAGACGAAGGCTTCATTTTATACCTGGAGCAGCAGCAGGGCGCGTGTGGCTTCCACAGTTCCCGCCCTAAGAATTCGGACCACGTGGCAGGATCCAGTAGACTGTCAGACCACGTGTCCTCATCTGGGCATTTTTCTTATCCTCGGATCATGTGCCCAGCACCAGTACGCTCAGCAACTGGAGGTAGATGGCGTCAACTCACTCGCTCCAAAGAGTTGACGCAGTCATCAGAAATCTTCAAACTTCTTAACCGCTGCGTCGACTCCATCAGCTTATTGCGTTGACGCAACGGTATCGGCAGTTCAGTGTTCAAGTCTTCAACAGATAGGCGAGCTGCGTCGACGTTATCAGCATATAGCGTTGACGTATTGAAGGCATCTAGAGATAAGTCGTCCCTTTCTTGGACTGCTGCGTTGACGCTGCCAGTTGGTGGCGTTGACGCACGAACGTGTACATTTCTATACTGGCATATCTTATGCCGCTGCGTCGACGCTTCTTGTTGATGGCGTTGACGCAGTGGAAGATTTCGTGAAGGCTTCATCGCTTGTAAGAGTCTCTGCTATTTTAACTGTTGCGTCGACGCTTCTTGCTTGTGGCGTTGACGCAATAGAAGACGACGTGACAGTTTCGTCTACTGATGCGTGGACGCTTTAAACTTCAGGCGTCGACCCTGTTCCCTTCAGCAACAATAATGAAGTGTATAGACTTAGTGTTAACGTGAAGCATTGTATAGACTACAGAGATCAATATAGCAAGTGTGTACATAGTGAGGAAGTGTATAGACTTAGTGAAATGAAGTCTAGTGTATAGACTTGGAAAGCTGTTCAATGTGTTGGGTTGCGGTTGTATAGACTTTAGCCAAGGAACCGAGTGTATAGACTTCACCATAGTCTAATGAACATGCTTTACAGAATTAAACGAGTCAATGTGTAGACTTCACAAGAAGCAGCCCGATGTACAGACTTCTAGTGTGGAGGCAGACTGTATAGACTAGAATCGCTTGAAGCGATGTATAGACTTTGGTGAGGCTCAAGCAGTGTACAGAGTTGAAGGCTCACAAACGAGTGTATAGACTTAAGCTTTTAACACAGTATTTTACATGCTGAGTTGATGCTGCAGCCCATTGAGTTGACGCTGCAACGTATTACTATTACGTTCAACTGATGATGTATAGACTTAATGAAATGAAGAACCTGAACAGAAGAGTCTACGCATCACCACACTGAGTTGACGCACTGGTGTGAAAAACTGTGCAGACAGAGTGAATAGACTTGAAGGAGTTATGCCAAATGAACAGATGAGTCGACGTATCAGAAGGGGTGGGTCGACCCACTGCAATCAGTACTAGCTAAGCAGAGTGTAGATAAAATCATGATAGCATGCTTATCTGACAACCAAATGAACTGTACTTACTCACATGATGAAACAACATTAATCTAGAGATAGAAGATTGATTTATAGTGTGAGACATCATCAAAACCATAGGAGTGCAACAATCTCCCCCTTTTTGATGATGACAACACTATGAATCATGCAATATCAAGTTTCAACAAAGAGTTAATACCAGCTGCAACAAGCAGAATAAATTCAAGACATGCTCATGCAAATGAATTAAACATTCCATACAGCACACTCTCATCTCCCCCACAACTCATAACCATTTCTTCCACGAAGCAACATGACTCCCCTCAAAGCTCAAGACAAAACCAATACTCACTGAAATTGCAAACTTCTCACAGAAATTGCAGATATTGCAAGCTTCTATATCTCCCGCTTTTTGATGATGACAACACTATGAATCATGCAATATCAAGATTCAACAAAGAGTTAATACTAGCTGCAACAAGCAGAATAAATTCAAGACATGCTCATGCAAATGAATTAAACATTCCCTACAGCACACTCTCATCTCCCCCACAACTCATAACCATTTCTTCCACGAAGCAACATGACTCCCCTCAAAGCTCAAGACAAAACCAATACTCACTGAAATTGCAAACTTCTCACAGAAATTGCAGATATTGCAAGCTTCTCTCCCCCTTTGACATCAGCAAAAAGAACTGCAGAATGTATGACAGTGCTGGAAACATGAGGACTGAGGGCAGTAACTTCTTAGTGCAGAAAATCACGAGTAGGTCTTAAGAGAATAAGTGAGTTTCTAATCTCAAGAGAGGATTCTTTGGACTTCAGTACACAATAGAGAAGTAGAGTTATAGACAAGATTATCAGCATACATAGTGGATGATTGAGAGCAGGAGTTGACAAGTATGGCCAGATATAGCTGAACATTCAACTATTTCACAAGACAGCAAGAGACTAAATCAGAGAGGTGTTCTCAAGGTAGTGAAGACAAGCAATCCATTAGTTGCATAACAACAAGGAATTTTGTTGGAGATGATTTTTAAGAAGATCAATGAGTAAGTTGGCAGTTCACTTCCTTTGACATTAGGGAGACACCTTGATTAGAGGCCTGAATCCCCAGTTACTCAGAGTGAGTACCTCATTACTTCCCCCCCCCCCTTTTTTTAATAAGGAACAGAGTTAGTAACTGTGGCTTTTGACATTAGGGAAACACCTTGATTAGAGGCCAGAGTCCCCAGTTACTCACCAGCAAGCCACCATTGCTCTGTCATGACTTTTCATTCATTTTAAGCATTTGACACCTCATGACTTGGGAGAAATATTCATTTCATTGATGAAGCTCCCAGTTTCTCAGTGATTAAAACAGAACATGTTTGTTCAGTTAAGCCCTTGAGTTAAACAGATAGAATGATTGAAGACAATACCAAAAAGAACTTTTCTTGAATTGAGTCTTGAAGTCTAGATTTCAAGTTGATTGGGTCAGATAACAAGACATACAAGTTTTTGGCCTGAACCATAATCAATGGCAATGTAGGAAGATATACTTTATGCAATTAGTCCAGATCTCTGAAGGAGTACCAAAGGAAGCATTCTAACTTGAAGATTAGAGTCACTGACTTATAGACTTAAGAGATAAGTGACACTCTATTTTCTGAGAGAACCACACTAAATCAGTCATGCAAAACCAGCAAAGGTACACATCTGGACAGCCCTTTTGAGTCTGTCAGAGAACTTCTCTTCTCACATCACAACTCAGCTCCCCCTAAGACACAGCATGCCTCAAAAACCATTCCAGCAAAAAAAAAAATCTCAAAGCTCCCCCTTACCTAGAGCATTCTGAAGGCTAACCAATAAGGATTCAGAACTCCCTCTTAAACCAGCATGAAAGAAGGCTAAACAGCAGATAGACACAACTCCCCCTCACAACAAGAACAGGCTTCATAATTAAGATAATTTGTATAAGCCTAATTCTCTTCTCAATGTGGAAAATTTTTCATTATCTAGAGGTTTTGTGAATATGTCAGCAATCTGATTATCTGTGCCTACATGAATCAGTTCAAAATTATTCTTAGACACCTCATCTCTTATAAAATGATGTCTTATCTCTATGTGTTTGGTTCGTGAATGCAAAACATGATTTTTAGCAAGATTGATGGCACAGTATTATCACAGTAAATAGGTGTGCACCGCAGGTCTACTTGGTAGTCCTGAAGCTGGTGTTTAATCCATATGACTTGTGTTCACAACTCCCTGCAGCCACATATTCAGCTTCTGCAGTGGAGAGGGCCACAGAATGTTGTTTCTTGGAGCCCTAAGATACTAAACACCCACCCAAGAATTCACAATGGCCACTTGTGCTTTTCCTGTCTAGTTTACAGCCTGCATAGTCAGCATCTGTGTATGCTACTAGATTCAATGTGCGAGATGCAGGAAACCATAAACCAAGAGAGTGACTAGCTGACAAATATCTGAAGATTCTTTTAACTGCAGCTAAGTGTAGTTCAGTGGGTCTAGACTGATACCTTGCACACATCCCTACACTGAATTGTATATCAGGTCTAGAGGCTGTCAAGTAAAGAAGTGATCCAATCATACCTCTATAAAGTTTGACATTTACTTCTTTACCTGTCTCATCTGCATCCAATGATGTATTGTTGTCCATGGGTGTAGTAATGTGCTTTAAGTTTTCCATGCCAAACCTTTTGAACAGTTCCATTGTGTATTTGGTTTGGTTGATGAAGCACCCATCTTCTAGCTGCTGTACTTGCAATCCAAGAAAATATTTTAGTTCACCAACCAAGCTCATTTCAAATTCAGCAGACATCATGGTAGAGAATTCATCACATAGTTCATGCTTAGTTGATCCAAATACAATGTCATCTACATATACCTGAACTATGATGAGATCTTTATTCATGCCCTTGGTAAATAAGGTCTGATCAACTTTACCTCTTTTGTAGCCCTTGCTGATCAAAAATTCAGACAATCTTTCATACCAAGCTCTTGGAGCCTGCTTTAGACCATACAAGGCTTTGTTTAACCTGAAAACTTGGTTAGGTTGAGGAGAATATTGAAATCCAGGAGGTTGTTCAACAAAAACTTCTTCTTTAATAACTCCATTTAAAAAGGCACTTTTAACATCCATTTGTTGGAGTTTTATGTTCTTTGAGCATGCAAAGGCAAGCAACAATCTTATACCTTCCATCCTAGCAACAGGTGCATAGGATTCATCAAAGTCTACACCGAATTCTTGACAGTAGCCTTTGGCTACTAGTCTGGCCTTATTCCTCGAGATAATTCCATCTTCGTTCATCTTATTTTTGAACACCCACTTGGTTCCTATGACATTAATACCATCTGGTCTTGGGACAAGCTCCCAGACATTATTCCTTTCAAACTGACCTAATTCCTCACTCATAGCATTGACCCAAGCTTGATCAGCTAAGGCCTCTTCTACTGTTTTGGATTCAATTTGTGAGACTAATGCAATTAAGTCATCATTATTCACATTTCTAAAATGAGACCTAGTCCGAAGAGGATCTTCAGGATTGCCTATGACTTTATCTAAAGGATGGTCTTTAAGAAATCTAATATTTGTTGAAGACTCACCTGTTTCTCTTGGACCTTCCTGATTGGGGGAATTTGTTTCCCCACTTGGCTGAGTGTTCTCTTCTTCCTGTTGGTCTTCTAGAAACTCTCCACCATGATTAGAATCCCTGTCAAGATTCTTAACATTAGAAACATCTTTCTTTTCACTAAAAAGAATGTGTGGAGATTCTTCCACTTTCTGATCTGATACGTTAAATACCCTATATGCCCTTGACACTTCAGAGTAACCCAAGAATATTCCAGGTGAACTCTTGGCTTCAAACTTGTCTAAATCTTTCTTATCATTGTTATGAATAAAATATTTTGCTCCAAAAATTCTGAAATGAAACAAGTTTGGTTTCTTACCTTTTAGAAGCTCATAGGGTGTTTTCTTGTGTATGGGTCTTACCATGGCCCTGTTGATTATGTAGGTTGCTGTATTGGCCGCTTCTGCCCAAAACCTTCTAGGTAACTTACTTTCAATCAACATGGTCCGGGCCATCTCCACCACTGTCCTATTTCTTCTCTCCACAATCCCATTTTGTTCAGGTGTCCTGGGAGAAGAAAACCTGTGAGTTAGTCCTTCTTTGTCACAAAGATCAGTAAACATTGAGTTTTCAAACTCACCTCCATGGTCAGATTGAATAGAACTAACCTTGTACTTCCCTTCTTGTTTGACCTTATTGAAAAACAGATTAAACTTTTGAAATGCATCACTCTTATTTGCTAAGAAAAATATCCATGAATATCTAGAGAAGTCATCTATGATGACATAGCCAAACCTGCTTCCATTAAGACTCTGAGTTCTAGTTGGACCGAAAAGGTCCATATGAAGAAGTTCCATTGGTCTCGAAGACAATGGCTCATATCTTAATTTAAAAGAGTTTCTGGTCTGTTTGCCTAGAGCACAGGCATCACATGCTTTTGATATTGTGTTGAATTTAATTCTAGGCATGTCTCTAACTAAATCATGCTTGACCAATTTATTTAAAGTTGAAAAGCTAGCATGACCTAGACGTCTATGCCATTCAAAGGCATCATTTTCAGAATTGGCAGATAAGCAAATAGTAGATTCAGAATTCTCATCTAAGTCTACAATGTAGACATTATTAATCCTGTTGGCTACAAATTTAACCATGTCAGAATTTGTTTCAAGGATTTTACATGAACTATCATCAAATACAACCCTGTGACCCCTGTCACATAATTGGCTAATGCTAATCAGGTTGTGTTGAAGCCCTTCCACAAGTAATACTTTTTCAATGGAATTTGTGGAAGACTTACCTACTGTGCCAACTCCAATTATTTTACCTTTGTTCTTTCCTCCAAACTTGACCAGACCCCCTGGCTTCATCTCTATCTTGCTGAACTTGGATCGGTCTCCTGTCATATGCCTGGAGCAGCCACTGTCGAGGTACCACTTATTGTCTTCAGCTGCCAGGCCGACCTACACAAGTATATCAAGCAGAGTGATTTGGAACCCAAGATGAGTTGGGTCCAAGGACATTATTCAAATCTCTGATCAAGTGTTTAGGTATCCAGATTTGTTTCAGCATGGTTTTCTCTGGCACCTTCCTTTCTGGTTTATTAAGGTTGAATCCAGCTGAACTGGAGAAGTGAGTTCTATTCCATTCATTAGTCTTCCTATTCCTAGGAAATTTCCTGTAGGCTTGTTGATTAGCATAATTTTGACCATGAAAGTTATTCCTCCAGTAGGTCTTGTTTGGACCCATCTGGTTGTTATAATTCCAGCTCTTATTCTGATTTATTTTCTTGGTCCAGTTACCATTTGTTTTCTGGTGAGTGGACTTAATGTTATTCTTCATAAAGTTCATTCCACTCTTAAATGGTTGTCCAGTACTGGTTTTTGTGTTTTTTTCAGGACTTTGAGTTTCCTTAGAGCTGTTTGAGCTGGATGGTGTGTCCAGCTTTTCTTTTCCCTTCTCTGGACAGAAGGTGATGGTCTTGAATTGCAAGGGTCTCTTGTTGGTTGGGTCATAACCTAGACCTTCCTTATTGAAATAGACCCTAGTCCCTAGTATAGCATCTAGGCTAGTCTTTCCTTGGACAAACTTTTCTAAGACTTTCTGTTTGTCTTCCAGCTCCTTTTGAAGATACTCAGAATTCTTTAGGAGTTCAACATTTACTTTCTTCACAGCTTCATATTTCTCTGAATTTACTCTTATTTCATTCATGCCTTCTTCAATTTTAGCTTTAAATTCATTGAGCTGTTTTTGACTTTCTTGAATTTCTCCCTTAAGCTTATCATTCTCTTTCCTTAGTGAGGTCATTTCTTCTAGTTGTTCTTTTAGCTTTTCATTTTCCTCACATACCAGAGTTTGTTCTTCAACATTTGTGTTAAATTTTCTTTTCAGAACTCTGTGCTCTTTACTAAGAGAATTAAATTTATCTAACAAATCACCATAAGCATCCTCCCAGTCATCAATTGAGAAATTTTCAAAGACATTTATTACCTCCTCTTCACTGTTTGCCATAAGGCAAATTCCATCTTCATATTCTTCTGAGGAAGCATCTTCAGGGTCTTCTTCTTTCTCGCTCCATGTGCAGACCATCGCCTGTGGCTTCTTCTTCTTCTGCACCATTATATTTTTCTTCTGAAGATAGGGACCCTTCTTCTGGAGGTCTGGGCATTCGCCTCTCATGTGTCCCTGTTTGTTACAGTTAAAACAAGTCAGTTTCTTAGGATTTCTATCCCTGTAACCGGTAAATTCAGCATTCTTGTTAAAGGGTTGTGGCTTCTTCTTCCTAAAGGTCTTTCCCTTTTTCTTCAGAAATTTTTTGAACTGTCTAGTGAGCATTGCCTGCTCCTCCTGGTCGAGATTTGACAGACCTTCAAGCTCAGACTCGGACTCAGGGCTACTACTACTGCTTCCACTATTGCTACCCTATTTGCGGGAAGCTCTTAGGGCTACATTTTTACCCTTCCTCTCACTTCCTTCTCCACCTCCTTGGAAATTCATCTCATAGGTCATCAGGGATCCTATGAGTTCATTCACAGTTAAGACAGTCAAATCTTTTGACTCCTCAATCACAATGGCCTTAGTGTGCCATGCCGGGGATAAAGATCTAAGGATTTTCCTGACTATATCTGCCTCAGCAAGATCCTTCCCTAGCCCTTTAAGAGTGTTAGTGATCAAGGATAACCTGGCATACATTTCGGTTATATTCTCATCTGCATTCATCTTAAACATTTCATACTTAGAAGTGTAGAGGTTTAACTTCGAGGCTTTCACTTGAGCTGTACCTTCATAGATTAATTGCAGCGCATCCCACATTCGCTTGGCAGTTCTGTATGTAGATATACGAGCATATTCCTCTGGATGAACAGCACACTGGATTATGTTCAGCGCCGTCCAGTTGAGTGACGAGAGCTTCACATGATCATCTGTCCAAGCATCCTCATTTGGTGGCAGCTCATATGGCCCCACCGTGATTACTCTCCACAATTTATGACTCTGATCTCTGATGAACACTTCCATCCTGTTCTTCCAAAACAGATAGTTACTACCATCGAAATAAGGAGGGCGACTAATGGATTGACCTTCAGCCATGAAGGTTCTAGGACCACCACCATTTCCTTGACCGTTCGTCCACATGGCGTAAACCTGCTCTGATACCAAGTGTTAGCGCAGCAAGAGTGATATAGAAGGGGGGGGATGAATAGATCACTCCCAATTTGAAGAAACTTAAACGGAATATAATTTCTACTGCTAACGCACCTCCTTAAACCGTACACAGAGGAATGTAAATGAGAATGAAGAGCGAAACACAAGGAAGCAAAGAGCCGAGCAGATGAAGAGCGTAGAGAACAAAAGCAAACCACAGAGGAGGCACTCGGTTTTTTAGGTGGTTCGATTGCAGTCCGCAATCTACATCCACCCCTCACTCCAACTAGAGTGAGGATTCCACTAGACTATACTAGATCAATGCAGACTCAGTCTGCGAACAACATGCTGCCACACAGCTTGAACACCAAGGGAGACAAATCCCTCAACCAAGTTCTGCTACCCACAGAACTTGAAACCTGTTCTAGCTCCCAGCTAGAACACGACTGGAGAAACCTCTCCCTTCCTCCACACACCGGAGGGAAACTGTTAATGACAACCAGTCACTAACACCACCAGAGATCACCGATCTCTCTTCCTCTGCAACACAGAGGGAAACTGGAGTGATACTCCCTTCCTCCACACACCGGAGGGACAACAATTTAGATCAGAATAGAAGGATGAAAAATAAACGAAAGCAAAATGGAAAATGAAAAATAATGAGAAGGAATCGGTTCTGAAACCCAATACAAATGTAGCTTCAAATGAAGCAATTCATCAATCAGCACACACTCTCTCTCTCTCTCTCGACCAAACTCCTCTCAGATATTGAACTCTCTGCTCTTTTCCTTTCTCTTTCTTTCTCTCTGCACTTTTCTTTCCTTTTCTGGATCGAAGGACGTATATGCTCTTCAGGCTTCTTCTTCGATCAACCTTCATCTGAAGACGAAGGCTTCATTTTATACCTGGAGCAGCAGCAGGGCGCGTGTGGCTTCCACAGTTCCCGCCCTAAGAATTCGGACCACGTGGCAGCATCCAATAGACTGTCAGACCACGTGTCCTCATCTGGGCATTTTCCTTATCCTCGGATCACGTGCCCAGCACTAGTACGCTCAGCAACTGGAGGTAGATGGCGTCAACTCACTCGCTCCAAAGAGTTGACGCAGTCATCAGAAATCTTCAAACTTCTTAACCGCTGCGTCGACTCCATCAACCTATTGCTTTGACGCAACGGTATCGTCAGTTCAGTGTTCAAGTCTTCAACAGATAGGCGAGCTGCGTCGACGTTATCAGCATATAGCGTTGACGTATTGAAGGCATCTAGAGATAAGTCGTCCCTTTCTTGGACTGCTGCGTTGACGCTGCCAGTTGGTGGCGTTGACGCACGAACGTGTACATTTATATACTGGCATCTCTTATGCCGCTGCGTCGACGCTTCTTGTTGATGGCGTTGACGCAGTGGAAGATTTCGTGAAGGCTTCATCGCTTGTAAGAGTCTCTGCTATTTTAACTGTTGCGTCGACGCTTCTTGCTTGTGGCGTTGACGCAATAGAAGACGACGTGACAGTTTCGTCTACTGATGCGTGGACGCTTTAAACTTCAGGCGTCGACCCTGTTCCCTTCAGCAACAATAATGAAGTGTATAGACTTAGTGTTAACGTGAAGCATTGTATAGACTACAGAGATCAATATAGCAAGTGTGTACATAGTGAGGGAGTGTATAGACTTAGTGAAATGAAGTCTAGTGTATAGACTTGGAAAGCTGTTCAATGTGTTGGGTTGCGGTTGTATAGACTTTGCCCAAGGAACCGAGTGTATAGACTTTGCCATAGTCTAATGAACATGCTTTGCAGAATTGAACGAGTCAATGTGTAGACTTCACAAGAAGCAGTCCGATGTACAGACTTCTAGTGTGGAGGCAGACTGTATAGACTAGAATCGCTTGAAGCGATGTATAGACTTTGGTGAGGCTCAAGCAGTGTACAGAGTTGAAGGCTCACAAACGAGTGTATAGACTTAGGCTTTTAACACAGTATTTTACATGCTGAGTTGACGCTGTAGCCCATTGAGTTGACGCTGCAACGTATTACTATTACGTTCAACTGATGATGTATAGACTTAATGAAATGAAGAACCTGAACAGAAGAGTCTACGCATCACCACACTGAGTTGACGCACTGGTGTGAAAAACTGTGCAGACAGAGTGAATAGACTTGAAGGAGTTATGCCAAATGAACAGATGAGTCGACGCATCAGAAGGGGTGGGTCGACCCACTGCAATCAGTACTAGCTAAGCAGAGTGTAGATAAAATCATGATAGCATGCTTATCTGACAACCAAATGAACTGTACTCACTCACATGATGAAACAACATTAATCTAGAGATAGAAGATTGATTTATAGTGTGAGACATCATCAAAACCATAGGAATGCAACACCACTATGCTTTTTATGTAGAATTTCATGGATCAAAAGGCATGATGATCAAGAGAAAGATACACGGATTCTAGGAACATTCTCATATAAATTTTTCTAGTTAGGGTTTTATACTTATTGATTTTTAAACATGAGTGAATTGTTTAAATAGCCAGAAGAATACGTGTCAGGGGTATTGGGCGTGCATTAATTTGCGTCCTCATGGCTGACGCTAATTCCGGAATTAGCATCTCTCTGAAGAGACGCCAATTAATCTGCGTCCACTATTTTGGTCGCAAATTCTTTGTTTAAATAGAGACATCTAAAACGCCATAAAACATGTTGGACACTAGAAAACATGAATAGACTAGCATGAATCATGGATCAGGAGAGAGTTTATACGATGAACAGGTATGTTACATGCATGCAAGCTTGTTTTAACTTGAGGGATTAAATATTATGCCTGAGAGATAACCTACCTTTAGTCGAAGGGGAATAAGAATAGGGACGATGTTCAGGGAAGATGAGCACGGATGCAGACACGCGGACGCAAGGAAGCAGACCACTACGTTCAGGAAGAAGACTTCACGAACTCTTCTTCCTCCGAATGCAGTAGCAACGATCCAGCAACGATAGTAGCAGCATGATGCTTGTGCTATCGCAGGGGCCCTTATTTATAAGGATCCTACTTCTCTGAATACTAACAAGAATCCTAGTTTCACTAGAGAGTAAACTTCCCTCTGTTTGATTCTATCTTCCCTTAGTTACAACCGCTAGATCTCCTAGGTCGACCTATTCCATAACAGGATGCTACTAACTAAAGCCCTAAGAAAATTCTATTTTCTTACATGTTTAATGTTTCAGGCTTTTCATTTGTTAATGGATTTTAGCCTATTACTAATGGGGCTCAACATGAAAGGGGTTTGGACGCTATTAATTGCATTAGAGAACAAGCCCACTAATCTGCTAACTAGTTGAGTTTAAGGCCCTTCAAGGATTTTAAGTCTTTAAAAAGCTTATTTGGGTTGGGCTTTTTAACTATATAGAATTTATTATCTTGACCTTTGTATGGATTTTATTTCTATGTTTTTATCATGGTGCTACATGATCTCCTTGCATTGGTACAGTCCCAGTACCGATGATATCATCAACTCGGCATCCATGACTCTTTGTCTTAGCCAAGGGTTTGGCCTGGACCTTCCATCCGAGCCAGATAAACCTAATCCCTTGCATTGGCATAAACCCAATGCCAATGATACAACCCTACTTGGTACCTGATTCTTTGTCAGGACCAATATATTCAACCTAATGTCCTAGACCTTCCGTCTGAGCCAGATACACCCAATTCCTTGCGTTGGCATAGAACCAATGGCAATGATACAACTATGATTAGTACCTGATACTTTGTCAGGACCAATATACTCAACCTAATGGCCTAGACCTTCCGTCAGAGCTAGATATACCTGATTCCTTACGTTGGCATAAACTCGATGCTGACGATACCACTATGATTGGTATCTGACTATCTGTCAGGCCCAATCAATACAACCTAAATGGCCAAGACCTTCAGTGTAAGGCTAGATACAGCTAACTCCTTGCTTCGCCATAGACCCAATGCCGATGACACCACTATGATTGGTATTCAACTCTCTGTCAGGATCAATCAATACAGCCTTCCGCCTTGACCTTTCATCTAAGTCGATGATAAACCACCTATCTTACCTCGATATCAACCCTTAGTCCCACCAAGGTTCACCCCCAATCCTTCGCTTCAGATTGCCTGTCTGAGCCTCAACACAAAGCCTCTCTTCCTTGCTTCAGCGTTGACCCCATGCTGATGATTAAACCCCTCCACGACCAAATCTCCTCGCCCATGTGCTCACTACGGTGAAGCGATCCTCTCATCCCTTCGCTGAAGGGGTGAGCGCTTGCCCTTATGCTCACGCCAAATTAATGGCCTACCAACTCGTAAAATGAGTTGATACGATGAAGAAATCTACACCCATGGGCCCCGCGCACTCATCCCTCATTTGTGCCACCCACTGTGGGGGGCATTTGTTGACGCCTAAAAATGTGGCATCAAGAGCAACGAGCCTCACAAAGTCAAACTAGGGTAGTTAAAGAGTGTGTCGACCCAGTAAAAGTGGAAGAGGCATCAGTGCATCAACGCACTCACAACAGTGTGTCAACCCAGCAAAGAAGCAGAGTG
Organism: Amorphophallus konjac; assembly: GCA_022559845.1. Lineage (NCBI taxonomy): Eukaryota > Viridiplantae > Streptophyta > Magnoliopsida > Alismatales > Araceae > Amorphophallus > Amorphophallus konjac. The sequence goes on from CM040124.1 coordinate 147,182,019, forward strand.
TGTCGACCCAATAGTGCAGCATATGAGACCATTCGAGCTGAAAAGGCTCTCTGAAAAACTAAGTGTGTCGACGCACATCACTGGGTGCATTGACGCATGCACATTGTGGCTCGCAGTCCAGCCCGCGCAGATGGTAAGGTGTGTCAACGCACACTTGAAGATAGAGTTGCTTGCTAGGCGAGCAACCAGCAGTCTATGCAGATTACAAAAGTGCATCGACGCACATCACTGGGTGAGTCGACACACTTGAACATAAAGAAGAGAAGCCTTCTAGGCGATCAACAATTGCGTCGACACACCTCACAGAGTGCGTTGACGCACTTGAAGAAAATGGAGAAGCCTTTTAGGTGATCAACAACTGCGTCGACACACCTCACGGAGTGCATCGACGCACTTGAGGAAAAATGAGAAGCCTTCTAGGGGATCAGTAGTTGTGTCGACACACCTCACAAAGTGCATCGACGCACTTGAAGACAAAAAAGAAGAGCCATCTAGGCGATCATCAGGTGCATCGACACACCTCATAGAGTGCGTCGGCGTACTTGAAGACAACGAGGAGCCTTTTGAGTGATCAATAAGGTGTGTCGACACACTTCATAGAGTGTGTCGACACACCCTCAACAATGAGAAATACGTACCAGCCGCAGGACCCGCTCATGGCACATGATCCAAAGATCAATGATTGGGGAACCTTCTATATGATGTTACCAGCTTCCAGAAGAAGCTTCTGGCAGGAGATATTCCTTCCATCACCCTAAAAGTTGACCAAAAGGGACCCCAATCTGGCAGTAGCGCAGCTTCCATCTGGCCACTCAGCGGGCCCCTACGTCCGCCTCTCCTTTGACCCTTATATAAAGAGGGAGGGAGAACAGAAAGAAAAGGGAATGAACGAAGCGCAAGAGAACAAACAAAAAGGGGAGAAAAGAGAAGAGAAAGTCTTTCGAAGAGAGAAAGAGAGAGAACCCAGGCGAGGTTCGAAGAGTTCCCCCCTGAAGCTGCATTTGCAGAAGAGAGTAAAGAGAGAGAGAGGAGAGGTGAGGCCCGGAGAGGAGGGGGAAAGGAGTCAATGTTGCACCCCCTCCCTCCCACTCCTTGTATTTTGTATTTTGCTTTCTTTCTCATTTATTTCCTATGTATGTTTTTTTTCCTTGGCTCTTTTGCTGTAGTCCAATGAACAAGAGCAATAAACTCTGTGAATGATTCTGTGTATGCTATTTGTCTCTACCGATTCAACTCCTATCGTGGTGCATATAGTTTTGCTCCCCCTTCTTTTACCGTGATTATCCTCGCACGAAACTTGAATGTGGTGGCTCTAAAGGCGAATCGGGCTTGGGGTTTATCCTACACCGTGGATAGGATCCCGAGTTCTAACCTCTGAGGATTGCGTTATTGAAGCCTTTATTCAAGCTATGCCATGTTCTTCCCATCCCCCTTCTCATATGGATGCAACAGCAAATCTTACGGTACTCTACTTTTTGGTGTCTACCGTGGCTACTCTGTAATTCGGCATCCTTAGAGGATTCCCCTATCGAATGATCCTTCCTCTGTAGCCGCCTCTCACTCACTAGAACTCTTCCGATCTCGTCTCTCCAATGAATGAGCTTCTCTCCCTGCTCCTCGCCCTTGGAGGTAGTCCGGAAGCTTCCAAATAGCTTATCCGGTAGCCTCCATATAATTTACACAGTGGCACCCATGCCATTGATCTGACGCCTCCCACTATTTTCTTATCTGGCCCTCCCCCTTTTACGAAACCTTCCACTTAGAGCTTGCTCTGAATAGTGAGCATGGTCCTAAGTTGAAGGACACAACCTCTCTCTCTTTATTCCCTGCCGTTGCAGGCCGTCCGGGGGCACTCATGGCCCATATCTGACAGCTTCCTCATAGCCCTTAACCGGTATCGCCTATGGCATTTAACCGGTGGGTCTGATAGCATTTCGAGTGGTATGCTTTCTTCCCCTTATTCGGTAGCCCCCTTCGCTGTTGAATCGGCGGGCCCGGTAGCGCTTTAACCGACAGCGCCCATTTCATTTAACCGGTAGCCCCACTACTTGGCTGATCTCGCAGCCTCACTGCATAGCTGATCCGGCGCCCCTTCCTGTGGGTGATCCAACATCGCATAGCTACACTAGCAACCCCATTACTTGAATGATCCGATAGCCTTGCTACTCCGGCGCCCCTTCTTGTGGGTGATCGGGCCTAAATGCCTATATGGGCGGCCTCCTCTCTCTACAGGTGATCCGATGTGGCAATATCCCCCTTCATGATTTTTTTCACCGGGCTTTATTTCGTTGGTACGACCGCGATTCCGTTGTGAGTGTTGCCGCTTTGGGTGCACTCTAATGATTAAGGGAGTGTCTCAGATTCTCCGTGGATAAGTACTCGCTTTACACCCCCCAAACGCCTTGGGTCTAGGGGAGGTGCTGCCAAAATTTCGTTAGAAACCCAGATCGGCTGGGAAATCGATAATAAAAAGAGGGGGGGGATAGATGAAATGTGGTAATAACAAAAGACATATATAAAAATAAAAGATAAAAAGAAGATAAAGAATAAATAATATAATATAATAATAATAATCAAATGATAACCAAAGAAAAAAAAAGAAGAAAAAATAAATAGAAATTATGTATAGATGAAACAACAAAATAAGGAAATGAATAAATAAACAAAAAGGAAGGATACACATGTTTATACGTGAATAACATAAAAAAAGAGGGAATAATTATAAAATAATGATAATGAAAGGAAGAAGGGAAAATATACAAAAAATAAATAATAATAAGAAAAATATAATAAATAATAATAATAATAAAGAAAAGAAACAAAACAAACGACAAAAAATAGAAATAAAAAATAAAAATATAACAAAAAATAAAAAATATATACATAGACACAAACAAAACAAAAGAGATAGGTTGACTTGTTCTAATCTTGGGTCGACTCACACCCTAACCGGGGTCATCCTATTCTCAAGCCCAAGTCGACTTACTCAAAACCAAAAAATAATACATGATCAAACAAAAAAGATGATGATAAATAAATAAAAGAAAAGATAATAGATATAATAATAATAATAATAAAATGATAATAACATTCAAAGGGTTAATGGTGTAGCACCCCGGATAAAATTGTAGGAAATAAAATTTTCTAAATTAATTAAACATAATAAATAAACAAGACAAGGGCCCAATTTAAACAAAATATAAAGTTCAACTCACGAACCATCACCGTTGGGCCTCAGCCCATACACATTCAAAAGCATTAACACTTAACCTATGTGGACCTTCCGTACGTAAGATTAGCTTAAAGCTAATAGGCCATAAGGATGTCAGAGGCCAAGGGATGTAAAACATTAATACAGGCATAATTAAAGGTTTTTTACAAAACACCTAGGTATTTCTATTCCCTTCAATCGTGCATGGGCTCTAGGGTTTTTAGACAAAGTGGAAAGCGACTGCAGATATGGATAGAGGGAGATTTGTATGGGAAAATTTTAGACCTTGTAGGATTCTTACGTGAGAATTTAAATCCTATTAGGAAGCTTAAAACCCCTGTTAGGATCTCTCCCTATAAATAAAGCCCTCCATCGAACGAGCTAAAGGCTACTGTTGCTGGTCGATCTGTTTCCCTTCGTCGTCATCCTCCTCCTCTGCTGCTTCTTGCGTATCGCTACTGCTATTACGGAGGGGTTCTACATCACTGCCATGAGAAGAAGCCCCTACTTCTTCCATTCTTTCTCTATTACCGTAGTCGTGCGTGAAGGAGGAAGGTTGTCCTTCTTCTACGTTCCGCTGAAGTTGCTTCATCTGCTGCTATTATTCCTTCATATTCCTGCTGCTGCGGTTGCAGTTGTTTCTGCTGATTATTCTTCTTATCTTCTCACATTTTCATTGTTTCCAATCAACCCACAAGGTATGTTTTATTAAGAAACTAAGCCCAAGATGATATTAAATTATTTTGCATGCGCAGATAGCTCTGTCACGACCTCCTTCTCATGTTTATATGATCACCGTTCTTAAGTTTAACATCGTTTATAGTTCTTCAGTTTGCATAAGAAACAACGACCAAAGCCGTGGTCGCATATTAATGAGCGACCGAGTAGGCGAGCGCAAATTCATGAATTTGCGACTGTCTACTGGCCGCTAAATAATGTTCGACAAAATGATTGACGCTATTTCCTATAACTTGATTAAACAATTAACCCATGTTTAAAAATTTATATCTATGAAACCTGACTCTGATAATCCTGCATGAACATGTGTATGGACTCCTCGTAATTTTCTCAGCATGACCATATTTTTAGTTTCCTGAAATTCCCTGTAAACGTCGTTAGGCTACTGCTCATGCCCCTCTAAAAGAATAAAATCATTGTTGTGCCTGAGAACGTACCTGCCCGATGTGTTTTTATTTACAGTAGTAAAAGAATGTATGACTGTGTAAGTAGTCACTATTAAATGAATGAGCACCTCTAGAAGGAGGCGTTATTTCTTAAAGTTTTAAAAAAATAAAATTAAATGAAAAATCATGAATTTGCGTCAAAAGTATGGGCGTTATTTAAAGATTGAGTGCCTTCTTACAAGGTCGCTAATTATAATAAATTTTATTGATTTCTGTAAAATCCTGGAATTAGCGCCCTCCCACAGAGTCGCTAATTCTTAGTATTTTTCATGGAATTCTGTTAAAATATGAGATTGGGTGACTTTTCAAGGAGCTGATATTTCTTGATATAGCGCCCTCTTGAACGGACGCCAATTCTCTATCTCTCAGTTTTATCGGGTTTTTGGCCCATACTGCGAGTCTTCTTGGCACTTCTATCTCACATCCGAGATGTAGTCCCTATTTCACGATGTTTCACGCTTACACCTCAACTCTTGGTGATGATTGGACGCTCCGCGAGATATTTCTTCCTTCGAACTGGTACTTTCTTCATTGAGAACTCCATAAGACTCTGCTAGCCTTGGATTCCCTCAAGGTAGCCGAGCGAGTTGTACCCAAAAAACCCTAGAACCCTTGATTGTCACGTCACTCTGAAGAAACGTGGTGCACTAGCCCTCATAGAGCGCTATTTCTGGCCTCTTCTGAGCATTCTGTCTGTCACGTCCCGAGAGCAGAAGATACCCGGGTGCGCGACGTGTCTATATCAATCGTGTCCTTCATGTAAAAATAGAGTGCGCATAGTACTTGGTAATTTTTTTTGCTAACTTAAATTTGAACATAATACCATAGTCAAGATGATAATTATCTACTTAACAAAATGACAATATCCCGAGATCATTCATAAGGCTACAAGTTTACTAAGCTCCATCTAACTAGATCATAACTGACTCAAATAAATTATACAAGCCTTTAGCAATAACTGGAAATACACAGTAGGTCCTACAAATACGAAGGCACGACTAACTAACGATACATCAAATCTAGCACTCATCACTCGGTATCATCCCCATTCATGTGGATGTCGCTATCCGAATTACCTGAAAAAATGTTAGGAAGCAACTAGATGAGCAAATCGCTCAGTAGGATTTATATCTCAAGCTCTAACAATCTTTAAGTTAATTACAAGTTCATGCGGTATAATGATGCATGTTGGATCGAGCAAGAATATCATGAAGTGTATCAAAATAGTATCACATGAACATCAATAAGATGTATCCATAAGGAACTAGCAAGTGATTGCCAAGTAATTGCACAAGTCTTTCCAAGAATTCAATATTCAAGCAAGTCTTTCCAAGAAAGTAATTATTCCAGCAAGTCTTTCCAAGAAGATAATAATCAATATTCAAGCAATGATCTCAAGCTCATGTAATAGTAGTGTAGTGGAATTGGCTATTTCATTCATTTCATTCAAGCAAGTAATTGCCCTTATTTGGGCCAAGCAATTCATTTCAAGCAAGTCAAGCATGTCACGAGAGAGTGAGTGGGAATGTCTCAAGTCAAGTCAAGCAAGCAAGTACTTCGGTGCAATGTCAAACACCATGGTCAATAAACTCCCATGGGCATAAGTACCTCGGGTGCTCCTCCCAGGACCAGACCGGGCCCCATATGCACAACATTTCATGTATACTTTTAGACATCCACTCTCATTTATATAGCCAATATAAAATTTCAAGATTTTACACATTGTAGGAACATCAGGTAGATCTTTCAGGAATAGAGTTTAAGGACATATCACATGTAAATGATGATTTATGACCAAGCTACTTAAAATGCATAACACATAGGCCAATCAGGGTTAAGGAGGTGGCCAGGGATCATTGGGTAAGGGCTGGACAGAAGCCCAAAAATTTTGGTTTACAGGGAAATGGCGCCCTTGCAGAGGGTCTCTATTTCAGTAAATAGAGTCTCCCCAGAGAGTCTCTATTTCAATGCTGAAATAGAGTCTTTCCGGAGGGTCTCTATTTCGGTAAATGGAGTCTTTCTGGAGGGTCTCTATTTCAGTAAATGGAGTCATCCCCGAGGGTCTCTATTTCAATGCTGAAATAGAGTCTTCCCGGAGGGTCTCTATTTCAGATAATAGAGACTTCTCGGGGAGTCTCTATTTCAGAGTGTTAACAATAACAGTGTATTTAACAGGATAACAGGTTTACATGTTATGTAACCAGGTTTAGCAAGCTATGTGATTAACATGCTATAGGATTAACAAGGCTTAACGATGGCTATGTAATTAACAAGGTTTGATAGGATATGCAATTACCAGGCTCTGTAATTAACAAGTTTAACAGCTAATAGGCTTAACAAGGTAAGTAATTACCAGGCTAACATGTGTCAGGTTTAACAGGATCAGGTTTAACATGTAACTGGTTTAACATGTGACAGGTTTAACGGGATTCAGAAATAGAGACTTCCCGGAGGGTCTCTATTTCAGAAGGTTAAAATAGAGTCTACCCAGAGAGTCTCTATTTCAGAAAATAGAGACTTCCCAGAGGGTCTCTATTTCAGAAGGTTAACAATCACAGGTTTCTAACAGTATAATAGGTTTACACGTGCTGTAACAGGTAACATGTTTAACTTGCTAATCACCATGGTTTAACAGGTAACAGGTAACAGGTTTAACAGGTTTAACAGGCTAATCGATAGGGTTTAACAGGCTAATCACGGGATCGGGGGGTTTTAATCCACACTGGAGAATGGCACCCTGGCCAGGGGAACCCTATTGAATGATGCCCTGGTTAGGGGCACCCTTCACGAGGGTGCTCCACGAGACTCAAAACATTGTTCATCATGCGAAATTTCACGAAATCTAGAAATGAAGACATGGTAAAATAGAGAAAAATCTGGAGATTTTAAAGTCATGCTCATGTAGGAGTTTCATGGTTTGGTTCAACAGATATAAATCCCTGAACATGTGGCTACTAATCACGTAACTTTACTGTTCATGATTTATAACATGTTCACAGAATCAGGAAGTAGAGACATATATAGACATGGAAAAATAGCAGGATTACAAGGTCATGCTCATGCAACAAGTTTCAATTTTAATTTCATAGATATTAACTTTTAAACGTGGATAAATTTACAATAAGTTGGGATAGATTATGAGTAACGACAACTATATAATCAGTATGTACATGAGGTACTTGATGGAGAATCTACTCACGCAAGATTTAGTGTTTCAGATAGGTGTAGCCTAACCTTCCCACTAAGCCTTTTGATATACCCCAGACTCAGGTGACCAGATTGTGACTATGAAAGGTTTAACTAGCATGCATGTTAACCTATATTAACTACTAGTTAAGCCAGATCTTGAGAACACCTACCTGTTGGTGCAGTTAACGAGATACAATCGTAGAATAGAATAAAAATCCTAGCCTTCTACGTTCTCTGCAGCCCAGCTTCCTACCGTAGGATGTGGTACGTAGCCTGCACATGAAGAGAAAGGATTAACATCTCTCTTCTGCAGGTGAAGAAAACAAAAGGCACAGATAACCTTCTCTTCAGGAATGGTAGAGGAATGGCAGGTGGACAGAAAGGTTTCTACGTTGGATGGAGGGAGTTGTTTATAGGAATAAACCGTTAAGAGTCCATGGGGAACCAGATCTAAAAACCTTGCTATCCATGGCCAGAGAAGGGTACATTGCCAGCAAACATAACCTGTTAGTGTTTCAGCTTTTCTAGAAGATTTCGGAAGCCTCTCCCCTTAGGGGAAATGGCGCCTTACAGGTAGTCTTTGTTTAAGTAAATAGCACCAAAACATGTAGGCGTTACATCCTCCGCTTATATTTTATATTTATATATATATATATATATATATATATATATACAGGAGGGAAATGGCGCCCAGGGCTTGGGCGCCCTATTGATATAGCACCCAGGTCAGGGGCGCTGTTTCATTCTGGCTGGCAAACACCTGGGCCCCTTAACAACGTGTATCCACCATGTGTTAGTCAACCCCAAAAGGATATATGTTTATATAGTCAATTAGTTAGTATCATTGGTTGGTTGGTGGGGTATTAAGGGAGATATATCTAAGTATATCTATATGTATACAGTGGCCTTGTGGCTAAGGAAAATGATGACCTTGTATAGAGTTACTATTTCAGGTGATTAGTCTTTTACGAAGTCCCATTACGTATGATGACTTTAATGGTGGTATATTTATATAATGGCCCTCATTGGACATTCTAACTTTTAATTTAACCCTCTTATAGTGTTGTCTCCTCATAGAGTTATCTAAAGTTTTTATTTACTTGGAGAAAAATTCTATATTTTATTATATTTTTTTCTATCATTTTTATACAGGGTGCTACACCCTCCCCCACTTAAAAGAATTTGGTCCAAAATTCAATTGCATATACGGAGGCATGGAGGAGGTACTTACAGACTAGAATTGTTCTGGAAATCTCCTTCTCATAGACTCCTCGGTTTCCCATGTAGCTTCTTGTTCTAGGCATCGATTCCATTGGATCTTCACCATAGGGATCGCCTTGTTCCTTAGAACTCAGACTTCTCGGTTGAGGATCTTTATTGGCTTCTGCTTATAAGTAAGGTCCTTATGTATCACCAAGTCAGCATGGTCGATGACGTGGAGAGGATCGTGCACATACTTCTTCAGCATGAAAATATGAAGTACATTGTGCACCTCTGATAGTTGTGGAGGCAAGACAATGCGGTAAGCTACCTCGCCTACTCTTTCCAATATCTCGAATGGACCAATGAACCTCGGTGTAAGTTTACCCTTAACACCGAATCTTCTAATACCTCGATCAGGAGATACCTTGAGAAATACATGGTCTCCAACTTGAAATTTTAGATCTCATCTTCTATTGTCAGCATATGACTTCTGCCTAGACTGTGCTATCTTTAGCCTTTCCCGAATGAGGTGTATCTTTTTAGTTGAGTCTCTCACCATATCTGGGGCTAGAATTTACTTTTCACCGACTTCATCCCAGCATATTGGAGATCGATAACTTCTGCCATAGAGTGCCTTGAAAGGTGCCATCTGGATACTGGCTTGATAGCTATTATTATATGTAAACTCGGCTAGGGGTAAGTGGTCATGCCAACTACCACCGAAATATATAATACACGCCCTTAACATATCTTCAGCAACTTGATTTGTCCTTTCTATCTATCAATCTGTCTGGGGATGGAAAGCAGTGCTGAAGTTAAGTTTCATCCCCAGAGAGTGTTGTAGACCCTTCCAGAAATGAGAAGTGAAACGCGGGTCTCGGTCAAATACGACGACATAGGAACTCCATGCAATCTAACAATCTCCTTGGTATATAAGGCAGCAAGGATATCAACTGACCATCGACTTTTGATAGGCAAGAAATGAGCCGATTTAGTTAGGCGGTCGATAATTACCCAAATTTCATCATGTCCACCTCTAGTCTTGGGCAAGCCCATAATAAAATCCATGCCAATGCCTTCCCACTTTCACTTGGGAATATATAGTGGATGCAGCTTTCTGGCGGGTCTCTGATGATCCGCCTTCACTTGTTGACATGTCAGGCAGCGAGATACGAAGTTCGCTACCTCCCTTTTCATATTAGGCCACCAGAAGGTCCTTTTCAAGTCTTGGTACATCTTGGTGGCTCCAGGGTGGATCATGTACCTCGATCGATGAGCTTCTTCCAGGACCTTCATTTTCAACTCCGGACAGTCGGGTACACATGTCCGTTCATGAAATAGCAATCTACCATCGAGTGCCAGCTTGAAATCAAGTCTCTCGTCCAACTTGCCTTTCATTTCCACCAGTGCGGGATCTTCTTCTTGCAGCTTCATAATTTTGGATAGCAAATCAAGATGTAGACTCATATGGGATAGAATAATACACCCATTCTTCTCATCTGTATTGATATTAAGCTCAGAGAATTTCTCCAGCAACTTCCATTCTTGAATCATATAACAGGCCAATATTACTCTCGACTTTCGACTAAGGGCATCGGCTACAGAATTACCCTTACCGGGATGGTACTATATAGTGAAGTTTAAATTCTTGAGATACTCGAGCCAACGCCTTTGTCGCATGTTTAGTTCCTTCTGGGAAAATAAATACTTGAGGCTCTTGTGATCGGAGTATATAGTGAATCGTTCTCCGTAGAGATAGTGTCTCCAGATCTTCAAAGCAAATACCACCGCGGCCAGATCTAGGTCATGCACCGGGTAGTTCTCTTTGTGCTTCTTCAGTTGCCAGGAAGAGTATGCGATGACTCTCCCATTTTGCATCAATACACATCCGAGGCCAATACCAGAAGCATCGGTATATACCTTGTACTTTTCTCCTTCAATTGGTAATGATAAGACTGATGAGAATCAACACTGGACAATAACATTTTATTTTATATTTGTGCCCTTTTTATTTGCATTTATACCCTTGTGTAATTGGGTACGTAATTGTATGGCAAGTATAAGCCAAAGTGTGAGTCCTTAGGTTTTCGTGGGTTTATTTGGAAAAGTCCAGTTGGTCCAGTAGGGTCCCCCACCCTCTACCTCATTGGTCCACTTGGCTTAGGGCCCATGTGAGGCTGGTTCAGAGTCCAAGGTGGGCTTGTGGGGCTGGTCCATGGTCCAAGTGTGGACTTGGACCAAGGAGATAAAAGAAGAAAAATCAATACTTTCTTCCTTAAAGGGGGGGCGCACGTGCCCTTCCTATATTGTTTTTTTATTGTGGCCATTTGACCACATGTGGGAGAAATCTTCTATCCCTTATTTGCCCACCCCTAACCCTAGATCTAGGGGTAGTTTTGATCTTTTATACTTTTCTATAAATCCCCTGTATTTCTATTTTTGATAGAATTAATGAATGAAAATTGTGAAAATTACCAAGAGCATCAAGGTGCGCCCCTCCCCTCTCTCTTCCCCACCCTTGCAGTTGTGAGAGCTCCAATTCCTGAGGTGTGATTCCTCTCTATCAGTTCCCCTTTGTGTGAGAAGCCCACCTCTTCCGCCGCTGCCGCCATCGAACCGCCGTCGCGCCGCCACCGCCAACCCACCGGAGTTCTGTCCACATATGGACAGAAGCCTAGTGCTCCATTTTTAGCTCTCAATCAGGAGCTCAGATCGTGCTGAAAATTGGAGGGTGAGTTCCCCACGTCCACCCCAGCCTCCACACAAAAATTAACATTTTTTCTCTCTTATTTATCTCCCTTTACCATTTATTCCCCCCGATTTACATAATTTGCCTCTGTGCAGATCCACCAGCCAGCAACCGACCTTTTCCCTTGTCTGACCCCTTTCCAATGTTAGATTGAGCTGAAATTTGAACTGGGAGTTCTTTCCACCAAAGCCTTCGTCCCCAATTTTTTTTATGATTTTAGGAATTTTCTTTCCCATCCAAAAAATCACTGCATTTTCCTAAAATATGTTCTATCTGTGCAGTCCAGATCCGACCACCTCCACCAAAAAAATCTATTTCCCCATTCAAACATCATCAAAAAATTACACAAAAATTACCCCCGTGTTCCTTTCCTTCCCATCTACCATCCATTAAAATTTCATATCCAAACTCCACCGTTTGATCTCCGGTCAAACCGAGTTCTCAGGCAGATCCACTTTTTGCCCTGTCTGATCTGGTTCTGTAAGTCAGCTGGTTGTAAATTCCACTAAGGAAAATACAGGGATAGAAAATTTTCTGTACTCATTGGTGTTTGTAGATCTCTGAGAGAGATTTCCAACAGTACTAGTCTCACGTCGTTCTGAGCTCTGGTCTGATCACAGTAGTTGTTCTCGCCGGGTCGGGCAGTTCTGTGACAGTAGAATAGGTCCGTGGGCAGTAATCAACAATGCCCCCGATCGGACCGCCTCGCCTCCCACGAGGTGAACCAGCGTGATCCCTTCCTAGGGGTCGTCGCTCCAGGAGTCCCCACCGTAGCGGTACCACTCCCAGCCCGTTCGGCCCTCCGACCAGGACGTGGGCCCCACGTTCGTTGGCACGCATTACCACCGGAGCTATCCAAATAGCTGCCCGTCAACCTAAACCCGCTACTCCCGTGTCCCATATTGTAGCCCTTTACCTCCCTACGTGGAGTGGGCATTAATATTCATTGCTGTAATTTAATTATTTACTATTTTGGGAGTACGAAGTTCGGCCAAGGTCATCTTCCCCACGCCCGGTAGCGTGGAGGTATCGTGTCTGCTCCTCTCTTTGCATTTTACTTATTTTGTATGTATTCTATTGCCGCTGCATGAGTGATAGGTTAATCTAGCCTGATAATTTTATCACTACTGTGAGAGAGAGCGAAACCCATCCCGTGACCCGATCTGAGCACGAAAGAGAGTTGACTACCCGACTCATTGCCAGTTTCTCAACCGCGCAGATCCCGAGTTTCCCTCGCATAGGGACGTCCGCAAGCTAGAGTCCCAGGTTCGCTGTCCGTCCCACATCAAATTGGTATCAGAGCTAAGTCGACTCTAGGGTAGTCGGTTAGTCGATCCAAGGTGTCACGTTGCATCCCTTTACCCGATATATCAAAAGGTGTTCTCGGAATGATAGGTTACGCCTATCGGGAAGGTAGCACACTTGCGTGAGTGCGATCTTCGGATCAAACCTCCGCCACGTATCGGATATTGTTTGAGTCTTGGTGTGTAGTCGAGTCAGCATTCCAAACTTTGCATTGTTGTCTTAGGGTCGTGTCTAGTCCAATAAAGAGTCAGCCGTTCTTGTCCTGTGTGTCTGCAAGTCCACTACCCGCCATCCCCATGGCCGTTCCCCGAGACCATGCGTCCGATTGGTCATCCCTGGTGGCCCAATTCAATGCTTTCATGGCACGTCACCCAACCCCTAAGCCAACAACCGAGTCGTTCCAGCGCCCTATAGTGTCCACCGCCATTTTACCGAATGGGTTGTGTACGGAGATCGACTTCATTAGTAGGGTGTCATCTTACTGTGTCTCACAGGACATAGTGGAGTCTCTCTCCAAGATCGGGGAGATTATTCTTAACGGTGGCTTCACATTCGTAGAGTTCCAATGGAGGTTTGGCCCCGTTCTTTATGACGATGGAGCATGGTGCAAGGTCGACACACTTGCTGGCCCATACTTCATTTTAGGGCAAGAGTGGTTGGAAGAAAGGACAGTGACCTTTGACAGGATAGGAGGACATGTACCCTATACCCACCAAACCTACTCGGCGAGTTCATCTTCCACGATGGCATTCAGCCGACCACCTCTATGTCACCAGCCACCCACCCCCATCGGTCCGCTCCGCCTACGGGCTCACGCCAGCCACCTCTCCCTGAGCCCGCCCCCTATAGTGGGAGTAGCCACCTCCCCAACCAGTGTCCTTCACCTTCCCTTACCATAGAGGACACACATACCGAGGATGTCCCACCCGTGCTTATTCTAGTGAGTTATGAGGCTGACCAAGAGTTGGTTGGGGAGTACCTCGCTTATGTTTTAGGGTTAGAGAGTGATCCAATAGAGGGCCAGGGACTGTTAGTCATCCCAATCCCACCGGTCATCCCAGACCTGTCTGTCCCGCCAACTTTATCCTCAGTGGACCCCACCATCCCACTTTTACCCGTCTCCCCTACGGTAGCGCAGCCAATAGTGACTACCGTACCACTGTCCACGCCCTATGTTGACACGATATGGTTGGATTTCTGCCATGCGTATGAGAGACATTATCCAGACTTCCTTTTTGTCGTGCTTCACACTAGACGTCCAGATTACATTCCCGTCACCCACCTCCTGATCCTCCCGCACTTTCATACTCGAGGGCGAGTCTTCTTAAACCGGCGATGGTTGACGAGGGATGAAAATCACGGCCTCAAGTTGTGGGTCAACTTATCTATATACTTGGTATATGCAGACGGTGTTTGTTATCCTTACCGAGTCTTCCTTAGTATTTCCCTTGTGTTGTGTCTCTTTGTCGTCAGTCATGGTAGTAATATCCGTGTCCAAGTTTGCCTAGGGTCATGTATGGCCTAGGGTCATGTGTGAGTTTTGTTTCGTACAGTCTGTGAGAGTCTACATACGAGTCGGTCTATGTCAGCTCGTGATGTTAGTCCCTTTCGAGTGCACGGCAAGTCGGATCCAATGCGTACGTTGTAGACTTGTCGGAATTTGGGTTCAGCTCTATCTGTGTCGGATCTAGTCACATATAGAGATTCAGCGGTGCTTCCTAGTGAGTCATTGAGCCGTCTCCTTCCTTTGAGAGTGACCCCACCCCAGAGTGTCCACCTCTAGCCTCATTCCCACAGCAGCGTGAGCATGTCGAATATATATGGGATGAGCAGGTGTCGAATACTTGGAGTGGACCGTACACCGCGCTTCCTGGTTCAGTGACGGATCCGCAGGAGTCACACGCGCAGCTGCACCCCTTCCTCGACGGGGTCGAGTTCTTCCCACCCGTGGAGACTTGATGGGAATCAACACCGGGCACTAACATTTTATTTTACATTTGTGTTCTTTTTATTTGCATTTATACCCTTGTGTAATTGGATACGTAATTGTATGGCAAGTATAAGCCAAAGTGTGAGTCCTTAGGTTTTAGTGGGTTTATTTGTAAAAGTCCAGTAGGTCTAGTAGGGTCCCCCACCCTCTCCCTCATTGGTCCACTTTGCTTAGGGCCCATGTAGAGCTGGTTCAGAGTCCAAGGTGGGCTTGTGGGGCTGGTCCATGGTCCAAGTGTGGACTTGGACCAAGGAGATAAAAGAAGAAAAATCAATAGTTTCTTTTTTAAAGGGGGGGGCACCCTTCCTATATTATTTTTTTATTGTGACCATTTGACCACATGTGGGAGAAATCTTCTATCCCTTATTTGCCCACCCCTAACCCTAGATCTAGGGGTAGTTTTGGTCTTTTATACTTTTCTATAAATCTCTTGTATTTCCAGTTTTGATAGAATTAATGAAGGCAAATTGTGAAAATTGCCAAGAGCATCAAGGTGCGCCCCTCCCCTCTCTCTTCCCCACCCTTGCAGCTGTGAGAGCTCTAATTCCTGAGGTGTGACTCCTCTTATCATTTCCCCTTTGAGTGAGAAGCTCATCTCTGCCGTCGCCGCCGCCATCGATCCACCGTCGCGCTGCCACCTTCAACCTGCCGGAGTTCTATCCACATCTGGACAAAAGCCTAGTGCTAGATTTTTAGCTCTCAATCAGGAGCTCAGATCGTGCTGAAAATTAGAGGGTGACTTCCCCACGTCCACCCCAACCTACACAAAAAAATTAACATTTTTTCTTCCTTATTTATCTCCCGTTACCATTTATTCCCCCCGATCTACATAATCTGCCTCTGCGCAGATCCACCAGCCAACAACCGACCTTTTCCCTTGTCTGACCCCTTTCCAATTTCAGATTGAGCTGAAATTTGAACTGGGAGTTCTGTTCACTAAAGCCTTTGTCCCCAATTTTTTTTTTTGTGATTTTAGGAATTTTCTTTCCCATCCAAAAAATCACTGCATTTTCCCAAAATATGTTCTATCCTGTGCAGTCCAGATCCGACCACCTCCATCAAAAAAATCTATTTTCCTATTCAAAAATCCTCCAAAAATTACACAAAAATTACCCCCGTGTTCCTTACCTTCCTATCTACCATCCATAAAAATTTCAGATCCAAACTCCACCGTTTGATCTTTGTCAAATAGAGTTCTCAGGCAGATCCACTTTCTGCCCTGTCTGATCTGGTTCTGTAAGTCAGCCGGTTGTAAATTCCACCGAGGAAAATACAGGGATAGAAAAATTCATGTAATCATTGTGTTTGTAGATATCTGAGATAGCTTTCCCACGGCACTAGTCTCACGTCGTTCTGAGCTCTGGTCTGATTGCAGCAGCTGTTCTCGCCGAGTCGCGTAGTTTTGTGACAACAGAATAGGTCTGTGGGCAGCAATCAACAACGCCCCCGGTCGGACCGCCTTGCCTCCCACGAGGCAAACCAGCGCGATCCCTTCCTAGGGGTCGTCCCTCCAGGAGTCCCCACCGCAGCGGTACCACTCCCAGCCCGTTCGGCCCTCCGACCAGGACGTGGGCCCCACGTTCGTTGGCACGCATTACCACCGGAGCTGTCCAAATCGCTGCCCGCCAAGCCGAACCCGCTACTCCCGGGTCCCACATTATAACCCTTTACCTCCATGCGTGGAGTGGGCATTAATATTCATTGCTATAATTTAATTATTTACGGTTTCGGGAGTACGAAATCCGGCCGGGGTCATCTTCCCCACGCCCGGTAGCATGGAGGTATCGTGTCCGCTCCTCTCTTCCCATTTTGCTTATTTCGTATGTATTCTATTGCCGCTGCATGAGTGATAGGTTAATCTAGCCTGATAATTTTATCACTGCTGTGAGAGAGAGCGAAACCCGTCCCGTGACCCGATCCGGGCATGAAAGAGAGTTGACTACCTGACTCATTGCCAGTTTCTCAACCGCGCAGATCCCGCATTTCTCTCACATAGGGACGTCCACGAGCTAGAGTCCCAGGTTCGCTATCCGTCCTGCATCAAAGACTGGAGTAGTGGTCAAGATATCTTTCAAAGCTTGAAAACTCTTCTCACAGTCTTCCTTCCACTCATAAGGTATTTCCTTGCAAGTCAATCGGGTAGGAGGAACATCAATTCTTGAGAAGTTTTTTTTTTTGGAAAACCCTACCTAGAAGTATTTTGGAGAATGAGCCCAAAAGGAGCATTCCCAACATACCACTAGGAGGTTAATTTTATTAATGAGTGAACGAAAAATGAGGAAAATTACAAGATTCGGATGCTAGGCAAACCTAATTTATCCAGACGGGCAGTACCCTGAACATTTTTGGGAGCTCATGATAAGAAAAGAAAAGATTACATTTATTTAGGCAAGCTAGTGAAGCTAATGAATCTGCAACATTATTGGCTTCTCTGTATATGTGAAGTAAGGAATCCTTATGTGAGAGCATATCCCAAATTTCTCTGATATAGGAAAGAATGGCCCATGGATAATTAATCTGCTTACTAACAGCTTGCACTAGAACCTTGGAGTCACATTCAATCAACGCAGGATGTGTATTGATGGTGGAAAGGTATTTTAGGCCATCGAGGAGAGCTCTAGCTTCAGCGACAATACTTGAGCTAGGACCATAGTAGTGAGAAAAAGCTAGAAGAATGTTTCCTTTAGAATCCTTAATAACTCCTCCCCCACCAGAAATTCTTGAGCGCTTACATGCCCCATCAGTGTTAACCTTGAGAGATGGCCACGGAGGACATAACCATTTAACTGTCATAAGTTGAGAATTCCTTTTGTTGACAACTTGAATACCAAATTGAGTGAGAATATTCCTCTTGCTGGAATGAGTTTCTTTGAGACCAGATAAATCACAGACTTCTTTTGTTTGAGCTTTAATCTTATGTAGCATGCAATTCTTAGTTATGGTCCGGCCTTCATACTTGGCCATATTTCTAGCAGACCACAGTTTCCACATAGTATATCCAATTGATGCCAATGAAAAGAGACCATACAGGGATTTAGAGCTACTGTGAGAAACAGATTTCAGTATCCTTAACTTTGCAGAATTACCATCTAACAGTAAACCTGAGCTTTGGAGAGATGACCATATAAAGACAGCATTGTCACTGCTGATGAATAGATGATTTAATGTTTCCTCTTGAGGCTGTTGGCAACAATAACATTTAGAACATAAGTTTATTCCAAGCATCTGTACATTAGAGTCCATGGGGAGGCAGTTATTGATGATTTTCCACAGAAAAATTGACATCTTGATAGGCAGCTAGGTGGACTAGAGTAGTTTCCAAGGCAGGTTTAATTGAATCTGGTTAAGGTTGCAAGCATGTTTATAGAGGGAGGAAACCATATATTGACGTGAGTGTGACAAGCTCCAGGCTTCCTTGTCGGCATTGTAGATATTAGTTTCCACCCTTTCTCTCTCTTACGTTCCACTAAGGGGGGACCCAAAGCATGATCAAAACAGTGGAACAAATGAGAGAAAGAAGAGAGGAAAGGAAATGAACAAAATACCGTGATCGCCACCAAGATGCCGTACGCGACGGACACGCCGTACCTTGGAAGATGGGGAAGACACTCGCCTAAGTGCAGCGTTGGGATGAACGGCTCGATTAGATCCGCTCCACGATGAACGGTCTCACGATAGACCGCCCTAGGGCGCTGCGAGGACCACGGGAGCAACTGCTGCAATGATATGGACGGCTCTTACTGGACCGTACGACTGTGAAGGACGGCCGTTGATGCACCGCTCTAAATATTGAACGGCTGAATTATGACCGCTCAATATCTTCACGCAGCAAGTTTTGAAGGGTCCGACCTCCACCCTCCCTGGCCGGCCAGAGGGGATGGGCCTCGTGCTGGCTAGATGCTGACCTGCAAAATAATGTAGAGACACAAAAAGAAACACCCAAATTAGACTCCAATGATGTAGTATATGTTCAAATGATAAGAATTAAACATGGCAAATGAAAAGGGGAATACCTGGGGGGTTTTAAACCCCTAGGGTGACAAAAACGTGGGTGGAGGTGTGCATGATAATGCGAACAAAGAGGGGAAGTGGGAGAAGGTAATGCATGCAAGGGACACGACGAAAAACTATAAGGGAACGCAAACGACTCGAAATATGAACTACTCCCTGGACCGGAGGCTCATATGGACGTAGAGAGCCTCCCCCCTTGATGCTGGGTCGCTCAAAAGTGCGGCAGGGCTTCGCCGTCGATCAAAAATCTTCCCCCCCTTTCGATGCCTGGTCAATAGGGTCTATTTATAGAGCCTATGAAGCCAGCCCCGAAACTAGGGTTTAGAGCCATTTTCGTGAAGAAATCTTAGAAGATAAATTGTAGATAATAAAATTATCTTTCATCCAGTCGAAACGGCATCGAAAATGATTGGTTATCCGCGGAGAAATCATCAAAATAAGTTGAGGACAAAACCATGGAGAAAAGGGTTAAAATCTTTTATAATTCAGCAACCGACAAGATGAACGGTCTGACGATAGACCGCTCAACTAGTTGGGCGGTCATTAATTAACCGTCCGTACCAGTCGGTGGAAATTCCAAATAATCAGAAAATACCCCATTATCTCTCAAACTGGCCGAAGCGTCCGCCGTGGGACCCTGAACATATGAACGGTTGAATATATACCGTTTTTATGTAGGGCGGCTCAATGACGACCGTTTTTACCCGTCGGTGATAATTCGAATATCCGGATAATTATCCGAGAAGACGGGCGCGCGTAGGACTCTGAGATATAGGCGGTTGTATTAGGGCCGTTCACTTAATTGAGCGGTTTTAATAACACCGCACAAAAGCCTGTCGGTGAATATTCAAAAAATGTTCAGAAATTAGCCAAAATATATGAACGGTCTACATGTAACCGCCCAACGGTTGAACGGTTGATGTTATGCCGTTCATGACCTTAGGTATCTGGTTATCACAGCCGAGGGCCCGTTAAGCCCTGAATCACCGCGAATTGCACCAAGGAGGGAGACAACCCATAAAATGAACCCGAGTCATGTCACAAAAACGGCCCGACAGATAATGGACTATTCGGGGCATCAATTAATGGTAGTAAGAGAAACGGCCCAACCTATCGGTAGAAAAACGGGTGTCAACAGATGCCCCTCCTTAACGTCCTCTTTGCAGGGGAACGGGCGGAGGTGAAGCGGCGGTGACACGGAACACGGAGACGAAGCGAAAATGTAGCGGAGTGGACCGGAAAAGCGGGCGTTAAGGCAAACGACACCCGTTCTTACCAATAAGCGATGAGAATCTTTCGGAAAACCTCGAACCGAGCGTCAGGGATAACTGACCAAAAGGCGACACCAATCTGGAGGAACTAAACTAAAGAAAATCAACCGACAAAACCAACCTCATGGGGGACACAATCCCGCGGTCCAATGAGGGGGCCACAAAAGAAAAAGATGCTAAAGCTCCAGACGGGGATCTCTCAGTCAATCGTCTCCAACGAACCGTCCAAAGAAAACCTCCGAATTCAAAATGGAATTAGTTTATCTTACTCGAGCATTGGGACACACAGCTAACCATTATCTTGTCGGGACATTTCTTAAACAGACAATAGGGGCATGAATGTTCAAAAGGATGCGCATGATGCATGCTGGGCTGAAAGTAAAAGAAATCGTTAAAACAAAATGCGAAGAAAGATTAAAATATAAAATATTCGAGAGTAATATTGTTAAGCTGGGACTATCAGAGTCAAGATACCGTCCACGACCACAGTGCGCAGATAGAACCGTCCTCCTCGTGACATCTCAACTTAACGGCTTATCCGAAGGTTAGGTACATGAATCCTGGATCATCATTGTTTTTGTTAAAGGGGAACATCAGATCCTGGAACACGTAAGAAACCTGCCGGCTCTCGAAATAGCATATATAATATCATATAGTAATGCAATAAGGGTTTTAGGGAGAGAAGGCCATACCTGACTTACCTGTGCAGGCGAAACGGCGCGTCAAGCTGAAATGGTGCTGCAAAAGTGGTTAAGAGATGCATTTCCAAAGAAAATATTCAATGATCATGATTTTAAACACATCAACATGATATACGGCTATATGAGAACCGTTCTACCTTACGAACGGCTCTATGATAACCGTACGCGTCTGACATTCAAACAATTCTTTAAGGGCCGGTTGCCAGTGAGGAACGGTTGGGTATGCACCGTTTTAATTAGGACTCTGCGGAGGGCGTGCCGTTTGATGGACCGCGGCCGGCTAGAAAGGAGCGGGAAGCGATCCAACGACTATGCTTGATTCCTCGACATCTCAGCGCCGCCCCTATGAGAGAAGTAAGATTGATTGGAGTATGTTTAAGGTCTATCTTCCAATTTCCTCTCATATCTTTCTTCTGCCCCTTGTTCTCTTTCTTCTCAGCTTCTTCCCGGTCCGAGGCGTTTCTCTAATTTAAAGTGGGTGGCTCCCATGGTCCGTGCATTGCCTCTCGGGGTGACTCATCTTCTCAAATCCTGGCATCTACACTCTCTCCTGGTCTTAGGTCAGAACTACCCCAAACTTTCCTTAGACTGGCATGGTATCTCCGCTTTGGTGGAGATCTGGCATCCTCAGACCCATACCTTCTTCTTCCCATCTTTTGAGGCCACTGTCTTGCTAGAGGAGGTAGAGACATACTTTGGGCTCCCTAGGTCCAAGGTGGGGGAGGAAGACCTGATATGCCATACTGTTGCCCCTATAGATCCAAAACTCATTCTAGGAGGGTTCATACCCAATAGCGGAGATGTTCGCACCTTTGTAGGCCCTCGCCACATTCACCTCCTTCCTCTGAGCCAGTGGGTGGTAGAACATTGCAGGAACAAGTGCGGGTGGGCTGAGGCCATAGCCAAAGCTGCTTCCATCTGTTTATGCGGGGCTATCCTTTTCCCTTCAGCCGACCATGTCCTAGAGATTCCTTTACTTAGCACCATCAGCGGCCTTTGGCAGGGGTGTTCCATCTCTCAGGCTGTCCTAGCTTATTTGTATGAGGGCCTTTCTTCAGCAGCCTTAGGAGGTCCTCCCTTTGGTTCGATGATCCTGTTGGAGTGCTGGATGGGAGTTAGGATGAAGTTCAGAGTGAGGGACGATATTACTTCAGCTAGCAGGATCTTCGGGAGCCACCCACTTTACTTCATAGGGGGCGCCTTCAGGTTTTCTCCACAGGTTGAGTGCAGGACGGCTGAGTTGAAGACCAGGGACGAGTGGCGCCCGTACATCAACAGGCTGCCCCTGGACAGGTTCGTGATGCGCCCGGACTTCCTCCATGATACCATCATCAGGCTACCGAGGAGAGCGGGTTTGGACTTGAGGCTCGTGAGCGACACCACCTTGGCGATGTACAGCCCACACAGATGCTACCTGCAGATCGGACTTCCCCGGACGCTGCTACCCACGCTACCCCACCTTCCTATGCTACAGACGCGGAGGATCGGGACAGAGGAGGATGAGCAGGCGGTCAGGAGCGCGTTGATCATGTGGGAGGTGAGCAGGGTGCGTACCCTACCAGCAGAGGTTGAGGAGGCCCCAGAGACCAGACAGGCTTATCTCAGGGAGTTGAGGGAGATACGTCCTCGCGGGGATGCCCAGCGGTGGACGGAATGATTTTCTTTTGTTTTTACTTATGATGATATGGATAGAATCTCACATTCAGACAGCTTGATGTATGACATGAATAAGACTTGATGAGATTGAGTTTGAGCTTTGCAATATGATTATGATGGGATGTGACTGCATAGGTTAATGCGAGGATTGAATATTTGCAGTTCTGAGCCACCTGTCCTTCCGACCTGCCCCTGCACACATGCGAATATGAAACAGATTAAATCTATTTTTAGGCTCACCCCCTTGCCTACAGCAAGTTAGGAGGCGACCCTTTCTTGTCTTTTGGTCAAGGGGGGTGAGCCTTATTAAATAGGCAAATATCAAAGTGCTAGAAAATGCAGATGAATGCAAGAAGGAAACAAGTAAACGTAAAATTTTTTTTTTTTTTTTTTGTTGGATTTTGAAATATTCGATTTTGTTTGGGTCTTGAAATATCTGATTTTTTTCGGGTTTTGAAATATTTGATTTTTTTTTCGGGTTTTGAAATATTAGATTTTTTTGGGTTTTGAAATATTTGATTTTTTTTGGGTTTTGAAATATTTGATTCTTTTTTCGGGTTTTGAAATATTTGATTTTTGATTTTTTTTTTTTTTTTTTTTTGAAATATTTGATTTTTCTTTTTGGGTTTTGAAACCTGCTCGGGTCTCAACAGCAGGGACCTTCTCGTCTTGCTACGGAATTCCAAGGTTCAGTGCGTGCGGGGAAAGGGACTGCCCGTGATCGGCGTCTACTTTGCTCGACGGTACTTCTGCTGAGGCCATATCCAGGGTGGGATTCATTCCTTGGGAAAGTAAAAAAGATCGAGCAGGGAAGTCAACGATAGGTGTAGGGGCTTTTAGGGCTTGAGTACTTTCCCGGGTCCCCCTTTTCCCAAGGAATCTGGTCTGTTGCGCCGGGGCTTTGTATCCGCCATCGAACCTTCACCCGCTCTAGGCACGCATGCGACCGGGCTCATAACGTCCCGCGGGGAAACTGTACTGCCACTCTTGCCATGCCTAGCCGCATTTTAGGGAGCTTCGAGCTCTATGCTTTCGGCTTTTGCCCCTGTTCTTTCCTTTCCTTGCTTCTTTTTGGTTTTTTTGTTTGCTTTCCTTTTCTTTCTCTTTCTTTCTTCTTTTCTTTTTTGTTTTTTTTTGCGGAGTGAGGTCTTACCGGATTGCCCCTATTTGAGAGCTTTTCCTTTTGACGGGGAACCTAGGTTGGTTCTCGCCCCCTTATTCGCCACTTGCGCCTTATCTTCGACCGAGAGAGAGGAAATGCAAGGATTTCCACCCATCCCCGAGTATGGCCAAAGGAGAGACGGTATCGGGTAGCATGAGAGAGTACCGCACCACGGGGTCGTGTAGTGTGTGGAATGCTGAACCTGAGTCCTCCTTTTGCAATCGGGTGGGGTATGCCCTGCCATCGAGCCGTTCACTGGTTTTACTTTTATGGATAAAAACGCTTTAAATACAGCCCATTCCACGGGTTTGGCAATTCCTCCCCCTCTGAGTTAATTAGACGATACGCGTTGCCAGGATAAGCTTCTTTAATTACAAAGGGCCCTTCCCAGTTGGGTTGCAACTTAGACCTGGGACCTGCAGACCTGATGAATTTACGTTTTAAAACCATATTCCCCACTTGAAATTTTCTTTCGATGACCTTCTTTTGAAAATATCGCGAGACCCGCTTTTGATATACTGAAACATGATTGGCCGCATTTAACCTCTTCTCGTCTAAAAGTTCCAGTTGGACTAACAACGCCTCTCGACGGTCGTCAAGATTAAGTTCTTTGTCCAACTGCACCCTTAGGGAAGGGATCAGAATTTCATACGGGAGCACCGCTTCCATTCCATAAGTGAGGGCAAAGGGGGTCTGCCCTGTGGGGGTGCGGACGGAGGTGCGGTAGGCCCATAGAGCCTCTGTCAATTTGTCGACCCAATCAGCAAATTTATACGATTCGCATGTTTTCTTGATAATTTTGAGAAGGGTCTTATTCGTGGCCTCAGCCTGGCCATTACCTTGGGGGTAGTACGGTGATGAATGATGCAAAGCTATATTGAATTTCTTACAGAGGTCCTGGAGTTCTTGTGAGATGAATTGCGGCCCGTTGTCGGTGACGATGCTGCTCGGCACTCCAAATCGCGAGACAATGTTCTTCATGATGAAGCGGCATACCGTGGTGGCTTTGATTTCTGCGTAAGCTTCAGCTTCGGCCCACTTGGTGAAGTATTCTGTAGCCGTCAGGATGAAGGATTTCTGTTTAACCGCAGAATTCGGATCACCGAGGGGCCCGATGATGTCAAAGGCCCACATGGAAAATGGCCAGGGGGCCGTAATGGGATGAAGAGAAGAAGCCGGAGCGTGGATTTTGTCGGCATGGATTTGGCACTGAAGGCACCTACGGACATAGGTGGAGCAATCTTCTTCTAGGGTTGGCCAGTAATAGCCCTGCCTAAGAATCTTCTTTGCCAGGGCCTGTCCGTTTACATGCCCTCCACATTCGCTAGAGTGGGCTGCTTCCACAACCTTCCAGGCTTCTTCATCATCTAGACACCTCATGAGAATTCCATTCAGGGCCCGCCTATACAATTCACCGGCGATGATCGTGTACCTGGCGGCGACTCTTCTAATGGCTTTTCGTTGCTCAGCGTTGGCCGCTTCCGGGAATGTACCATCCTTGCAGTATTGTTCGATCTCATAGAACCACGGCAATTCTTCCTCTTCAATGATCTCCTCGAGCTCAGTTAACGAAACCTCTTTTATCTCCTCCCTTTCTGCTCTCTTTTCTACGGACATCCTAAGGTTGTTGAACCAGGGATCCTGCAGGGAAGGAACGTCTAGCCTTTGGACCACAATGGTCTCAGTGGCGCGACTTAGGGGGAGTGATAAAGAAGAGGCGAGAGACGCAAGGGCGTCGGCCAAGATATTCTGAGAGCGGGGAGTATGAATATAGACGAGCTTCCTAAATTGCCGGGCCAAGAGGGTGACAAGATCTTGGTAGGGCTTGAGCTTAGGATCGCGGGTGCGGTAGGTTGACAAAACCTGACGCAGCACCAGCTGGGAGTCTCCTATAATGTTCAGGTATCGCGCACCCAAGATGTAGGCGTGCTTCAGACCGGCAAGGAGCGCCTCATACTCGGCTATATTGTTGGTGGCAGGAAACGAAAGTTGATATGCCACGGGGATGGTTACCCCTTCTGGAGTAAGAAGGACGGCGCCGATTCCGCTGCCCTGGGAATTAAGGGCACCATCGAAGTGGAGAGACCAAAAAGGAAGATGAGTGATCACCGCCAGGTGTTCATCGGGGAATTCATCCTGAATGAAATCAGTGCGAGGGATAGGAGAGTGAGCTAGGTGTTCGGCAATAGCATATCCTTTGATTGCTTTCTGCACGATGAAGGTGATGTCGAACTGGGAGAGAAAACTTTGCCAGCGAGCTAGCCGATTAGAAAGGACCGGCTTTTCCAACAGGTAACGAATGGGGTCCATTCTGGAAATGAGCCTAACCTCGTGGGCGAGAAAGTAGTGTTTAAGCTTCTGTGCTACCCACACTAGCGCTGCGCAGGTTTTCTCCATAGCAGTGTACTTGGATTCAGCAGGATTAAGTAACCTTGAGAGATAGTACGCCGCTCTTTCTCTTCCTTCATCATCTACCTGCGCCAGAACCGCTCCTAGGGCGTCCTCAATTACAGAAATGTACAGGATCAGGGGTTTCCCTGGGACGGGGGGTTGCAGAACCGGAGGATTAGAGAGGTACACTTTGAGTTCCTCATAGGCCTTTTGACATTGTTCATTCCATTCGAATTTCGCGCCGGCTTTTAACAGGTCATAAAACGGGCGGCATCTTTGCG
The DNA here is from genome assembly GCA_022559845.1 of Amorphophallus konjac. Lineage (NCBI taxonomy): Eukaryota > Viridiplantae > Streptophyta > Magnoliopsida > Alismatales > Araceae > Amorphophallus > Amorphophallus konjac. The sequence goes on from CM040124.1 coordinate 147,208,323, forward strand.
AATGCTGAGATATAAATCTCCTGATAAATTGCAAACGCCCGATCAAACCTCGAAGTTCAGTGATGTTTTTCGGCGGTGGCATTTCCATGACGGCCTTTGCCTTGTTTGGATCGATCTGAATCCCTCGTTTACTAACTATAAACCCAAGTAATTTCCCTGATGCAACTCCGAACACACATTTCTTTGGATTCATCTTTAACTTGTATTCCCTAGCCCTTTGCAGTACCTTGGCTAGAATAGCGGGGTGCTCTTCCTGTGACCTCGATTTGACTAAGATATCATCCACATAGGCTTCTAAATAAACGTGCATCATATCGTGGAAGATAGCCATCATCGCCCTTTGGTAGGTGGCACCTGCATTTTTCAACCCAAATGGCATGACGACGTAGCAGTATGTGCCCCATGGCGTTGTGAATGAGGTCTTTTCTTGATCTTCCGGAGCCAAAAGGATTTGGTTATACCCCGAGTAGCCGTCCATGAAGGAGAGGGCTTCGTACCCAGCTGTATTATCGACCAAGACATCAATGTGAGGAAGTGGAAAATCATCTTTCGGACATGCCTTGTTTAAGTCCCTGAAGTCAATACATATTCGAATTTTACCATCCTTTTTCATTACAGGGACTATGTTTGCTACCCATTGGGGATACAACACCACTCTAACGAACCGGGCCTTGTGCAATTTGTCAATTTCCTCCTTAATCCTTAAGGCCATTTGCGGGTGGAATCTCCTTGCCTTCTGTTTCACGGGCGTCGCCCCTGGTTTGAGAATCAGCCTATGTTCCACCAAGGCGGGGTCAAGGCCTGGCATGTCCTCGTAGGACCAGGCAAAAGAATCGCTGTACTCCCTCAAGACTTCAACCAGTTCCTTCTCGACTTGAGGAGGGAGATTGGCGGAAATAAGTATGGGCCTGGGGTCCTCTATCGTTCCAAGGTTAATCTCCTTAGTGGATTCATCTACTGCCACGGAGGGTTCGTCGAACTTTTTCAGTCCTTGGGCATAGAGGTCGGCAGTGTTGTCCACTTCATCTCCCTCATCATCAGCTGGGTCTTTCTCATTCACAATTTCATATACCCCTAATCCATCCTTGCCCCTCACCTCTTCAGTTCCTTCATCATCTTCCAAGACAATCGCTGTCTCTACAAATTCCGGGCACTTTAATAGAGCATGACATCTTCCAGCCAAATCTCGTAAAAACCTATCAGGAATGGTTTTGAAGGGGTGCGGCATGGCAGGTGCCGCAGACGTGGATGGGCTGACAGAACTCGAACTAGACTCTACCCTGACTGACTCGACTATCCTAGAAGACTCGACACACTGTACATCTGACCTAGGAGAGCAGAAATCTACCGGAAAAGAAACAGGGGTCTCGTGCCCCTGGGAATCTGGGTGGAACATGGCGTAATCCTCCATGGAGACCTCCGTTTTGAGATTGGCGTTTTTTTTTTTTTTTTTTTTTTTTTTTGGAGGTCAGAGGTGATCACACAGCAGGAAGAAGAAGGTGGCGGGGGAGGCAGTTGCATGGGAAACAATTCCGGGAAGATGCAGTCAAAGAAAGGGTCAGAAGACTTAAACCACATTTCGTGGAGCTGAGCTCCTGGAGGAGGGGGAGTGAATAGAGTTGATAAATCAATGGGCGGGCAGCGCCCGCAAGCACATGGAACGAACAAAACTTCGGGTCTCTCCACAAAGTACGGGTCGACTAGGAGTGGAGGGGAACGGGGAACAGAATCCCGCTGTTGAAACCAGGAAGCGAGACGGGATGGGGACATAGAGTAAGTAATGATGGAGCTCCCCGTCTCTCGGGGCCCCTGGCGGACCAATGGCATCGGGGGGCGCACTGCCAGCCGCGTCTCCCTTATCTTCGGATCACCCTCTTCTTCATAAAACATTTTTGCAAAGCAGTCGGCTAAGTCTTCTAGGTCACCGGCTAGTCCCTGCGGCGACAGTGGAGGATTGGCAACAACACAAGCTTCATCTATTTGTTCTTCAATGCGGGGTGGCGAGGTCTTCAAGGTGCCGGGCTGCAACGGACCCCTCACAAAATGCTGCCGGTAATCCCAAGTCAAGGGCCCAGAGTCCCCAAGCACCGACATGGAGGTTTCATGGTAGCCGAGGCCCCGGCGACCCATCTTCCTTCCCCTAGGGACGGGGTTGGTTCGGCCTTGCAGCTGTGCGCCGAGCCCTCGGCCTGGCTGATAGCCCAATTTCAAAATTATGTGCCAACCTTTGGAGTCTCTCATCTTGGGCTTGACCTTCACGTCGACTGGTGCAGTGGCGGGCTTGCGCGACGCATACGCCCATGAGTAGTTCAAGTCCATGACAGATAGAACAGGTCTATTACTCGGCCACAGTGTGGGCAGAACCTTGGCTACTATAGCGTCAATGTTTTGAGTCGTGGAGACGCTTTTCACCTTGACCACTCGCCCTTGGAATGGGAACTTCAGACACTGGTGGGCGGTTGAGGGGACGGCGTTCAAACTATTCAACCATGGACGACCCAGAATGGCATTGAACATTGGGTCTATGTCCAACACATAGAATTCTACATCCATCACCAAGGGCCCTAGCTCGGCCAGCACAGTCACCACCCCGTGACAAGCACGTCTGGAATTATCATAGGCAGCTATCGTGGTTGGTGTCGGCTTGAGCATGTCCTCCGATATGTTACAAGCACGAAGAGTGCTCAACGGGCAGACATTGATTGACGCCCCTGTATCCACAAGGGCGGATTCCACGGTTGTCTTGTTCAAAGAGATCGTAATACACAACGGCATCTGCCGCGCCTCAGGAGGAGCTAACTCTGACTCAGCGAATGCAATAGAGGGCCCCTTTGTGATTGTGGCCAAAACTGTGGGCAGGCTATCCACCGCCACATCCTCGCTCACCATAACTTTCTGTAGGAAGATCTTCAGGGCATCTTGATGGAGCGGCGACCTCTTGATCAACTCTAATACTGAGATCTTAGCCGGGAGTCGGTCTAAATGCTGTAACAAATCATATCTCGTGCCCGGTACCGGATCTACCTCCTCTGATTCAACTGTAGGGGAAGAAACTGCAGGATTCGGTGCAGACGCACCTGAAGAAGGAAACATTCTCTGGAAAGGACGCCCGCTTCGAAGGGCGCATTGTGATGCTTGCACGGCCTGGACTGGACCCCCGCTTGGCTTGGTGGGATAGGTGGATGGTGTGGAGATGGGGGTGAGGATGACGGGGATAGGCTTAATGGGCCCTGGTGGAGGGGAAATGGGCGAAGGGTTAAGCTTAGGGGAAATGACGGAGGTCATAGCGGGTGGTGGTGATAGGACGGATGGAGTAGGGGAAAATGCGGAGGGCCTAAGAGGCGAAGCGGGGGAAGTGACGGGCGGTGTAGCGACGGGTCTAAGGATGGAGGGGATGGCTGGTGAGGGAGAGTAGTGGTGGTGTAAGGCCAAGAGATGTGCTGGGGTTTCATCATCAAACATCCACCCGGCGTTGGGGGCTGGGCGCTGGACTGCATTCACTTGTGCTGGGGCCGGCGGTTGCTGTTGTTGCTGGGGCGCGGGCTGATGCATCGGCATGGGATTTTGATGGATCCCAAGGTCTTGCTGCTGCTGTGGGGGCTGCGGTTGCTGTTGGTGCTGTTGCTGCTGCTGCTGCTGGGGCGCCGCTTGTTGCGGCCTGGCCTGTCTCTGCCTCTGCCTGATGTCTTCAATTAGTTGGTGCATCTGGGCCCAATCAATTCTTTGGCCCTCATGCAAATCATACACCAGGTCCCTGAATTGATAACACCGTTCTATTGTGTGCCCCGGCTGCCGATGGAATATGCAATATCGGGACTGGTCGGCGGCCGGATTCCAGTTCGGACGCTCAGGCGGCAACTGAAGGTCGCCAGTATACATCAGCGCAGAGAAAACATCTGACAAGGTTTCTGGGAGAGGGGGGTAGTGAGCTCTCTTTGGAGCTGGTCGAGCAGAGCCGTAGGCGGGGGGCGGAGGAACATTGTTGTATTGCGGGGGCCGTTGAGGCTGTTGGGATGGCGGAGGCGTATGTGTGGGGTATTGCGGGACTTGGAAGGCAGGTTGAGGAGCTTGCGGGGTAGCGAACTGGGGGTTACGCTGAGGTGGCGGGAAGCGGGGTGGAGCGGTGTGTTGGGGGAACTGAACGGCCTGGACCTGCTCATTAATTTGTACCCCCTCAGTGACGGGGCCCTGGGATTTCTTAGTGGCCTTGGGCTTCTGGGCCTCGAACAGAGAATGGATGGGGGAATCTTTGAATTGGGTCTGAATAAACCGAGCCCTGCTGTATAGTTGGTGCATGCTTGAAATGTCATTCATTGCTAGAATGTTTCTGAAAGTTGGCGTAGCGTTGGAAATCAACAATTTTACCTTTTCCTCTTCCGGAATCTGCCCGGGCACCCGCGAGGCCATCTGTCTCCAGCGGTCTGCATAAGTTGCAAAGTCTTCCTCCGGCTTCATCTTCTCCGCCACCAGGTCAGTGAAAGAGTACTCAGGCCCGACCCGATCCTGAAACCTCTGTATGAACCTCTCCTTGACTGTCTTAAAATTCTCAGCCTCTTCTAGAGGCAGGGTATAAAACCATTCCAGCGCGACCCCCTCCAAGGACCTACGGAACAAATAGGCCATCAAGCGATCGTCCTGTTGGAATTGTGCAGACTCGTACAAGAATTCCCGAACATGGATGAACGGGCTGCCATTCCCATCATATTTGCGGTACACGGGGAGCTCCGACTGGGAAGGAAAGCGTAGGTCCCTGAAGTTAGGAATAGGGACATCGGCAAGGGATTGCGGGCCGACCCGCTTGTGGAGGAGATCAATTTGTTGCTGCATAGCAGCCCACTTGTCAAGGATTTCTCGTTCCCGGGAAGAAGGGGGAGGAGCAAGGGGAGTAGCACCTGGATGAGCGACCAAAGGATAAGCAGACGAAGGAGGCGGCCCATAAGAGGGGTAATGGGCCGAGGAGGGGCCCACATCTGCATGAGTGACCTGAGCCGCCCCCGAATGCGACCTAACGAAGTCGGCCGGGGCGATGAGGGCCTGAGGCGAAGGAGAAATTGTAGTGTACGGCTCAAGATAAGGAACAGAGGGGACTGGGGATTTCCCTCTACCCAGTTGTTGATGAACGGATGTGGATGCCTGACCCATTTCTAGATCGGGATAGCGAAAGTTCTGAGGGCGCACGGGAGTAAGGTCAATGGGGGCCGTGGAGGTGGTCCCGACCCCAGAAGTTGAAGTGGTGACCTGGGCCGTGGCATGAGCCAGAGCTGAGGCCGGGGCATCGCCCCCTTGCAAAGCCTGCCTGATGAGATGGAGTTGGGTGGGGTCTAACTGGGCCATCATGTCAAGGATCGTACTAGCTGAATTCTGGTTGGACAGGTTTGGAAAAGAGGGTCGGGGGCCCTCGCCAAAAGAAGTCGGGAGCGAAGGGGCCGTCCCCTCCCCCCCTTGCAAATGGGTGACCCTAGGTGGGTCCTCAAGGAGACCACGAGGAAGGGAATCTTCATGGGCCGCAGAGAAATCGTATGACGACATGGAAGAAGAAGCGGAATCGAACAAGGGATTGGAATAGGAATGGAAATGGGAATCAGCCCTAGGAAGAAAGCGTGGGGGCAGAAGGCAGTCCCACATACACCAAGACACTTGGCCCTAAAGCAAGCAGCACGAAATCAAACAAATCTACCAAACAATAACGAGCACACAATGGAGCGAGATGAGAGTAGAATCACTCAGTAATGCAATCAAGTTCTTAAAGTGATGCTCGTCAGTTCCTTATATCTTCAGGTTTAACTTTAGTGGATTTATAGAAATGTCAATTCTCTTTGACCACTAGGTACCTAACTGGGATGAGAACGAGGAACTGTGTGACGCTACTGGGATCTCTCACTCGCGGATGCAACCCTAGACGGGGGTGGATACGGTACAACCTGCCCGGCGTCCGTGTGGGAATCCACGGCTCACGGGGGCTTACGGAGGTCCTCAGCAAGGTCCCTAGTCGGCTCCAAGGAATATGGAGACGAGAGGAAACCCCACCTCGGTAGGAATGCAACTAATATGGGAGAGTATCGATGCTCCTATGCGCACCGGAGTGCATGCACCAACTAACCTAGCAACTATCAATCAATGAGCGAAAATACACATGAATAGCAAAAGCATGGTGATGCAATAACAACAAGATAGCAGGGGGAGTTAACTAACAGCACCAGGAGCAATATATATATGTCAACCAAAATACTAAGCAAGAGGACAGCAGTGCACTGTGACAGGAGATGTGCGGTCCTCCTATAACCGCTCTACTAACCCAGACGGTCATCTATCAGCCGTAATGAATGGGCAGGAAGCAGGGGACATACCATACCGACGGTCGATGATAAACCGCATGACCCACTGAACGGCCAAATCACAGCCGTGTACCTGCCACCAGAAAGATAGGGCGTACCTGTGACGGGGAGCTGGACGGGTGATTTCAGACCGCACGAATTATGGACGGCGTATAGGGAACCGTCAGACGCAGGGAAGGCCGTGACAGAGAACCTGAGTTGCGCGGCCCTGTTAAAACCGCGTGTTATCTGGGAAACTGCAAACCGTGTCCGTCCTGTAAATCACTTCAAGGATAGGCACCGGACAACCACCAGAAGGTCAGCAATTCAAAAGCATGATGGGCACTAGGGGTCCCACCGTGATCGCCACAAAAGGGGGTGTAGATATTAGTTTCCACCCTTTCTCTCTCTTACGTTCCACTAAGGGGGGACCCAAAGCATGATCAAAACAGTGGAACAAATGAGAGAAAGAAGAGAGGAAAGGAAATGAACAAAATACCGTGATCGCCACCAAGATGCCGTACGCGACGGACACGCCGTACCTTGGAAGATGGGGAAGACACTCGCCTAAGTGCAGCGTTGGGATGAACGGCTCGATTAGATCCGCTCCACGATGAACGGTCTCACGATAGACCGCCCTAGGGCGCTGCGAGGAACACGGGAGCAACTGCTGCAATGATATGGACGGCTCTTACTGGACCGTACGACTGTGAAGGACGGCCGTTGATGCACCGCTCTAAATATTGAACGGCTGAATTATGACCGCTCAATATCTTCACGCAGCAAGTTTTGAAGGGTCCGACCTCCACCCTCCCTGGCCGGCCAGAGGGGATGGGCCTCGTGCTGGCTAGATGCTGACCTGCAAAATAATGTAGAGACACAAAAAGAAACACCCAAATTAGACTCCAATGATGTAGTATATGTTCAAATGATAAGAATTAAACATGGCAAATGAAAAGGGGAATACCTGGGGGGTTTTAAACCCCTAGGGTGACAAAAACGTGGGTGGAGGTGTGCATGATAATGCGAACAAAGAGGGGAAGTGGGAGAAGGTAATGCATGCAAGGGACACGACGAAAAACTATAAGGGAACGCAAACGACTCGAAATATGAACTACTCCCTGGACCGGAGGCTCATATGGACGTAGAGAGCCTCCCCCCTTGATGCTGGGTCGCTCAAAAGTGCGGCAGGGCTTCGCCGTCGATCAAAAATCTTCCCCCCCTTTCGATGCCTGGTCAATAGGGTCTATTTATAGAGCCTATGAAGCCAGCCCCGAAACTAGGGTTTAGAGCCATTTTCGTGAAGAAATCTTAGAAGATAAATTGTAGATAATAAAATTATCTTTCATCCAGTCGAAACGGCATCGAAAATGATTGGTTATCCGCGGAGAAATCATCAAAATAAGTTGAGGACAAAACCATGGAGAAAAGGGTTAAAATCTTTTATAATTCAGCAACCGACAAGATGAACGGTCTGACGATAGACCGCTCAACTAGTTGGGCGGTCATTAATTAACCGTCCGTACCAGTCGGTGGAAATTCCAAATAATCAGAAAATACCCCATTATCTCTCAAACTGGCCGAAGCGTCCGCCGTGGGACCCTGAACATATGAACGGTTGAATATATACCGTTTTTATGTAGGGCGGCTCAATGACGACCGTTTTTACCCGTCGGTGATAATTCGAATATCCGGATAATTATCCGAGAAGACGGGCGCGCGTAGGACTCTGAGATATAGGCGGTTGTATTAGGGCCGTTCACTTAATTGAGCGGTTTTAATAACACCGCACAAAAGCCTGTCGGTGAATATTCAAAAAATGTTCAGAAATTAGCCAAAATATATGAACGGTCTACATGTAACCGCCCAACGGTTGAACGGTTGATGTTATGCCGTTCATGACCTTAGGTATCTGGTTATCACAGCCGAGGGCCCGTTAAGCCCTGAATCACCGCGAATTGCACCAAGGAGGGAGACAACCCATAAAATGAACCCGAGTCATGTCACAAAAACGGCCCGACAGATAATGGACTATTCGGGGCATCAATTAATGGTAGTAAGAGAAACGGCCCAACCTATCGGTAGAAAAACGGGTGTCAACAGGCATAAGATGAAAGAGTAGTATTCCCGATTGCTTTAGTAACTTCAAATGGCAAGAAATTTTCAATGAACTGTTTTACTTCAACAGTCGGGTGCAATATACAGTCTTTAAGAGAAGCCTTTGTGTTGTTGATAAGTTCAGCAGGAACAAAGGAAACCAGGGGTTTATTACCTAGCCAGGTATCATACCAGAAGTTAGCAGAATTGCCATCCCCAAGGATAATTCTTGTATGCTGTAACATGAAGCTTTTGGCAAGAGACCAGGATCTTCGGCTATGACCTTTCATGTTTCTGAACTTTACATCCATAAGATGATTGCCCCAGAAGTATTTAGCTCTAAAGTAATTTGCCCACAGGGAGTTAGTATGCATGGCCCTCCAAAGCATTTTGACTCTGAATGCTATTTCCATTTGCCGAAGGGACATGATTCCCAGGCCACCTTGACTGACTGGCATGCATATGGCTTTCCAAGATTTCCAATGGTGTTTATTACCATGAGAAGATTCACGCCAGAAGAAATTTGCAAAACATCTGTCAATAGCCTGATGAGTTCCAGAAAGAAGGGGAGAAGAAGCCATTGTGTAAATTGGAATTGAGGAAAGAACATGTTTGATAAGAATGAGTTTGGCTCCCTAAGATAGCAGATTAGCATTCCAACCATGAATTCTACTTTGAATAGAAGAAATGAAGCCAGCAAAATGGGCTTTCTTTCTCATACCAAGAACTAAAGGGAAGCCTAAATATTTATGAGGGAAAGAGTGATGAGAAAAATCAGTGATATCTACAATACGTCTAATTGTGGAAGAATCAGTTTTATGATGGGTGAAGAAACCACTTTTCTCCACATTAATTTGCTGACCCGAAGATCTTTCATAAAGTCTAAGCACCTTGAGAAGATTTCTCACAGAGTTTGCTGTAGCTTTACTAAAGATAATTGTGTCATTAGCAAATAACAAATGAGAGATATTAGGATAGCCCCTTGGCCCTGGATACCAACCAATCCGACCAGAATTAGATGAGTCTGTCAGACATCTGCTATGTGCTTCTTCAGCAATAATAAATAAAGAAGGAGCAAAGGGGTCTCCTTGGCGTAGACCCCTTGAGGATTGAAAGAATCCAGCCAGATCTTCATTGACTAACATAGAAAACCAGCAGTTATTTAGCATGTTCTCAATGAGACCAATGAATTGATTGTTGAATCCAAGTTTACTCAAAATAGCAAGTAGAAAGTCACATTCCAATCTGTCATAAGCCTTAGCCATATCCAACTTGAACATCACATTACCCCCTCTTGTTTTCCTGCCTAATTCATGGACCAATTCTTGAGCAAGGGCAATACTTTCCACAATCTATCGACCTTTCACAAAGGCAGACTGTTCCATGGATATAATTCTAGGAAGAATGGGTGTCAGCCTACTATTAAGAATGGTTGAAATGATTTTATAGAAAAAGTTACATAGACTAATGGGTCTATAGTCAGAAATGTCCAGGGCATTGTTCTTCTTGGGGATGAGAGCAACAAGGGTAGCTGTAGCAATTCTTGGAAGAGGTTGCTGTTTGATTAAAAATCCCTTTACTGCACTGACCACCACACTAGAGATAATAGGGCAAGCCTTTTGGTAGAAAACACCTGTGAACCCATCGGGCCTTGGGGCACTATCAATCGGCATATTAAAGACAGCTTCATATATTTCTGAATCCGAAGGGACAGCACAAAGAAGAGCATTGTCTTCTAAGTTTAATATTCTTGGAATACAAGATAAAATGTTGTTATCAACATAGTGATCCTGCGATTGAAAGCTTTATGAAAATGTGAAACAGCAATGCTTTTCATTTCTTCATGATCAGAGGTAGTGTTTCCAGCTAAATTTCTAAAGTGTGCAATATGGTTTTTCCTTCTGTTGGCCAGAGTTGTCATGTGAAAAAACTTGTTATTTCTATCCCCTTCCAATAGCCAACGAATCCTGGACTTTTGCCTCCAATAACATTCCTGCTGAATATATCTGGCAGATAGAAGAGACTTTGCCTCATCCAATTTGATATGATTTGCTTCAGAGCGGTCTATATCATAATAAAATTCTGCTTTAGTCACTGCATCTTCGGCTGAAGCAAGGTTCCTATGGACATCACCAAAAACTTGTCTGTTCCAAAGGTTGAGCATTTTCCTTAAATGCTTCAATTTTAGATAGAGAGTGGTAATTGAAGAAGATGCAACAGGGCTAGTACGCCAGCAGATGTCAACAGCTGAGTGGAAGTTGTCATGCAAAGTCCACATCTTCTGAAAGTAGAATCTATTTCGAAACCTTGAAGTATGGAGAGGTTTAATTAAAAGTGGAGCATGATCTGAGGCTTCCCTTGAGAGATGCTCTACAGAGATTGGAAAATGGAGCATTAGTTCATAATTGAAAAGAACTCTATCCAATCTTGCCCATATTCCATTACTTCCAAGTTGGTTGTTGTGCCAGGTGAGCTGAGAACCAATAAAGCCAGCATCCATTAGACCACATGCTAAAACACAGTCCTTAAAATCTGATATAGATGTCATATTAGGCGGGTTGCCCCCTAGTTTTTCATCCATTTCCATGATACAGTTAAAATCCCCTGAAACAATAGGGGCAGAAATCTGATTGTATAAAGCAGTCAAGGAATCCTATAAAGGCCTTCTTTCAGCAATGGAGCACTTGGCATATACAATAGTCATATAAAAATTAGGCACAAAGGAGTTGGCTTGCAGGATTGTAATTTGCTGATCATCCCTATTAATGAAGGTAAAATCCAGGGTATCATTCAACAAAATCCAGATGTGGGCCAGCATATCATTATTAGCAATAGCAAGGTTCATGCCCAATTTCTTACAAATATTCTCCATGTGACAGGTATTAATTTTTGGCTCTAAAATAGCAACACAATCAATCTTGTAAGTTTTCAGCAAGAATTTAAGTCGGCCTTGGGACACATCATTACCAATACCTCTGATATTCCAAACGAGGAGAGTCATTGAGAAGATGAATTATCAGCAATATTTCCCGCAGACATAGTCCTGTGAATAGATCTAGTAAAAACTCCAGCATGTTTAGTGTGCATAACCCTGAAATTGTTAAGTTCGGCAGCAGTAGCAATCTTAATGCAATTCTGTTTAACATTATTTGGAAAATTTTGAACACTAGAGCCCATGAGAGCAATAGTTATATCAGTGTTGCCCTTATCTTGACCCACAACTGCTAGTTCAGGAACCAAGGCAATCTCCCCTGAAGAGGAGGGTGCCAATTTTTGGAATGAAGGAAGCTCCACTTGAGGAGTATCCGAATACTCTCTCAAACAAACCACTAAGGAGTTAGGATGGATTGAAGTAGAAGTCAAATAATGAATTTTAGGATTCTGCTTTTGAACCAGAGACTTTAGTTTCTCTTGTAGGTTAGCCGAAGGCTCCCCCGAACAAACCATAGAAAAGATAGAAGGATTTGAAGTAGGTGCCAAGGTTTGAAGGATAGGAGTCCGCTGGGGCTCAGTTGGTTTAACGGGATTCTCCTCAGCTTTCCCATTACCTTCTCTAGCAGAATTTGATAAACCATGTGTCCCTAACAACACCAAAGAATTCTTTGAACACTCTCCTGGAAGAATCTCCTTGAATATGACAACATCAGAATTCTCTGAACAGGGACTGGTTTCAGGAGCTGACTGTGGTAATAGAGCTTCAAATTTCTTCACATCAGTAAAAGCTTTCCTATTAGTGACAGGCTGCCAAATAGTCTTAGTCTTTATGTCTAATCCAGTAGGTGCTTGAATTGGAAATTTCTGCTGTATAGTCCCATTCTGATCGTGATTTTTGGAATTCTTGCAAGAGTCTACATAATGACCAATCCGAGAGCAAAGAGTGCAGAAGTGGGGTAAGTCAGGGTAAGAAATATTTTGCCAAGCCCCTCCCCCCAGGAAGCCAATCCAAACCCTTGAAGGTCTTGGTTTAGAAATGTCCAACTCAATGCAAACACGGGCAGCGTTGGTTTGAGAAAGGTTAAGAGTCGATTGATCAATTTTCAAGACTCGACCAACATTGCTGGTAATTGAACGAAGCAGGGGTTCAACAAAGAAATTTACTAGGAGTCCAGGTAAGGCAATCCATACCGGAAGAATAGGAGAGAAATCTATCATCCATTTAAAGAAGCGGAATAATCTACCGTGAACATACAGAGTCTCCTTCAACAGCAAGAGAAGAAAGTCTTCATGGTTTTTGAATCGCAGAAGGAGGTGTCGGTTGTCCAAAGCACTTATCATAAAATCTTCCTTAACCACATTTGCGGGACAGGTGCACCCTGATGTCAGAGAAAGGAGGTCTGCCCTGCGGAGTTCAAGCCACCAGAGAAAAAGAGAAAGGTTGAAGCGAAGCCGTGATTTCATCCTGATTGAAGAAAACAGCGGGTTCGCCACTGTCAGTCAAGGCAGGATCATGGACAATGCCATGGATGATGGGCGGCGCCATGGAGGAGGATAAAACTTCAACAAATGTTCTGGTTTTCATAGATGAAGAAAAACCTGGCGCAGTAAGAGAGAGAGGGGGCAAAGTGGAGTAAGAAGGAGAAGCCAGAGGGGGGGCCCGACGGCTAACCAGCTAGCCCCAAGAAACTTTGAATCTCCGTGGCATTTGTTGGTTGATCCCAATTCTTCACGGCTTCGACCTTTGATGGGTCAACGGAAATTCCATTCTTTGAAATTATATGGCCCAAGAATGATACTTCCTCGAGCCAGAACTTGCACTTGCTGAATTTGGCAAATAATTTATGTTCCCTCAATATATGCAATGCCTGCTTGAGGTGTTCTTCATGGTCTTCTTCAGACTTTGAATAAATCAAAATATCATCGATAAAGACCACAATGAACTGGTCTCAGTGAGGCCTAAATATGCTGTTCATTAACTGCATAAGGTCTGTGGGGGCATTTGTTAGTCCGAAAGGCATAACAGTAAATTCATAATGCCCATACCTACTTCGGAATGCAGTTTTATGGATGTCTTCTTCTTTGATCTTCAACTTATGATAACCAGATCGGAGATCAATCTTGGAGAAATATTTAGCTCCAGATATTTGGTGGAACTGTTCATCAATCCTCGCCAGTGGTACTTGTTCTTGATTGTAAGGTGGTTTAACTGCAGATAGTCGATGCAGAGTCTCACCGATCCGTCCTTCTTCTTGACGAATAGTACAGGCGCTCCCCATGGGGAAGTACTTGGCCGGATGAAACCCTTGTTCAATAGTTCCATTAATTATTCCTTTAGCTCCTTTAGCTCGACAGGGGACATTCTGTAAGGTGCCTTGGAAACAGGTCCAGCACCAGGGACAAGGTCGATGGTGAACGACACCTCCCGCTCCGGGGGTAAGCCGGGTAATTCTTCTGGAAAAATGTCAAAAAAATACCAAACTACACGGATGTCTTCAAGCTTAGACTCCTCGACATCCGTGGCAGTTACAAATGCAATAAAAGCCGTACATCCTTTGCCTATTAGTTCACTAGATCGGAGAGCTGATATAAGAGGTGATCTAGCCCGAGGGCTAATGTATACGTGTTCCGGGTAATCCATAAAAGTTATCTTGCCATTCCGACAATCTACAGTTGCTTGGTATGTGGATAACCAATCAGCACCTAGTATGACGTCATACACTTCCATATCTAGGCAAATTAGGTCGGCAGGCAGATTATTTCCTTTAGCCATAATCTCATAGTTTGGGTAATGATGTGTGAGGTCGGCCTTGTTCCCCATAGGTTTAGATATGACTAAATCTAACCATTCAGGTTCCTTAGAGAATATAGCAGCAAATTTCTTGGAAATAAATGAATCTGTTGCTCCAGTATCAAATAAAACTTTAGCAGTCTTAGAGCAAACGATTAGTGTACCTTCCACAATTCCTCCTTCCATTGGTTCCGTCTCTTGGAGAGCTTGTAGATGGCCTTGCTTCTTTGCCAGGAACTTCTCATCTTTAATGGCTTTCTCATTCATCAGTGGGCAATTAGGGATCCGATGTTCTCAGCTTCCACATCGGAGACAGGCTCCTAGCTTCCTCCAGCATTCCTCAGTCTTGTGGTCGGCTTTGTCACAGTACTTACAAATCTCCTTGGAAGGTGTGGCGGTGGAGAATGGATTGACATTCTTTTGGAACTTCTTTCCTTTAGAGGACTCCCCTCCATTGTAATACTGCTTCTTGCTAAATGCTGCTTTAAAATTTCCTGAGCTTGTGACAGGTTCCTTTTTTTCCCTTCCTCAGATCCTCTCTGATAATTCGGTGGCGTCCCCGAGCAACTGCGTACGCCGAACCATTTATGAATAGACTTGGATGTTCATCGATGCAAGTTGTGTAATATAATAGAGCCGAAGCCCATTGAGGAACCTTTTAGCCTTCATCTTCTCCGTACACACCAAGTGGGGTGCATACTTGGATAGTCTTGAGAATTGGGCCTCATACTCGGCCACTTTCAAGGCCCGTTGTTTCAATGCAGCAAACTTCGCGGCCTTCCTTTCCTGGATATGGTTGGAGAAGTACTTGTTGTTGAAATGCTCAGCGAATTCATCCCATGTGATGTGGTCATTGAGCAAAGTTGCTTCCATGGATTCCCACCAACATCGAGCGTCCCGCTCCAGTTGGAAGATAGCCAGTAGAACCTTCTCCTCGTCCGTGCATTGCATCACACGAAAAATTCGTTCCATTTCCTTTAACCAATTTTTGGCATCCTCGTGGTCAGATGAACTCGTGAACCTTGGCGGGTTCATGTTACGGAAACCCCTGTGGAGATCACCGGCTCCACGGTTAGCACCGCCTTGCACCACTTGCTGTAGCGCCTGCGTCAGGCCTTGCACGGTGCGCTGCATCTCGCGCCATTGTGCTCTTTCATCGGCCATGATTGTGAGACCCGTTCTTTAACGGATCTTTACCAGTTTTAGAATAGAATTTAATCCGTGAATTTCGGCTAATTTTATGAAATTTATGGACTTTTTATAGCATTTAATCTAATTAGATTAAAGAGTTTTAAGAAATTAGTGGGCATATGCATAAATATGCTTCTTAAGGGGTTAAAAAGGCAAATGGGGGTTAAAAATCAAAAAAAAATATTTTAATCTTTTTTTACCCATCGATCTCTCCCCCTCTCTCTTACTTTCCTAATTCCTCCCCCCCCCCTTTTTCCTTTTCACCCGATCGCGGAGGCGCGCAGGAGCCGCGGATGGCTGCGAACGCGAGGCCCCCCCCTCCCCCCTCGCCCGTTCCTTCTCTCCGTGGCGGCGGCATCTCCGGCCACGGCGGCGGCGACCCCAGTGCCGGCGACGGTGACGCGGCAACCCACGCCGGTGAGGGCGGACCGCGGCGGCATCGTCACCCCGCAGACTCGCCCGAAGGGCGACCTCCCCTCTTCCTCGAGCATCTCCTCGGCATGCAACAGCCCAAGGCGGTGGAGGTCCGGCGATCGGCCGACCACAGTGGAGGAGCGCCAGTGGCGAGCTAGCACAAGGAGGAGGACCACGACCGGTCTCCCCCTCTCTCGCCCTTCCTCTCCTTCCCGGTGCGCCGATGACCCGAAGGCGACGGTGGAGGTGTCGGAGCCTCCCCGGTGAGCCTATAGGAGTGGAGAACGCGGCCGCACCCTCGTCGGCTCTGACCCCAGCGTGGTGGTGCGAACCCTATAGTGACATCGGTGGCTCTTTCCCTTCCTTCTCGCGGCAAAATCGGCTTCCCCGGCTTAGATCCGGTGGGGGGACGGCCTTCTAGCCTCGTTTGGAGCGAAGAGGAACACCGTGGCATCACCCCGGGACGAACTGTGGAGTGGAGAGACGACCGGGAGAGGCAGACCGCGGCGCGTCCCTCGGCTTGTTCACGGCCGGATCGGACTTTTCGGCAGGTTTAAGGTAGGGGGATCAGTGCCCTAGCCCGTTAATTCATCTTTATGTTTTAAAAGCATGCCCATCGTTGTTGAGTTCATAGAGTAATGAAAGCATGCCCATCGTCGCTGAGTTCATAGAGTAATGAAAGCATGTCCATCGCCGCTGAGTTCATAGAGTAATAAAAGCATGCCCATCGTCGCTGAGTTCATAGAGTAATGAAAGCATGCCCATCGTCGCTGAGTTCATAGATTAATAAAAGCATGCCCATCATCGCTGAGTTCATAGATTATAAATCGTTATATTGAGATGATGGATTGGCAGGGAACAGGTTAAAAATAATGACTCCCGTCGATTTAAGTCGACCGGGAGGGGATCCGGTTATGATTCCGATGGATCTGGTTCCCCGGTAAGGACTATGTTTAATTTATTTTTAGACTTTATAACGGTCCACAATAAACCCTTTGTTGACCGTGGCGGTTCGTTCAATAGCACGCGGCGGTTCGTTGTTTGACCGCTTGTTCTGCTACTATGCGTGTTCATTAAATCATACATTTAATATAACATCTCCGCCATGTTTAAGTAGTTTTATCGACTGGGGCGGTTTTCTTTCAACCGTTTAACCCCGACAAATTTCAATCTTTATCATAGTCAATTATTCATGCATTTAATTATGAAATAATTACCATTTCAGCATATTCAATAGTTTAGGCATTTGGTTATGGAATAATTGTTTTAGCATATTCAATTATTTATGCGTTGAATTATTGAATAATGGCCATCTTAGCATATTCAGTTAATTATGCTTTTAGTCTTTCATATTTGCCATGTTTGATCGTTATTATAAATTATGGCATGTTCTTAGATCCCAATAGAGCTAGATTTTTTTTCCTAGTGATGGAACCACCAGTCTTAACCCGACGACTTTTAGTGTTGATGGTGGTGGGGTATCCTAGTCTCACGATTTTTAAGCTAGTTCTGTGGGCCCCAGTCCAACCGTAGCGTCCTACGGAGGGGAATACTAGCTAGAGGCCTGGCTCTAGGTATGAGCCGGTGTGTGCACACGTGGTCAGAGACTTGGACTGACACTAACGAGTGTTGCTCTGGCTAGTTACTTATTTTGGTATGGTTACGTGTCTCGCTTGCTATGATCAGGCTTGCGTAGATGCTTGAGACGTAGTGTAAGCCATCAATGGACGCATCTGGTTTCTTCTACTAGTGGAGCTCCTCTCTTTCTCACTCTTGTCACTTGGGAATGATTGAGTTATTATCTATTGGTGGATTTCGAGTACTTGCATTTAAATTCTAATTGGCACGCTAGTTAGCTGTTCATAAACTGTTTAGTTAGTTTTACAGCTTTATTAAATTGCCATTTCTTTATGTCAATGCATGCTTTACTGCTTTCCTTTAGTTAGTTGCGAGTTAGGGATTTCTGTGAACCCTGCTGAGTCTCTACTGTGAGACTCACCCCTTCCTTTTACAGGTGAGGCGGAGCAACCGGCTACAGGATTCTCTCGTGCTTTTGGCGAAAAACCTTAGAGCCAGCAATGGTCGGTCAGTGGTCAGTCTGTCCTTTTTTTCTTTTGGCCGGGCTACGTCCCGTGTAGTTATTTATTCTTGGACCATTGTACAGTGCGAGACTTGGGAAATATGAATGTAGACTACTTGTATAAATGTATCACTCTGATATATGTAATTGCTTCCGTTTAAAGTTCAAATGAATTCGTTAATTAATATTACACGTGTAATTTCTATTCGTTATGCATCCCCTCAACAAATACTCACTAACCCTTACGGGGCCTCATCAGCCTCTTGGGTGGCTTCCCTGAGCTCTTGGTATCGTTAAATCGATGATATCGGGTTATCGGTATCCGGATCTCCGGGTCGTCACAATTGGTATCAGAGCGGTGTTGAGGAATTGTATAAGGAATTGAAATTGTATTAGTCCAGAACAAGTCCATGTGAGTCTACTACTGGCTTAGGATGTTTTCCATGATTACTGATGCATTTTTTGTTATTGCATGTCTTCTTCTAGATTAAAATGCCACCTCGTAGAAGGGCACGTGTCCCGAGGGAAGGTAGTGGCACTTCTCCTCCGGCTCCAGCTAATGTGCCAGCTCCAATTCAGGCTGACCCTGCTCTTCAAGCTGAATTTCGTCTTGGTGGTCGTGGTAGAGCTTTGAAAGAATTTTTCCTATTCCACCCGTCGACTTATGAAGGATTGCCAGATCTGGAAGTAGCCAGAGTGTGGATTGATGCAACTGATCGTGTATTCCGTTCCATGGAGTGCACAGAGGATGAAAAAGTCATGTTGGCTACTTTTCAACTCCAAGGAGCAGCACTCACGTGGTGGACCACGGAGTGGGAGGTCACTTTTAGATCCCGTCCTCTTCCTCAAATTACATGGATGGAGTTTGTCACTGCCTTTGAGCGCACCTTTAGTCCAGCTTATCTCAGGATGGATAAAATGCACCAATTTATGGAACTAGCTCAAGGCAATATGACTGTGCTGGAATATCGGAGCAAGTTCATGGAATTTGCTCGGTATGCGTCCCACATTCTTGCTGATGAAAGCTTAAAGACCGAGCAATTTCTGCGTGGATTAAAAACAGAGTTTAGGCAGCCTTTGATTTCGACCAGAGTGCCAGAAATGGATGCAGCATATCAGGCAGCTGCGGCTTTAGAGCTTGACTTGGCAAGAACCCGAGGGCATACTCAAATGGCGTCAATCCAGCCAGGTGTGCCACGTCAATAGTTCAGTCAGCCATCTGCTACAGTAGTTCCATCTGTTGTTTTTGTTGTCAGTGGCATTCCTATTTCTAAGACTAAGTTCAAGAAATTCAAAGAAGTTCAAGAAGCGGTATGGCAGTCAGGCATCTTCGGGTACCGTGCAGCAGCAATCGGCACCTTCTTTCCAGCAGCGTCAAGGCTCTGCAGTTAGTCAGCTGAGAGTGTGTGCAAGATGTGGTGGGAGCCACCCAGGCAAGCCGTGTTCACTGCCGATGGTTGGTTTCCGATGCGATCAACTGGGACATGTGGTTCGAGACTGTCCGCAGAGGCAGAAGTCAGTGCAGTTTTCTCAACTGCAGCCGTCTCAGTTCAGTCCTCCTCCACCACCTTAGGCACAGCAGTATTATCCTCAAGCTTCAGTGTCTTCTTCCCAGCAGTCTACTGCAGCGAGTAGGAAGCAGAAGGGAAAGGTTTCTCATATTACCCAAGCTGAAGCTGTGGCGTCTCATCTTATTGAAGGTACGATTATGATTTATGGAATGCAGCTCGTGTCTTATTTGATTCAAGCGCTTCTCATTAGTTTATTTTTGAAAACTTCATTGCCTGTATTAAGGAGCCAACTTCTGAAATTACTTGTCAGTTGCTTGTGGAATTACCTTCTGGGGATTTCATGTTCACTCCTCTTTGTCTGGAAGAGTCACCTATTATGATTGGTAATCATCAGTTGTCGGCTAGATTGTATGCGTTGCAGCTGGTTGATTATGATATTATTCTGGATATGGATTGGTTAGAAAACTATGGAGTCGTGGTTGATTGCAGATTAAAGAAAGTCTATTTTCAGCCACATGGGAAACCAGCATTTTACTTCCAAGGTATTCGATCTCGTTCTTCTCGCTTGCTTATTTCTGCTATTCGAGCCTGTAGATTGCTTAATGCAGGTTGTCAGGGATTCTTAGCTTCCGTGGTTGCTATTTAGGCACCACAGCAGGATGTCAATGCCATTCCTGTGGTCTGTGAATTTTCTGATGTATTTCCTGATGAGTTACCACGCTTACCTCCTCAGCGAGAAATAGAAATGGTGATTGAATTGATTCCAGGTACGGCACCTTTAGCAAAGGCACCATACCGCATGGCTCCAGCTGAATTGAAGGAACTGAGGGCACAATTGTTAGAATTATTGGAAAAAGGCTATATTCGTCCCAGCTTTTCTCCATGGAGTGCTCCAGTCCTGTTTGTGAAAAAGAAAGATGGAAGCCTGAGGCTATGTATTGATTACAGGCAATTGAATCAGGTGACTGTCAAGAATAAGTATCCTCTGCCCAGGATTGATGATTTGTTTGATCAATTACAGTCTGCTACTATCTTTTCACAGATTGATCTTCGATCTGGCTATTTTCAATTACGGATTCGAGAATCTGATGTGGAAAAGACTATTTTTAGCACGCGTTATGGTCATTATGAGTTTTTGGTTATGCCGTTCAGGCTGACCAATGCTGCAGCAGCTTTTATGGACCTAATGCAGTGTGTCTTCTGTCCATATCTGGACCAGTTTGTTGTGATCTTTGTCGATGATATTCTTGTTTATTTGGCTTCTGTAGAGGAACATGTTCATCATCTTAGGATTGTATTGCAGACTCTGTGAGATCATGAACTCTATGCAAAATTCAGTAAATGTGGGTTTTGGCTTCGGGAAGTTCATTTTCTTGGCCATGTGATTTCTGGTGATGGAGTCGCAGTTGATCCAGCAAAAATCGAAGTCATTCTTCAATGGCAGAGACCGAAGACTGTGACAGAGATCAGAAGTTTTATGGGTCTTGCTGGTTATTATCGAAGATTCATTCAAGACTTTACATGGATTTCCGTGCCGATGACTAGACTAAAACGGAAAGATGTACCTCTTGTCTGGTCAGATCAATGTGAGCATAGCTTTAATGAATTAAAAAGGCTTCTCACTTCTTCTCCAGTGCTGGTATTACCTTCTGGCTCGGGTTGATTCGTGGTTTGTATGGATGCTTCTCGAGTAGGTCTGGGTGCAGTGCTTATGCAGCATGGTAAAGTCATAGCTTATGCATCCCGACAATTAAAACAGCATGAAGAGAATTATCCGACTCATGATCTAGAGCTTGCAGTGGTGATCTTTGCACTAAAAATCTGGAGACACTACTTGTATGGCGAGAAATTTGAGATCTTTATCGATCATCAAAGCTTGCAGTATGTGTTTTCTCAAAAAGACTTGAATCTTCGGCAGTGCAGATGGATGGAATATATGAAAGACTATGATTTCACTCTCTCCTATCAGCCAGGAAAAATGAATGTTTTGGCTGATGCTCTGAGCAGGAAAGTGCAAATTAGTCATTTGCTTGTTCATGAATGGAAGTTATGGGAACAGTTTCCTAGTGAAACTTTCAGCGTGGACATTCCTTCTGATCTGACGGTAGCTGTGTGTGCTAGACTTGTAATGACTCTAGCTATTTATCACCAGATCAAGGAAGCTCAGCAGGTAGATTCTGATTTGTCCCGCGTTATAATGATGCATGATGTGGAGTTTGATGATGACTTAGTGGTCAGCTTCCGAGGCCGACTGTATGTTCCAGCTGTTGATGAGTTGAGAAATACCATCTTGCGTGAAGCCCATGGATCCCGTTATGCTATTCACCCTAGCACTACCAAGATGTATCAAAATTTGAAAAGGTAGTTCTGGTGGCCAGGAATGAAAAAGGATGTGGCTGCATTTGTGTCTAAATGTTTGACATGCTAACAGGTTAAAGTCAAGCATCAAAAACCTGGAGGAATGCTTCAACCTTTAGAAATTCCGATGTGGAAATGGGATCATGTCACGATAGATTTTGTTGTGGGTTTACCTCGGACTTCACAAGGCTTCGATGGAATCTGGATGTTATTTGATCGGTTAACACAAATAGCAAGATTATTGCCAATTAAAATTACCTGGAGTGTTCAGAAATTGGCCAAGCTTTATGTTCAGAAGATTGTGCCATTGCATGGGATTCCAATATCAATCGTGTCAGATCGCGACCCATGGTTTACTTCTGGCTTCTGGCATAGTTTTCAAAAGGCGTTGGGCACAGAGTTAGCTTTTAGTTCAGTGTATAATCTGTAGTCAGATGGTCAGTCAGAAAGGACTATTTAGACTTTAGAAGATATGCTGAGATCGTGTTGCCTAGATTGGCAGGGCTCGTGGAGTCAGCATTTGCCACTTGTGAAATTTGCTTATAATACAGTTATCACTCCAGCATTGGCATGGCACCTTATGAAGCTTTATATGGGCATCCATGTCGTACACCTTTAAACTGGTTTGAGGCCGGTGACAAATTATTGACAGGACCTGATATGGTTCAGCAATGTGCTGATGTGGTTTGCTTGATCAGGCAAAAAATGTTGACAGCTCAGAGTCGACAGAAAAGCTATGCAGATCAGCGAAGGCGACCATTGCAATTTGAGCATGGAGATATGGTGTTTGCAAAAATATCTCTGATGAAAGGCGTTATGAGGTTTGGGATGCGTGGAAAGCTCAATCCCCATTATATTGGTCCGTTTCCTATTCTGGAACGTGTGGGCCAAGTGGCGTATCGTCTTCAATTGCCAGTGGTGATGCAAGCAATCCACGATGTCTTTCATGTGTCTCAGCTGAGGAAATATGTGTCAGATGCATCTCACATCCTTGATGATTCAGTTTGGCCTGAAGTGACTGCATATTTATCCACACCAGAGTATCCGATCAAAATTGAAGATCGTCGTGAGCAACGTTTGAGAAATAAAGTAATTCCTCTGGTTAAGGTTGTCTTGCAACGTCACTCTGGTAATGAAGCTACGTGGGAACGTGAGGACGAAATGTGTCAGCAATTTCCCTTCTTGTTCGAATAAGGTATATTCCTTTTAGTTCTCTCCTTGTTCTTCCTTTTAAATTTTGAGGATGAAATTGCTATTAGGAGGGAGGGACTATAAGACCCGTTCTTTAACGGATCTTTACCAGTTTTAGAATAGAATTTAATCCGTGAATTTTGGCTAATTTTATGAAATTTATGGACTTTTTATAGCATTTAATCTAATTAGATTAAAGAGTTTTAAGAAATTAGTGGGCATATGCATAAATATGCTTCTTAAGGGGTTTAAAAGGTAAATGGGGGTTAAAAATATATATATATTTTTTTAATTTTTTTTACCCATCGATCTCTCTCCCTCTCTCTTACTTTCCTAATTCGTTTCCCCCCCTTTTTCCTTTTCACCCGATTGCGGAGGCACGCAGGAGCCGTGGACGGCCGTGAACGCGAGCCCCCCCCCCTCCCCCCTCGCCCATTCCTCCTCTCCGCGGCGGTGGCGTCTCCGGCCATGGCGGCGGCGACCCCAGGATCGGCGACGCCGCAACCCAGGCCGGCGAGGGCGGACCGCGGTGGCATCCTCACCCCGCAGACCCGCGCGAATGGCGACCTCCCCTCTTCCTCGAGCGTCTCCTTGGCATGCGGCAGCCCAAGGCGGCGGAGGTCTGGTGACCGGCCGGCCACAGCGGAGCAGTGCCGGCGGCGAGCTAGCATAAGGAGGAGGACTGCGACCGGTCTCCCCCTCTCTCACCCTTCCTCTCCTTCTCGGTGCGCCGACAACCCGAAGGCCACGGTGGAGGTGCCGAAGCCTCCCCGACGAGCCTATAGGAGTGGAAAACGTGGCTGCACCCTCGTCGGCTCCGATACCGGCACGGTTGTGTGAACCCTACGGTGACATCGGCGGCTCTTTCCCTTCCTTCTCGCGACGAAATCAGCCTCCTCGGCTTAGATCCGGTGGGGGGGACAGCTTTTTAGCCTCGTTCGGAGCGAAGAGGAACGTCGTGGCATCACCCCGAGATGAACCGTGGAGTGGAGAGACGACCGGGAGAGGCAGACCACGACGCGTCCCTCGGCTTGTTCACGGCCGGATCAGACATTTCGACACGTTTAAGGTAGGGGATCAATGCCCTAGACCGTTAAATCATCTTTATGTTTTAAAAGCATGCCCATGGTCGCTGAGTTCATAGAGTAATGAAAGCATGCCCATCGTCGCTGACTTTATACGGTAATGAAAGCATGCCCATTGTCGCTAAGTTCATGGAGTAATGAAAGCATGCCCATCATCGCTGAGTTCATAGAGTAATGAAAGCATGCCCATCGTCACTGAGTTCATAGAGTAATGAAAGCATGCCCATCGTCACTGAGTTCATAGTTAATGAAAGCATGCCCATCGTCGCTAAGTTCATAGATTAATAAAAGCATGCCCATCATCCCTGAGTTCATAGATTATAAATCATTATATTGAGATGATGCATTGGCAGGGAACAGGTTAAAAATAATAACTCCCGTCGATTTAATTCGACCAGGAGGAGATCCGGTTATGATTCCGATGGATCCGATTCTCCAGTAAGGACTATGTTTAATTTATTTTTAGACTTTATAACGGTCCGCCATAAACCCTTTGTTGACCCGAGCGGCTGACTATTAGACCGCGTAAATAAATTGAATTTGAATGGCGGTAGAAATTTCACGGCTAGTCCGTTCAACAATACGTGGCGGTTCGTTGTTCGACCGCTTCTTCTGCTACTATTAACATCTCCGCCATGTTTAAGTCGTTTTATCGACTAGGGCGGTTTTCATTCAACTGTTTAACACTGACAAATTTCAATCCTTATCATAGTCAATTATTCATGCATTTAATTATGGAATAATTTCCATTTCATCATATTCAATAATTTAGGCATTTGGTTGTGGAATAATTGTTTTAGCATATTCAATTATTTATGCGTTGAATTATTGAATAATGGCCATCTTAGCATATTCAGTTAATCATGCTTTTAGTCTTTCATATTTGCCATGTTTGATCGTTATTATAAATTATGGCATGTTCTTAGATCCCAATAGAGCTAGATTCTCTTTCCTAGTGATGGAACCACTAGTCGTAGCCCGACGACTTTTAGTGTTGATCCCACCCGGGAGAGGTGGCGGGGTATCCTAGTCTCACGGTTTTTAAGCTAGTTCCGTGGGCCCCAGCCCAACCATAGCATCCTACGGAGGGGAATACTAGCTAGAGGCCTAGCTCTAGGCACGAGCTGGTGTGTGCACACGTGGTCAGAGACTTGGACTGACACTGATGAGTGTCGCTTTGACTAGTTTTTTATTTTGGTACGGTTACGCGTCTCGCTTGCAATGATCAGGCTTGCGTAGATGCTTGAGATGCAGTGTAAGCCGTTAGTGGACGCATCTGGTTTCTTCTTCTGGTGGAGCTCCTCTCCTTCTCACTCTTGTCACTTGGGAATGATTGAGTTATTGCCAATTGGTGGATTTCGAGTACTTGCGTTTAAATTCTAATTGGCACGCTTGTTAGCTGTTCATGAACTGTTTAGTTAGTTTTACAGCTTTATTAAATTGCCATTTATTTATGTCAATGCATGCTTTACTGCTTTCCTTTAGTTAGTTGCGAGTTAGGGATTTTTGTGAACCCTACTGAGTCTCTACTATGAGACTCACCCCTTCCTTTTACAGGTGAGGCGGAGCAACCGGCTGTAGGATTCTCTCGTGCTTTTGGCGAAAAACGTTAGAGCCAGCAGTGGTCGGTCAGTGGTTAGTCTGTCCTTTTTTTTCTTTTGGCCGGGCTACGTCCCATGTAGTTATTTATTTTTGGACCATTGTACAGTGCGGGTCTTGGGAAATATGAATCTGGACTACTTGTATAAATTTATCACTCTGATATATGTAATTGCTTCCGTTTAAAGTTCAAATGAATGCGTTAATTAATATTATGCGTGTAATTTCTATTCGTTATGCATCCCCTCAACAAACACTCACTAACCCTTACAGGACCTCATCAGCCTCTTGGGTGGCTTCCCCGTGCTCTTGGTATCGGTAAATCGATGATATCGGGTTATCGGTATCCGGATCTCCAAGGCTGTCACAATGATCCTACAAAAGAGTTTAAGTGTAATAAAGATCGGGTTTCATTGTAAGGTCAAAAGTCCATATGAAACTTAACCCATGGCTCTACCCATCTTACCGGGTAAGGTATAAACCTACCTTGGACTTGGGTTTTTCCTAGATTTCAATCATGAGTTCAAATTTCCTGACTTCTTATTCCCTTGGAAATTGAAATCCTAGGCTCTGATACCAAAAATACTGTCACGTCTCAAGAGCGGAAGATACCCGAGTGCGCGATGTGTCTATATCGATCGTGTCATTCATGTAAAAATAGAGTGCGCATAGTACTCGGTAATTTTTTTTGCTAACTTCAATTTGAACATAATACCATAGTCCAAGATTACAATTATCTACTTAACCAATTGACAATATCCCGAGATCATTCATAAGGCTACAAGTTTACTAAGTTCCATCTAAATAGATCATAACTGACTCAAATAAATTATACAAGCCTTTAGCAATAACTGGAAATACACAGTAGGTCCTACAAATACGAAGGCACGACTAACTGACGATACATCAAATCTAGCACTCATCACTCAGTATCATCCCCATTCATGTGGATGTCGCTATCCAAATTACCTGAAAAATGTTAGGAAGCAACTGGATGAGCGAATCACTCAGTAGGATTTATATCTCAAGCTCTAACAATCTTTAAGTTAATTACAATTTCATGCGGTATAATGATGCATGTTCGATTGAGCAAGAATATCATGAAGTGTATCAAAATAGTATCACATGAACATCAATAAGATGTATCCATAAGGAACTAGCAAGTGATTGCCAAGTAATTGCACAAGTCTTTCCAAGAATTCAATATTCAAGCAAGTCTTTCCAAGAAAGTAATTATTCCAGTAAGTCTTTCCAAGAAGATAATAATCAATATTCAAGCAATGATCTCAAGCTCGGGTAATAGTAGTGTAGTGGAATTGGATATTTCATTCATTTCATTCAAGCAAGTAATTACCCCTTTTCGGATAAAGTAATTCATTTCAAGCAAGTCAAGCATGTCACGAGAGAGTGAGTGGGAATGTCTCAAGTCAAGTCAAGCAAGCAAGTACTTCGGTGCAATGCCAAGCACCGTGCTCAATAAACTCCCATGGGCACAAGTACCTTCGGGGGCTCCTCCCAGGACCAGACCGGGCCCTATATGCACAGCATTTCATGTATACTTTTAGACATCCACTCTCATTTATATAGCCAATATAGAATTTCAAGAAGTTTACATATTGTAGGAACATTAGGTAGATCTTTCAGGAATAGAGGTTAAGGACATATCACATGTAAATGATGATTTATGACCAAGCTACTTAAAATGCATGACACATAGGCCAATCAGGGTTAAGGAGGTGGCCAGGGATCATTGGGTAAGGGCTGGACAGAAGCCCAAAAATTCCGGTTTACAGGGAAATGGCGCCCTTGCAGAGGGTCTCTATTTCAGTAAATAGAGTCTCCCTAAAGAGTCGCTATTTCAATGCTGAAATATAGTCTTTCCGGAGGGTCTCTATTTCGGTAAATGGAGTCTTCCTAGAGGGTCTCTATTTCAATGCTAAAATAGAGTCTTCCCGGAGGGTCTCTATTTCAGATAATAGAGACTTCTCGGGGAGTCTCTATTTCAGAGTGTTAACAATAACTGTGTATTTAACAAGATAACAGGTTTACACGTTATGTAACCAGGTTTAGCAGGCTATGTGATTAACAGGCTATAAGATTAACAAGGCTTAACGACGGCTATGTAATTAACAAGGTTTGACAGGATATATAATTACCAGGCTCTGTAATTAACAAGTTTAACAGCTAACAGGCTTAACAAGGTAAGTAATTACCAGGTTAACAGGTGTCATGTTTAACAGGATCAAGTTTAACATGTAACTGGTTTAACATGTGACAGGTTTAACAGAATTCAGAAATAGAGACTTCCCGGAGGGTCTCTATTTCAGAACGTTAAAATAGAGTCTCCCCGGAGAGTCTCTATTTCAGAAAATAGAGACTTCCCGGAGGGTCTCTATTTCAGAAGGTTAACAATCACAGGTTTCTAACAGTATAATAGGTTTACACGTGCTGCAACAAGTAATAGGTTTAACTGGCTAATCATCATGGTTTAACAAGTAACAGGTTTAATAGGTTTAACAGGTTTAACAGGCTAATCGATAGAGTTTAATAGGCTAATCACGGGATCGGGGGATTTTAATCCACACTGGAGAATGGCGCTCTGGCCAGGGGCGCTCCAAGGTGAAATGGCGCCCTGGCTAGGGGCACCCTATTAAATGGCACCCTGGTCAAGGGCGCCCTTCACGAGGGTGCTCCACGAGACTCAAAACACTGTTCATCATGCGAAATTTCACGAAATCCGGAAATGAAGACATGGTAAAATAGAGAAAAATCTGGGGATTTCAAAGTCATGCTCATGCAGGAGTTCATGGTTTGGTTCAACATATATAAATACTTGAACATGTGGCAACTAATCACGTAACTTTACTATTCATGATTTATAACATGTTCACAAAATCAGGAAGTAGAGACATATATAGACATGGAAAAATAGCAGGATTGCAAGGTCATGCTCATGCAACAATTTTTGATTTTAATTTCATAGATATTAACTTTTAAACGTGGATCAATTTACAAGAAGTTGGGATAGATTATGAGTAACGACAACTATATAATCAGTATGTACATGGGGTACTTGATGGAGAATCTACTCACGCAAGATTTAGTGTTTCAGATAGGCGTAGCCTAACCTTCCCACTAAGCCTTTTGATATACCCCAGACTCAGGTGACCAGATTGTGACTATGAAATGTTTAACTAGCATGCATGTTAACCTATATTAACTACTAGTTAAGCCAGATCTTCAGAACACCTACATGTTGGTGTAGTTAACGAGATACAATCGTAGAATAGAATAAGAATCCTAGCCTTCCACGTTCTCTACAGCCAAGCTTCCTACCACAGGATGTGGTACGTAGCCTGCACATGAAGAGAAAGGATTAACATCTCTCTTCTGCAGGTGGAGAAAAGAAAAGGCACAGATAACCTTCCCTTTAGGAATGGCAGAGGAATGGCAGGTGGACAGTAAGGTTTCTATGTTGGATGGAGGGAGTTGTTTATAGGAATAAACCGTTAAGAGTCCATGGGGAACCAGATCTAAAAACCTTGATGTCCATGGCCAGAGAAGGGTACATTGCTAGCGAACATAACCTATTAGTATTTCAGCTTTTCTAGAAGATGTCGGAAGTCTCTCCCCTCAGGGGAAATGACACCTTATAGGATGTCTTTGTTTAAGTAAATAGCACCAAAACGT
This sequence comes from Amorphophallus konjac, assembly GCA_022559845.1. Taxonomy (NCBI): domain Eukaryota; kingdom Viridiplantae; phylum Streptophyta; class Magnoliopsida; order Alismatales; family Araceae; genus Amorphophallus; species Amorphophallus konjac. The sequence continues at coordinate 147,237,578 of CM040124.1, forward strand.
GTGGGCGTTACATCCTCCGCCTATATTATATATATATATATAGGAGGGAAATGGAGCCCATGGCAGGGGCGCCCTATTGATATAGCGCCCAGGTCAGGGGTGCTATTTCATTCTGGCAGGTAAACACTTGGGCCCCTTAACAACGTGTATCCACCATGTGATGGTCAACCCCAACAAGATATATGTTTGTATAATCAATTAGTTAGTATCATTGGTTGGTTGGTGGGGTCTTAAGGGAGATATATCTAAGTATATCTATATGTATACAGTGGCCTTGTGGCTAAGGAAAATGACAACCTTGTATAGAGTCACTATTTTAGGTGAATAGTCTTTTAGGAAGTCCAATTACGTATGATGACTTTAATGGTGGTATATTTATATAATGGCCGTCATTGGGCATTCCAACTTTTTATTTAACCCTCTTATTGTGTTTTCTCCTCATAGAGTTATCTAAAGTTTTTATTTACTTGGAGAAAAGTCTATATTTTAATATATATATTTTTCTATCACTTTTATACGGGGTGCTACACTGTCACTGGCTGGAATTGGCGACCAGGCCAGTTGATGCCAAAACATGAATTAGCCGCCAATACAATGGTCGCGAATTCTCTGTGCTTGTACTGTTCACAGGAATGGGCAACCACGACAGTGGACGCTATTTCTGTAATTGGTGGTGACCTGAGTGGATGCCAATTACCCAGTTTTCCAGATTGTCATGAGTTTTATGTGATTTATCGATGTGTCATCCTTACTCAAAATTCTATCCTTGAAATCTATTTCATGAATCTACCTTATGTTCCTACAATGGCTAAAACTCTTTGGAACTCTATATTGGCTATAAAACTATAGTGGATGTCCAAATATTTACATGACTTAATGCCTGGCAATTATGGGGGGGGGGGCCCGGTCCGGTCTTGGGAGGAGCGCCCGAAAGTACGTGTCTATGGGAGCTATATTGACCACGGTGAGACATTACACCGGAGTGCATGACTTGCTTGATTATGGCATTCCACGAATCTCATGCTTGACTTGACTTGACATGACTTGCGTGGCCCGAAATAGATATTTACTTGCTTGAAATTATAATAGCCAATCCTCCTGAGTCCTGACATAACTTGATATTGCGTACTTGAACTTCTTGATAGCTTTACATGAATATCTTGAAATCTTGCTTGTAATACCCCAAAAATGTATGTAAGGTATTTTAGAATTTTCTAGACTTTTTATAAGATTTTCTAATATTTTTCTAGAAAATAATGGATTATTAAAAGAAACTAAATTAATTAAAGCCAAATATTAAGGCCTTATATTTATTGATGGACCTGGCCCTTTTAATTAAGCCCAAAGGACCTAAACCAAAGCCCACAAGATTTTGCCCATCTTCTAGAAGCTTAAAATTATATATTTACGAAATTTAGAGGATAAATTACTATTTATCGGATAATTAAAGGGATAAAATCATAAAGGAGTTTGAATAGTTTGAAATTCAGCGCCCAACATTGAAAATGGTCTATCGGGCGACCGCAAGGGCAAGAAACGGTCTCAACTGGACCGCTACTATGAGTCCGATCGCGAGCAGTTTGATCGCTTGAAAAACTCCCACTTCTTCAGGACAAATCCTCAGAAATCGATGCAATCTAATAGCTAGAAGGTTCTAGGATAGATTTAGATCAAGTTTATGACCTAATTAGGACTCTAGGGTCGTCCAAATCCTCAAAACCTAGCTAACCCTATAAATAGATCTCAAATCTTACCTGCACGACCCTTACTTTTGGCTCGTGTGGAACTAAGGTAAGGTGGCTGAATTTGAGGTAAGTTCTTTAGAGGAATTTGTTCATGATAGTAAGGTCTAATTTTCCTCCGATTTTCACATTAGGAGATCAAGCCGTCAGGGAGAACAATGCTTTCAAAGACGTTGGTTCGGTACAAGAAACCCAGGAGATGGTGCGACCGGGCCAGATTGATCAGCGAAGTAGAAGCCTTAAATGAGGTAATTAAATAGGGGTTCTTTAGAACTACATGTTTCTTTTAGTACCATCTTATTACCCTCAAAATTTCGTGGTCATAGGTGAAGAGGATCAAAAGTTAGAAGGCCATGAAGTTGTTGATCCAGTTCAGGATAAATAGGAATTAGGGACAAATTCCTGCCCAAAATTCAAAGTTCAGAGCTTTGTCTAGAGGTAGGTTATCTCATGATTGGCTTAAACTCAAATTTGGAATAAAAGCCCTCTATTTTCAGTTGTTTTCATACATTCTACGTAGAGAATTTGATGTGTTATTGTGACTGCACAACTAGTGTATTTTTCATGCACGAGCCTAACCCTTTAATGAAACAGATGTAATTCTTATTGAAATTACAATTTCCTATGCATATTCTGTTAGTATTGGTGTGCTATAGGCCAATTTCGGGTCGGGTAGGCCCAATAGTTGTACGATCTTGTTCATTATTAATAAAGTGGTATTTGAGCGTAAATATGTGATTGTATATTACTTTACGATGTCCCTAGGATATGTGGTTGTAAAGTCAACTCGAGATGGGATCTCGATTATGAGACTGACTTTACATGGACACAGACCTTAAACTGTTCCTGGTTGGAGGGTAATCACTCGGAGACTTTGATTACCTATTAAACTAGTACACATGATGTGTGACTGACCAGTCTCATGGTCATTGGTGCGGGGCACCAACACATATGTGTAGGTGTATGTCCTTGGAGGATGTACACTGAACTGATCCGCTATTGGATCTTCAGATGGTTGATTATACCTAATGTCAACTAAAGATCCAACTGTCTCAGTAGTATCATTGGTCCTTTGACCTGAGACATTGATCAGATCTTACACGAGAACTGGGATTGTTTAATTACTTGGCTAAGTGACTTTAACCATAAGTCGTGAATTACCGAGTCATTAACCATTTCAGGATACGTGTGAAGATCATCAATGGTCAAGAGGGGATCGCTCACTGTCAGGTATATATCAGGCAGTTAATGGGTCATGACACTGACGCTCCATTAAATCCCTAGCCAGGGTCGTATGAGTTCGTTTAGAACGGACGTCATACACTTTAAAGGAGGTCATGGTCAAATGGCACGATCATGGGGTTTGACAGAAATCATACCCTCGATCGAACCAGACTCATAGAAGGAGCGAGGGATTATAGCGATGTGGCAACTGTAGACTTACAAGTACCAGACAGGCTGGTTTAAACCCGGCGTCCTCTAGGATCACGCGGATTTGCTTGACCCAACGTGATCAAAGGTTCGGAATAAATTAAACTATTATTCGGCTCTGGTAGAAGCGAATAATAAGTTTAATTTACTTCTAATTGGGAATTAGAAGTTAATGGGCCTTAAACTAGAGTGACTAAGGTCCTAGAGGATCACACACAATGGATTCTTGGGTAGTGGATTATTATTGTACAAATGTATATATTAATTCCCTTGAAATCCTTTTGGAAAGACATATAAGAGGGGCTTAATATATATGTACAATAATGAAAGGGATACATATACAATATCGGTTAATAGGGGCTCTTTTAGAAAGGGCTAAATCCTATAAATATGCATCCTACGAGAACTCTTTTCCTCTCTTGGCTTAATCAAGCACAAACAGCAAGGAGGAGAGATTAACTCCTCCCCCCTTCCTCCCTCTTGCTCTCTCTCTCCTTAGAATCTTTCTCTCTCTAGAAAGGGAAGCAAAGGGAAGATCGTGGTCGGGGGATACCGTCGCTGCGTTAGAATCCGTGTGGATCTGTTCTAGAGGCCGTACTTCTATGTAGCTCGGTGTTCGTGAGATTCTGCATCGGGCACTATAATCTGTAACCTGTAGTTAGGGGTTGGGGTATTAAATACATCGATTAGAGCACAGATCTAGGATTCCATCAAGCCGGGTTCGGGTTAATAAATTTTTGTTATCCGCTGCGTTGCCCGAACAGTGCTTTTTGGAACCTTACAGTGGTATCAGAGCCAGGTTGACGCTCTGATCGATGTATTTGCTCCGTATATAACCATGTTTTAGGGGAATTTAAAATCTTCAATTATTACAGATCGTATGGGGTGCTGGGCATCTCTAGTCTTCCTGGATGCTGGACATCAGTGCAGTAAATTTTTTTTGTAAAAAAAAAAATATTGGTGTGTTTGGGCACACTGCACCCTGTGGCGCAGTGCGCCCGTCCGTGTGCGCCGCCCTCGAGGCGCACGCGAGTCGCCACGCGGGTCAGCGCCCGCGAGCGAGTCAGCGCCCGTGGGCGGGCGCGCCTACGGGAATTAAGGCGTTGACCATTTTTTTTATTAAAAAAATTTCTTTTATCTTAATTTATTGTGCTTTTAGTATAAATATATGATATATATATATATATATATATATATTTCTCAGATTTTGATTATCTATTCTCATTAAAGAAAATTCAAAACTTAAATTTTATGTAACTTTTGAATTTAATAAGGTGAGATAATTATCTTTTTACTTTCAGATAAAAAGGTTAATAATTGAAGGTAATTCTGTGACATTTAATTTTTGAATTTTTAATTATTAGATAATTAGTAAATTCAGAATTTGAATTTCATTGAAGTTATTTGTATAAAATTCAAATATTTGGATTATTAATTATTAGATAATTGTTAAATTCAAATTTTGAATTTTATAAAAATGATAATTGAGGATAATTACATTATTTAAATTTACTTTCAAATAAAATTATTGAATAACTTGTTTGAATTTAAATTTAAATGATTGTCATATTTAAATTTCAATTTTAAATTTGATTATTAGATAATTAATTTTAAATTTAAATTTAAATAATTATCTCAATTATCTGACTTATTTGAATTAGATTCAAATATACATGCCCCTGTTAAAAATGATGGTTCTTTACGTGAGTTGCTTTATTTACCTTGTTTTGACTTGCTTAAGTGTTTAATTTTAGTTAATCCAACTTCGATTTTTAAAATTAAACAAAGCTAGCCTATTTTTGTTTGCACATCCCATTTTTAAATCCAAAAGTAAGGATTATTTTAAGAAATAACCCTTGATTAATTTTTACATGAATGGGTTGACAAGTGATCGTGGACTTGGTTAATGTAATTAATTGGGGTCTGCGAACCGCCTTTCTCTCTCTGTTAAAATTCATATGTACTTCTATCTCCCTTTACAGTTGTACTCGCCCTAAGGGCTACTGGAATTTTAGCGACATATAATTTAAATTTTGCCAGCCTGCGTGCCGTCTAAAAGTTGTAATTAATGCGGCGTCGGAGTTTGAAAGCGCGGAGCACACCCGACGAGGATGATCCAGCTGCTTCGGAAGCGGGCCAGATGTCTTAGTTACATTAGGAATAAAGTCCATGATCACTTGCGATTTAATTTCTACATTGGATGCATTTATTTTGTGCAAACTACTAGGTACGGTAAATATATTGGATATATTTATATTACCACCTAGGGTGAGATCAAGATAAAATCAAATTCTCTCGCGATTTAATTTTAGATCCGGTAAACGAGGCTCGAGGAGTCATCGTGGCCCTCCATCATTATGGGGTTAATGAACGTCTTCAACTCATGGATTTGTTGTGCTTTCCACAAGGTTCATGGGCTTGGAGGCGGGATGTAACCCCAAGGCTAGGCCTCAATGGGGTGAGGAATTGAACCCGACCTTGTTGTGCTTTCCACAAGGGTCGGATCATGAACTCATTGCTATATCGTAATGGTGGTTAGATCTAACCGAGGGTATCCCTTGTTGTGCTATCCACAAGGGGATGATTTCTCGGGGGCCGAAATCGGATATTACATTGGATGCAAATGCTTGTTGACTGCCCTTGAGATGGTGTATGGCTTGTTGTGCTTTCCACAAGGTCATACATCAGTCTCATTGGGATTCCGACCCACTAGGTTGATCTCGTTGATCTCCCATTCTATATACTGAGGGTTATATAGTTCGATCGAAAAATAGTGGGACTAACTAAGATAGAAAATCACATCTAAGTTAGAATTTAAACATATGCTAAGTTGTCTTTTATTTCTTATCTAGATTACAATGTCGTCGTCCAACCCCCTCTACAGCATCTTGGATGCCAACAGACTGACTGGACCGTGTTGTGTCCCTTGGTTTTGATGATAACAAATCACAAATCATTAGTAGATGTTTGAAAAATATCTAACTTAATTTGGCTTGATGAATTGATTAAACAAGTGCAGAAGAATCTCACTAAAAGATGTCTCGACACGACCCAGTGATGTCTCGACACATCCAGATGAGATTATATAGATACTTCAACATATTGAGCTCCAACACAATATGATGTGTCGACACATCCTACTCATGTCTCGACACATACTGAAGAATTCAAGTTGAAGCTGTTCTGCCTAAGTATCTGGATTCACCGATGTCTCGACACGCTGAGTGAAAAGTGTCGACACATTCGGGTGATAATCTCGGCATAAGGTGCTCATGTCTCGACACAATATTACAACATCTCTGCACATGGCTCACATGCCTCGACACCGTTTGGTGTTGTCTCGACTCATCAGCCATGGTACTTCAAGATTTCAAAGGGATGTCTCAACACACTGACAGTAAAGTGTCGACATATCCATGATCAACCAGAATGATTCTTCAAGATATTCAAAGGAATGTCTCGACACACTGCAAGGAAAGTGTCGACATACTTTGTTCGTCCAGAACGGATCTGGATCCGACGGGAGCTGATTTCAAGATCTGGAACTTGATCCAGAGGATCCGTCTGCTCTGGAAAAAGCCGTCAGATTGTGTTGGTGTCAGAAGACTATGTTTTGGCAGAGATATTTTCTGAAGAAAATCGTACCTTTGCTCAAATGGTCTCCTACCTACCCACATTCATGCAAACTTGTCTAGAAGATAGTCAACTGTGCAAGTGGAAGCAGATCTAATAATGTTGATGTGACATTCTAGGTTTGCTTGAAAAGTGGACAACGTTGGTGTCGCCCTAGGACACCAATATATATAAGGAGCATGTGCTCCAGTTCGAAGCGTGAGAGAGAGAAAATGTGAGCTAAGAAGAGTGTTGAGGAGAAAACGAAGAAGAAGAAAACTTGCTGTGCAAGCTACTCTTCATCTTGATGCTGCCGGCGTGAGTGAACCTAGAAGAAGACATTTTCCTCTTCCTCACGATGAAAAGAAATCTTCAGTGGCTGCTATGAAGATTCAACAAGAAGAAGAAAACCAAGGCTCTCTCAAGCTCATTCCCAGACAGGAGACTTCTTTGTCATAGAGCTTTCATTACGATACTCTATCTGGCCATTTCATCTTTTATTTACTTTTCTTCTAAACAAATTCTCATCATTAGATCCCTACCTGCATGCGGGAAGACATAAGGCGTGGTCTCCTATCTGTGTGGTCTGGGGTGTGATCCCACAAGCTATGCGATAGCGGAGTGTGAGAGTGTATCTCTCTGTTAGAAGCTGTGAATCAGCGGTTGTGCTCTGGCACTAGTGAAGCCTCACTTTGTTGTGGGGGGGGGGGTGGATGTAGGTCTCTAGATTGAGACTGAACCACCTTAAAGATCTTGTCTTGTGGTTTGTCTTCTCTCTTGTTCCAACGATAGAAACTTGATAGGACCGCTTCCAAGAATCTTGTGTGCATCAAGTCTTTCATTTAGTAACTATTATCTGTCTCTTTATCCGCTGTGTTAGTCATAGTTTTTATTTCCGCAAAGAAGGGCAAAGAAAAGTGGCTAATCTATTCACCCCTCCCCTCTAGATCTGCCTATCACCACTCAACACGTGGTATCAGAGCCAGTCTCTCTGAATGTGGTCTAACGACCTTGAGAGAACTGGTGATATGGCTTCTAAAGGTCCTATGGCTGAAAGACATTCTGTAAATAGGCCTCCCTTTTTCACTGGAATAAACTATCCTTACTAGAAAAACCGCATGCAGGTCTTCATTAGAGCCCAGGATCATGAAGTCTGGCAAGTGATCAACAAGGGACCATTTGAGCTGCCTCCTGATGAAGATACATGGACTAAAGAATAAATCAGGCGATCAACTCTGAACTGGGGTGCCAAGCATATCATGCAGTGCTCCCTTCATCCGACTGAATACTCAAGGGTGTCAACTTGCAAAACTGCAAAAGAAATGTGGGATCACCTTGAGGTAATATATGAAGGGACACATCAGGTACGTGCAACCAAAGTTAATATGTTGGTATCTGAATATGACAAGTTCAGAATGAAATCTGATGAGTCCATTTTGGACATGTATGCTAGGCTAACCTCGCTCACTAATGGCTTGACTGAGCTAGGTAAGACATATACTGAGCATGAGATAGTAAGAAAGATACTTAGATCACTAACTCTTATCTGGCATACAAAGGCCACGGTGGTTGAAGAATCAAAGGATCTAACCACCATCAAAGTAGAAGAACTCATAGGGTCTCTGATGACCTATGAGATGAATCTGAAGAACAAAGAAGCTGAAGTGAGTAAAAAGAAGCCTTTGGCTCTTAAAGCTGGACCAAGCACCAAGGACCTATCTGAAGATGAGCATTCAAGCAGCAACATTGAAGAAGATGAAGTTGCCCTATTGACAAGAAAGTTCAGAAATTTTTTAAGAAAGGAAGGTACAAGCTTTACTAAGAAGAAGCCCCAAGTAAGAAAAGGTTTCAGGTCAAGACCTGAAAATGCTAAAAAATCTGAAAAGCTTGTATGTTACTCTTGCAGGAAACCAAGACACATCAAGTCTGAATGTCCTGAAGAAGCTAAGAAAGCTATACCCAGGTGGAAGAACAAGAAGAAGCAGGCCATGGTGTGCACTTGGAGTGATGAAGAAGAAAAAGAAACTGAAGACAACTCCTCTAAAGAGGAAAAAGATGATCTCTGCCTAATGGCCAAAGGAGAAAATGATAGCGAGGTGAGCTCTCCCTTTGAGCATTTCTCCATTGATGATTGGGAAGAAGCTTAATTTGAACTGATGAACAAATATGAAGTATACAGAAAAGAAAACAAAATCTTAAAAAAGAAGGTTGAATCCTGTGGGCATGACAAAGCTCTCAATGAAAAGATAATCCCTCTAGAAACTGAAATTGAAGATTTGAGAAAAATGAATGAAAATCTTGAAGAAGGAAGAAAAGAAATGAGAGATTTGGAAGATGAAAATGAAAGGCTAAGAGATGAAATTGATGAATTAAAATTAAAAATGCAAAGCTATGCAAAGGACACCAATCTGTGTAATGAAAAGGTTGAAGCTTTTAAACAGGTCAACTCTCAACTGTTGAAAGAAAATGAGAAACTTCAAAAGGACTTAGTAGATAAACAAACATCTCTTGAAAAATTTGTTGATGGGAGTGAAAACTTGAATGCCCTTCTAGGAACCAAAATTAACTTCAACAGAGAAGGGCTAGGATATGAGCCTACCAAAAAGAAAACATTTGGGCTAAAAACCACCACTTTTGTCTCATCCTCTGAAGCATCTACCTCCAAATCAACACACCAAGAAAACATTGAAAACAAAGGAAAAGAGAAGATAGGAGATCCAATTAACAAAATTTTCCAACAACCCAAAAAGGTTCACAAACAACCTCAAACAGGTCGACAACCGTCCAAACCTCAGCCTACACATCACAGAGGAAGAGACAGCTATAATGTTAGAACAGGTCGGGACACTCCATGGAATAGGCCGACACCCACCAGGTCAAATGCCCAACAAAATCTCAAGTTTGCACCAACAGGTCGACAGTTTCCTTACAGGAGGTCGACACATCCACCATCTAGAAATAGTTATAGACGGACTTAACAGTGGACAGGTCGAGACTTTGCCTTCTACAGATCGACACCTTCATGGGTAAAGAATAATAATGCTCCCTATGGTCATAGGTTCACTCAACCCCAACGACCTAGGCAATATGACACTTCCTACTTATCTAGACCAACAAACTGGAACAGATGGACTAATCAACAGTCCTTTTTCACCACTTCCAAAACTCACAAAGTCCAAAAGACTAAAGAGAAGAAAAATCAGAACTCCCAACAAAGCAAAGATGCTAAGAAAGTTTGGATTTTGAAGTCTATCTTATCCTGCTTTACAGAAATGAAGAAACTATTGGGACCCAATTGTCCTTGGGATCCAAACATTGTCACTTAATTCCTTGTGCAGGAGTGTCTTGCAGCCGTGCACAACCGTTGGTATCTTGACAGTGGCTGCTCAAGACACATGACTGGAGACAAAACCAAATTCTCTCTCCTGGTTGAAAAGGAAGCTGGACATGTCACATTTGGAGGAAACAACAAAGGAAAAATCATTGGTTCAGGTAAAGTTGGTAAGAACCCCTCCAACTCAATTGATAATGTATTACTTGTTGATGGTCTGGAGTACAACTTGCTGAGCATTAGTCAACTATGTGATAAAGGTCATACTGTAGTTTTTGACTCTAATGAATGTAAAATCTTGCAACCAAATTAAAAGGAAACAATATTTTCAAGCAAAAGAGTCAATAACGTGTACATGATTGACTTAGATGACCCTGCTCACATAAATCTTTATCTTGCTGCATCAAAATCTGAATTAGCCTGTTTGTGGCATCGCAGACTAGGACATGTTAATTACAACACTCTTCATAAATTGGTAAAGCATTCAATTGTCAAAGGTCTGCCTGAAATCAAATTCAAACTGAACACTAAGATTTGTGATGCATGTGCTCAAGGAAAATAGACTAGAAAGTCATTCAAGAGCAGAACTGAAAACTCATCATCTAAACCACTTGAACTAATCCATATGGACTTGTTTGGCCCAACCAAAACAGCTAGCTTAAGTGGTAAAAAATATGGTTATGTCTTGGTGGATGATTTCACTAGATTCACTTGGGTATTCTATCTTGCATATAAAAATAATGCCTTTGATGAGTTTCCGGCACTATATATGCAAGTGAAGCAAGATGGTAAGTTTAAAATTTTCAACATTATTTCAGATCATGGTGGTGAATTCGACAATGCTTACTTTGAAAATTTGTGTAGGACTGAAGGAATCATTCACAAGTTTTCATCACCACGAACTCCTGAGCAAAATGGGGTAGTTGAGAGGAAGAACAGAACTCTCATAGAAATGGCACGCACAATGCTTGCTGAAAGGCATCTACCTAGGAGATTTTAGGCTGAAGCGGTAAACACTGCATGCTATATCATCAACCGGTCAATGGTAAGACCCCTCACCAAAATGACTCCATATGAGCTGCTGAAAGGTAAAAAGTCATCTCTCTTTAACATGAAGGTGTTTGGGTCAAAGTGTTTTGTTCATAACAATGACAAAAGAGGTCTGGATAAGTTTGAGCCCAAGAGTGAAGAAGGAATATTCCTTGGGTACTCTGACAAGTCTAGAGCTTATAGAGTCTACAATGTTAGGACCCTTTGTGTACAAGAATCTCCTCACATCACTTTTGATGAGATTGATCATAACAACCCTTGTAGGGAAGATGATGATGGGGAATTCCGAAACATAAGAGGAAGGGAGGAACTTCCACAAGAAGAAACCCAAGCATATGAGGACCAAGGAGAACCAAATAATACTCCAGTCACCAAAGCAGATGAAGGTAATGCTCAACCTGATCTAAGAGTGTAAAAAGATCATCCGTTGGAAAACATCTTAGGTAATCTGCATGACCGAACCAAAACTAGGTCTCATTTCAAAATTATGGATGAAATTGAACAACTTGCTCTTGTGTCTCAAATTGAACCCAAAAATGTTGTAGAGGCCCTAAAAGATGAAAACTGGATCAATTCCATGCATGATGAGTTAAACCAGTTTGAAAGAAATAAAGTATGGCATCCTGTTCCAAGGCCTAAAGAGAGATATGTCATAGGAACAAAATGGGTGTTCAAAAATAAGCTAAGTGAAGATGGAAAGATAGTAAGAAACAAATCTAGATTGGTGGCTCAAGGATATAATCAAGAATTTGGCATAGATTATGAAGAATCTTTTGCTCCTGTTACTAGACTTGAGGCCATTAGAATTTTACAAGCATTTGCATGTTCTCATAAGATCAAACTACAGCAAATTGAACCCGACCTTGTTGTGCTTTCCACAAGGGTCGGATCATGAACTTATTGCTATATCGTAATGGTGGTTAGATCTAACCGAGGGTATCCCTTGTTGTGCTATCCACAAGGGGATGATTTTTCGGGGGCCAAAATCAGATATTACATTGGATGCAAATGCTTGTTGACTGCCCTTGAGATGTTGTATGGCTTGTTGTGCTTTCCACAAGGCCATACATCAGTCTCGTTGGGATTCCGACCCACTAGGTTGATCTCGTTGATCTCCCGTTCTATATACTGAGGGTTATATAGTTCAATCGAAAAAAAGTGGGACTAACTAAGATAGAAAACCACATCTAAGTTAGATTTTTAACATATGCTAAGTTGTCTTTTACTTCTTATCCAAATTACAATGTCGTCGTCCAACCCCCTCCGCGGCATCTTGGATGCCAAAAGACTTACTGGACCATGTTGTGTCCCCTGGTTTTGATGATAACAAATAACAAATCATTAGTAGATGTTTGAAAAATATCTAACTTAATTTGGCTTGATGAATTGATTAAACAAGTGCAGAAGAATCTCACTAAAAGATGTCTCGACACGACCCAGTGATGTCTCGACACATCCAGATGAGATTATATAGATACTTCAACAAATTGAGCTCCAACACAATATGATGTGTCGACACATCCTACTCATGTCTCGACACATACCAAAGAATTCAAGTTGAAGCTGTTCTACCTAAGTATCTGGATTCACCGATGTCTCGACACATTGAGTGAAAGGTGTCGACACATTCGGGTGATAATCTCGGCAAAAGGCGCTCATGTCTCTACACCATATTACAACATCTCTGCACATGGCTCACATGTCTCGACACCGTTTGGTGTTGTCTCGACTCATTAGCCATGGTACTTCAAGATTTGAAAGGGATGTCTCGACACACTAATAGTAAAGTGTCGACATATCCACGATCAACCAGAACGATTCTTCAAGATATTCAAAGGAATGTCTCGACACACTGCAAGGAAAGTGTCGACACACTGTGTTCGTCCAGAATGGATCTGGATCCAACGGGAGCTGATTTCAAGATCCGGAACTTGATCCAGAGGATCCGTCTGCTCTGGAAAAAGCCGTCAGATTGTGTTGGTGTCAGAAGACTATGTTTTGGCAGAGATATTTTCTGAAGAAAATCGTACCTTTGCTCAAATGGTCTCCTACCTATCCACATTCCTGCATACTTGTCAAGAAGATAGTCAACTGTGCAAGTGGAAGTAGATCTAATAATGTGGATGTGACATTCTGGGTGTTTCTTGAAAAGTGGACAACGTTGGTGTCGCCCTAGGACACCAATATATATAAGGAGCATGTGCTCCAGTTCGAAGCGTGAGAGGGAGAAAATGTGAGCTAAGAAGAGTTCTGAGGAGAAAACGAAGAAGAAGAAAACTTGTTGTGCAAGCTACTCTTCATCCTGATGCTGCCGGCGTGAGTGAACCTAGAAGAAGACATTTTCCTCTTCCTCACGATGAAAAGAAATCTTCAGTGGCTGCTATGAAGAGTCAACAAGAAAAAGAAAATCAAGGCTCTCTCAAGCTCATTCCCAGATAAGAGACTTTTTTGTCATAGAGCTTTCCTTACGATACTCTGTCTGGCCATTTCATCTTTTGTTTGCTTTTCTTCTAAACAAACTTATCATCATTAGATCCCTACCTACATGTAGGAAGATAGAAGGCATGGTCGCCTATCTGTGTGGTCTAGGGTGTGATCCCACAAGCTGTGCGACAGCAGAGTGTGAGAGCGTATCTCTCTGTTAGAAGCTGTGAATCAGCGACTGTGCTCTGGCACTAGTGAAGCCTCACTGTGTTGTGCGAGGGGTGGACGTAGGTCTCTAGATTGAGACTGAACCACCTTAAAGATCTTGTCTTGTGGTTTGTCTTCTCTCTTGTTCCAACGATAGAAACTTGAGAGGACCACTTCTAGGAATCCTGTGTGCATCAAGTCTTTCAGTTAGTAACTATTATCTGTCTCTTTATCCGTTGTGTTAGTCATAGTTTTTATTTCCGCATAGAAGGGCAAAGAAAAGTGACTGATCTATTCACCCCTCCCCTCTAGATCTGCCTATCACCACTCAACAGACTGAACTACTTGGATTGGGTGCGTAATCTACGCATAGTCCTCACCGCTGAAAAAATAGCCTACGTGTTGGACACGATTCATTCTGAGCCAGCTCCCGATGCCGACGAGGGCGAGTTGATGACTTATGCCAAATGGTCAGAAGACTCTTCCCTTGCCCAATGTTACATGCTGGCCTCTATGGCTCCTGAGCTACAGAGGTAATTCGAAAAGACTGATTGTAGAAGCATACTTCTTAACCTACGCCAACTCTTTGGGGAGTAGGGCAGGATTGAGAGATATGATATCTCCAAAAGGCTTTTTAGGACACGGATGTCGGAGGGTGCTTCAGTACCGGCTCATGTACTGAAAATGATGGAGTGGATAGAGAGACTCAATGCACTAGGGTTCAAGTTGGATCTTGAACTGTGCATTGATCTTATACTCCAGTCATTGCCCGATTCATTTTCTTCCTTCATCATAAACTTTAACATGAATAGGATTGATGCAACTCTCCCGGAGCTGCTCAACATGTTAAAGAGTGTTGAAGGAACTATGCAGTAAGATAAACCATCTTCTTCTGTAATGATTGTTGGCCGAGCCAACAAGAAAAGGAAGGCCACCTAAATATCCACCAAATGTGAAAAAGGGAAGGGAAAGAAAAAGGCCATGGGTAAGCAACTCGCCAAAGTTGACAAAGGGAAGGGCAAGAAGAATGAAAAAGAAGACAAGTGTTTTCGATGCGGGGAAACAGGGCATTGGAAAAGGAATTACAAGGTAATTCTAAATGAAGGTATTTTTGTCATAGACCTTAATTTGTCATATATGGAATCCACATCATGGGTATTAGATACTGGATGTGCATCTCATATCTGTAACTCTGTGTAGGTGCTGGCAAATCGAAGGCGGCTGGGCAAAAAAGAGATTGAACTGAGGATGGGCAATGGAGCTTTAGTTTCTGCCAAAGCTAGCAGGACTGTACGCCTCAGTTTACCTTCAGGAGTCATTCTGGAGCTGAATGACTGTTATTATGTTCCTAATAATATTAAGAACATCATTTCAATCTCTGGTTTATATAACGTTGGATATACATTGGCTTTTAACAGCACTGGGTGCTCTATAATGAATAATGGTTTGATTATAGCCAATGGTTCATTAGTCAATGGTCTTTATGTATTAGATACATGTTCTAATATTATGTAAGTTTCCAATGCTAAGGAAGTGAATTCTGCATATCTATGGCATTGCAGGCTTGGTCATGTAGGTGAGAAAAGAGTCTCTCACCTACACTCAAATGGGTATTTGATTTCATTCGAATACAAGCCATTTGACACCTGTGAGTCGTGTCTCATGGGGAAGATGACCAAGGCTCCCTTTAGTGGACATGGTGTGTCACGTCCCGAGCGCGGAAGCTTACCCGTGGCGCGACAGTTTTATATAGAACCAAAGCGAGCTAGCTATTCGATGGAATTCTTCATTTTGATAGTTAATAGAGTGCGCAAATAACTAAGATTTAACTTGAAATTTATACAAATAATTCGAGATGACAATTGTTACCACTAACCAAATGACAATTACACACATTTCTCGAGTCCGACTACTAGGCTTCAAGCCCTTATTACAGTTCTAATAAATTAGACTAATACAACTGACATCTGACATAATTGGATACCAATGACATAATTACTACACCATAATTAACAAGACAACATGATAATTCTATTTCTACACTCATCACTCAGACTCATTCCCTTCCGAGTTCTGGCTGATATCCGCACTACCTGAAAAGGTTAGAAAACAACTAGATGAGCGAATCGCTCAGTAGGATTTACATCTCAAGTTCTAACATATTTTAAGTGAATTACCCATTTATTTAATGTAGGTAAACTATGCATGCAGACAGATAGATATCAAGGAATCATAAGATCGACAAGAGTAGAAAGTGAAAATATATAGATTTCACAATTTCAATAGTAAATGATAGTAAATGATATCAGGCCAGTGATAACTAAGAAGTGATAACTGGAATAGCAACATGTTAATCAAGCTAGCAATAGTAAGCAAAGTAGTTTCAAGTATGTATAACTGGAATTGGCTATTTATCAATGCATTCAAATAAACACTTTTACCCTTTTACGGGTCTCAAGTCAATCAATCAAATAATATCACGAGATTGAGTGGAATGCCTAAAGTCTAGCAAGCAAGTACTCCGGTGCAATGCCAAACACCGTGGTCAATAAACTCCGATGGGCACAAGTACCTTCGGGTGCTCCTCCCAGGACCAGACCGGGCCCTATATGCACAGCATTGGTCATATTTGTCGACATCCACTCTCATTTATAGCCAATATGGAATTTCAAAGATTGACCCAGTAGGATGTTTATAAGGGGGATTGTAGAATAGAGTCCAAAGCGTATCGTTATGTAGGGACGATCTAGGAGTAAAACCCGTAACGTTCGATACATGCTAATGACAATAGGAGTTTGAGACTAACTTGCTGGTATTGACACTATCCAATATGTATATGTATATATATATCCGATTATAGAATTCTGTCCAATATAATGGAGGTTATAGGTATGTATATCTTCTGTCCGATATACATATATGGGTTAGCCAAATTGGTGATTTATTATAAATAATCAGAAATTAATTATGAAAATAAGTTTTTTTTTATGTTGAATATAGTTCTAACTTGCTAAAAATGATATTAATATGTTGAGAATGAGTTTCATATGTTACTTTACTGGTAAGATGATAAAAATAAATTTTTTTTTCATGCTGGATTTAATTTTTTACATGCTGAAAATTAATTATTAACATGCTAAAATTAACTATTAACATGTTAAAATTAATTAGCTTACTGATAGGATGATAAGATAAGGTTGCCATGCTGATTACAGAAATTTTCTGATAATAACATAATTTTATCATGCTAAAATTTATTTTTCTACATTTATTTGCTAATTATTTGATAGAAAAATAGAATTATCATGCTGAAAAATAGTTTTAATACACTGAAAATAACTACAACATGCCAAAAATAATTATAACATGCTGGAATAATTTTTACCATACTGGAAGAAATGTTATCATGTTGTAAGTAATTTTTATGCCTTAATTTACTACTTTATTTAATAGAAAAGTAAGTTTTATATGTACAAAATAGCTTTAAATAGATTTTAACATGTTGAAAATAATTTTTATATCTAAGTATGTATAAAATAATTCTATCATATTGGTAATCACTTTTAACATGCTGGAATTAGTTTTAACATGATAGAGATAATTTTTAGTATGTATAAACTAATGTGGTGAAAATTAGATTTTTACAAATATATATATATATATATATATATATATATATATATAATTTCATTCTACAAATATATATATACTCTGTAAGAATGAAGGAGTCCATTTTATATTATATTCCATTCTCTATATATATTCGGTGAGAATAGAGGTGTAGACATTAGTTATATATATATATATATATATATATATATATATTCTTGTCTAATAATATATAATGAAGGTGTTTTGCATATACAATTAATGGAAATATATATGAATTTATATACATATATAATGAAGGTGCTTGTATATATAATTAATGGGAGTATATATATATATATTTAAGGGGTTTTATGTTGTTTTTCATTAAGTTCACATCATGTGTCGACACTAGTGTCGACACTTACTGTTCATTTTTGGTCTCTGTTGTACAGTTAACATTTGAATATTTTGTGTGTCGACACCGGTGTCGACACCTGGCTTAAATGCACACGGGTGGTGTTACGTTAATAGCATGTGTCGACACATGTGTCGACACTGGTGTCGACACCTGTGTCGACACATGGCTTATACAATCATGCAAGCCGTTAAGTTAACAGCATGTGTCGACACCTGTGTCGACACATGGCTTATAAGGTTATGCAAGCGGTAAAGTTAACAGCATGTGTCGACACATGTGTCGACACCGGTGTCGACACCTGTGTCGACACATGAGTTTCTTCTACGGTTTTCAATTAACAGCATGTCTTAAATTCTGTGTCTATTGTTAATTAAGTCTTGTTTTGGTTTAATCATCTTGTTAATCAAGTGTTTAAGATTTTAATCCATGGTTTAATTTTGGTTTGTCAAAACTCTGGTATAAGTGTCGCGTAGGTGTCGCGTAAGTGTTGACACCTCGCGTAGGTGTCGCGTAAGTGTCAACACTTGCACAACACTTGTGCAAGTGTTGCCCAGGTGTTGCGTAGGTGTCGCGTAAGTGTTGACACCTCGCGTAGGTGTCGCGTAAGTGTCAACACTTGCACAACACTTGTGCAAGTGTTGCCCAGGTGTTGCGTTGGTGTCGCGTAAGTGTTGACACCTCGCGTAGGTGTCGCGTAAGTGTCAACACTTGCGCAACACTTGTGCAAGTGTTGCCCAGGTGTCGCGTAAGTGTCAATACTTGCGCAACACTCGTGCAACACATTTTACTACAAGTGTCGACACATGTATGACATATGTATGGAAGTGTTACCCAGGTGTTGCGTAGGTGTCGCGTAAGTGTTGCGTAGGTGTCAACACTTGCGCAACACTTGTGCAACACCTGTGTCGATATACTGCAAGTGTTGACACATGTATAGAAGCGTTGACATTTAACATGCTGTGCTGTTAATAGATTAGTTAATAAATCTAATACATGTTAATTATCTAGAATATGAGACTAATACTTGCTAATTGTTCCAGATTGAAGCTATTGAATGCTAACTACGAGGCTAACACATGCTGTATAAACACGAATTCATCGCATGGAGATGTGCCTAGACTAATCATCATGGATTAGATACTAGTTTAGTTAAAATTGAGAACACCTACTAACACATATTAATTATAGCTAATACCTGCTAATTATTTCTAATATATGTTAATCATTTCACTAATCTTTTTAGATTTAAGTGGGTACAGGCTATTTACTAGGCTAACATATGCTATGCAACAATAAATCGCATGGAGATGCACTGCTTAGACACTAATTAACTAGTAGTTTAGTTAAAATTGAGAACACCTACCTGTTTGGATGGTAATTAGCGAAGGAAGAAGCTTCCCCAGCAACCTCCTCTCCTCCTCCTCTCCTCCTAGTACGCAGCAGAGAACCTCCCAGCCTAGGAAGCTTCCCCAGCAACCTCCTCTCCTCCTCCTCTCCTCCTAGTACGCAACAGAGAACCTCCCAGCCTAGGCTCGTATCTCGAAGCTCTAACTAACACAATGGGAGAGCTAGGCCTAGATTTAATCCCCTCTACTAGACAGGCTTAGGGGGCAAGATCCGAAATTTCAGGATCTGGGATATGAGATAGTGACATGTGTTGGGGATAATGGAGGATAAGTGGCTTGGGAAATTTTTGAATTTCCCCCTTTTTCTTGGTGTCTAAGATGGCCACGTCGCCCCCTTAAATTGGGTTAAATTGAGACTTGGCAAAAGAATGTTGATGGGGTGTATAGAACCCTAGTCTTTTGGGTTGAAGGCAAGGCACTTAACCACTACACTAGGAGGTCATTTTGTTAAGTGGATTCCCTTTACATTTGATAACCCTGAGTTCCTATTTCTTTCATAAGTTTAATATATCATAAACTTAATCATAATTGTTATTATTATTATTTTTTTTATCATAAACATTATTGTTATTATTAGTATTTGAAAATATTAATTATTTAATGTCTTTATTTATTTATTTATTATTTTATTTTATTTTTATTTTTTTTTGTACACGGGTGCTACACCCTCCCCTACTTAAAAGAATTTGGTCTCCAAATTCAACGGTATAGGGGTAAATTCAACTACATAAGAGTACTGTGTAAAGGATAAGATACCTGCCAGCTAGAACAGTTCTGGGTATCTTCTCTTCATAGATTCCTCGGTTTCCCATGTTGCTTCTTGCTCCGAGCATCGATTCCATTGAACTTTAACCATAGGGATCATCTTGTTCCTTAGAACTCGAGCTTCTCGATCGAGGATTCGCATCGGCTTTTGCTCATAGGTCAGATCCTTTTGAATCACCAAACTGGCGTGGTCGATGACGTGAGAAGGATCATGCACGTATTTCTTCAGCATAGAAACATGAAATACGTTGTGCACTTCCGAGAGTTGAGGAGGTAAGGCGATGCGGTAGGCTACCTCACCCACTCTTTCCAATACTTCAAATGGACCGATGAATCTTGGTGTAAGTTTACCTTTAACACCAAATCTTCGGATACCTCGACTGGGAGATACCTTGAGAAATACATGATCACCGTCTTGAAATTCCAAGTCCCTTCTTCTATTATCAGCATAAGATTTTTGCCTGCATTGAGCCACCTTGAGTCTCTCTCTGATAAGGAGAATCTTCTCAGTGGAATCTCTTACAATATCAGGACCTAGGAGTTGTCTTTCACCGACCTCCCCCCAGCATACCGGAGATCTACAGCTTCTACTATAGAGTGCTTCGAAAGGTGCCATTTGAATGCTGGCTTGGTAGCTGTTATTGTAGGCAAATTCGGCTAATGGTAAGTGGTCATGCCAACTCCCGCCGAAATCTATAATACATGCTCGCAACATATCTTCAACAACCTGATTAGTCCTTTCCGTCTGACCATCTGTCTGGGGATGGAAAGCTGTGCTGAAATTAAGCTTCGTTCCCAGAGAGCGTTGTAGACCCTTCCAGAAGTGAGACGTGAAGCGAGGGTCTCGGTCAGATACTATAGACATAGGAATTCCATGGAGTCTAGTGACCTCCTTGATATATAGGGCAGCAAGAACATCAATCGACCACCGACTCTTGATAGGCAAGAAATGAGCCGATTTAGTAAGGCGATCGATGATTACCCAAATTCCATCATGTCCGCCCCTAGACCTGGGCAAACCCATGATGAAGTCCATGCCGATGTCTTCCCATTTCCACTTGGGGATATCTAGTGGATGCAATCTTCCAGCGGGCTTCTGATGTTCCGCCTTCACCTGTTGGCATGCCAAGCATCTAGACACAAAGTTTGCTATCTCCCTTTTCATATTGGGTCACCAAAAGGTTCTTTTTATGTCTTGGTACATCTTAGTGGCTCCAGGGTGGATCGTATACCTCGATCGGTGAGCTTCTTCAAGAATCCTCTTCTTCAGCTCAGGATTGTCTGGTACACATGTCCGTTCATGGTATAATAATCTGCCATCGAGTGCCGACTTGAAATCAGATTTCTCGTCCAGCTTTTCTTTTATTTCCACTAGGGTAGGATCTTCTTCTTGCAACCTCTTGATTTCAGCTAGCAAATCCGGATGTACACTTATGAGAGATAGAGTAATACACCTGTCATTCTCATCCATGCTTATATTGAGTTCAGAGAATTTTTCCAGCAGCTTCCATTCTTGAACCATACAGTTGGTTATTAGGGCTCTCGGCTTCCGACTAAGGGCATCTGCTACGGAATTACCCTTACCAGGATGATATTGTATAGTGAAGTCGAAATCCTTGAGATAATCGAGCCAACGCCTTTGTCGCATGTTCAGCTCTCTCTGAGAGAATAGATATTTAAGGCTTTTATGATCGGAGTATACGGTGAATTGCTCTCCGTAGAGATAGTGCCTCCAGACCTTTAAAGCCAATACCACTGCGGCCAGTTCCAAATCATGCACAGGGTAGTTTTCTTCATGCTTCTTTAATTGTCGGGAAGAGTATGCAATGACTCTTCCATTCTGCATCAATACACATCCGAGGCCGATACCAGATGCATCAGTATATACCTCGTACTTCTCTCCTTCAATTGGTAGAGATAAGACCGGAGCAGTAGTCAAAAGATCCTTCAAAGGTAGGAAACTCTTCTCACAGTCTTCACTCCACTCATAAGGGACTTCCTTGCGAGTCAATTTGGTAAGAGGAACAGCAATCTTGGAGAAGTCCTTGATGAAACGCCGGTAATAACCAGCTAAGCCCAGGAAGCTATGAATTTCCGTTGCGTTCGTCGGTCGTCCCCAGTTTTGCACGGCTTCGACCTTTACAGGATCAACAGAAATTCCATTCTTGGAGATAACATGTCCCAAGAAGGACACTTCCTCCAGCCAGAACTGGCATTTGCTGAATTTTGCATACAACTTATTGTCCCGCAATACTTGTAATGCCTTCTTGAGATGTTCCTCATGATCTTCTTTAGTCTTTGAGTAGATCAATATATCATCAATGAAGACCACAATAAATTGGTCTAAATAAGGCCGATAAATGCTATTCATTAACTGCATGAAAGCTGCAGGCGCATTTGTTAGTCCGAAAGGCATAACAGTAAATTCGTAATGCCCGTACCTACTCCGAAATGCAGTTTTGTAAATATCCTCCTCCTTTATCCTTAATTGGTGATAACCCGACCGAAGATCTATTTTGGAGAAACACTTTGCTCCTGATAATTGGTCGAACAGCTCATCAATTCTCGGCAGTGGGTACTTATTTTTGATTGTAAGATTGTTTAACTGTCGATAATCAATGCATAATCTCAATGTGCCATCCTTCTTTTTAACAAATAGCACGGGTGCTCCCCATGGGGAAGTACTCGGCCTAATAAACCCTTTCTTCAGTAAATCCATCAACTGCTCCTTCAGCTCTTTCAGTTCTGCAGGAGACATCCTGTAGGGTGCTTTAGAAACAGGACCGATACCCGGAACAATATCTATTGTGAATGACACTTCCCTCACCGGGGGTAAACTAGGTAATTCGTCTGGAAATACATCGGAGAAGTCCCGAATCACTCAGATGTCTTCAATTTTCATCTTCTCGACTTCTGTGGTAGTTACAAAAGCCAGAAAAGCCATACATCCTTTCTTCACCAATTTACTAGCTCGGAGAGCTGAGATAAGCAGGGTTTTATTCTGAGATTTGTTAAAAACTAGCTCGGGATAATCCTCAAAAGCTATTTTGCCATGCCGACAATCTACCGTTGCTTGGTAGGTGGATAACCAGTCGGCTCCCAATATGACATCATAACATTCCATGTCAAGGCATATCAGGTCGACAGGTAGATTATTATCTTGAACCATCACCTCACAACTTGGGTAGTGATGCATGATATCCGATTTGTTTCCAAGAGGTGTAGATATAATTAAATCTATCCGTTCAGGTTCTTTGGAAAATGAAGCAGTAAACTTCTTGGAAA
This sequence comes from Amorphophallus konjac, assembly GCA_022559845.1. Classification (NCBI taxonomy): domain Eukaryota; kingdom Viridiplantae; phylum Streptophyta; class Magnoliopsida; order Alismatales; family Araceae; genus Amorphophallus; species Amorphophallus konjac. The sequence continues at coordinate 147,260,840 of CM040124.1, forward strand.
CAAATGAATGAGTTGCTCCAGTATCAAATAAAACTCTAGCAGGTTTAGAGCAAACAGTCAATGTACCTTCCATGATTCCTCCTTCCACAGATTCCGTCCCTTGAAGAGCTTGCAGACGGCCTTGCTTTTTAACTGGACGCTTCTCGTCCTTGTTGGCTTGCTCCTTCATCAACGGACAGTCGGGAATTCGGTGCTCCCGACTACCACATCGGAGACACGCTCCCAGTTTCCTCCAGCACTCCTCGGTCTTATGACCAGCTTTATCACAATATTTGCAAATCTCCTTAGAAGGCGTAATATTGGAGAAGGGCTTGTTGCTGATAGTGAGGAACGGCTTGTGACTTTTCTGGAATCTCTTCTCCTTGGAAGACTCACCTCCATTAAAGACTCGCTTCTTGCCAAATGGAGGTTTGAAGCTTCCCGAACTTGTAACATGTTCCTTCTTGTCCTTGCCCCGAATCCTTTCAGAAAATTCGGTGGCGTCTTCCAGCAGCTGAGCACGCCGAACCATTTCCGAGTAGACTTGGATGTCCATCGGTGCAAGCTGGGTAATATACTGGGGCCGTAGCCCGTTGAGAAATCTCCTCGCCTTTATCTTTTCCGTACACACCAAGTGAGGTGCATAACGGGAAAATCTCGAGAACTGGGCCTCATATTCGGCCACCCTCCGGGTCCATTGCTTCATTACGGCAAATTCCGCGGCCTTCTTCTCCTGCACCCGGTCTGAGAAATATTTGCCGTTGAAGTGCTCGACGAATTCCGTCCACGTGACATAACCGTCGGGCAGTGTGGCTTCCACGGACTCCCACCAGCTTCGCGCATCCTGTTCCAATTGGAATGTAGCCAATAAGACCTTTTCTTCATCCGTGCATTGCGTTACATAGAAGATCCTCTCGGTCTCCTTTAGCCAATGTTCGGCATCATCAGGGTCCACCGAACCCGTAAACTTGGGTGGGTTCATGTTACGGAAATCCCGGTGAAGGTCACCGGCTCCACGGTGAGCTCCGCGAGCACCGCCTTGTGCCACCTGCTGTAGCGCCTCAGTAAGCCCTTGCACGGTGCGCTGCATCTCGCGCCATTGTGCCCTCTCGGCGGCCATTTCCTACAAAAGAATTTTAAGATAAATGATATTGAGCTTTAAGGTTAAGGGGGACATTTATTATTATAACTTAACCCATGGCTCTACCCATCTTACGAGGTAAGATCTAACTAATTCTATGCTTAGACATTTTTAAAAATATCATATATATATTTTCCCAGATTATATATATATATACATTTTTTTCCTAGAAGTTTTCTATCCTATAATTAGAAATTTTTTTTTTATAGAAGTTTCTAGGTTTGCCTAAGAAGACATTTCTAGATTTATCTCCTAATTAGAACTTTCTAGGGTTTACCTAGATAGACATTTCTAGTTAGACTAAATATGTGTTTTACCTAGGAAAATTCTTAATCCTAGGCTCTGATACCAAGAAAAGCTGTCACGTCCCGAGCGCGGAAGCTTACCCGTGGCGCGACAGTTTTATATAGAACCAAAGCGAGCTAGCTATTCGATGGAATTCTTCATTTTGATAGTTAATAGAGTGCGCAAATAACTAAGATTTAACTTGAAATTTATACAAATAATTCGAGATGACAATTGTTACCACTAACCAAATGACAATTACACACATTTCTCGAGTCCGACTACTAGGCTTCAAGCCCTTATTACAGTTCTAATAAATTAGACTAATACAACTGACATCTGACATAATTGGATACCAATGACATAATTACTACACCATAATTAACAAGACAACATGATAATTCTATTTCTACACTCATCACTCAGACTCATTCCCTTCCGAGTTCTGGTTGATATCCGCACTACCTGAAAAGGTTAGAAAACAACTAGATGAGCGAATCGCTCAGTAGGATTTACATCTCAAGTTATAACATGTTTTAAGTGAATTACCCATTTATTTAATGTAGGTAAACTATGCATGCAGACAGATAGATATCAAGGAATCATAAGATCGACAAGAGTAGAAAGTGAAAATATATAGATTTCACAATTTCAATAGTAAATGATAGTAAATGATATCAGGCCAGTGATAACTAAGAAGTGATAACTGGAATAGCAACATGTTAATCAAGCTAGCAATAGTAAGCAAAGTAGTTTCAAGCATGTATAACTGGAATTGACTATTTATTAATGCATTCAAATAAACACTTTTACCCTTTTACGGGTCTCAAGTCAATCAATCAAGTAATATCACGAGATTGAGTGGAATGCCTAAAGTCTAGCAAGCAAGTACTCCGGTGCAATGCCAAACACCGTGGTCAATAAACTCCGATGGGCACAAGTACCTTCGGGTGCTCCTCCCAGGACCAGACCGGGCCCTATATGCACAGCATTGGTCATATTTGTCGACATCCACTCTCATTTATAGCCAATTTGGAATTTCAAAGATTGACCCAGTAGGATGTTTATAAGGGGGATTGTAGAATAGAGTCCAAGGCGTATCGTTATGTAGGGACGATCTAGGAGTAAAACCCGTAACGTTCGATACATGCTAATGACAATAGGAGTTTGAGACTAACATGCTGGTATTGACACTATCCAATATGTATATGTATATATATATCTGATTATAGAATTCTGTCCAATATAATGGAGGTTATAGGTATGTATATCTTCTGTCCGATATACATATATGGGTTAGCCAAATTGGTGATTTATTATAAATAATCAGAAATTAATTATTAAAATAAGTTTTTTTTATGTTGAATATAGTTCTAACTTGCTAAAAATGATATTAATATGTTGAGAATGAGTTTCATATGTTACTTTACTGGTAAGATGATAAAAATAATTTTTTTTTATGCTGGATTTAATTTTTTTCATGCTGAAAATTAATTATTAACATGCTAAAATTAACTATTAACATGTTAAAATTAATTAGCTTACTGATAGGATGATAAGATAAGGTTGCCATGCTGATTACAGAAATTTTCTGATAATAACATAATTTTATCATGCTAAAATTTATTTTTCTACATTTATTTGCTAATTATTTGATAGAAAAATAGAATTATCATGCTGAAAAATAGTTTTAATACACTGAAAATAACTATAACATGCCAAAAATAATTATAACATGCTGGAATAATTTTTACCATACTGGAAGAAATGTTATCATGTTGTAAGTAATTTTTATACCTTAATTTATTACTTTATTTAATAGAAAAGTAAGTTTTATATGTACAAAATAGCTTTAAATAGATTTTAACATGTTGAAAATAATTTTTATATCTAAGTATGTATAAAATAATTCTATCATATTGGTAATCACTTTTAACATGCTGGAATTAGTTTTAACATGATAGAGATAATTTTTAGTATGTATAAACTAATGTGGTGAAAATTAGATTTTTACAAATATATATATATATATATATATATATATATATATATATATATATATATACATATATAATTTCATTCTACAAATATATATATACTCTGTAAGAATGAAGGAGTCCATTTTATATTATATTCCATTCTCTATATATATTCGGTGAGAATAGAGGTGTAGACATTAGTTATATATATATATATATATATATTCTTGTCTAACAATATATAATGAAGGTGTTTTGTATATACAATTAATGGAAATATATATGAATTTATATACATATATAATGAAGGTGCTTGTATATATAATTAATGGGAGTATATATATATATATATTTAAGGGGTTTTATGTTGTTTTTCATTAAGTTCACATCATGTGTCGACACTAGTGTCGACACTTACTGTTCATTTTTGGTCTCTGTTGTACAGTTAACATTAGAATGTTTTGTGTGTCGACACCGGTGTCGACACCTGAGTCGACACCTGGCTTAAATGCACACGGGTGGTGTTACGTTAATAGCATGTGTCGACACATGTGTCGACACTGGTGTCGACACCTGTGTCGACACATGGCTTATACAATCATGCAAGCCGTTAAGTTAACAGCATGTGTCGACACCTGTGTCGACACATGGCTTATAAGGTTATGCAAGCGGTAAAGTTAACAGCATGTGTCGACACATGTGTCGACACCGGTGTCGACACCTGTGTCGACACATGAGTTTCTTCTACGGTTTTCAATTAACAGCATGTCTTAAATTCTGTGTCTATTGTTAATTAAGTCTTATTTTGGTTTAATCATCTTGTTAATCAAGTGTTTAAGATTTTAATCCATGGTTTAATTTTGGTTTGTCAAAACTCTGGTATAAGTGTCGCGTAGGTGTCGCGTAAGTGTTGACACCTCGCGTAGGTGTCGCGTAAGTGTCAACACTTGCACAACACTTGTGCAAGTGTTGCCCAGGTGTTGCGTAGGTGTCGCGTAAGTGTCAACACTTGCACAACACTTGTGCAAGTGTTGCCCAGGTGTTGCGTAGGTGTCGCGTAAGTGTTGACACCTCGCGTAGGTGTCGCGTAAGTGTCAACACTTGCACAACACTTGTGCAAGTGTTGCCCAGGTGTTGCGTAGGTGTCGCGTAAGTGTTGACACCTCGCGTAGGTGTCGCGTAAGTGTCAACACTTGCGCAACACTTGTGCAAGTGTTGCCCAGGTGTCGCGTAAGTGTCAACACTTGCGCAACACTCGTGCAACACATTTTACTACAAGTGTCGACACATGTATGACATATGTATGGAAGTGTTACCCAGGTGTTGCGTAGGTGTCGCGTAAGTGTTGCGTAGGTGTCAACACTTGCGCAACACTTGTGCAACACCTGTGTCGATATACTGCAAGTGTCGACACATGTATAGAAGCGTTGACATTTAACATGCTGTGCTGTTAATAGATTAGTTAATAAATCTAATACATGTTAATTATCTAGAATATGAGACTAATACTTGCTAATTGTTCCAGATTGAAGCTATTGCATGCTAACTACGAGGCTAACACATGCTGTATAAACACGAATTCATCGCATGGAGATGTGCCTAGACTAATCATCATGGATTAGATACTAGTTTAGTTAAAATTGAGAACACCTACTAACACATATTAATTATAGCTAATACCTGCTAATTATTTCTAATATATGTTAATCCTTTCACTAATCTTTTTAGATTTAAGTGGGTACAGGCTATTTACTAGGCTAACATATGCTATGCAACAATAAATCGCATAGAGATGCACTGCTTAGACACTAATTAACTAGTAGTTTAGTTAAAATTGAGAACACCTACCTGTTTGGATGGTAATTAGCGAAGGAAGAAGCTTCCCCAGCAACCTCCTCTCCTCCTCCTCTCCTCCTAGTACGCAGCAGAGAACCTCCCAGCCTAGGAAGCTTCCCCAGCAACCTCCTCTCCTCCTCCTCTCCTCCTAGTACGCAGCAGAGAACCTCCCAGCCTAGGCTCGTATCTCGAAGCTCTAACTAACATAATGGGAGAGCTAGGCCTAGATTTAATCCCCTCTACTAGACAGGCTTAGGGGGCAAGATCCGAAATTTCAGGATCTGGGATATGAGATAGTGACATGTGTTGGGGATAATGGAGGATAAGTGGCTTGGGAAATTTTGAATTTTCCCCTTTTTCTTGGTGTCTAAGATGGCCACATCGCCCCCTTAAATTGGGTTAAATTGAGACTTGGCAAAAGAATGTTGATGGGGTGTATAGAACCCTAGTCTTTTGGGTTGAAGGCAAGACACTTAACCACTACACTAGGAGGTCATTTTGTTAAGTGGATTCCCTTTACATTTGATAACCCTGAGTTCCTATTTCTTTCATAAGTTTAATATATCATAAACTTAATCATAATTGTTATTATTATTATTATTTTTTTTATCATAAACATTATTGTTATTATTAGTATTTGAAAATATTAATTATTTAATGTCTTTATTTATTTATTTTATTTATTATTTTATTTTATTTTATTTTATTTTATTTTTTTGTACACGGGTGCTACATGGTGAGAGGGATGCTGACCTTCTCGAGCTCATACACTCGGATGTGTGTGGACCCATGTCCATGGAAGCAAAAGGGGGTCACCTCTATTTCATTTCTTTTATTGATGACTTCTCGAGATATGGATATGTGTATTTAATGAGACATAAATCACAAGCCTTTGAGAAGTTTAAGGTGTACAAGAATGAAGTAGAGAAACAGACTGGCAAGAGTATTAAGGCTCTTCGATCGGATTGAGGAGGTGAATACCTTAGCCATGAATTCACTTCTTATCTTAAAGACAATGGAATTATTTCTCAGTGGACTCCACCGTATACACCACAGCACAATGGTGTATCTGAGAGGAGAAACAGGACCTTGTTAGACATGGTTCGATCCATGATGTGTATGTTAGGACTACCCTTGTCTCTCTAGGGCTATGTCTTAGAGACTGCAGCCTATTTACTAAATAGGATCAAGTAAATATGTTCCTTCTATCCCATATGAGATATGGAAGGGCAGAAAACTAAATTTTAATCACGTTAAAATTTGGGGGTGTCCTGCCCATGTGAAAAGGAACGATAATGACAAACTTGAGTCTAGAACCGATAAGTGTAGGTTTATGGGATATCCAAAGGAGACATTTGGATATTATTTTTATCACCCTTCTGAGCAAAGGGTCTTAGTGGCTAAGAGAGCTGTATTTCTAGAAAGAGAATATCTTCTCCAGAAATACAGTGAGAGCCAATTAGAATTGGACGAGGTCTAAGAACCACAACCCGTAGACACAAACTCATTAGATAAGACTGTATCGGTTGATCCTATTCAGAGTGAAACACAGACACTACGGAGATCTGGTAGACTACCAAGAGAACCTGAGAGATATGTTGGACATGTCTTAGAGAGGTCCTCTAAGGTATGTATCGATGAGGATGAAGATCCTCAATCGTACCAGGATGCAATCCGTAGTGCAGACTTCGAGAAATGGCAAGAGGCAATAGATTCAGAGATCCAGTCCATGTACACCAACAAAGTTTGGAACTTGGTTGATGTACCCGAAGGGAAAGTCCCTATCGACTGCAAATGGATTTTCAAAAGAAAAATCGGTGCAGATGGACAGATTCACACATACAAGGCCAGATTAGTGGCGAAAGAGTATCATCAAAGACAAGGTATTGACTATGACAAGACATTTTCACCTGTGGCCATGGTTAAGTCAATCAGAATCCTCCTTGCCATTGCTGCATACCTGGATTATGAGATTTGACAAATGGATGTGAAGACAGTTTTTCTGAATAGAAATCTGTCAGAAGAGGTGTACATGGTACAGTCTGAAGGATTCACTTCCATGCTTCATCCTAATAAGGTATGCAAACTTCAGAGGTCCATTTATGGATTGAAGCAGGCATCTCAGAGTTGGAACTTAAGATTTGATGAAGCTGTCAAATCTTTCAACTTCATTCGGAATGAAGATGAACCCTGTGTTTACAAGAAGGTCAGTGGGAGTTCTGTGACCTTTATGGTCCTTTATGTTGATGACATCTTACTCATTGGGAATGATGTAGGGATGTTGACATCAACTAAGTCTTGGTTGTCCAAGACCTTCTCCATGAATGATTTAGGAGAAGCATCTTATGTGCTGGGCATAAGGATCTATCGAGATAGATCTAAAAGGATGCTAGGATTATCCCAATCTATGTATATAGATACTATCCTCAAAAGGTTTAGGATAGAAAATTCCAAAAGAGGTCTCATTCCTATGAGACATGGAATTTGCCTATCTAAGGGGATGAGCCCTAAAATATCTGAGGAGGTGGCACACATGAATAAGGTACCCTATGCTTTGACCATAGGGTCAATCATGTATGCAATGTTATGTACACGGCCTGATGTTGCCAATGCTTTGAGCATTGTCAATAGATATCAGGCAAATCCAGGCGAAGAGCACTGGAAGGCAGTAAAGGGCATCTTTAAGTACTTGCGAAGGGCTAAGAATCTTTTTCTGCATTATAGAGGAGAGGACCTACAGCTTAGAGCTTACACAGACTCTAGTTTCCAGTCAGATCCAGATGACTGTAAATCCATGTCTGAGTTTGTATTCATGTTGAATGGAGGGGCAGTCAGTTGGAGAAGCTCCAAGCAAGATACGACTGCAGACTCGACAACAGAGGCAGAATATATTGCTGCAGTTGAAGCTGCTAAGGAAGCCATCTGGATGAAGAAATTCATCTTGGAAGTTGGCGTAGTTCCCGAGATATCAGCTCCCATCCCATTATTTTGTGATAATAATAGGGCAATCGCCCAGGCGAAGGAACCGAGATCTCACCAAAGGTCGAAGCATATTCTTAGGCGCTTCCACCTTATTCGGGAGATTGTTGATCGTGGAGATGTGGCGGTAGAGCGTGTAATGTCAGAAGATAACATAGCAGATCCATTGACTAAGCCTTTGACATAGACTGTATTTGAGCGCCATCGGGATAAGATGGGCCTCAAAGTTGTGGGCAATTGGCTGTAGATCAAGTGGGAGATTGTTAGTATTGGTGTGCTACAGGCCAATTTCCGGTCGGGTAGGCCCAATAGTTGTACGATCTTGTTCATTATTAATAAAGTGGTATTTGAGCGTAAATATGTGATTGTATATTACTTTACGATGTCCCTAGGATATGTGGTTGTAAAGTCAACTCGAGATGGGATCTCGATTATGAGACTGACTTTACATGGACACAGACCTTAAACTGTTCCTGGTTGGAGGGTAATCACTCGGAGACTTTGATTACCTATTAAACCAGTACACATGATGTGTGACTGACCAGTCTCATGGTCATTGGTGCGGGGCACAAACACATATGTGTAGGTGTATGTCCTTGGAAGATGTACATTGAACTGATCCGCTATTGGATCTTCAGATGGTTGATTATACCTAATGTCAACTAAAGATCCAACTGTCTCAGTAGTATCATTGGTCCTTTGACCTGAGACATTGATCAGATCTTACACGAGAACTGGGATGGTTTAATTACTTGGCTAAGTGACTTTAACCATAAGTCGTGAATTACCGAGTCATTAACCATTTCAGGATACGTGTGAAGATCATCAATGGTCAAGAGGGGATCGCTCACTGTCAAGTATATATCAGACAGTTAATGGGTCATGACACTGACGCTCCATTAAATCCCTGGCCAGGGTCGTATGTGTTCGTTTAGAACGGACGTCATACACTTTAAAGGAGGTCATGGTCAAATGGCACGATCATGGGGTTTGATAGAAATCATACCCTCGATCGAACCAGACTCATAGAAGGAGCGAGGGATTATAGCGATGTGGCAACTGTAGACTTACAGGTACCAGACAGGCTGGTTTAAACCCGGCGTCCTCTAGGATCACGCGGATTTGCTTGACCCAACGTGATCAAAGGTTCGGAATAAATTAAACTATTATTCAGCTCTGGTAGAAGCGAATAATAAGTTTAATTTACTTCTAATTGGGAATTAGAAGTTAATGGACCTTAAACTAGAGTGACTAAGGTCCTAGAGGATCACACACAATGGATTCTTGGGTAGTGGATTATTATTGTACAAATGTATATATTAATTCCCTTGAAATCCTTTTGGAAAGACATATAAGAGGGGCTTAATATATATGTATAATAATGAAAGGGATACATATACAATATCGGTTAATAGGGGCTCTTTTAGAAAGGGCTAAATCCTATAAATATGCATCCTACGAGAACTCTTTTCATCTCTTGGCTTAATCAAGCACAAATAGCAAGGAGGAGAGATTAACTCCTCCCCTCTTGCTCTCTCTCTCCCTAGAATCTTTCTCTCTCTAGAAAGGGAAGCAAAGGGAAGATCATGGTCGGGGGATACCGTCGCTGCGTTAGGATCCGTGTGGATCTGTTCTAGAGGCCGTACTTCTATGCAGCTCGGTGTTCGTGAGATTCTGCATCGGGCACTGCAGACAGCGTCATTCCGCGCAAGGTGAAATCTGCAACCCGTAGTTAGGGGTTGGGGTATTAAATACATCGATTAGAGCACAGATCTAGGATTCCATCAAGCCGGGTTCGGGTTAATAAATTTTTGTTATCAGCTGCGTTGCCCGAACAGTTCTTTTTGGAACCTTACATATTCTCAGCCCAATATTCTTCTAGCATGCTTTACAACATGTTTTACATTGTTCCCATGCATAATATGACCTAGATTAGCCTTTTGTTTATTGTTTAAAGGCTTCTGTCCGAAGACAGAAGGCGGTCTTATAGGAACCGCAAGGGAAACGATGTGGTCATTTAAAGGACTGTTTCTCTATTTTCATGCGGTTTATCGCATGACCATTTTTATGGTGCTGGCGGCAGGTTCATGACCGTTTTATGCCAGTCCGAACCTAATAGAAATTCTTATGTTATTTGCATTATATTTGTAATTCTATTATGTTTAATTTTCTGTTAAATATCTTGTTTCACTATAAGCATGTTTAAATCTTATTTTTCATAAATGTGTAATTTTATGCCAAAGTTATACTTTTGTAAATAAATAATTTTCATGTTGTCGACATATTTCATGTGGTATTAATATAATGCTTTTTACCGTTGGTTTTAATCATTCACTCTCATCTCACAGTCTTTCATAAGTACATGGCGTTTACTCTGGTATGCGACCATTAGATACACGTTGCACTTATAGGCGCATTTCTTGGACTTATGAACCTCTCCGCCGGATATTCCTTCTGTCGGACTAGGGGATCATGTTTCAAGGCCTCCGTAAGACTCCGCGAGTCTGAGATTCCCACTAGGACGCCGAGCTGGTTGTACCCTTAAAGCCCAAATTGTCTAGAAGGCACTCACATGATCGGCGTTTTACACTGGTTGATTGCTGTTAAGGTGCTAGGCCCGGATACAGAGGGGGGTGAATGTATCCCTCTAAAAAATTATGCCCAAATTAAAACACTAAACGCTCAGATATGCGGAATAAAAACTAATGAGCTTTCCAAGAGGAGATGATGATCAAACAATTGATCAAACAGTTGGACTGCAACAATGCAGCCACCTGATCACACCAGACTCGCAAGCAGAGCTAATCAACCCAAGCACACTTAGCATAAAACAATGCTCAGAGATTACTCCCAATTAACACAACTAACCAAGCATGCACAACCTGTGAGGGGGAGGTAGAAGACAAGGAACAAACGTACAAAGCATAATCACTTGCACAGGAGATTTTTTAGGTGGTTCGGTCACCAAGACCTACATCCACCCCTCACTCCCAACAGGAGTGAGGCTTCCACTAGCACAAGCTAGTAACCTGTAGACTCAGTCTGCGAACACACGCTGCCAAATAGCTTGACCATGGGAACATCCTCCCCTCTTCCTCCCATCCGGAGGGAACACCAGTGACACCCAGTCACCAGCAACCAGAGACCCAAGTCTCTCTTCCTCCAACCCGGAGGGTACACCTGGACCTGCTACCAGCAAGACCAGAACCGGAGGGCTAGCCTCCCTTCTCCTGACCCACCAGGAGGAATCCGACCTCAGTCCAGAGGTTCGGAAGAACAATCACAATAGGAGTAACAAAAAAATAAGAAACACGAAACATGAAAAGCATAGCATCAAAAACTGGAAATGAAACACAATAATCGTTCTGGATTTGATCCACGAACAGACTGAACAGGTCTTCAATAGACTTCTCTCTTCTTCTTCGTTTCTTCCTCTTCTTTCTTCTTCTCAGCTCACGCACTCTTACTGTTCTCTGCTCTTTTCTTCTTCTACTATTTCCACTCTCACGATCTTCATCTTTTGCTATCGAATTCTTCTCTACTGGCCTATCTCTCTCCTGTTCTCTTCCTGCTCTCAGATGGCCTCTTTTTCTTCACTTCTTTCTTGGAGTGATCAACCTCTTCACTGAAGATGAAGAGAGATTTATATACCAATAACAGGAGCTTCGGAGGATAGGGCAGAGACGCCCTAGAGAGCTTCGATTGATTGGTCCACGTGGTGAAGTAGCAGGCCCCATCTTCAACGTGTCAGCATCCTGGTACCTCGTCCATCCTGGGACTACGAGCCAGGCACCTCGGATCACGTGCCTTGCTTCATACATTAGTCTGAACACTGTCCATCTGAGTGTCTCATGCAGAGTCAATTCATATAGTCTATACACTCTGTTGCATGTTGTTCATAAAGGCTACACATTCCTGCATTAGTGTGCTTCACGCTTTGTTCATGGCTGAGAGTCTATACACTGGGCTTGAAGTGTACGCAATGAGCATCTCATGTAAGTCCATACATTCATGGTGCATTGCATTGGCTAAGTATATACAACCTCAGTTCATGCATTGCCTTAGGCTAAATCTGTATAGCCTACGTCTCATGCAGCGTCAACACTGTAAGCATTGTCAAGTCTGCAGCGTCAACGCTGTGAGTGTGTACATCGCATTCACGTTTCACAAAGTCTATACATTATGCATGTTTGAGTTGAAGTCTATATAGAGTCTGCATCTTTCAAAGTCTGTACAGCCACTGGTCTAGAATCTGAGTCTGTACATCGTCTTGTGCCTTCAACGTTCAAAGCCTCAAGTCTGTACAGCGTTACGTTCTCTTTGGAAAGTCTGTACAGCGTGAAGTCTACACATTGGCACTGTAGCTCGCTTGTGCAAGTCTGTACATTGGAGTCAGTCCACCAAGTCTATACACTGGACCTTGTTTCACCAAGTCTATACACTCCATGCTCTTTCAAGTCTATACATCGGTTTGATTGAAAGTCTGTACACTGCTTCACTTCGTCAAAGTCCATACATCCTCAGCTGAACCCCATGTCTGTACAACGGCCTCAATCTTCATCAAGTCTACACAGTGGTTCAACCTTCTTATAGTCTGTACAGCCTGCCTTATCGATTCAGAGTCTATACATCGCTCAAGCGTTCAAAGCATCTGAAGTCTGTACAGCGTCCGTTGTCTGGAGTTCTTGAAGTATATACATTGGACTGTTTGTTTCTAAGTATATACAATACAATGTACATACTTAGACCTTATGACTTCATTCTTGTTGCTGAAGGGAACAGGGTCGACGCTGGAGCTTAAGGCGTCCACGCACCAGTGAAGATGCATCCACGGATACTCTTCACAGCGTCAACTCTACGCAAAGGCTGCGTCAACTCAGCCACTCAAGAAGCAGAGGCCTTGTCAGAAATATTCCAATGCGTCAACGCAGCAGTGGAGCAGCGTCGACGCAACAGTTAAGAAAGGTTGGGTTGGTTGCTCACTGGAACGCATCAATGCGTTAACGCCATTGATTGAGAGCGTCGACGCAGCACACCCATCTGCTGAAGACTTGATCACTGGATCACCGTTACGTCAACGTAGCAGGCTGATGGAGTCGACGCAGCAGTTAAAAAGGTTGAAGATCTCTGAAGGCTGCGTCAACCCTTTGGAGCAAGTGTGTTGACGCCACCTCAACTCCAGTTGCTGAGTGTACTGGTGCTGGGCACGTGATCCGAGGATAAGAACAGTGTCCAGATGAGGACACGTGTACTGACAGCCTGCTGGATGCTGCCACGTGGTCCGAATTCTTAGGGCGGGAACTGTGGAAGCCACACGCGCCCTTGCTGCTGCTGATGCTCGTATACAATAGAGCCTTCGTCTTCAGATGGAGGCTGATCGTGATCGAAGCCAAAGAGCAGAAGCTGAGAGAAGAGAAAGGGAAAAAGAAGAGAGAGCTTCCACGATCCAGTAGAAGAGAAGAAAGATCGAAGAAGAAGCCATAAAGCAGAAGCTGAGAGAAGAAAAAGGGAAAAAGGAGAGAGAGCTTCCACGATCTAGTAGAAGAAAAGAAAAAGAGATAGAGAGAAGAAGAGAAGTGCAGCAGAGAAGAAAGAAAAAGAGAGAGAGTGAAGAAAGAGAGTGAGATCGAGGGAGATTTGTTCTTGATGGACCGTGGATCAAATCCAAGCCATCCAGCTCTTTAAGAGCCACATTGTGCTTCATTGTTTACAGCTTTCAGATTGATGTTTATTTCCATTTTCTGTTTTCTATTTTACATCTTCTTCAAGCTGTTAGACAGTGGATTACAGAGGTGTTGCCTCTGGACGGCTAAGCTGTATTGCCCAGTGGTTTGCAGTGGAGGATTCCACTGGACAGCAAGCTGTGTTGCTCAGCGGGGCGAGGAGGATTCCTCGGATGGCAAGCTGTGTTGCCCAGCGGTTGTAAGGCAAGCTGTGATGCCCAGCTGTTCAAGCTATGAGTCAGCGGAAGCCACACTCGGTTTGAGTGTGGGGTGGATGTAGGTCTACTGGACCGAACCACCTAAAAACCCATTGTGCAGTGGTTTGATATATTTGTGGTTTGCTTCCGGTAGATGATTGATTAGGGGCGCACTAAGTGTTGGCTTTCTGGTTGAGCAGAAAAGTTGATTAGCTCTCTTAGAGTGTCTTAATATGTTAAGTAATTGAAATTCAAATTGAGCTATAGTTCATCTAAATTGTCTTGTTAGAGTGCTCACTATCTGTTTGTTTAATTCCGCATCTGCTAATTAGTCTTCCAGATTTTATAAATCTGTCTAGTTAGCATTCTATATAGTTAGTGAGCCTAATATGTTAATTAGGTGAAAGTTTTTATAGGCCATATTCACTCACCCCCCCTCTGAATACTAGCACCGAACCCAACAATAAAGGCTGCGTCAACTCAGCCACTCAAGAAGTAGAGGCCTTATCAGAAATATTCCAATGCGTCAACGCAGCAGTGGAGCAGCGTCGACGCAACAGTTAAGAAAGGTTGGGTTGGTTGCTCACTGGAACGCATCAATGCGTTAACGCCATTGATTGAGAGCGTCGACGCAGCACGCCCATCTGCTGAAGACTTGATCACTGGATCACCGTTGACGCTGCATGAGACGTAGGCTGTACAGATTTAGCCTAAGGCAATGCATGAACTGAGGTTGTATATACTTAGCCAATGCAATGCACCATGAATGTATGGACTTACATGAGATGGTCATTGTGTACACTTCAAGCCCAGTGTATAGACTCTCAGCCATGAACAAAGCGTGAAGCACACTAATGCAGGAATGTGTAGCCTTTACGAACAACATGCACCAGAGTGTATAGACTATATGAATTGACTCTGCATGAGACACTCAGATGGACATCGTTTAGACTAATGCATGAAGCAAAGCAAGAGCTCTTTCAAAACAATTCCAATGCGTCAACGCATTGAGTCCACTGCGTCGACGCACTAGTTGACACATTTTATAGACAAGCTCTGGGACAGACCAGTGAGTTGACGCAATGATCCCATGCGTCAACGCATCATGCAATACTCATGCAAACTCATGCATTCAATGCTATATATCAGACACAGTCCTATGCAATCATATCAGCATCCATATTCAAAACACAATATCATAATGAACTGACTGTGTTGCAATCATCAAAACAAATCAGCATGCTATCATCAAAACACAATGCACATGCTTGTGCCTAAGGGGCACAACAATTGCGGCCTATAGGAGACCGTTATTGTTAGTTAGCGGTCTTGCCCAGATCATCTTTGTCAGAAAACAGCCCCCTTGCGACCGTTATTATCCAAAATTTCTCAAGTGTCAACTTTTCCTTCGTTCTGGTTGACACAGCTTAAATGCGGCCTTCACTAGACCGTTAGTCATGGTTTAGCAGCCTGACTGTGACCGTTTTTCTGCATAAAATGGCCCAGTAAATGACCGTCTTTTTTTCATAACCCGAGGTTTGACCTAGGGGTTGTCTAAATATTATTCTTGGATGATCCTAGGATTATGTGGATTCCAAACTTATGTGTAACAAGTTAATGTTAAGATATGGAACTTAATTAATGTACCGTTATGCTACCGGAATGTCACTGTAGCATAATATTCTTTTAATTCTTCTTTGAAGTCTCATATCAGTTTTGGAACGTTCTATACCTTGGTTACTTGGTCATGAAATCTATTATTTTAAATTAAAATTATTGGCCGAAATTATTATTGTCTCGTGGAATTACCTTTATCTGTAACTTGAAGATGCAAGAGCGGGCACGGACTGTGTCCAAGGGCTCAACACTAGCCCCCACGGCTGATGGCTGGAAACGTACTGTAAACCATGGGGTGTTGTGCCCCTGTGTGGTTTTGATGATGACTGACACACCATGAGTCACACTGAGGTGTGCTAATTAATTTAGATGACTGTTTGACTGCTTAAATATCTGATTGTTTGCTTGAATAGCTAATTCATGAATATGGCTAGATTGGGTTAACGTAGTGGCTAATTGTTCATGCAGTGCGTTGACGCAGTTGGAGATTGGGTTGACACATTGGCTATCTATTCACTAGCTGCGTTGACGCTACAAGGACACTGCGTTGACGTAGTAGTTGCTGGTTTACTTGCTGCGTTGACGCAGTGGAACAGCTGGGTTGACGCCATGCTGCTTTGTCTATTTTTTGTGTGAAAGTCTATACAGTGTCTCTTCTTTTACCTACGTTGCTTGAAACGAAGTCCATACATTCATTTGCATTGAATGAAGTCTGTACATTGGTTTTTGTTATGCTCAGAACGCTTAAGTCTATACACTGCTATGGCTTGTTCCTGAACGATCTTCAAGTTAAAGTCTGTACACTCCCTCAGTGTATACACACTTATTCTTTTGTTGCTCTAAAGTCTATACATTGCTGCTTTGGCCAACTCTGTACATCCGTTTGCCTGACTCCTGTTTCAAAGTCAACACATTCATTGTTAAGGCAAGTCTATACATTGACTCATGGTCTTCAAGTCGATACAGAGTCTTCATCTTCTGAAGTCTGTACAGCCAGTCACTTGACAAAGTCTGTACAGTGTCTCATATTGGCAAAGTCTGTACATCGTCTGTTATGTGGATGCTTTGTCCTTTGAAGTCTATACACTCGATTGTTAGGCCTTCAACTCTATACATTCGAGTGTTAACCTTTAAGTCCATACACTACTTTTGTGCATCGTTCAGAAAGCAAGTCTATACATCTGTTAGCTGCACATAAACTAAGTCCATACATTGTTGCATGAAGAGTCTATACAGTGTGCATGGTTTAACAAGTCTGCACAGTCATTGTCTGTTGGCATCACGAAGTCTATACACTCGTTCCTTCACACCTCAAAGTCTATACACTGGTTTTCACGAGAAGTCTATACACTGGTCTTCATTTGATGTCTGTACATTGGCTCAGACTTACCAAGTCTGTACACTGCCTTTGGGTTCCAAGTCTATACACTCCCTCAGTGTACATACTTATTCATTTGCTGTTTCAAAGTCCATACACTCGTTTCTAAGGCAAAGTCTATACAATCGTCTTTGAGCATCAAAGTCTGTACAGCCTATCTGTCTTCATAGGTTCTGTGCTTTTAGTGCGTTGACGCACTTGGCTGACTGCGTAGACGCAATTGTGCGTCTTTCGCTTTCTGTCTTGTTCACTACGTCGACGCTGACACAGGATGTGTTGACGCATTGGCCAGTTGCCAAGGGCGTGAGCATCTTGCTTGAGGAGCTGAGGCGACGCTGCACGATGGAAGCGTTGACGCCTTGGGCTGATGTCCTCACGAAGTCTGTACACTCAGTTAAACTTTCAAGTCTATACATCATCTGATACTGTTATTCAACTGATTATCTGACAGGTTTAATGGATGAGGCCATCAAGACTTGCACGTGATCCTAGAGGCTGAAATGCTGACACGTGGACCATTGAAGCTTGGGCGGGAATCGAAAAGAGCATAAGCCCTAGCTGCCTGCTGCTGGTATATATATGGAGACTCCTCCATCGGCTAAGGATGATTGAAATGAAGAGAGCCATCGAGAAAAGCTGAAGAGCAGAGAGTGCCTCCACGATATAGAGAATAGAGAAGAAGAAGAAAAGAAGTGAGAAGAAGGAGAAGGCTGAAGCAGTGAGAAGAAGAAGAAGAAAGAAAGAAGAAGAAGAAGAAAAGATAGTTCGTGCTGGGAGAAAGAGAGAAGCAGTAGAAGAAGTTTCTGCTGGACCGTGGATCAAATCCAGGCCAGCCAGCTCCTGTGAGAGCCACATTTGATTTTATCTTTTCAGCTTTCTGTTGCTGCGTTTTTATTTTTCCTTTGAACTATTCACTTGCTGTTCTTCCGATCCTCTAGTGTGAGGTCGGGTTCCCTCCGGTGTGGAGGAAGAGAGACTTACGTCTCTGGTTGCCTTTGACTGGGTGTCATTGGTTGTTTCCCTCCGGTTGGGAGGAAGAGTGGTCCGAGACCTCTAGTCTTCAGGTGACTTAGTGTCACTTGTGTTTCCCTCTGGGTTTCAGAGGAAGAGAGACTTGGGTCTCTAGGTTTCCCTCCGGTTTGGAGGAAGGGAGCTTTGGTCCTCCGGTTCTGGGCTTGTGGGTAGCAAGTCCAGGGGTTCCCTCCGGGTCTGGAGGAAGAGAGACCGTGTGTCTCTGGTTTCCAAGTGGCTGGGAGTCACTTGGGGTGTCCCTCCGGTTGGGAGGAAGAGGGGAGGTTGTTCCCCTGGTCAAGCTGTTTGGCAGCATTTGTTACAGACTGAGTCTGCTGTGCTAGTGTTACTAGTGGAAGCCTCACTCCGGTTGGGAGTGAGGGGTGGACATAGGTCTTTGGACCGAACCACCTAAAAATCCTTGTGCAGTGGTTTGTTTGATTGCCTGCTTCCGCTAGATGCATGCTAGGACCGTGATTTAATTGATTATCTATATCCTAGAGTTTAATTGAGTTTGCATATCTTATGTTTGATCAATTGTCCACTGATCTTGTTGTTATCATCTCATGCGAATTTTAAATTGGGTAGAATTCTTTGAAAGATCCATTCACCCCCCCTCTGGATCTGTGTTTATCAATCGCACCTAGCTAACAATTGGTATCAGAGCGGTTACTGCTTCAAGATCCAACGATCTGCAGTGATCCCCGTGCTTCTCGGTGCTTATTCCGATTTGTTGCTCCTTGATTTTTGTCTAATTGATCATAGCCTACAAATGGCTCTTCCACTGATTTTCAATGGGTCTAACTTTGATTCATGGTTCAGTAGTTTGCGTAACTACGTCAATCTAGATAATCCCGATTTGTGGAAGGTAATTACTCATGGTCCTCATAGGTTACCACGAAAAGAGTCCAAATGGACTGATCGTCATAGATCAATGCATAGAGAAAATCAGAAAGCTATAAATCTGATAAAAGCATCCATTAACAAGGCCTTACACTTTTGCCTTCATGATTGCAGGTCTGCTAGGGATATTCTGGACAATATGAAACTAACTTACAGAACAGGGAAGGAAAATTGCATGATGGCTGATGGGAGCGACCATAGCAGCAGCCACAGTGATAAAGAAGAGAACGAAGTTCAGGTAAATCCCTTTGCGGACTATACCTTAGATGATTGGGTAGATGCTTATTCCAAGCTGTTAAGATCTAGCAATAAATTGAGCAAGAAAAACAGATCTATGAAAAAATGGTTAGATAGGTTTGAGAATTCTAAACTTACTGGTGAGGACAGTGATACTCTGAAAACTGAAAATCAGATATTTAGAAGACAGCTGACTGATCTTGATTCTATTACTTCAAATCTGGAATATCTGAAATCTGAAAATGCTAGACTCAAAAAACAAACTGAGGAATCTGGATCTAAATCAGTGAGCCTTGAAAATGAAAATAGATTGATTTCTGAAACTTTGGAGACTGTCAGAATAGAAAACTCAGAACTTCAGAAAAGGCTTGAAACTCTTCAGTCTGAAGATGAACAAGAAGTGTTTAGTGAATGTCAGACCTCCTTAAGTGTTTTGAAATTTGATGATGAAATCCTGGAACAAAATGGTAAAATGAGACAGGAGATCTGCAAGCTAAAACAGTTAAATACAGCTATGTCTGAGAGACTTACCACTCTTGAAAAAGGGAAGAGTGTTAGCCTGGATAGCTCTGATGAGCTAATGAAAGCTGAATAGGAAATTGAAAGTCTTAGGACTGTTAATCAAATGTTGAAAGAAGATGTTGTTTGCTATAAAAAGAAAGCTGATGAATATGAAATCCATGTATCAAAGCTTGGATCAGAAGTTACGGAATTGAGGAAATCTCTTGAGAAATTTGTCAGTGGAAAAGAAAATCTTGATAAAATTCTTAGATCTAAAGTGAATCTGCGAAGAGAGGGTTTGGGCTACAAACCAATAAATAAAAAGAGCTTTGAAAGTAAGCTTCAAACTTCATTCGTGAGTAGCTCTAAGTCTGGCAGCACATCGAATGTGCCTATTTTTGAATTTAGTGCTAAGAAGAATCAAAATTCCACTGACAGCCCTAAGTCTGAGAAACAAATTCAAAAATAGAAAAAGATTGTTCATGTTCAGAACAAAGATTTAAGGAACTCTCATGATAAAACTGAGAATGTTGTGCCAAAATTGAACAAACACATTCATGCAAATAAAAAGAAAATTTCATGCCATTACTGTCATAGGTTTGGTCACTTGATGCATGAATGTAAATTGATGGAACAGGATGATAGAATGCATGCTAGGAAGTACAATAACAAAAATAGTCCTGTTGAACAGAAAAGAAAAAGTTATTGTTATCATTGTGGAAAAATAGGTCATGTTAGTGAACAATGTTGGTTTGCCAAAGGTAAAGGCAAATATTTTTCAAATTCTAATCATGTCAATTTGTATGAAAATCAGCATGTCTTTAAAAGGAACAAAAATGGGTCCAGGGGCCAACACATGGTGTGTTCCACCTGCAGCAAGTCAGGCCATAGGGCGGTTGACTGCTGGCTTAATGTTGGTAGAAGAAATTCCATCTTCTGCTATCACTGTGAGAAACCTAGCCATACAGTCAAAGACTGCTGGCATTCTCAGAGAAAGAAGGCCAACTCTAAATTTGTTAAACAAAGTGTGTTTGGTAGGAACAAATCTGTTCAAACAAGAAAATCCCTCACATGCTTTGAGTGTGGAAAGCAAGGTCACAAGGTGACTGATTGCTGGTTTTCTGACCATCTAAAACAAAGTGGTGGTAAAAACAGAAATATTCATGCTCATGAATTTAGCACACCTGCTTACATGCATAGTAAAAAATTCAGACCGAGTGGTTCATGTGATTATTGTGATCAGTCTGGACATTCCATGCCTAGTTGCTATATGAAAAAGCATGATGATATGATGGCTCAGAAGCTTTGGAAAACATCCCATCACAATGCCACTAACCCTGCAGGACCCAAGGAAACTTGGGTACCAAAATGTGCCAAGTGAGAAACTTTTTGCAGGTGTGTCTTGGAACGAGAAATAAAAGGGGAAAATAAACCAAGACACCCTAAAAAGGTAAACCCCACTCATGCACCTCTCAGGTAAGTCTCTTGACTTTTCAATGAGTCTGCTTAGATGGCATTAGGTATATAGATAGATTTGTTAATTAGTGGTTTAAACATGCATGTTTGCATTTCCATGCAATAGTTGTTGCGTTTGGATATGCTCATTCTGTGACTGCATACATCTAGAATTCATGACTCATGAATGATTTTCAAATGTTTTGAATGCATACCGTCAGGGGGAGCTGCACTGCATATCATGCACATTTGACTAGTCTAATACCCTTCAGGGTCTTCATGCCCTTCATGAGTAGTTAATGCATCTAATTGCATCTTAGAGTGGCATCATTTAATCATGAAATTTTTCAAAAGAAAAGGGAGGGTTTCAGTTTATGCATTTAGTGAGGGGGAGCATTTCTCATTATTCATTCATGTAATTGCATGTGACCATCATACCTTTCATCAAAGCTCATGTCTGATGACTAATACTCACATTCCTGTTTGAACTCTTCAACACCTCTTGAACTCCTTCTGTCTAGCAATCTGATCCATTCTTGGCATATGTGTGGTTCTCTTGAATTCTCTGCTGTCTACACTGATATAGCTTATCTGTCTGTATTCCAGACTTAGCTATTGATTCTATTCGCTTTGAAGTTCAACTGCTAGCTTGTTCCTATCACTCACATTTCTTGATAGCTTGTCAAGTCTAGTCCAAGCTAATCTGACTAAATTCTAGTCTTTAATGCTGGCTTCTGATTGCTCTCTGCTATTCTCTCAATAAAATTACTTTGTTGACTCCATTGATTTCCTGACAATGTCATTGATTCATCTGAATGAGGAAGATTTTAGTTAGTGCACCCTAGACATAAATCAGACACATTCTGAAAAGAAGAATCTTATATTATACTGGCTTAAGAATGTTTTGATAAATCAAATTAATTTAAGTCTAATGTATTTCCAAAGTTTTGATGTAAAAGTCTTGAAAATATCTGATTCATTCTACTTAATAAATCTTAACTAGTTGTCTCATGAACTTCATGCAAAACCTTTTGAAATCTAAAATTTTAAAAGACATGGCTTTCTTTGGTTAAGATACATGTAGAAGGTATTGTTCTTAAACATTTCAAGTGTACTGAGTTTTGTTTGAAAAATCTAAAAACACTTAAAAATTCAAAGCAAGAGCAATGACTTTGGTCACAGAGAAACTGGGTTCTCTATCAATGAAGTAGAGTAAGCCCATGTCATGAAGTGCCATAGTTAACTCTCTTTTCAAAATGCTTGAAAATCTGGCAGAGCAATGGCATGGTTGTGTTGAGTCACAGGGGATTCTGGCCTCTGATCAAGGTGTCTCCTCATGTAAAAAGATACTCCATTGCTAACTCTGTTTTCTTTAAGAGGCAATGTGGTTGTCACACTGAGTAACTGGGTCACTTCACCTAAGACGTGTTGTGCCTCATGTAAAAAGGTGTTGACTGAACCAAACTTGCTTAGGAAAAATGAGTGATGCTCAATAGAAAATTCTGAAAATTTAAAGAGAAGTTCAGTCTCATTTATTTATGTTTAATCTCAATACTATCTTGTGTAACTTCCATAGGAGCCATTGAATTTAAATGAGTAAGATGGAATGAGGTTCAACATGAATAACAAATGAGTTGATGGTTCATCTTTATTAAAAGATGCTTCTGATATGAGTAATGAATTTTCCTAATAAACTTTAAATACATCACTCTTAAATCATGATGGTAAGTTTAAACTCATTCATAATCTATTATAATTGAAGAATCTGAAATTCGTTTATAAAGATTTATGAATTTGGTGTGCTAATGAAAATCATGCTTTCTCATTTATTCACTGTAATTACAGACTGTGGTAATTCTTGAATACCCATGTGCTTTGCTGATAGATGCTCATCACATCTTTCACTCCATCTAATCAGGGGGAGCTTCCATGTCATGCTGAGTGTTTTTCATAAAGGGAGAGATCTAGTCAGCATTCTTGAGTGTCCCTGTGCTCTTGTTGATATTCTCCTTTCATCTTATTTGGTTTCAACCTTCAAAACGTTCTGATCATTATTCTATACAGGGGGAGAAGCTCTTGAAAAGATACATTTGGAAGATAGATGTCTCCAAAGAAAAGGCCTCCTTCGAACCATCAACAATCCAAAGGGAAGTATAACATTCCTGTGCTTTACTGAATTGTTTCCCTATTTCATTTTTTTTGATGAAGGTAAAGGGGGAGAAGAATCTAATCTGAGTCAGTGTAACTCATAGTGTTGCTATCATCAAAAAGGGGGAGATTGTTGTGCCCCTGTGTGGTTTTGATGATGGCTGACACACCATGAGTCACACTGAGGTGTGCTAATTAATTTAGATGACTGTTTGACTGCTTAAATATCTGATTGTTTGCTTGAATAGCTAATTCATGAATATGGCTAGATTGGGTTAACGTAGTGGCTAATTATTCATGCAGTGAGTTGACGCAGTTGGAGATTGGGTTGACGCATTGGCTGTCTGTTCACTAGCTGCGTTGACGCTATAAGGACACTGCGTTAACGCAGTAGTTGCTGGTTTACTTGCTGCGTTGACGCAGTGGAACAGCTGGGTTGACGCCATGCTACTTTGTCTATTTTTTATGTGAAAGTCTATACAGTGTCTCTTCTTTTACCTACGTTGCTTGAAACGAAGTCCATACATTCATTTGCATTGAATGAAGTCTGTACATTGGTTTTTGTTATGCTCAAAACGCTTAAGTCTATACACTGCTATGGCTTGTTCCAGAACGATCTTCAAGTTAAAGTCTGTACACTCCCTCAGTGTATACACACTTATTCTTTTGTTGCTCTAAAGTCTATACATTGCTGCTTTGGCCAACTCTATACATCCGTTTGCCTGACTCCTGTTTCAAAGTCTACACATTCATTGTTAAGGCAAGTCTATACATTGGCTCATGGTCTTCAAGTCGATACAGAGTCTTCATCTTCTGAAGTCTTTACAGCCAGTCACTTGACAAAGTCTGTACAGTGTCTCATATTGGCAAAGTCTGTACATCGTCTGTTCTGTGGATGCTTTGTCCTTTGAAGTCTATACACTCGATTGTTAGGCCTTCAACTCTATACATTCGAGTGTTAACCTTTAAGTCCATACACTGCTTTTGTGCATCGTTCAGAAAGCAAGTCTATACATCTGTTAGCTGCACATAAACTAAGTCCATACATTGTTGCATGAAGAGTCTATACAGTGTGCATGGTTTAACAAGTCTGCACAGTCATTGTCTGTTGGCATCACGAAGTCTATACACTCGTTCCTTCACGCCTCAAAGTCTGTACACTGGTTTTCACGAGAAGTCTATACACTGGTCTTCACTTGATGTCTGTACATTGGCTCAGACTTACCAAGTCTGTACACTGCCTTTGGGTTCCAAGTCTATACACTCCCTCATTGTACATACTTATTCATTTGCTGTTTCAAAGTCCATACACTCATTTCTAAGGCAAAGTCTATACAATCGTCTTTGAGCATCAAAGTCTGTACAGCCTATCTGTCTTCATGGGTTATGTGCTTTTAGTGCGTTGACACACTTGGCTGACTGCGTAGACGTAATTGTGCATCTTTCGCTTTCTGTCTTGTTCACTGCGTCGACACTGACACAGGATGCGTTGACGCATTGGCCAGTTGCCAAGGGCGTGAGCATCTCGCTTGAGGAGCTGAGGCGACGCTGCACGATGGAAGCATTGACGCCTTGGGCTGATGTCCTCACGAAGTCTATACACTCAGTTAAACTTTCAAGTCTATACATCATCTGATACTGTTATTCAACTGATTATCTGACAGGTTTAATGGATGAGGCCATCAAGACTTGCACGTGATCCTAGAGGCTGAAATGCTGACACGTGGACCACTGAAGCTTGGGCGGGAATCGAAAAGTGCATAAGCCGTAGCTGCCTGCTGCTGGTATATATATGGAGACTCCTCCATCGGCTGAGGATGATTGAAATGAAGAGAGCCATCGAGAAAAGCTGAAGAGCAGAGAGTGCCTCCACGATATAGAGAATAGAGAAGAAGAAGAAAAGAAGTGAGAAGAAGGAGAAGGCTGAAGCAGTGAGAAGAAGAAGAAGAAAGAAAGAAGAAGAAGAAGAAGAAGAAAAGAGAGTTCGTGCTGGGAGAAAGAGAGAAGCAGTAGAAGAAGTTTCTGCTGGACCGTGGATCAAATCCAGGCCAGCCAGCTCCTGCGAGAGCCACATTTGATTTTATCTTTTCAGCTTTTTGTTGCTGCGTTTTTATTTTTCCTTTGAACTATTTACTTGCTGTTCTTCCGATCCTCTAGTGTGAGGTCGGGTTCCCTCCGGTGTGGAGGAAGAGAGACTTGCGTCTCTGGTTACCTTTGACTGGGTGTCATTGGTTGTTTCCCTCCGGTTGGGAGGAAGAGAGGTCCGAGACCTCTAGTCTGCAGGTGACTTGGTGTCACTTGTGTTTCCCTCTGGGTTTCAGAGGAAGAGAGACTTGGGTCTCTAGGTTCCCCTCCGGTTTGGAGGAAGGGAGGTTTGGTCCTCCAGTTCTGGGCTTGTGGGTAGCAAGTCCAGGGGTTCCCTCCGGGTCTGGAGGAAGAGAGACCGTGTGTCTCTAGTTTCCAAGTGGCTGGGAGTCACTTGGGGTGTCCCTCCGATTGGGAGGAAGAGGGGAGGTTATTCCCCTGGTCAAGCTGTTTGGCAACATTTGTTTCAGACTGAGTCTGCTATGCTAGTGTTACTAGTGGAAGCCTCACTCCGGTTGGGAGTGAGGGGTGGACGTAGGTCTTTGAACCGAACCACCTAAAAATCCTTGTGCAGTGGTTTGTTTGATTGCCTGCTTCCGCTAGATGCATGCTAGGACCGTGATTTAATTGATTATCTATATCCTAGAGTTTAATTGAGTTTGCATATCTTATGTTTGATCAATTGTCCACTGATCTTGTTGTTATCATCTCATGCAAATTTTAAATTGGGTAGAATTCTTTGAAAGATCCATTCACCCCCCCTCTGGATCTGTGTTTATCAATCTCACCTAGCTAACATGGGGTACGATGAATACTAGCGTCGCATTGCGCCGGGAGTACTTTTTTTATAGACGAGTGAAGAACCATGAGGCTAAAAAAATGGAAATTACACGCTTGCTAATGACTTTCTAGTGCATAGCCTTTACAAGGTTGTGTAAGTACTTTCTCGGTACATGCTCATACTTTCTTGTTCATGAAAGGCCAAATGTATATCTACATGATTAAATCTTGCTTGTTCATATACTCGACTATGTCTGTTTGCTCAGATATCTCGTGACCCTATATTCTTGGTTGTTTGGTTTATGACGTATGATTTATCACATTCTCATTTTTACCTTAATTCTAGAGCTAAAGCATTAATCACTTAAATATTACATTCATGTTGATACGAAGATACCTACTGGACAAGTGTACTCATACCTATGTTCTTATCTTTTCAAGAAATACTAGTGAATCGGATTCGGATTATGCAAGTAGCGGGTCTGAGAGCGATTGAAGGTCTATTGGAATGAGAGAAGCCCTAGTTATCAAGTGCCTAGTTGAGTCAGATTGTAACTTTTGATTTCTTGAGTCGTATGATAGAAGGTTGTCAAACATTAATGGTCTTGTGTACCTTTGATTATTGTTATGAAATAAAGTTGGAGTTTTGATAAAATTACTTGTGCAATTACTGTTATGCGATTGTCTTGTGCTCTGATTACTTGCTTGCGAGAGACTTACCATGCCGGCTGTTCACGCTCTCGAAATTCCTTCCGTAGTATTAAAATGCTCGGGGCGTGATAGTTAGAGTGGTATCAGAGCCTAGGTCTAAGGACACACTTATTCCTAGGAAAGATGTCATGTCATAGGTTAAGTCCAAGGTTTAAGGACCCATGCCTATTAAACAAGGAAAGAAATACCCAACCCATGAGAGAAATTGGGTAGAACCTGGGATGAGATAGTAATTAGAAATTATCTCTATGATTAACCCCACCAATTCCACTAGAATTAACAAATCTATTACTCTTCTCAGGTACTTCATTTTTATAATGGCTCACCGTGTTGATTGGGATGGAATGCAACAAACCGTTGTGGGACTCATCCAGGCCTTGCAAACTATGGCCCAAGCTGGCGCAAGGGCAGGGGCTGGTGATCTGCACCGTAACTTCCGGAGTTTAAATCCTCCCAAATTTACTAGCTCTTCCAATCCAGATGAAGCGAAGAACTGGATAGATGAAATGAACCGTATATTTGAGGTCATGCAAGGTGCCGACCAAGAGAAGGTTCGTCTTGCCACGTTCCAACTTAACAAGATGTGCGTACATGGTGGAAGTCTATTCCAGCACCGCCTGCAGACGCACCACACACTTGGGAAGGATTTCTCACGCTCTTTCACACCAAATACTTCTCCGAACATGTTAAGGAGAGGAAGGCGGCGGAGTTCGCTTCATTACGTCAAGGTGGCCGAGTATGAATTATAATTCTCTCGCTTAGCACCGTATGCTCAACATCTAGTGAGCACAGATCTTCTGAATGTCAATCATTTTCTTAATGGGTTAAGGCCCGTCTTCATTCAACAACTCGGCTCGTAAAATATTCGGACCTATGCAGAAATGGTTCAACGAGCTCATTGATGTGAAAGAACCTTAGAGAAGGTTGAGAAACTTAAAAGCAAGGGAGATGAGTCTAGCCGAAAGATGAATTGGCATGGGAAGAAAGAAAAGTTCAGCATCATGGAGCCTTACAAATCCCGTGATAGTAAGAAGAGATCCCAGAATGGGGGTGGTAGCAGTTACCACAAGAACAAAAAGGTGAAAGACAAAGAAAAGCAAGTCATGACGACTTGCACGTTCTACGAGAAGTTTGGCCACTCGGTCGAGGAATGCTGGAAATGCCTAGGGGAGTGTTTGCGATGTGGCAGTCGGGAGCACTGCATGCCGGATTGCCCCCTCATGAAGGATCAGTCTTCCAGCGGTGGACGAAAGCGATAGGCTCATCTTAACGCTGTTCTAGATGATGATGAAGCACCCAAGGATGATGGGCTAATGGAAGGTACCATTAAAATCTATTCACATCCTGCATTTGTGTTATTTGATACTAGTGCTTCTCATTCCTTTATATCTACTGCTTTTGCAAAGACCTTGCCAGTTTCATCAATTCCTTTACCATCGGACCTAGCTATCACCACACCCTTAGGTCCCGGAACTAAACTTACAACTTACTACCCCGATAGTGAGGTAATTTTAGAAGGTCATAATCTTCCGGTAAATCTTGTATGCCTTGACATGAAAGGCTATGATGCCATATTGGGAGTTGATTGGATGGTAGACCATGACGCCTATATAAATAGTCGCAATAGGATAATCTCTTTTCAGAAACCAGGTCTTCTGTGATTTTCTTTTCTTGGTATCAAATACCGGAAACATCCCACCATTATTTCATCCCTTTATGCTTGGAAACTCATTTCGCAAGGATGTGAAGCCTTCCTTGCCTCCGTAGTAGTTACCGAGTCTAAGAAAATTCAGATAGATGAAATCCCCGTAGTTAAGGAGTTTCCCGATGTGTTCCCATCGGATCTACCCGATTTACCACCTGAAAAGGAAGTAAACTTCTCCATTGAACTCGTTCCCAGAGCAACACCTGTGTCAATAACTCCTTATAGGATGTCCCCCACAGAATTGAAGGAATTAAAGAAGCAACTTCAAGAGTTGCTAGAAAAAGGTTTCATTCGACCTAGCACATCCCCTTGGGGTGTGCCGGTCTTATTTGTCAAGAAGAAAGACGATTCCCTCAGGTTATGCATCGACTACCGGCAACTGAATCAACTTACCATCAAGAACAAATACCCACTGCCGCGTATCGATGAGCTATTTGATCAACTGTCTGGCGTGGAGTACTTCTCCAACATTGACCTCAAGTCGGGCTATCATCAACCGAGGATCAAGGAGGAAGACATCTACAAGACTGCTTTCCGAAGTAGATATGGGCACTATGAATTCGTGGTAATGCCGTTCAGGTTAACTAATGCCCCGGCAGCATTTATGCAACTAATGAACAATGTGTTCTGGCCTTATCTTGACCAATTTGTGGTCATTTTCATTGATGATATCGTTATCTATTCTAAGACAAAGGAGGAACACAAGGAACATCTAAGGGTTACTTTGCGAACCTTACGAGAGCACCAACTTTATGCTAAGTTGAACAAATGTGAATTTTAGCATAAGGAGGTTTCTTTTCTTGGCCACATTATTTCTAAAGAAGATATTGTCGTAGATCCTTCTAAAGTTGAAGCTGTTAGGAACTGGAATCGACCGAACATCGTATCTGAAGTTCAGAGTTTCATTGGCCTGGCAGGTTACTATAGAAGATTTATCAAAGATTTCTCCAAGATCGCCGCTCCTTTGACAAGACTCACTAGAAAGAAAAATCCTTTCGAATGGACAAAGGAATGTGAAGAAAATTTCTTGGCTCTTAAGGAACATCTCACCACGGCACGTGTATTAACATTGCCTGATGAAGGTGGCAGATTTAATGTTTATACTGATGCATCTGGCATTAGCCTAGGGTGCGTACTTATGCAAAATGGCAAGGTGATTTGCTATGTTTCAAGACAATTGAAGCGGCATGAGGAGAATTATCCTGTTCATGACCTGGAGCTGGCTGCTGTCATATTCACCTTGAAAATTTGGCCTCATTATCTTTATGGGAAGAAATTTACTGTATATTCAGATCACAAGAGCCTGAAATACCTCTTTTCTCAAAAGGAGTTGAATATGTGGTAGAGGCGCTGGCTGGAGTATCTTAAGGACTTTGATTTTGCTATTCAATATCATCCTGGCAAGGCAAATGCTGTTGTCGATACACTCAGCTGAAAACCGATGGGGAAGCTATCAAGTCTTAGGAAAGATATGGCAAATCTTATTTCTAAATTTGCTCAGTTGAATTTAGATGTTGATATGAAGACAGAAGATTACTTTATAGCCAATATCCGGATACAACCTACATTGATTGAAGATCTAGTAAAGTGACAAGAGAATGACCCTGTATAATTGGAAATTAAGGCTGATATGGAGCAACGACCAGATTTCTTCATTGCAAATGATGTAAAATTATTATTTAGAGGTCGTATTTATTTAGAGGTCGTATTTGTATCCCAGATCATACTGATACTAAGAAGATGATCTGAGAAGAAGCTCATAAATCTAAGTAAACTGTTCACCCTGGTGCTACCAAGATGTATCAAGACCTTAAAAGAAATTATTGGTGGCCCAATATGAAGAGAGAGATAGCAGACTATGTGTCACGTTGCCTTACTTGTCAGCAAATCAAGGCAGAACATCAAAGGCTTACTGGAAAACTACATCCCTTGGAAATTCCAGAATGGAAATGGGAAGGTATATGAATGGATTTTATCATGGGACTGCCTAAATCAGAAGGTGGACATGATGTATTATGGGTGATCATAGATCGTTTAACAAAATCGACTCATTTTCTACCTATTAAAAGCCGATGGTCTGTGGATATCTTGGCCGCTTTATATAAAAAGGAGATTGTTAAATTACATGGTGTCCCTGTCACCATTATTTCTGATCGAGACCCGCGATTTACTTCACAATTCTGGAAGGGGATACAATATTCTATGGGAACCTTGTTGAATTTTAGCACTGTGTTTCATCCACAAACAGATGGACAAATTGAAAGGACCAACCAGGTAGTGGAGGATATGTTAAGAGCATGTGTTATAGACTTCGGTGGAAGTTGGAACGACCATTTACCTCTCGTGGAATTAGCCTACAACAACAACTACCAAGCTAGCATTCAAATGACACCATTTGAGGCATTATATGGAAGAAGTTGCCGTACACCTATATGCTGGGACGAGATCGGTGAAAGACAAATTCTAGGCCCTGATCTTGTTCGAGATATAACTGACAAGGTGACAGTGATAAGAGAAAGACTCAAGATGGCCCAAGATAGGCAAAAGTCATATATTGATAGCCGAAGGCGAGACTTGGAATTTCAGGTGGGAGATCATGTATTTCTCAAGGTTTCCCCTAGTCGTGGTATTCGCAGGTTTGGTATTAAAGGTAAGCTTATGCCAAGATTCATTGGCCCTTTTGAAATTCTTGAAAGAGTGGGAGAAGTGGCGTACCATCTAGCATTAACTCCACAGCTGGCAGGAGTTCATGATGTATTCCATGTCACTATGTTAAAGAAATATGTCTATGATCCATTCCACATTATCTCTTATGATAATTTGGAGATTCAAAAAGATTTGACGTACGAACAAAAGCCTTACAAAATTATTGATCGAGAGGTACGTTAGCTTCGAAATAAAATCATTCCCATGGTAAAAGTTTGGCGGAACAAAGGATCGGATCAAGATGCTACATGGGAGACGGAAGAAGCTATACGCAGGAGATTTCTCGAGCTATTCAACTGTAAGTACACTCTCCATAAAATTCATATATTGAATTTGGGGACCAAATTCTATTAAGTGGGGGAGGGTGTAATATCCTAAAATTTTATGTAAGGTATTTTAGATTTTTCTAGACTTTTTATAAGATTTTCTAATATTTTTCTAGAAATTAATGGATTAATAAAAGAAACTAAATTAATAAAAGCCAAATATTAAGGCCTTATATTTATTGATGGACCTGGCCCTTTTAATTAAGCCCAAAGGACCTAAACTCAAGCCCACAAGATTTGGCCCATCCTCTAGAAGCTTAAAATTATATATTTATGGATTTTAGAGGATAAATTACTATTTATCAGATAATTAAAGGGATAAAATCATAAAATAGTTTGAATAGTTTGAAATTCAATGCCCAACATTGAAAACGGTCTATCGGGTGACCACAAGGGCATGAAACGGTCTCAACTGGACCGCTACCATGAGTCCGATCGCGAGCAGTTTGATCGCGTGAAAAACTCCAATTTCTTCAGCCCAAATCCTCAGAAATCGATGCAATCTAATAGCTAGAAGGTTCTAGGATAGATTTAGATCGAGTTTATGACCTAATTAGGACTCTAGGGTCGTCCAAATCCTCAAAACCTAGCTAACCTATAAATAGACCTCAAATCTTACCTGCACGACCCTTACTTTTGGCTCGTGTAGAACTAAGGTAAGGAGGCTGAATTTGAGGTAAGTTCTTTAGAGGAATTTGTTCATGATAGTAAGGTCTAATTTCCCTCCGATTTTCACATTAGGAGATCAAGCCATCAGGGAGAACAAGGCTTTCAAAGACGCTGGTTCGGTACAAGAAACCCAAGAGACGGTGCAACCGGGCCAGATTGATCAGCGAATTAGAAGCCCTAAATGAAGTAATTAAATATGGGTTCTTTAAAACTACTGGTTCCTTTTAGTACCATCTTCTTACCCTCAAAATTTCATGGTCAGAGGTGAAGATGATCAAAAGTTAGAAGGCCACGAGGTTGTTGATCCAGTTTAGGATAAATAAGAATTAGGGACAAGTTCCTGCCCAAAATTTGAAGTTCAGAGCTCTGTCTAGAGGTAGGTTATCTCATGATTGACTTAAACTCGAAGTTAGGAATAAAAGCCCTCTATTTCCAGTTATTTTCATGCATTATACGTAGAGAATTTGATGTTTTATTGTGACTGTACAACTTGTGTATTTTTCATGCATGAGCCTAACCTTTTAATGAAAAAGATGTAATTCTTTTTGAAATTACAATTTCCTATGCATATTCTTGGCCCAATATTCTTCTAGCATGCTTTACTACATGTTTTACATTGTTCCCATGCATAATATGACCTAGATTAGCCTTTTGTTTATTATTTAAAGGCTTCTGTCCAAAAACAGAAGGCGGTCTTACAGGAACCGCATGGGAAACCATGTGGTCATTTAAAGGACCGTTTCTCTATTTTCATGTGGTTTATCGGGTGACCGTTTTTATGGTGCTGGCAGCAGGTTCACGACCATTTTATGCCAGTCCAAACCTAATATAAATTCTTATGTTATTTGCATTATATTTGTTATTCTATTATGTTTAATTTTCTGTTAAATACATTGTTTCACTGTAAGCATGTTTAAATCTTTTTTTTCATAAACATGTAATTTTATGCCAAAGTTATACTTTTGTAAATAAATAATTTTAACGTTGTGGACATATTTCATGTGGTATTAATATAATAGTTTTTACCGTTGGTTTTAATCATTCACTCTCATCTCACAATCTTTCATAAGTACATGGCGTTTACTCAGGCATGCGACCATTAGATACACGTTGCACTTATAGAAACATTTCTTGTATGTTGTCCCTAGATGCACGATTGGACAAGAAGGGGGGTTGAATTGTCCCCCCAGAGCGTAATGGTAGATTTAAAATTTTAGCAGTGGAATAAAAACTAACTACCAACACAAGATATGAACGCATGAAATTTACAAGCTAGTTCTCTCAACCTCTCCATTCTCACACGATCAAGACGATAATGATAATCAAGCAAACCACAAGCAGACAAATGCGAGAGAGATTTTTAGGTGGTTCGGGACCACGACGGGCTCCCTACGTCCACCCCTCACCGAATCGGTGAGGATCCACTCGCTTCAAATGAAGCGCACGAAGCTTTCGCTCCAAACACACGGAGACCTCGTCTCCTACACGATCCACGAAGGATCAAGACACACACACAAACAAACCACAACACTCGGGGCACAATATCACCACAACCGTTCGCAGACGGTCGACACACTGACAGAGTCCAAGTTCATCAAATAAAGATATGATCAATACAAGCTCATAGGCCAATAGTAAATGACCAAAATAGATGCAAACAAGGTGTAGAAATAAATCTCCATGAGTATAAAGGGCTATAGAAAATCTTCTCTAATCCTCGGGTCTGATGGTAGCCGGATGTTGACGATGAGACCGTCCACACGTTCCTCTTCTCGATCCGCTCCTTTGTTTCTTCAATCACGATCTCCAGAATTGTATGAAAGTAGATGAAATCCTCAATCTTCCTCCAGCTCCTCTCCTTCTTCCCTTTCTTCTCCTACAAGATAGATAGAAAATGTTAGAACACTTATATTTCTCCCAAATTCGCAGGATATATATACACCCATGAGAAAAGTGTGAAAAGACCATTAAACCCATGCTAAAACCCCTTCACAATGCATCTAACATATGCATGTATGCCATAAGGGTATTAGGGTCAAGTTTGACTCAAAACGAATCTGGTTTAAGTGGGTTTCGAACACACAAAATGGGTCCGCCCACCGTATTCGGTCAACGTAAACATTGGGTCAGTCGACCTAACTTTTACAGAGATTTTACAGGGAGCTCTGGATAATTCGGTCGACCTAAGCCAGGGGTTCGATCGACCTAACTTTACAGGGCCAGTTTCCCACTTATGCTAGGAATTTCGGTCAACCTAAGCTACTGGGTCGGTCGACCGAAGTTCAGTGAAAACCCAGTGTTGACACCCGTTTCAGCCCGCAAGTTGTGTCATTCCTCTTATTCATCATTTTTGATGTCCCGAATTTGCCATTGTTTTGGAGCTTCCTTGGATGGATTTTGAGCCCATTTTTACCATTTCATATCCTTTGAGTCTTGGAGATCATGATTTCCTAGAGCCCTGGAGCTTATCTTATCAAATTACAGCTTCGAAGTCGACTTACGGCCCATTTAGGCCGGCTTCCCTTAAGTAATCGGCTCTCTCTCACTGCGTAGTCCTTAAAGTGGTCCTTTTTCATCTCTTTCTGTTCCTCTTTTCAAAAAGTTGTCTTTACCAAAGTTGTTCATCTTTCAAAGATCTACATTTTCTTCTTCTACGCCGTTGGCCAGTTCTGCCATGTTTGTGAGTTATTTGCATTTTTCCTACATGCTGCACTATTCACCTATGTCCCAAAATCTTTCTCTCTCTTCTAGCATCATTTTCTCCCTCTTATAGTCATTTTCTCAACTTGCTTTCTTCATAAACGTTGTTCCTCTCTTAGTTATCTACAATTTCTTCATCTACCACTTTCGCTAGTTCTGCCCTGTTTGAGAGATACGTTTCAATTTCTAAAGTCATGAGCAGTCTTCCCAAAATTTTTCCTCCATCAGTGTGACGGCCCTACATAGGTGCGTTAGAGCAGTGTGATGGTCCTACGATAGACCGTCACACTGAAGCTTGCCTGAAATCACCCTGTTCAACCCCTAGAGCGTGGCGGTCCTACCCTAGACCGTCAAAGTCCATGTGACGGTCTAGTATGGGTGCGTTACACCGAAACTTATCCGAAATCATCCCATTTGACCCCCAGAGTGTGACGGACCTACCCTAGTCCGTTACATAACTCTGACGGTCGTGTGATAGACCGTTACACACACCTGAGAGTCCAATTCGTGCTGGACTCTACTCCGTTTCTGTGTGCCGTGGCCCCCTTGCAGAGCCCATAACTTCTTGAATTCTACTCCGAATTGAGCGTCGTTTGTTCCTATGGTTTCTCCTTGGTATTATCTTGAATTCAGTCCGAAGAACTTATCTTCTAAGAGCCATATCTTCTAGAATCCTCCTCCGATTTGATCCCCGTTTGTTCCAATCTCTGGTCCTTAGTATTATCTTGAGTTTGATCTAGAGAACTCGATTTATCTTGGACTCTATCTCCGGGAATTATGATAAGAAG
Source organism: Amorphophallus konjac (assembly GCA_022559845.1). Taxonomy (NCBI): domain Eukaryota; kingdom Viridiplantae; phylum Streptophyta; class Magnoliopsida; order Alismatales; family Araceae; genus Amorphophallus; species Amorphophallus konjac. The sequence continues at coordinate 147,296,679 of CM040124.1, forward strand.
ATGAGGCTTTCTTACAAAACTCTATAAAAATTGCCCAGTTCGCAATCGCGAAGGGGGGCTCTTTCCGGACGTGGGGCAAAGCCATGCTGCAACTCCAACTCACAACTTCGACCCTATCTTAGAGAGGGAAGTATTAGCTTTCCATTGCATCCTTCTGGGCTTGATTTCATGGTCTACACTCTTAGTTCTAGTCTCCTCAAAATCACAAATCATCATAGTTTCCTGCACTTTTCTGCTACACATGCACTTTTGCACGTTTTGCATCATCGTTTTCTCTCTATTCTCTCAATCAAATCTCGTGATTTCAAATCTCATGCATGCACAACACACCCACCTATTATTTCCACCCTTTCACAGGGGTTAAAAACCTCCCCCGGTGCAATTTCCCTCAATTTCTACCCCTATTTTATCATTGCGGGATTGATGCTACACATGCATGTTCTAATGGGTTTTTACCTTTGTGTTTCATCTTTATTTTGCAGGAGAGAATGAATACAACGTGAGGCCCTCTTCATCTAGCCGGCTGGAAGGAGAGGAGGTTTGAATCCACAAGTTCCCCGCACCCCGTTTCAAGCGCGATCAAGTCTTTAAGTTCCAAGGTACACGGCGTCGTTCTTTACACTTCTTCATCCTTTGGCGTTGTTGGAACCTTGGTGGCGATCACGGTTAGTATTTCTCATCCTTTCATCCCCCTTGTCTTTAATTCACATGTTTATGCATGTATATATTTAAAGGGGGAGGGATAGGAATCTAATTAAAAAAAAAATCTACAATTTTTTGGCGATCACGGTGGGACACCAATGCCCATCACGTTTGTTTTCATGCTCTTTTGTGAGTTGGGTGTGTGCATGTGCATGTTTGGGTGATATTTTATCTATTCTTCCACTGTTTGGAGGGTTTTCAGGGCTCTGGTAGTGTGACGGTCCTATAGTAGACCGTCAGAGAAGTGTAACGGTCATTTAGTAGACCGTTACAGCTTCTGGGAGTCCTGCGCACATGCTCACAGGGCCGTGTTCGTCGGGGCATAACTTTTGATCCCGGAGTCCGATTGAGCTGATTCTTGTTGCGTTGGATAGCCCTTTGTATTGTCTTTCCATCCATATATCATTTGAATCATTTGGTTAACATTTGCATATTCTAATATTGTCCAATGTTTTGAGTTTTATGTATAAGTTCTGCAGGCAGGCTTAGGGACAGGTTCACAGGTTCATCTTTACTCAGTGATTTGACCACTTAATTTCCTGATGTCTGATTGCACTAATTTTTATTCCATTGGATAGTCCTTTGTATTATCTTTCCATCCATATACTACTTGCATCATTTGGGTCACGTTTGCTTAGTTAAAAATTGTCATCATTTTAGCATTTTATCCATAAAATCTGCATGTGGTCTGCGCATAGGTTCACGGGGGCATCTTTGCTCAATGATTTGATTGACCTCCCAGGGTCAGATTGATCTGTTCTTGGGCCCGTTGTGTAGACCTTTGTATTGTCTTTCCATCCATATACTATTTATCTTATTTGTATCATGTTTGCATAGTTTTATTTTGTCGTGATTTTCTAGTTTTAGGCTAGAAATTACATGCACTGCGGTGCACATAGGGTCATACATTGCATATCATAGTTGCATTTCCTACCTTGGTAAGTGATCCTCTCACTCCCATATTCCTTGGGCTCGACTAGGTGATCTTATCCGGGACCTCCATAAGTCCCCGCGAGCTGTGGATTCCAACACGGACGCCGGGCCGGTTGTACCTTTCCACACCTTAGGTTTGCATTTACATACGTGTGAGGGAGTTAACCTTAGTCAACATAAAGTTTGGACCTTATTCCCATAGGATTCCTATCTTGAGAGAATATTTTCTAATTCAAATCATTAAAAGGTCTATTAAAACCCCTAAAAGATTTCCCATCATATTAACTTGTTTGACTTGGGTGAAAACTTTCACATTGCATTGTTTATGTTGTTTGGGCCTGTCCAAGCCCATTAGTGGTGTTTTGTGCTGCATCCACATGTTTTGTTGTTGTTAGGCCCACTTAAGTCAGTCCATTTTGTTGGTTCATTGTCCAGTCCATTGTCCCTTGGTCCGTTGTCCATTCATCTTTGCATTAGTGGGTCAGCCCCCCTTGTTCTCAAGCCCATTAAGCCCTTGCTTCCCCATTTGTATTGTCCTTGATATCCTTGTATTAAGTCTCCATTTACCCTGATGGAGTATCATTCTAACGCCTTGTATCATTCTTTTTCTCAATCTTCTTCCTATTCTCGCATGGAATCCTCTTCCCACGCGGGCCCATCTTCCCGTGGTCCTTCTGATCCATCCAAGGAACATGCTAATCTCATGGCCCATCTTTCAAGCCTTGTTCACCAAATGGACCCGGCCCAGGCCAAACGTCTTATTACATCTCATCTTCATGGGCCTTCTTCTCATAATGGGCCATCTTCTATTCATGGGCCTCCTCCTTCTCCTTCATATGTTGCTGGCCCAATTGCTAATGGGCATTATTCTCTTAATGGGCCTCATTATTCTGCCCATGTTGCTGTTGGCCCATTCAACCCATGTTCCAACATCTCTTCCAGACCCGCTCACCCTTCCATTCCCAGAATGGGCCCTTTTTCTTCTCAGCCCGGATCCTCTTATCCGGCCCAATACCATGCTCCTGGTCCTAATTCAGAACCTCTTGCTCAAACTGGCCCATATCCTTCTCGATCTCTCCCTACCTAGGAGATGATTGCTCAAACCCAACACCAGCTTGATGAGCTTCAACGTCGGATCAATCCCAAATCCTCTTTATGTGTTCCGTTCGCATTTCAAGGTCTTCGGCTTCCGTCTCCATCACAAATTCCCACATATCACCGTTATAGTGGACTCGGTGACCCGTATGTGCACTTGAAGGAGTTTGTTTATGAGTCGGCCCAATTTTGACATGACCAACACTTGATGGCTTATCTATTTGGTCTGTCATTAGAAGGCCCGGCTCGGATTGGTTCTTCTCTCTTCCGCAAGAGCAAGTTGTGAATTTTAAAGCTGTACAAGAGGGATTTATTCAGCAGTTCCAAGACCAAGTTGGGCCCAAGTACTCTATTGTAGATCTGGCCCATGAGATGATGAAGCCTGAAGAGGAGTTTTCTACGTTTGCCGATCGTTGGCGTCGCCTTGCCGCTCAGGTCCCGGGGCACATACCGGAGGGAGAGCAAATCAAGATGCTGATATCCAATGCCGTGCCCGAGTATCGGTTCATCTTAGCCCTCAACGACATCTCCTCCTGGCAACAACTTTACAGCCAAGCCCGCTTCATTCGCAAACAAATCCAAGATTCCCTTGACCTCGAGTCTCCACCATCCACTTCCACATATCAACCTTCACCCTCCACGTGCCAATCCTACGCTCCCATGAGTCGGCTCGCCATGACTCAGCCTTCCGCCACATATCCCTCCACGAGCCAACCTCCCGCCTCTACGTACCCATACGCCTCCGCATATCAACCTTCCATGAGTCAGCCTCCCGTGTCCACATACCCGTCTCCATCTCGACTTTCGGTCAAGGGAACACCACATCCCGAGCAAGTAGATGTCGTCTACATACCCCCTCATCCTATTCCACACATGCCTTCACCAAAGCCCTCCATCACTAGCCACACACTCTTGCCTATGCGACCTCCACTTCCGTCTCCACAACCTTCTCCACCATTACATATCCCTCGGCATCCACCTTGCCCGAAGCAGGCTCCTTGCCTTCCATTGCCAGAGTGTTTCACCGATATATTTCGGGCTTTGATGGCCACTCACGCGTTGCCGTTCTCTCCGGTTGTGCCTTGCCGACCCACGGTCGGGGATATGCTTCAGTTCTGTTATTTCCACCGCCAGTAGGGGCATTTGGTTGAGGATTGTCCTGAGTTTCGGGATTATGTTTATGATATGGAAGCTAAGAAAAGGATTGATTGGGCTGCCATGCATAAAGTTATTTTAGATCTCCGTAGCAAGCAGTAGCCACAAGAAGTGCCACCCGGGCAGTCGTCTCCGTTACTTCAAGACCAGGGGCACCCCTGTGATTCTTCATCTAGTGCTACACTTGCTCCATCACCTACCCCGTTACCTTCGCCATCTCCTATCCAATCTCCGCAACCTCCACAAACCCAAGCCTCTGCTCAGGCTAGTGCCTCCCCTTCTTCCCCCGCCGCCAGTTCCACTACTTCTATCCCTAATGCTGCTCGACGCGTTGTGTCGACACGTCGACGGTGGGCACCACGACCTCCCTCTTCACCCTCTCCACCTCCATGTCCACTACCCCCATCATCTTCATCAATATCCTCATTGCCATCACTATCATCCCCGTCTCCACCACCAGTGCTTCCATCACCTCCACCATCTCCACCACCTTTGCCATCTCCGTCACCATCGTGGCTCGGGCCTGAGCAGGCTATACCTCCACCCTCACCTCTGACTTCACCTTTGTCCGCACCTGAGCTTGCCATCATCTCAACCCCTTTGCCTCCACGTAAACACATCACCACTCCCATTGAAACCTCCATGCCATCCAAACCGATTCCTATCCCCATTCCTCCATCCACTTATCCCCCACGGAGCGGGTGCGGGTTACCCATGGTGCCCCTTGGGTCTAATCCCCAGGGAGACAATAAGCCAAGTCAGGATGATTCAGTGCCGGCCATGCACTTTAAGATTCAGGATTTTATCTGTCGGATGCCGGTTCGTGTCCTCGTCCCTGGTTATTTTGGGGATGATGCGTCTCTACTTTCAAAGATGACAGTTGCTAAGAAGAGTTCCCTTCAGTTGATGCCAGTTTCTTCCCGAGCGAGGCCGGTGGCAATCTCCTTGCTCGCCGGAGAGTTCACCGTTGATGCTATTATTTCTCCTCGCTCTATTGATGTTCAGATGACAGGCCAAGAAGGGTTCTCTACCCGTGTTGTGCTAACGCATACGGTCACCAAGCAGATTATGGATTCTATGTTCAAGGGGCAATTGGCCATATCTTCTACACTTTCAAGGATATTCTGCGCTTGTTATACAATCTTCCTCGGTTTATTAGCAAACCGGCCATGTCAACGCCATGTATTACTCTCCCTCAGCTTCACCCATCTCTTTTATCAAGGGAGTTGTGCTTCAAGGCTGAGTTCCGAGTGGAGCTGTCGAATCTCATGCTTCTAGTGCCGAGAGACAAAACGCCGTGGGTTTGTGATATTCATCACTTTGAGGGGTTACTTGTCCAAGAATGCCCACTTACTGTTGTTAGCACGGGGTGTCTAGGGGTAATTGCCCCAGCAAAGCTGTATGTTCATAGCCGGGCCAGGCCATCTGCTAGATGGGCTCGCTATTTGAGAAGATATTGTAATGCAAGGTGCCCAAAAATTCGAGCCCGCGCCAGGCGAGTCCATGTTCAAGAAGTATCAGCTAAGAAGAGGCGACGGCGTAAGTTTAAGGGCCGTCAGTTGTGCACTCAGGGGTCCACTTCTCTTCCTTCTTCTTCATTTCACTCATCATTTCTTCTGCTCGGTTCCCACCCCTGGGTGGTGTATCTTCCCTCTCCTAATTCTCCCTCCACGATTCTCTCCTCCCATCTCGGGTCCGCGAATCCCCGTTCTTCCTTTTCCCATCCCGAACCTCCGAACTTTCCATCTCCTCACCATCCTCGGCCTCAGCCTATGTCCTCCTCTGATTCTTCTCCTCCGGTATCTCAGGGTTCTTCTTATTCCCCGACCTTGTCGGGTGTCTCCCATTCTCCTTCTCCGGCACTATCGGATGATTCTCGTCCCTCTTCTCCGACCACGTCGGATGATTCTTCTTATCATCTTTCTACTCTCTCCTCTTCACCCTTTTGGGGTCTTCGCCCTTTCTCTTGGTGTTTTCGAGGCTTTAGCCCGCCTTGATCTCGGCTAATCTGGTTTCTTCTGTAATTGGTTCCTTGTTATCAAGGTCTCTACACCTTAACGAGGGAGTTCTAGCCCTCGTCTCTCTTCCTTTTTATCCTTCTTCGTCCAGTGTCGTGTCTGCCGCTCCTCCATGTAGAGGAATCTTTGATCCTTTGCTATCCTCTCCCTTTCGTCTTGTCAAGTAAGGAATACAAAACTCGTGCTGCACGAAGCTCGATGATCAAAATCATGTCAGGATGCTACTTCCACACTATGGATTTGCGAGGTATCGTTATTTTGTGCAAGAATATGCTATCATTTTCATTATACTTCATGCACATACTAATAATGCTATTCCTCAACATGGTTAAGTGGCTTTTAGAGATTTGCTTAGTTAAGCCTAGTCAAATGAGTTCGCTTCTGCAGCATCCTTAGGCTGGTGATAGCTCCGTGCTAGGAGTCCAGTTCTTTCCCCGATCGTTGAGGGTGACCTTTGAGTATGGGTTTTTCCCATACTACACGGTGAGCCATAGCCGATCTCTCTGAGTAACATCGTTGCTGCTTTGGCCATACCATGGGTATGCACAAAGGCCTTTTTCTCTTCTCTGCTCAGCCAAGTGCAGCGGCAAGAGATTGATGGATAAGATGACCAACCTAGGTGCTCCCCAATATGAGAGAGGTCTCAAATAGGGGTAGTCTTGACCCTCAAAAATGAGCTTTCATGCAATATCTAGCCAATAAGGGCTACCAAAATGAGAAAATGAATCAATGAATATTATGAATCAAAGACATGGCAAGAGTGGCAGTACAGTTCCCCGTGGGACGTCATGAGCCCGGTCGCATGCGTGCCTGATAAATATGGGTCTCAAAATCAAAGATACAAAGCCCCGGCGCAACAGACCTACTCTTTGAGGGGTAGTGCCTTGAAAGGAAGTCGAAACCTGATGTCTCCCATCCTGCATAAAGCTTGTCTCTAATTTTCTTCTATTTCTCCCTCTTAGGCTAGGTTGTATCCCGGGTATGGCCTTAGTAGGGGCACCGTTATTTAGAGGCGGTTGGTTGTGGTAAGACACCCTCACATGCACGCCCTGCTTAAGGGAAGTCTTTAATGAGAGGGGTAGGAATGACGATCCCTAGCCAACAGTTCGAGTTTATCTTTGGGTGCTGCAGATTGCTTTGTCAAAATCCAAAAAAAATGAAATATGGTTCAAAACCAAAAATAAAAAACAAAATCAAATATGTCAAAATTCCAAAAAAAATCAAATATGTCAAAATTTTGAAAAAAAATCAAATATGTCAAAAAATCCCAAAAATTTGAATATGGCAAAAAATCGAAAATACAAAAAATTCAAAAATACTTCTCTTTTGTTCCTTTTATTTTTTATCTTGAGGACAATACGTAATCTATTTGCTAAGTGTGCAGGCTACAGGTTGCAGGTTCAAGCTTTCCTTGCTCTATCTCTCGCTCTGCCTACTGCTCATATTCTTCGATCTATTCTCATCTCTTCAATATCTATTCTGAAGCTCATGGCCTTCTCAGCTTTCGCTTATTTGCTTAATCATGTTTCCATGAGAGGCATTGTCTCACGATTTTGAACCTGGCGGTTCCGCTTCGGCTGATCTTGGGTTTTGATTGAAGGGCATATTTGTTTATGTCTTTTGTCCCGACGTGTCCTCGTCTCGCCGTGTCTATGTCCCACCGTGTTGTCCCACGCATGTTATCTTGTTCCTCACCACGTATTGTTGGTTGTCTTGCACATGTTGTTAGTCATCCCTTTATGTCCCAAGTTCTTTTCCCAACCGTGTCTTTGCCCCACCATGTCCTTATACCACCACGTGTGCTATCCCACCGCTTGCGTGTTGTCTTGTCCCATCGTGCCTTTAGTCGCATGTATGCTTGCCATTTGTTTGTTTGTTATGTTTCATCCATCTTCATTATGTTATGTTGTGCCATGTTTTGTTCATATTTCTCTTATTAGGTTATGTTCATGTCATGCTCGTTCATATTCATTCATGTTTACATCATGTCATGTCATGTGGTTGTTGTCTTATGATGAAAATCCATAAAAAGCAGAAATCAAAAATTCCAAAAAATGTCATGTCGCCTGCACAGGTAAGTCAGGTATGGCTCTCTATCCCTTCTCATTGTTGCATTACTATATGGAATCTACCTTATTATAGCCTCTCAAGGACCGGCTGGTTGCCCGTGTGTTCTGGGATCTGATGTTCCCCTTTAACAAAAATGATGATGATCTAGGAGCATACGGTTAATCGTTGGATAGGCCGCTCGGTTGAGTCGGGTGGGAGACGATAGACTCTGTCTCGCACGCCGTGGTTGCAAGAAGACTCTTGACCCCGTCTTGCTCGATCTAGCAATATTATCCGTGAGTACTTTCTATTTTATCTTTCTTTGCATTCATTTTAATGATTTCTTTATTTTTAGCCCAGCATGCATCATGTCATTTTGAGCATTCATGTCTCGTGATCTGTTCAAGGATTTCTCCTCAGTAAATGGTTAATTGCACCTCAGTTCTCTTGGATAAGAGATTCTTCATTCCACTCTAAATTCAAACGATTTCTCTGATCTTGCCGCTTGGTCTGGTTGGCCGGCGTGATTCCTGTCTGGATTTTATCTCAATCTTATTCTCCTTTCCAGCTCTTACGTTGTGTTCTTTCTGATCCCCTCACTGTCCGTGGATTGTGTCCCCGATGAGGTTGGCCGTGTTTCCTTTTCCTCCTTTAGTTTAGTTCTCCAGACATGTCTCATCCTTGTCAATCATTTCAGGTGGTTAGTTCGGCATTTTCGGGAGAATTCCTATCACTTGTTGGTTGTGACGGGTGTCTTTTTGCCTTGATGCTTGCTTTTCAGTTCTCTCCGCTTCATCTCCGCTTCATCTCCATTTCACGTCGCTATCGCTTTCGCTCCATCTCCTTTCCATTTTGCCTCCGCGTCTCTTTCGCCCGTTCCCTTGCAAAGCGGACATCAAGGAGGGGCATCTGTTGACACCCGTTTTAGCCCGCAAGTTGTGTCATTCCTCTTATTCATCATTTTTGATGTCCCGAATTTGCCATTATTTTGGAGCTTCCTTGGATGGATTTTGAGCCCATTTTTACCATTTCATATCCTTTGAGTCTTGGAGATCATGATTTCCTAGAGCCCTGGAGCTTATCTTATCAAATTCCAGCTTCTAAGTCGACTTACGGCCCATTTAGGCCGGCTTCCCTGAAGTAATCGGCTATCTCTCACTGCGTAGTCCTGAAAGTGGTCCTTTTTCATCTCTTTCTGTTCCTATTTTCAAAAGGTTGTCTTCACTAAAGTTGTTCATCTTTCAAAGATCTACAATTTCTTCATCTACGCCGTTGGCCAGTTCTGCCCCGTTTGTGAGCTATTTGCATTTTTCCGGCGTGATGCACTGTTCACCTATGTCCCAAAATCATTCTCTCTCTTCTAGCACCATTTTCTCCCTCTTATAGACATTTTCTCAACTTACTTTCTTCATAAACATTGTTCCTCTCTCAGTTATCTACAATTTCTTCTTCTACCACTTTCGCTAGTTCTGCCCCGTTTGAGAGATACTCTTCAATTTCTAAAGTCATGCGCAGTCTTCCCAAAATTTTTCCTCCATCAGTGTGACGGCCCTACATAGGTGCGTTAGAGCAGTGTGACGGTCCTACGATAGACCGTTACACCAAAACTTGCTCAAAATCACCCTGTTCAACCCCTAGAGCGTGGCGGTCCTACCCTAGACCGTCAGAGCCCATGTGACGGTCTAGTATGGGTGCGTTACACCGAAACTTATCCGAAATCGTCCCGTTTGACCCCCAGAGTGTGACGGACCTACCCTAGTCCGTTACATAACTCTGACGGTCGTGTGATAGACCGTTACACACACCTAAGAGTCCAATTCGTGCTGGACTCTGCTCCGTTTCTGTGCACCGTGGCCCCCTTGCAGAGCCCATAACTTCTTGAATTTTACTCCGAATTGAGCGTCGTTTGTTCCTATGGTTTCTCCTTGGTATTATCTTGAATTCGGTCCGAAGAACTCCAAATTTCATTGGCTATCTTGCTCAGAATCATGCTCAAAAGATCAGGATTTAAGAATCCTAGTTCAACTAAAACTCTGCAGATAAGGCTTCGGGGTTACCTTCCAAGAGCCAGATCTTATAGAATCCTCCTCCGAATTGATCCCCGTTTGTTCCTATCTCTTGTCCTTAGTATTATCTCAAGTTTGATCTAGAGAACTTGATTTATCTTGGACTCTATCTCTGGGAATCGTGATAAGAAGATGAGGCTTTCTTACAAAACTCTATAAAAATTGCCCAGTTCGCAGTCGCGAAGGGGGGCTCTTTCCGGACGTGGGGCGAAGCCATGCTGCAACTCCAACTCACAACTTCTACCCTATCTTAGAGAGGGAAGTATTAACTTTCCATTGCATCCTTCTGGGCTTGATTTCATGGTCTACACTCTTAGTTCTAGTCTCCTCAAAATCACAAATCATCACAGTTTCCTGCACTTTTCTACTACACATGCACTTTTGCACGTTTTGCATCATCGTTTTCTCTCTATTCTCTCAATCAAATCTCATGATTTCAAATCTCAAGCATGCACAACACACCCACCTATTATTTCCACCCTTCCACAGGGGTTAAAAACCTCCCCCCGGTGCGTTTTCCCTCAATTTCTACCCCTATTTTATCACTGCGGGATTGATGCTACACATGCATGTTCTAATCGGTTTTTACCTTTGTGTTTCATCTTTGTTTTGCAGGAGAGAATGAATACAACGTGAGGCCCTCTTCATCTAGCCGGCTGGAAGGAGAGGAGGTTTGAATCCACAAGTTCCCCGCACCCCGTTTCAAGCGCGATCAAGTCTTTAAGTTCCAAGGTACACGGCGCCGTTCTTTACACTTCTTCATCCTTTGGCGTTGTTGGAACCTTGGTGGCGATCACGGTTAGTATTTCTTATCCTTTCATCCCCCTTGTCTTTGATTCACATGTTTATGCATGTATGTATTTAAAGGGGGAGGGATAGGAATCTAATTAAAAAAAAAATTTACACCCAGATTTTGTAAAAATGAAAGAGTTAACACCAAGGGATGATATGCATGATGAATATACATTAGACCCCAACATGATAATAGACATATAACCACATAGAAACCCATTCAAATCATCATTTATTCCAATCAAACCCAGGATTAAACAACCTAATGTTTAATTAACATGAATGCTCAATGTGATGCCAAATTACAACCAAGTTTTGTATCAAAAACCAAAATCTATTTTCATCTTTCAAAACCTCTAAAAACATATGCAAGAAAGCCCTTTAAAAGCAAGGTTAACACACCTAACATGAATAGCATATGACCATGAACATGAACAAGGTGTGAGAACCAAAATGACCAGTTTCTACCAATCTTCACAAGAGATGACTAATCAACATGTAAGCTCGAAAATCTCAAGAAGAATATGCATGGAATAACCTTTGCAATGACAAGTGCTATAACTAAACATCAAAAACCCATGGCTATCCAATAATGCATAAGGGTGAGCATCATGAACCCCAACTCAACTAGTTTGAGCATTTTTAGAGTTGTAGGATCTTACCATATCCTTTTAAAGTATATGAGCATGGTTTACTATCTAACTTGAATCCAAACTGAAGATGACTCAATCACTCAAGAATTTGAGTTCAAAGAGTCCACCAAAGTTATTTTTCCTGCATAACCGGATGGTCACTATATTAGCACCTTGGTTATCAAGCATTTCTCACACACACACAAGATTTATCATCATTGAAACATAACTACCCAAAATCAACTAGGGGATCCAACATTGGACTTGTGAATCTCTCTGTCGGATATTCCTTCTGCCGGACTAGGGGATCATGTTTCAAGGCCTCCGTAAGACTCCGCGAGCCTGAGATTCCCACTAGGACACCCTGCTGGTTGTACCCTTAAAGCCCAAATTGTCTAGAAGGCACTCACATGATCGACGTTTTACTCTGGTTGATTGCGGCCTATAGAAGACCATTACTATTACTTAGCGGTCTTGCCCAGACCGTCTTTGTCAGAAAATGCCCCCCTTGCGACCGTTATTATCCAAAATTCCTCTAGTGTCGACTTTTCCTTCGTTTTGGTTGACACAGCTTAAATGCGGCCTTCACTGGACCATTAGTCATGGTTTAGCGGCCTGATTGTGACCATTTTTCTGCATAAAACGGCCCAATAAATGACCGTCTTTTTTTCATAACCCGAGGTTTGACCTAGGGGTTGTCTAAATATTATTCTTGGATGATCTTAGGATTATATGGATTCCAAACTTATGTGTAATAAGTTAATGTTAAAATATGGAACTTAATTAATGTACCGTTATGCTGCCGGAATGTCGCCGTAGCATAATATTCTTTTATTTCTTCTTGGAATTCTCATATCAGTTTTGGAACGTTCTATACCTTGGTTACTTGGTCATGAAATCTATTATTTGAAATTGAAATTATTGGCCAAAATTATTATTGTCTCGTGGAATTACCTTGATCTGTAACTTGAAGATGCAAGAGCGGGCACGGACTGTGTCCAAGGGCTCAACACTAGCCCCCACGGCCGATGGCTGGAAACGTACTGAAAACCATGGGGTACGATGAATACTGGCGTCGCATTACACCGTGAGTACTTTTTTTATAGACGAGTGAAGAACCATGAGGCTAAAAAAAATGGAAATTACACACTTGCTAATGACTTTCTAGTGCATAGCCTTTACAAGGTTGTGTAAGTACTTTCTCGATACATGCTCATACTTTCTTGTTCATGAAAGGCCAAATGTATATGTACATGATTAAATCTTGCTTGTTCATATACTCGACTATTTCTGTTTGCTCAGATATCTCGTGACCCTATATTCTTGGTTGTTTTATTTATGCCGTATGATTTATCGCATTCTCATTTTTACCTTATTTCTAGAGCTAAAGTATTAATCACTTAAATATTGCCTTCATATTGATACGATGGTACCTACTGGGCAAGTGTGCTCATACCTATTCTTATCTTTTCAGAAAATGCTAGTGAACCGGATTCTGATTATGCAAGTAGCGGATCCGAGAGCGATTGAAGGTCTATTGTAATGAGAGAAGCCCTAGTTATCAAGTGTCTAGTCGAGTCAGATTGTAATTTTTGATTTCTTGAGTCGTATGATAGAAGGTTGTCAAACATTAATGGTCTTGTGTACCTTTGATTATTGTTATGAAATAAAGTTGGAGGTTTGAGAAAATTACTTGTGCAATTACTTTTATGTGATTATCTTATGCTCTGATTACTTGCTTGCGAGAGGCTTACCACGCCGGTTGTTCACGTTCTTGAAATTCCTTCCACTGTATTAAAAAGCTCGGGGCATGACATTGCTAGTCCATCTATATCGATTCTTGTTATTCCACTCTCGACATAGTTCATACGTAGTTATCATGCATAGTTCATGCAACATTTTAATTACTTAAAGCAAGCTTGATTCTTGAGATATAATCCCTACTAAGAGTTCACTCACCCCTAGTTTTTCCCTTATTTTTCAGGTAATTTCAATGACAAAGATCATTCGGATGGGAATGGACACTAGTGAAGAGTGTAGAGCCGTCAGATCGTTGAAGCTACTCTCTAGTCGTGTCTTTTCTATTTTCTTGAGTCATTATTGTAATTTTCCTTTTTATTGAGTCTAGAATGTCATTTAGTACTCTTTTCCTTTGAAGGATTATGTAATGAAGTTAGTTGAAGTTATAAATTAATGAATAAAGTATTTGGTTATTTATCTTGCTATTTACGCACTCTATCTTATGGTCAAATTACATTGTGCTCTGATTGACATGATTAATTAAACTCACCACGCGTACCGGGTTCCTTCCTCGCTCAGGGTGTGACAGTTTTTATGGTATCAGAGCCTAGGTATTCAAATTCCTAGGAACCCAAGTCCAAGGATATGTTATTCCTTATACCCGGTGAGATGGGTAGAGCCATGGGTTAAGTCAACATAGGACGTCCAACCCTATAGTTAAAATATGAAACTAATTAGACTTAAAATTCTCTTGTAGATCATGGCCGCCGAGAGAGCTCAATGGCACGAGATGCAACGCACCGTTCAAGGCCTTACACAGGCGCTACAACAAGTGGCGCAAGGCGGAGCGAATCGTGGAGCAGGAGATCTCCACCACAGTTTTCACAATATGAACCCACCAAAGTTTATCGGCTCGTCCGACCCCGACGATGCCGAACATTGGATCAAGGAGATAGAAAGGATATTTCATGTTATGCAATCCACGGATGAGGAAAATGTGTTATTAGTGACTTTCCAACTAGAGTGGGACGCTCACTTTTGGTGGGAGCTGATGGAAGCTACTTTACCCCATGATCAAGTTTCATAGTTCAAGTTCGTAGAATATTTCAATAACAAATATTTCTCAGATCGGATACAAGAAAGAAAGTCGTGAAATTTGTCGCGCTCAAACAAAGGACTCTATCAGTGGCCGAGTATGAGGCCCAATTCTCTAGGCTATCGAGATATGCACCACATCTAGTATGTACCGAGAAGATGAAGGCTAGGAGATTTCTTAATGGGCTTCTGCCGTAATATATTACCCAACTGGTGTCGATGGACATTCAAGTCTACTTGAAAATGGTACGGCGAGCTCAGTTATTAGAAGACGCCACGGAGCTATCCGACCGGATCTGTGGGAAAGACAAGAAGGAGCACGTTACAAGCCCCGACACTTTCAAACCCACATTCAATAAGAAGAGGTCTAGCAATGGAGGAGATTCCTCCCAAGAGAAGAAGTTTAAGAAGGGTAACAAGCCCTTTTCTATTACTACCACACCTTCCAAAGAGGTGAGCAAGCATTGTGACATGGCCGGCCATAAGGCCGAGGAGTGCTGGAGAAGGTTGGAAGCGTGTGAGAAGGTTGGAAGCGTGCCTCCATTGTGGAAGTCTGGATCATCGGATTCCCGATTGCCCTCTATTGAATGTGCAAGCTAACAATGACAAGCACCCGGCAAAGAAACAAGGCTGTTTACAAGCACTCCAAGAGGAGGAACAAAATGAAGACGGACTCGTGGAAGGTACTTTAACTATATGTTCCAAGTCTGCCTTAGTTTTATTTGATACCGACGCAACACATTCATTCATCTCTCGAAGATCTGCTAAGTCATTATCTATGAAACCTGTTTTGTTGGATGCGGAGCTGGTTATCACTACCCCAATTTGAACTGGTTCTGAAATAACACACCACTACCCGGAAACCGAGGTAGTCATTAAAGGACATAACTTACCTACCGACCTAGTCTGCATGGACATGGAAGGTAATGATGCCATCCTAGGAGCCGATTGGCTAGCTACACACATGGTGGTGGTAGACTGTCGAAAGGGCAAAGTAACCTTTGAAGACTATGTTGTGCATCCCTTTAGTTTTGATGATGACAAAGGATATGTTTAATTGCTTCTTCAATATAAAGTAATGGACTCATGATAATTTGATGATGACAAAAGATGTGGTTAACTAATTCAATGCAAATCTGATAGTTCAAGTAATTTCAGGTATACTGAAGTACTAATGAAGTCAACAGATCAGAGGAAGTTGTCAAGGTTTCTTGTCGACCAGAGTAGTAGTCATTGTCGACCAACGAACCCAACCAAACACAGTTCAAGCTACGTTTCCTCTGTACGCGCTCTGGTTGTCGACCAGAGCCCTGCCCGTTGTCGACCACGAAGCAATACAAGCAAATCCAACTCTGTACAGACTTTTCCTCTCTACAGACTTTCCTCTGTATAGACTTCGTTGGTCAACCAAAGGCCTGTCCGCTGTCGACCACGAGGCAATACAAGCGAATCCAACTCTGTACAGACTTTCCTCTGTATAGACTTTCTTCTGTACAGACTTCGGTGGTCGACCAGTTACTTTTCCGCTGTACAGACTTCAGTGGTCAACCAAAGGTCTGCTCGTTGTCGACCACGGAACAGACAGAGCATCAGACAGAACTGCCATACATCTGGACATTGCCCCTTGTCGACCAGCGACAGGGCTATTGTCAACAATGAGCGATACGAGCGTCAGCCTGAAGGACCAGCCGTCTGGACATTGTTCTTTGTCGACCAGCGACAAGCTCATGGTCGACCACAGGCAAAGCAGCGTCCAGAACCGAACTCTAACCGAATTCAGTTTCTGTTGAGAAAAACCTGCAGGTTGTTGCTGCAGGTTGTTGGGCGGTTTAGATGATAAGATTCCGCACGGGATTCAAGGAGAGAATCGTGCTAAGAACCGGTCAAACCTCTTCTAGATTTTACTTAATCTTCTCCCTGTTTTTTAGCGAGTAATCCAACAGGTTTTGCACTTGCGCGGGAAACAGCTTCGTGCTTAATAAAAACTGGTGCAAAAAAGGAGAAGAGATAGAGAGCGGGGTGTGGAACATAGAGCAGAAGAAAAGGACACCCACGAAGATACTCTGAAAGAGAAAAGGAAGAGTGGCTCTCCAGCAATCAAGAAGCAGCAGAAGACAGAAGTGTTCTTCGGTGCTGCAGAAAGAAGACCTGGCTCAAGGCGTTGCAAGTTCCAGCAGCAAGGCAGCTGAAGGCATCCTGCTGGAAGTCCTATAGGGAGTCTTGCCTTGTTACCTATGTGATTGAGTCCCAAGCTGAACTCTTTAATTACTCTAATTCAAAAGTCTATGTTCAGCCTTGTTACACCTTTTTCTATTTATCTTTTCATTACATCAAGTGTCAAGCTGTGAGGCAGCGGAGTCAAGCTGTGAGGCAGCGGAGTCAAGCTGTGTGTCAGCAGGAACAAGCTGTGTGTCAGCGGTGTTTGTGTGAGATCACAAGTTCTCATTTAGTGAAGCCTTGCTCAAGTTGAGCAAGGGGTGGACGTAAGTCTCGGGAAGAGACTGAACCACCTAAAAATCCTGTCTTGTGGTTTTGCGTGTGGTGTGTGCTCTTATTATTGCTTGCTGTCGCTATAGCTATCAGTTTTATCGTTGCAACCCATAGCTTGTTTAAGGTCTAGTTGATCCTTGGTTTATAAATTGAAAAAGGGGCTAGATCTATTCACCCCCCCCCCCTCTAGATCTATTCAGTCCGTACTCAACACGTGGTATCAGAGCTAGACTCTCCGAAAATGTGGTCTAACAACCAGGAGAGACCTAGCGGACTGAACTCTAGAAGTCTAATGGCTGAGGGACACTCAGTGACTAGACCACCATATTTCGATGGAAATGATTACTCATACTGGAAAAATCGTATGCAGGTGTTCTTGAGAGCACAAGATCATGAGATGTGGAGAGTAGTGAGCCACGGACCCTATGATCTGCCCGAAGACGAGGATACCTGGACCAGAGAACAGGTCAGAAAATCAACCATCAACTGGGGAGCTATGAATGTAATGCAATGCGCACTTCATCCCACGGAGTTCTCAAGAGTCTCACAATGTGCAACAGCCAAGGAGATGTGGGATCGACTCAAGGTCATCTATGAAGAAAATCAGGACACATGAAGGCTGAATGTCCAGAGGCTCCTAAGAAATCAAGCTTCAAGTGGAAAGGCAAGAGACCAAAGGCAATGATAAGCACATGGAGCGAGGAGGAGGAAAGCAGCGAAGAGGAAACAACCTCCGAAGAAGAAGAAGGAAACACATGTCTAATGGCCAAAGGAGACAGCAACGATCTTGAGGTAACCTCCCCTTTTCAAGATTTTTCTAGTTCAGATTGGGAAGAAGCCTATTCAGACTTACTTGATACATATGAAATAACAAGAAAGGAAAATAAAAGGTTGAAGAAGAAAGTTAATCAGCTCAATGATGACAGCAACCTAATTGCTAACAGAACTAAACTAGAATTGGAAATCACCACCTTGCAAAATAAGCTGAATCAACACAAGACAGATGAAGAAAATGTCAAAGAACTATTGGAAGAAAATGAGATACTAAAAAACACAATTGATGAGTTAAAACTAAAGACTCAAGAATATGAACAGCAAACTGAGTTAACTCAAGAAAGAAACAACTCACTCAAGGAAGAAAACAGTCAACTTCTGAAAGAAATAGAAAGAATCCAAAGTGAACTAAAAAACAAACAGGAAACATTGGAAAAAATGACTAAGGGTGAAGAAAACCTGAACGCGGTGTTAGGAATAAAAGTAAATTTTCAGAAAGAGGGGTTAGGATACAACCCAACAGCTAAAAAGGAATTTCAACTAAAAACGTTAAATGAAAAAGCTGACACAAAAGGAAAAGGCCCCCTGATAAACATATATCAAAACAAACAAAAGGACATAGCTGAAAGTTCCTCTAAACAGACTAATGTCACCTGGGAAGAGAGGAATTCTAAAGGGAAAATGGTCAATCTACATCAGCTTAAAAACAACAGCCATATCAGACGAGAAGTTCAAATTCACAGAAGTAACCAGACAAACAGAGCATTAAATCATGATAATAAACCCAGACCTGTAAAACAAGGTGTCTGGAAACAGGCTGGTCGACAACAGACTCCTCCTATGTCGACCAGAGGGTCTGCCAGAACAGGTACTGGCTTCGGGAGAAACCCTGGTCGACCACAGACATACCAGATGTCGACCAGACACACAAACAGAACCCACAACTTCTCTCAGCTGAAACAGAATGGAAATTGGAATTTAAGAAAATGGACTCAACATAGAGGAACATTAAATCAAAAGGAACACAACCTGAACAAGTTAAGAATCGAAAAGACAAACTGTTCTAACAAAGTTTGGGTTCCCAAGATGTTGTTACAGCAGTTTCATGATTTCACAAGCTATCTTGGACCCGGGTACCATTGGGGTCCAAAAGTGTCTGTGTAATTTGTGATGCAGGAATGTCAGGGAGTCATGCACAACAAGTGGTAAGACCGTTTAGTGCAAAAACTCCATGTAAAATATTCAAAGGTAAGAAACCATCCCTAGCTCATTTTAAAATCTTTGGTGCAAGGTGTTACATTCATAACAATGATAAGAAAGTCTTGGACAAATCTGAACCTAAGAGCAACTCAGGAATATTCTTGGGCTATTCTGATCGATCAAGAGCCTATAGGGTATTTAACACCAGAGATCAAGTGGTTGAAGAACCCCCTCATATTTCATTTGATGAAATTAATGATTTTGACAAAAATGAACAGGTCAGCAAGGAAGAAGAAGATGGAGAATTTCAGGATGGCAAAGAAAAACCGATGGAGAATGAAGAAGAACTGAATCAAGAAAGAAATCAAGGTAATTCTAATGACCAAACCGAAGGAGAGGTCAACTCAGGTAACAATCTTGAAAACTCAAGACTTCTTAGAGATCATCCCTTGGATAACATGATTGGTAGTAGTCATGATCCTAGGAAGACTAGATCTCAGCTCAAGACCATTAATGAACTGGATCAACTTGCTCGTGTCCCAAATAGAGCCCAAATCTGTAGTGAAAACCTTAAAGGTTGAATCATGGATAAGTGCCATGCATGAAAAACTAAATCTGTTTGAAAGAAAAGAAAATCAGTCGTTGTTTATGACTCTCTATCATTTCTGCAAATAGTTATGTCAGCTAAGTATCTGCTACTGGTAAGGTTGGGAGTTCAACTGATTACTGAAGCAAGCCTGCAAGCTCCTGGTACTGCTACTGGTTAGCTCTGGTGGTCGACCAACGACCGGGCAGTGGTCGACAACGCCATCAGGACAGGATACTGGATGGGTTCTGTGGCTGCGCAGATGTCGACAACAGACAGTCCCATGGTCGACAATGGATCTGTACGGAAGCAAATGTCCACTTTAGACAGGTTCCTGGTTGACACTAGTTCTGGTAGGGAATCTTCTGGACTGGTTAAACTGTTTGGACTCAAATTCATATTCACTCATTCATCATCATTCATACTTTCCATTCCCTGTGTCTGTCTATCTCATCCTGGCCAACATTTTTTTGATTCAGCATGGATTCACAAATTGAGGGGGAGTAAAAGTGTAAACTCATTCCTTGATGAAACATTGAATAACCTAACCATATCTTCCAATAAAATCACCAAGGTGATCAATAAGAGTAGAGGTTGAGTGTAGTAATGAGGATTTGGACTGTACTACTTCAATAAAGTCAAGCCATAACTATGATTCTGTCACATGATTTTGAAGACTTATGATTTTTAGTAGTGAGTCGGTTTCTCTACCTGTGCTAATTCTGAACAGTTAATATAAATCCAATAATATAGCATGAATGCACGTGGAATACGCCATAATTCTGTCTTCATGGTAGAGCAATGGATTGGATTCTGAGAAACTACTGCCTCCCATGTTAAAGAAAAAATTGGATGAAAAGTAAGTGAGAGGCATGTGTGTCATGAAGAATCAATCTATCTCTGCTGCTCTCAAAAATTATTGAGATTGGGCATACTGAGTAACTGGGGATATTGGCGTCTGATAAACGTATATCTTCACGGATAAAAGGTGTGTCCCAGTTAAAAGTGGAATGGTTAGGCATGCTAAGTAGCCGAGGTTTCTGGCGTGTAAAAAGCGTGTCTCCTCGTGTAGAAAAGCATGTGATAAACCTGACCACAGCCTACAAAATGATTCCAAAAAGAAAATTTCAAAATTACTCAAACGACAGAAGAAAATGGTTGACCGATGGCATGGCATGCAAAGAAAAGCTAAAAACACTGTTCAGCTCGCACTGTTAGTCAAACAGCCTCATGAAATCTATTATAAGTTTGAGAAGTCATATGGAGGAAAATTAGATATGGGGCGCAAGTTTATTGGTGCAATACCTTCAAATTCAATGAACCACAAGGCCCACTCTACTTGTTTACAAGGTGATCTCTGCTAAGAATGGATAGGTTAAATAAATGCTTCATTAAGGAAAGGGCGTACACTTCAATCAATTTCCCCAAAATTCAATTCGGTTGATTAAATCCTGACCCTTCGTTTTCTTCATCAAGCTGTTTCTCTACCCTAGGATAAACACCCAGAAGTCTTCGTATTTCATTCTGCTCCACCACCTCCTTTCACATCCTGTTCGGAGTGATTATTTTTTTTGATTTCCCCTCTTTTTGCTGTTGACAAAGGGGGAGAAAGAGTATGTTGTCCTTGTGCCAAATAATGTCAAGTCTACTTATGGTTATGTTGGGGGAGAAAGAGTTTGTTGTCCTTGTGCCAAATAATGCCAAGTCTACTTATGGTTATGTTATTGTCATCTTACCTTCTCTATGGATGTCTTTGAATAACATATCTTTGAATAACATATCAAATGAATTGTCTGGCTTAAATAATTGCATGGTTTGTCACAATGACTCATGGTTGTCATCATCAAAAAGGGGGAGAATGTTGTGCATCCCTTTAGTTTTGATGATGACAAAGGATATGTTTAATTGCTTCTTCAATATAAAGTAATGGACTCATGATAATTTGATGATGACAAAAGATGTGGTTAACTAATTCAATGCAAATCTGATAGTTCAAGTAATTTCAGGTATACTGAAGTACTAATGAAGTCAACAGATCAGAGGAAGTTGTCAAGGTTTCTTATCGACCAGAGTAGTAGTCATTGTCGACCAACGAACCCAACCAAACACAGTTCAAGCTACGTTTCCTCTGTACGCGCTCTGGTTGTCGACCAGAGCCCTGCCCGTTGTCGACCACGAAGCAATACAAGCAAATCCAACTCTGTACAGACTTTTCCTCTGTACAGACTTTCCTCTGTACAGACTTTCCTCTGTACAGACTTCGTTGGTCAACCAAAGGCCTGTCCGCTGTCGACCACGAGGCAATACAAGCGAATCCAACTCTGTACAGACTTTCCTCTGTATAGACTTTCCTCTGTACAGACTTCGGTGGTCGACCAGTTACTTTTCCGCTGTACAGACTTCAGTGGTCAACCAAAGGTCTGCTCATTGTCGACCACGGAACAGACAGAGCATCAGACAGAACTGCCATACATCTGGACATTGCCCCTTGTCGACCAGCGACAGGGCTATTGTCAACAATGAGCGATACGAGCGTCAGCCTGAAGGACCAGCCGTCTGGACATTGTTCTTTGTCGACCAGCGACAAGCTCATGGTCGACCACAGGCAAAGCAGCGTCCAGAACCGAACTCTAACCGAATTCAGTTTCTGTTGAGAAAAACCTGCAGGTTGTTGCTGCAGGTTGTTGGGCGGTTTAGATGATAAGATTCCGCACGGGATTCAAGGAGAGAATCGTGCTAAGAACCGGTCAAACCTCTTCTAGATTTTACTTAATCTTCTCCCTGTTTTTTAGCGAGTAATCCAACAGGTTTTGCACTTGCGCGGGAAACAGCTTCGTGCTTAATAAAAACTGGTGCAAAAAAGGAGAAGAGATAGAGAGCGGGGTGTGGAACATAGAGCAGAAGAAAAGGACACCCACGAAGATACTCTGAAAGAGAAAAGGAAGAGTGGCTCTCCAGCAATCAAGAAGCAGCAGAAGACAGAAGTGTTCTTCGGTGCTGCAGAAAGAAGACCTGGCTCAAGGCGTTGCAAGTTCCAGCAGCAAGGCAGCTGAAGGCATCCTGCTGGAAGTCCTACAGGGAGTCTTGCCTTGTTACCTATGTGATTGAGTCCCAAGCTGAACTCTTTAATTACTCTGATTCAAAAGTCTATGTTCAGCCTTGTTACACCTTTTTCTATTTATCTTTTCATTACATCAAGTGTCAAGCTGTGAGGCAGCGGAGTCAAGCTGTGAGGCAGCGGAGTCAAGCTGTGTGTCAGCAGGAACAAGCTGTGTGTCAGCGGTGTTTGTGTGAGATCACAAGTTCTCATTTAGTGAAGCCTTGCTCAAGTTGAGCAAGGGGTGGACGTAAGTCTCGGGAAGAGACTGAACCACCTAAAAATCCTGTCTTGTGGTTTTGCGTGTGGTGTGTGCTCTTATTATTGCTTGCTGTCGCTATAGCTATCAGTTTTATCGTTGCAACCCATAGCTTGTTTAAGGTCTAGTTGATCCTTGGTTTATAAATTGAAAAAGGGGCTAGATCTATTCACCCCCCCCTCTAGATCTATTCAGTCCGTACTCAACAGACTACCCGCAGGTTGTCTACACTAGTCCTCAAAATCGAGACAAGTTACCCCTGATTTCAGCTCTCCGTGCTAGCAAGCTCTTAAGGAAGGGGTATGGGGCTTTCATAGCATTTGTGACTGCCACGGAGGTTAAGGAGTCTAAGCTAGAAGACATCCGCGTGGTTCGGGATTTTCCCGACGTGTTTTTGGAAGAATTGCCCGATTACCCTCACAAAGAGAAGTGGCCTTCACCATCGACCTTGTCCCTGGTGCTGGTCATGTCTCTAAGGCACCTTATAGAATGTTCCCCGTCAAGCTAAAAGAATTGAAGGAACAATTGATGGAGCTATTGAAGAAAGGATTCATCAGGCCGAGTACTTCCCCGTGGGGAGCGCCTGTGCTTTTTATCAAGAAAAAGGATGGATCGATGAGACTCTGCATCGATTATCGGTAGTTGAACCACCTTACTATCAAGAACAAGTATCCACTGCCGAGGATTGATGAATTATTTGATCAAATATCTGGAGCTAAATATTTCTCAAAGAGTGATCTCAGGTCATGATATCACCAATTAAGGATCAAGGATGAGGATATTCACAAAACGGCATTCCGAAGCAGGTATGGGCATTACGAATTTCTTGTCATGCCTTTTAGACTAACAAATGCCCCTGCAGCCTTTATGCAGTTGATGAACAGCATATTCAGGCCTCACCTAGACCAATTTATTGTGATCTTTATTGATGATATATTGATTTATTCAAAGACCGATCATGGGGCATCGCAGCTAGGCCTTGTCTTTGTTTAGAGTGTCATTGGTGTTTACTTGTATTTGTATTTTTTGGTATGTACTTGTGTACTTGGTGTGTATTTATAATTTTGGATTTCATTTTGGGTCAAGAGAGAGTTAATTGGGCTAAGTTAATGGGTTTCTTTGTAAAAAGGCCACTTAGGCCCGACGGGCCCCCCACCTTCTCTCTCATTGGGCCACTTAGCTGCTAGGGCCCATAGAGGCTGGTCCATGGTCCATGGTGGACTTGGACCAAGAATGAATAAAATTCTGAATATCTCCAAAGAAGGCCATGGGCGCCCCTCTCTCCTCCCCTTGTAGCTGTGATGGTTGCTTGATTCCAAGGTTTGAAGTCTTGCCCTTGATGTCATTCCAAGGTTTATCACCTCTGCTAGATGCAACTTCCAGCCACCGCCGCCGCCGCCTCCGTTCGTGCCACCATCAAGCCGCCACGGTCATTTTTCCGACCTATTGTCCAGGATTCCGAGTTACCGGATAAAAGGTTGAAGATAGATCTATAACTCCCAATCCACCAGTTGGATCGAGCTTATTTCTTCAGGGTTGGTTCATCTCGTCTTTCCTAATCCGCTGTTAAATCTTTACTTTGATCAGATCCCGTTTGACCCTCCTCCCAATTATTTCTTTCCACCCGCGCAATCTGCCTGTTTGCAGATCTGCGGGATAGTACCATGTTCTTCTATTTTTCCCACCCTCTTAGACATCTCATAAAATTACAAAAACATTGTGCACGTGCCCCACATCCCCCTCATTCACCCAAATTAATTTTATCATTCAGATCAACTGTTTTCCCCTCGGTCAAAATTCCTTCTCAGGCAGATCCTAATTTGTTCTGACTGCTCTATAATCTGAGCCAAAAAAGTTACAGTGCCATAGAGTTTGTCATTTCACTTCCGACCGTTGGTTGGATGTGAAATTCATATATGTTGAAGCCCTTCCAGTCTACTTTCCAACGGCGCTAGTCTCATCCCGATCCGACACCGGATCTGGGCGTGGTGATTATTTTCGTCGGGTCATGAAGATCTGTCTCGTGAAAGGTCAACAGAAGTATCCCCCGGTTAAATCCTCTAAAAATACGACGGCTGCGATTCAGCCGCCGCCGACTTCAGGGATCGGAGACGGACCTCCCACTCATGTCCCAGCCAAACACCTCGGCCATAAGGTGACCAGAAGCTGCCATCCCACGTGCCGAACGTGCTTGATGTCCAGTAGGGCAGAACCGAACAAATCCGGACCGGTAATCCGTCTCCGCCCGAGAGCCCCCCCGACTTGCCTCCCGTCAACCCAAGATTGGCGCTCCTGGTTTTCTGTTGTAGCCCTTTACCTCCCTGTGTGGAGTGGGCCATAAATTCACTTCTATAATTATTAGTAATTACTGTACCGAGAGTTACGATTCTTGGTCTGGATATTCTTCCCCACGCCCAGAGCGTGGAGGTACGTTCTCGATCCTCTTGTTTGGCATTTGCTTAGTTCGTATATGGTTGAATTCCGTTGCTTGAATGATAGAATTCTAGCTTGATAAATTATTTGATCACCGCTATCAGAGAGAGTGCGTGACCCATCCTGTGACTCGACCCGAGCACGTGAAAAGAGCCGAAAACCCTTGACTCACTGCCGGTTTCTCAACTGCACAGATCCGCACGTTTCCCTCATGTGGGATGATTGTGAGCTTGCCTTTCTTGTTGAGGACACATTCTCCTCTTCTGGAGCTCTTTGGTGTCGAGTGTTCGTGTCGTCTCTAGTCGCGTTATCAAATTAGTCGCGTCGTCGCCTCGAGTCCCAGATTTGCATCAAATTGGCATCGAGTCCCTTTTCGTCCCGCATCAAATTGGTATCAGAGTAGGTTGAGTCTAGGGTAGTCATCATAGCACGGTCTAAGTCTAAGAAATGATAGGATCGGTTCGTTGGATTCAGAGGGGGGGTGAATGAATCCCACCCTCAAAAAGCTTTTCGCTCAATAAAAACTAGAATACTATCAAGGCAAAATAGACATTCTGAAGAACAAGTTAAATTCTCTTTTAAACCAATGAGCAAATATATAAGGTGCGCCTAAGCAATCATCTAGCGGAAGCAAATGAAATCAATCAACCCACTGCACGGATAGAAACAAGAGTGCTCAAGACAACCTGTGAAGGAGGTAGAAGACAAGGAGCAAACGCACAAGTCCAACCACACTACACACTAGATTTTTTAGGTGGTTCGGTCAGCAAAACCTACGTCCACCCCTCACTCCAAACCGGAGTGAGGCTTCCACTAGCTAGCGCTAGAACCGCAGACTCAGTCTGCAAACACTTGCTGCCAAATAGCTTGACCAGGGGAACGACCTCCCCTCTTCCTCCAGACCGGAGGGACACCCCAAGTGACTCCCAGCCACTTGGAACCGACCAGTGACTCCCCGTCACCAGCAAACCAGAGG
Organism: Amorphophallus konjac; assembly: GCA_022559845.1. Taxonomy (NCBI): domain Eukaryota; kingdom Viridiplantae; phylum Streptophyta; class Magnoliopsida; order Alismatales; family Araceae; genus Amorphophallus; species Amorphophallus konjac. Next base: position 147,322,771 of record CM040124.1, read on the forward strand.
TCACAGACCTCTCTTCCTCCAAACCAGGAGGGAACCCACAAGTGACTCCCAGCCACTTGCGAACCGAAGGCACAAGGTCTCCCTTCTCCTGAGTCCACAGGAGGAACCCGACCTCTATCCAGAGAATCGGAAGAACAAAGGTAATGAGAGAAACAAAAGGAAAAACAAGAAATGAAAATGACACAGCAAACATAAAGCTGGAAATGAAATCACAATTTGGCTCTCGCAGGAGCTGACTGGCCTAGATATAATCCACGGTCCAGCAGGATCTAATCTTCTGATGAAGCTTCTTATCTCTCGATCTCTCCTCTTCTTACTCTTCTTTTTCTTCTCTGCTTCTTTCTCTCACTGTCTACTCTTCTTCTCTCAATCCTCACGAGCTCTCTCTCTTTCTCTTTTTCTTCTGCTGCACTCTTCTTCTATTTCTTCTGCTCACTGCCTCTCTGCAGCTCTCCCTTTCTTCTATCACTCTCTCGATCAGCCCTCTTCTATCTGTCTTCTGCAAATGAAGAAACTTCATATATATATCAGCAGCAACTAGGGCGTGTGCCCCCTTTATCCAGAGGACACCTCGGATCACGTGCCAGCTGCCAACCTCGGATCACGTGCCCAATCATCAACCTGAATCATCTGCAGGCAGAGACAAAAGAAATGTAACTAGTTAGTTCAGGCTTTTAAGCAAAGGGCGATGTACAGATTTTAGATGCAGCATAAAGGCAAGTATGTACACTGTGAGAATGTATAGACTTGAAGCCCTTCAAGCGACCTCAATGTACAGACTTGCGTGGGTAAGATGCATGAACAAGCCATAGCCAGTGCATAGACTTAACCGATGCATGAACAGTGCGCCGATGTATAGCGTGCTGTGCAGGCTGTGGGACGCAATGTATAGACATTGCAGTGCTGCCGTGTACAGACTCTGTGAATGCAAAGCTAAAGCAATGAATAGACTTCATGTGTAGAAGACTAAGGCATTGTACAGACTTCACATGAAGCGCTGGACGATGTACAGACTTGTGTTCGTTCAACACATAGGCTGTACAGACTTTGAGGCAAACGCTGTATAGACTCTGATGAGAATGCATGGAACAACCGAATGTATAGACATGAAACAAGGAGTGTATAGACTTGATGTTTACATGCCTGAGAGACCAATGTACAAACTTGCTAAGCTTTCGCTAAGTCTGTATAGACTTGACCATGCAGACGACGACACCAGAGAACAGACTTGAATGCTTTTGCTAAGTCTGTATAGGCTTGACTATGCATGGAGGAGTGTATGGACTTGCTAAGTGTGTGGCGTGCAACTAAGCAATGTTCAGACTTGTGAGTTTTATGTGCAGACAGAACAATCTACAATTGCAGTGTATAGACTTGCTTTGAAGAACAATGTGTAGACTTGCAAGTGTGAGACGCTAAATGAGACGTTCGGATGTACAGACTTGGGCTGTACAGACTTGCAGTGTGCAATGCATGCTATGTATAGACTTTAGGTAATGCATGCAATGCAACACAATGTATACACTTAGTTGCTGAATAGACTAGCAAATGCATGAAGAAGCAAGGCAATGCAGATAATGGCTGTATAGACTTGATAAAGCTTCAAAGCACAAGACACTTGGCCAATGTACAGACTTGGAATTGCTTGAAGGCTAATGTATAGACTTGGAAAGCCTGAACCAATGTACAGACTTGAAACAAGTGAACACGGCGATGTGTAGACTTGGCCAATGTACAGACTTGAAGCGAAGACCAATGTATAGACTTCAATGCAAATGCCAAGACCATGTACAGACTTGAAAGGTTTGAAGCACACGATGTATAGACTTCACTTCGTGCATGCTACAGGAATGTATAGACTTTGGAAAGCTTGAAGGATAGACATGCTACACTGTATAGACTTGACGATGCAAGCGATGTATAGACTTGGCCCTTGAAGGATGTACAGACTTTGAAGACTCGAAGCCCCATGATGTATAGACTTTAAGGCAAGTGGACACGGGGACAATGTAAAGACTTGAACAGCTTCAAGGCACAATGTGCAGACTTTACCAATGCATAGACTTGGAGTTCAGAATGTAGGTAAAGACTGGGAATGTATAGACTTGACGAATGGCTTGAAACACAGACACACTGCCAATGTATAGACTTGGATGCCCAAAGGCAATGTATAGACTTGCACAGTACTGCCAATGTGCAGACTTTGGATGAGACACTGCATGAGACGGTGGATGATGTATAGACTTCTTGGAAGTGAACTTGTGTGCGAGACAATGTTAACCTTGTACAGACTTAAGCAATGTGCAGACAGGACATCAAATGCAGTGAGCATTGTGGACGCGGGATTTATTTCTCTTGTCTATTTATTTATATTTTATTTATTTGGATTCTTTGATTTATTAGGCGTGCCAGTCACTGGAGTGACGATTTTATTGTGCGCTCGACTTGACTTGGTCAGTCGATTGTGAAGTCCGAGTCGGGACCAAAAGTCCGCCATACCATTAAGGTTATGACGTTAATTACGCCCTTCCTAAGAAGGACAACCCTTGATTAAACGCCAAAATAGGAGGCCACTCGGGGCGGTAATAAAAGAAAAATAATAGTGTCTAGTATTGAAGCTCTTTTTATTCTGAAAAGGTATTTTAATGCACAGCAGATTACTACACCGACATGACCACCTCTTATGTGGGTCGTGCCGGGTAGAAATAGGACACCGTCCACGCAGTGGCGGGACGGGGTCCGGACCGTCATCGGGGAGATGTCCCCTTTCATATTTCTCATCCAGCCAAGGGCCTCACAGCATTCATATTCCCCGGAAGATTGAGCCGGACGAGGGGCGTGTGATGTACACCTCCCGGGACTTATTGGGGTTAAAACATCGATCGATATTTCGACAGCACCTCCCCATAATCTGGATTATGCCCAGGGGAGAATAGGCTATCACCCACGGAGTGCCGGGATGAAAGCCGAGAAAAGGAGGGAGCGAACCTCCCACACTGCACATGTATGCCCTGGGGCATTGTTTGACTCTTCCCTTATAGGATCCGGTGACACTCATGCAGTGGCAGAGCTCACCTTAGCTAAAGGGGTTGCTCATAAAACCCGGTACGGATCAGTGGAACATAAGGGGGTCCGACTCCCTTTAAATTTATCCCCGGGACAGGTCTGGGGACTCATGGGTATCCCTGGATGGGTTTGATCCAGGTGCCGGGGGTTCAATTGCGCAGCAGAGCAGGCTCTCGGCACAGCAAAGTGGGAAGGGAGGCTCCCGGCGCGAAGGCAAGGAGGCCAAGGGGTTCTCGGCGCGGGCTTCTCGGCGCGGAGGGAAGACGGCAGAAAGCTCCCGGCGCAGGCTTCTCGGCGTGAAGAAGAAATGGTGGAGGAGGTTCCCGGCGCGACCAGGCAATGGGGTTCTCGGCGCAAGAAGGCTTGCACCGAGAGCTGTTCACCTATTCTACTGTGCGTGGAGCCGAGAGGTGTGACGGGCGCCGAGGTGGTTTCTAAGGGCTTGCGGCACCCTGTTCTTGGGTTTGTTGACGATTCAGAGGTTTCCTGGAGATTCAGGCCAAGGTAGATGGTCCCTGAGGAGTGAAAATGGATCAATTCATCGGATTTCAACCGGTTTTGGTGTAGGTTCCGAAGGAAGGCCAGGAACAGAGAGAAATTGGGGGAGAAACAATCAAGTATAGGGAGCCTTCATCACCATTGCTATGCAAAGTCCCGGGGACAGCTTAATGTCATCTTTCATAATCCTGGGAGAATTTTGACAGCACCTCCCCTGGACTTAGCATTTGCTAGAGAATGATAGACAATCACCCACGGAATGCCAGGGTGAAAGCCAAAAGCAGAGGGGTATTGGACCCCCTGACCCATGTACGTGCTTGCATCACTATCTTTATATCCCTTCTGAGACCATTGAAGCTTATGCAGTGGCAGAGCTTCCTTGGTTCGTAAGGTTATAAAAGTAGATCGAGCCCGGGGAACCATGTAGGGGGGGTTATCCCCATTAATTGTCATCCCTGAGGTGCATGTGATGACCTGGGGTGTCCCTCGATAGAATACAGGGTTATATTGAGCGGGTTATAGGGGTATCTGTATAGTTTCTTGAATGGTAGCAGGGGTTTTCATCCGGGGTTCAAGAGATGGAGAGTTCATGGCTTAAAGAGGCTCTTAGCTCAAAAGGGGGGTAGTTCCGGGCGCCAAAACCACCGTGCCGGGAAGGGTCCTTCACAGGCTACTGTTCCGCGCGTCGGGAAGCTAGCACGAGGGGGTTCTTGGCGCGCCTTGCTTCGCGCCGGGAAGGTTGCTTTGTGGGGTACTATTCTGGGCGCCGGGAACCGGCAAAGGAGGTTCCCGGCGCGATGGCAAGCGGGCCAAGGGGCGGGCTCTCGGCGTAGGTGAGGAAATGGGGTTCTCGGCACAGGAAGGCTTGCGCCGAGGACTGTTCATCTGTTTTACTGTTTGTGGAGCCGAGATAGATGAGGGTTTTACGGCACTCTGTTTTGGGTCTGTTGATGATCCAGGCCGAAACAGATAGGTCCTATGGGAATGAAACGGATCAGGGCATCAGGTTTGAGCTGGATTAGGTTTGGGCTTTATAGAGGCACCAGGGTTCAGGAGGAATTTGGGGAAGCCAAGGTCTAGAGGGCGCCGAGAACCCCCCCCCCCTTATCACCAGTATTATGCAGAGCCCCGGGTGATGCGGGACGAGACACGGACACGGCAAGTTCGCGATCGTCCCTTGATGAGGGAAGCGTCGGATGTGCGCGGTTGAGAAACCGGCAATGAGCTAGGGTGGTCGGCTCTCTTTTGCGCCCGGATCGGGTCACGGGACGGCTTCGCTCTCTCTTGCAGCAGTGATATTATAAATTGAAGGCGAGCTAGGTATCCCTACACATGCTCTCTAGCAGCGGCATATAAAGCATATAAAGAATTAAGCTAATGCCAAGTGTAAGGGTGAAGGCGATACCTCCACGCTCTCGGCGTGGCGAAGACGGCACCCGGCCAAAGCTCGTACTCCCGGGAACTTAGTACATTATATTTACAGCAGTACAAATAAGCCCACTCCACGCAGGGAGGTAAAGGGCGACACAAGTGGGCCCGGGAGGACCAAGTTCGGGTTGACGGGCGATTTCGGGCAATGCTTCGGCTTCACGCGTACTCGTGCTAGTGGGGGCCCACGTATTGACCGGAGGGGTCGTGTGGGGCCTGATGACTCCTCTGTTGTGGAGACCCCTGGAAAGCGTTCCCTTGGGATGGCGAGCTGCTGGAACGACCGCCGGACGCCGGGCGGCCCTCGGACGACGCTCGTTGGGAACTCGGCCACGAACCTGAAAGTTCTGTTTGCAGGCGTGTGACTCGGAGAAAACTGCTGCTGCGATCAGCCCCGTCGTCGGAATGCGACGAGATTAGCGCCGTTGGAAAGCTGACTCAGAATACTTCGACATAGGGGTCTTCAAAAAAAAAAAATTAGATCTGTATTTCTGATCATGTATTTTACAAGCTTGCTGGAATCTGGCCAGAACTGCAGGGGCAGGTTCTGACTTCTCTGAAGATCAACGTTGACCGGGGAGAAGACCTCCGAATCTGGAAATGATTTCTTCAGCAAAGTTGAAGGTCTCTGAGAGAGGACTATTTTTGGTTTTTTGATTGGAGAAGAAATGGATTTTCTGGGATTTTTTTACTAGACCTGGGTCGGATCTGGGAAACTGTGGGCAGACTGTTCTTGGGAACTTGGACGAATTTTTTAAAATACTTGGAGGGCGAACCAAAAATTAATAAAATTCCTGGTGGTAGAGGGATGTGGACAGAACTCCCATTAAATTTGGGCGTCCCAACAAAAATCAAAAGATGGTTCGAATGGGGTAGACTCAGAGCTGATGAACAGTGAACAGAACCAGGACAGATCTGGAACTTGGACTTGGACGAAAATCAAAAAATAGCTAAAGGATGAATTTTGTCGTGATTTTTTTTGTGGGGATAAGGGTTCTAGAGGGGAACCAACCCTAAAATTTTGAGCTTCAGAAGATGAAGGGAGTGATAGCAGCAATTCGGAGAAGAAGGATCTGTCTTGAGTGGACAGAACACCGAAACCGTTGGCAACGACGCGTCGGCGATCACCGGAGTTGCTTCAGATGTTGGAGGGGATCAAGGGGGAAGGGATTACACTCTAGAAAGGGGAGAGGGGGTGGAGGAACCAGGGAGAGAGAGGGGAGGGGCGCAAGCTTCGCTTGGGGCAAATGCCTTTTTTTCCATTCATTAATTCATTCAATATGAAAAATACAACCTTATATAGGATGCCAACGAAACTCAACCTCAACCCTTGGATCTAGGGGTTTGGATTGAAGGGCTGGGATACAATGTGAATCACACATTTAATACATTAGTTTAATCTAATTTGACCATGCTTATTCAACCTTGGACTAAAGCTATTCAAACACCACCTACCAAGCCTAATAAGGCCAAAAGAGGGGGCGCCCCATTCATGGGCCTCTTCTTGGGCCAAGTGTGGTTAAAGACCATGTAACCAGCCCACCAACCATGCTAGACTCTTCCAACTTAGTTGGCCCATGAAGGAGTGTAACCCAATTTGGGCCTTAAGTGCATTAATGACCCATTAACAACCTAATGACCCAATATGGCATAAGCTCCCTAATGGACTCTACTAATGGCAACCTAGCCTTGGACTTGACATAACAAATGGCCCATTGGCTTGATATAAGCCTTACAAGGAGCCCAAAAGAAAGAAAATACACAATTACAATCTCATACAAGCCATAACTCACAAATATACTCCACCCGTGTAATGAAATCGCCTTTGATGCCCCATCAATTCTCCCCGGGTGGGAGGAACTCGACCCCGTCGAGTAGGGGTATGGCTGCTCCGGTCCTCCAGCGGATCCGTCACCTTGTAAGTAGCGTGGGTATGCTCCACTCCAAGTGATCGGCACCTGCTCATTCCATATATACTCGATATGCGCACTGCTATGGCTAAAGGTGGTCACTCCGAAGGGGCACTCTCAAAAGGAAGGAGACAGCTCGAAGACTCACTAGGAATCACCGCTGAGTCCCTATAGGTGACTGATCCGGATATAGAAGTAAAACCGATCCCATACTCATCAAGTGAGTCCACTCCCCTCTTACTCGTGAGAGACCGACAACGAGCTTGCACAAGACACATGCAGACAAACAAATGACACACAAACCATGCAAACAAACCACACAAAGAAGAGACAATACTGACTCATGCATGACTCGAGACAAACCTACTGTTAGTCCGGCCCGTATATGAGAGACGGCGGACCAGGACACCCGAATGTGTGCCATGCATGTATTTGACGTAACCGGAGATAGGTGGCATGGGGTACACCTAAATGTCCAAGTATGACCCAGTCATGCATGGACGGCCCTTTGGATTTGGGAGACTTGGGAGGGCTAGGAAAGCCGGGTGTGGAAGAACCGGGTGTAGGTGTATCGTGGACGGGCTTGGTTGATGTAGAGGGCCCGACCGATGGGAAAGGGGTGTGAAAGTGGACTTCCCCGATAAGGTATGAAGGAAGTGATGAGTCATGGGGCCCACTAGAGTAGGGGTCGAATGGGTCAAAGAAAGCGTGACCCCTCGATTCCGCCGTTACATAGTCCCATGTTTGGAATTCATGAAGGTGAGGGTCACCTCCATCCATCGTGATAGATGAGACCGTGTATAGGAGATATGACTCCTCCCTCGGAAGACAAGTAATGAAGTCGGGCTCATCCGGTAGCGGGAGAAGTAGAAGAACCTCCGTGGTAACACAACCCGTGGTACATACGAAGGTAATGGACCCTATGGCCGGATGGGTGATGCTACGACTAGTTGGTTGGTCGAAGCCTCGGGCCAATAAATGTGTAAAGGTCAACTGCCGGTCTAACCCTTTAAGAAGGTCGTCCAATGTGTCCACATAGTGACGAGACCGGAAGGTGGTATGAAATGAGTTGCTTGACACTAGTGGTAGTGTGGGGTCCATTGATGGGAAGGGAGGTAGGACCAAGCCATCCTTGAGCCAACTAAGAAGCGGCTCGGCTATGAAAAGCGTACCCGTTAGAAATACGGGTGGCTCGGGCCTTGGTGGTTCCAAATGAGAGGACTCCGAATCAAATTCGGAAATAGAGATGGATGACATTGGAACTCTCTCGAGTGGTGAAGGCCATGGTGTAGGCGGCTGGGAGGTAGATGCTTGTCTAAAGCCACCATATCGAGAGAAGTGTGACTCAAATGGTTCGACCACTAGAGCGACCGTATAGGATTCCGCTAGAGAGAATGCATTGCGGATAAGACATTCCAATTGGAAGTGAAGGCGCAAACCTCTCCGGAATTGAAATGCGGCCGTGTTGCTCTCCTCTCCCAAGCCATGTTCCAACCAATACTTATGATATGCCCGAAGGTACTCGGACACGGACCTATCACCTTGGACGGGTCGACATGGGTTGGCCATAGTTGCCAAAATACGGGAATGGATCCCTAGGAATGGATATGCAAGGCCATTTGGGCAAGACACTAGACACGACCCTAAGTAATGCAAAGTTGGAATGCATGCACACTAAGGACAAGACACCAAGACTCGGTACGGGGCGGAGTTAATCAATCCGAAGATCACTCGCGCAAGTGTGCGGCCTTCCCGATAGGCGTAGCCTAACGTTCGGACAACACCTTTTTATATACCGACTAATGGTATGCAAATGCGACCCAAAAGGCACTTTTTTTTTGTTTTAAAACAATGATGACCCTAAACACGACGTAGACTATGACTAATGACTAGACGTAAATGACTAATGAATGACACTTTTTTTTTTCTTTTTGACACCCTAGACTCAAACTCGCTCTGATACCAAATTGATGCGGGACGAGACATGGACACGGCAAGTTCGCGATCGTCCCTTGATGAGGGAAGCGTCGGATGTACGCGGTTGAGAAACCGGCAATGAGCTAGGGTGGTCGGCTCTCTTTTGCGCCCGGATCGGGTCACGGGACGGCTTCGCTCTCTCTCGCAGCAGTGATATTATAAATTGAAGGCGAGCTAGGTATCCATACACATGCTCTCTAGCAGCGGCATATAAAGCATATAAAGAATTAAGCTAATGCCAAGTGTAAGGGTGAAGGTGAAACCTCCACGCTCTCGGCGTGGCGAAGACGGCACCTGGCCAAAGCTCGTACTCTCGGGAACTTAGTACATTATGTTTACAGCAGTACAAATAAGCCCACTCCACGCAGGGAGGTAAAGGGCGACACAAGTGGGCCCGGGAGGACCAAGTTCGGGTTGACGGGCGGTTTCGGGCAATGCTTCGGCTTCACGCGTACTCGTGCTAGTGGGGGCCCACGTATTGACCGGAGGGGTCGTGTGGGGCCTGATGACTCCTCTATTGTGGAGACACCTGGAAAGCGTTCCCCTGGGATGGCGAGCTGCTGGAACGACCGCCGGACGCCGGGCGGCCCTCGGACGACGCTCGCTGGGAACTCGGCCACGAACCTGAAAGTTCTGTTTGCAGGCGCGCGACTCGGAGAAAACTGCTGCTGCGATCAGCCTCGTCGTCGGAATGCGACGAGATTAGCGCCGCTGGAAAGTTGACTCAGAACACTTCGACGTAGGGGTCTTCAAAAAAAAAAAATCAGATCTGTATTTCTGATCATGTATTTTACAAGCTTGCTGGAATCTGGCCAGAACTGCAGGGGCAGGTTCTGACTTCTCTGAAGATCGACGTTGACCGGGGAGAAGACCTCCGAATCTGGAAATGATTTCTTCAGCAAAGTTGAAGGTCTCTGAGAGAGGACTATTTTTGGTTTTTTGATTGGAGAAGAAATGGATTTTCTGGGATGTTTTTACTAGACCTGGGTCGGATCTGGGAAACTGTGGGCAGACTGTTCTTGGGAACTTGGACGAATTTTTTAAAATACTTGGAGGGCGAACCAAAAATTAATAAAATTTCTGGTGGTAGAGGGATGTGGACAGAACTTCCATTAAATTTGGGCGTCCCAAAAAAAATCAAAAGATGGTTCGAATGGGGTAGACTCAGAGCTGATGAACAGTGAACAGAACCAGGACAGATCTGGAACTTGGACTTGGATGAAAATCAAAAAATAGCTAAAGGATGAATTTTGTCATGATTTTTTTTGTGGGGATAAGGGTTCTAGAGGGGAACCAACCCTGAAATTTTGAGCTTCAGAAGATGAAGGGAGTGATAGCAGCAATTCGGAGAAGAAGGATCTATCCTGAGTGGACAGAACACCGAAACCGTTGGCAACGACGCGTCGGCGATCACCGGAGTTGCTTCAGATGCTGGAGGGGATCAAGGGGGAAGGGATTACACTCTAGAAAGGGGAGAGGGGGTGGAGGAACTAGGGAGAGAGAGGGGAGGGGCGCAAGCTTCGCTTGGGGGCAAATGCCTTTTTTTCCATTCATTAATTCATTCAATATGAAAAATACAACCTTATATAGGATGCCAACCAAACTCAACCTCAACCCTTGGATCTAGGGGTTTGGATTGAAGGGCTGGGATACAATGTGAATCACACATTTAATACATTAGTTTAATCTAATTTGACCATGCTTATTCAACCTTGGACTAAAGCTATTCAAACACCACCTACCAAGCCTAATAAGGCCAAAAGAGGGGGCGCCCCATTCATGGGTCTCTTCTTGGGCCAAGTGTGGTTAAAGACCATGTAACCAGCCCACCAACCATGCTAGACTCTTCCAACTTAGTTGTCCCATGAAGGAGTGTAACCCAATTTGGGCCTTAAGTGCATTAATGACCCATTAACAACCTAATGACCCAATATGGCATAAGCTCCCTAATGGACTCTACTAATGGCAACCTAGCCTTGGACTTGACATAACAAATGGCCCATTGGCTTGATATAAGCCTTACAAGGAGCCCAAAAGAAAGAAAATACACAATTACAATCTCATACAAGCCATAACTCACAAATACACTCCACCCGTGTAATGAAATCGCCATTGATACCCCATCACCGGGGGCAACTTTGATATGGTCGTTCGTCGCCCTGGGAGCCAAGAGATGGCTGTCTCTGGACCCAAAAGCTACTTCGACGATGCTAATGGACATAGTATAAGCATTTAGAACTCCGAAGTCTCATAATCTTCGATCATTGCATAGCATGGCCTTATCCCGGAGGCCAAGGGATGGTCTGTCCCGGGCTCTGGGATAAGCATGGATAGTGCTCCAAAAAAAACCAGACGGATCGGCGGATTGTTTATCCACTGGGGAGGGGAATTAGCATGGTACTAGTCTGAGAGAAAACAGGTAACACGAAGAATGATGATAGAGCTTCAGAGGAATCAAAAGCAGGCATGAACTGTAGCCCGTCATGTTTTATTCATTCGACGACATTCATCGGGGGAAATACATAATAAGAAAGCAGAAGCAATACTGATGTGGCACAGCCCAAAGACCACTAAATATGATGAGATGACCCTAGGACTTAGACCCGCAAGCATACAAGCGCTCAATGATTCTCACAATGACGATTTTTGCTCACCCGATTCACACGTTCACCCGGTGGGTCCGGGAGATAATGATGATGGTCCGGGGCGGGACCCAATTGTTCTAATGGACTTACAATGCTAGGGCTGACCCCAAATGAGTCTAGGATACCCAACTTTGTGGGCGGCTGGCCCGCAAGGCGGGGGCTTGGTGGCACTCACTCACGGTCCGTGGTGGACACCAACAAACTAGCATGCAAGTTCGAGCCCTCTTCTCACCGCCGACGAGCAATCAAAGCAATACTAAACTAGCAGGAATAAGGCTACTAACACTACAAGAAAAAGTGGCTATAGCGACCGAATTAGCGACCGATTTAATCGGTCGCTAGTCGGTCCTAAATAGAGACCAATTCGGAGACCGAAATAATCGGTCGCATAACCGAGACCGTTTCAGCGACCGCATGTATATCGGTCTCTAATCGGTCGCTATTATTGAGACCGAATTAACTTCGGTCTCCAGTCGGTCGCTGATGCCGTTATACTTCCTACTACGACCCCCGCCCGCCCGAGCCCTCCCGCCCGAGCCCCCCCCCTCCCGCCCGAGCCCCCCCTCCCGAGCCCCCTTCCCCTGCGGCCCCCTCTCCGCCCTAGCCCCCCTCCCCGCTCCCGCCCGAGCCCCCTCCGCCGGAGCCCCCCCTCCGCCCGAGCCCTCCCGCCCGAGCCCCCCTCCTCCGCCGGAGCCCCCCTCCCCGTGCTGCCTCCCGCCCGAGCCCCCCTCCGCCGGAGCCCGTCGCCGCGCCGCTCGCGTCGAGTCGCCGTCGCCGCTCGCCCTGCCGTCGTCGCCCTCCGCAGGTACCTCTCTCTCTCTCTCTCTCTCTCTCTCCTCCAACTCTACTACTCCGTCGCCACCAACCCCCTCAACACCAACACCAACACCAACACCTCCACGGCGAGGGCGAGGGCGAGAGCGAGAGCGAGGGCGAGGAGGTGAGGAAGAGGAGGAACCGCCACCCCACGCGAGCTCCCCAGCCATGGCCGCCACCGCCTCACTCGCCGTCCAGGCCTTGGTCTCCCGCGCGCTCGCCGCCGGCGCCGGCCACGGCCAGGCAGCGCAGCCTGACCGCCTCGCCCTGCCCGCCGGTTTCCGTCTCAGCTACTGAAATTGGTCCACCGGGCCTAACTGATCAGGGATTCAATAAGTGCCATATTTCTCAAGACTCTGGCACATGTTACTGAAATTGGATCAGATGGTCAGATGGATCATCCGCCGCATGATCATTAAGAGTAGTCTATTTGACTCCTATTGGATGGGCTTTGCTCTACCTAAGACATTGTCATATTTTGGTTGATTTCTTTCCATTGATTGGTCAATGAAATAATCACATGGGTCAGTTACTTAGTTTGATTTCTGTCATATTTGGTGGATCAAGACAGAAGCATTTGATCTTCAAGGTACACCTAATATTATATATGTAGGTTAGTTAAATACACTGCTTTGATCTTTCAAGAAGGAATGCTCCATCTTCTATTAAGCTCAATCCGATTTTTCTTTTTTTTTTCTTGGCTAGGTCTTTCAATCTCTCACATGGTCCAAGATTATAGTGGACACTTGGATGGATGTCAACTAAATTTAACCTACCTAATTAAGATCATAAAAGATTCACTATTTTAATTCAAAAAGATAAAAAGAGTTCTAATTAAAAAAGATAAAAAGTCTAATTTCTCACATGGGTGGAGGGTTACAGCCAACTCTTTATCTCACTTTGACAGAAGAATAGATAAAACGAGGATAATCTCTCCTACATTAGTTTATCCTACCGTCTAGTCTTATTTACTTTGATAAGTTATGAGTTATCCTTTTAGAAACAGTTTTCTTATCAGTGTTCATTAATTGTATGGTAGCGCCTGTGCTCTTATGTGGCATAATTGTTCGTGAATCATGCCCTGGAAGCATTTTCAGCATCCGTGAAAAATTATAATACCCTGCTTTCTTTACTTGGATTCATATTTCCGTATTTAGGTTGATTCAGTAGTGACACGTTGTGAGAACGATAATTCCCCCTCAACCTTATTGGAATTAAGCAGGCGCATCTGCTATGTGCATAATCCATGATCTGTTCTTCGTGGGAATATCTGCTAAGGTGTAAGCATAGCTTTTGTTTTTATGCTTGTACTCGAGGGTTTTTATGCTTGTAAACCTATTGGAACACCATATGTTACTTGAGAAATATGTAAACGTGGTAGGACCTTTTTCTTGCCTATGTTCCCTCAGATTTTTAATTGGTAGAAATTTCTGGCAACAGCCAAGCCATCCTCTGATGTTTCTTTTGACTTCATCCTATGAGAAAATGATATTAATTATCAGTTTGCTTTTTATATTTGTAATCACCTTTTTATGTTGCTTACCTATTGTCAAATGTAAAATTTATCATTAACAATATTTTGTATCTTTTGTCAGTATTTTTGCCAGTTCTTAGAATAGAAAACACGTAATGATCAGCCTAAACAAGAACTAAGATGGTTTGCCGTCTTCTTCTGTGGTGTGCAGAACATTCAATTTAGCTTGAGTTTTCATGATTATTAAAGCAGAAAATACAATGTGATGCTTCCTAAGTTCCAAAAAAATGGTTGGGGGTGAGGGCTGACATGTCCTCTTACAACTTTGTTGACTATGTGAATGAACTCATTGTGTCTTTCTCCTTATTCTTTCTCACACCATTGTCTAATGTTTGTTTTGTTCTAAAGTGATTGAAGATATATGTTTACATTTCCCCCATATTTATGGCAATCACATTATTGGTGGTCCAGAGTAAAAGATGCACTATTGGTGACCTAGAGTAAAATATATGATGTTCTACATTACTTTCCTCTATTAGTCCTTTAAGCAAAAATGTTACCTTAGAAAAAGTATTCTTTTTCTCCTCACACAAGTATTAACTTGTATACAGGCCCACAAGTGCCTATACTATATACGCTTGATGAAGTCTTTCTATAGCTTTTCTATGCTGCAGATTGTTTGTTCTCTTCTTCTAGATTACTTCTTCTGTGTTAGTCTTTAATCAAGGATACTACATTAGCGAGGAAAATTTTCCTCACACAGTTACTAGCTTGCATGAACTGCAAGTGTCAGACTTCATATTCATTTGAGTCTTTGTTTATTGCAGATTGTTTGCTCATTTCTTGTCCGAGATATGGGGATTGATTGGCGAATGGGAGCTGAATGGTTTGAGAAATGTCTTTTGGACTACGATCCATGTTCTAATTATGGAAACTGGACTTATGGGGCAGGTTAAGCTCTTTTGCAGACTTCTCTATTCCATTTTTTAAATTTTCACTTCATGGGCCTTCTGTGAATTTTCATTTTTATGATGAGAGACTCAATCATAAGGTAAGGTTCACCTGAGACTAACACACCTAAGTGATACTTCAGGAATCACGGGAGATAAGCTGATTGCTTTCACATTTTTCTATGTTCATTAATTTGCTTGGTACTAACCAAATGTATTATTTATGACAGGTGTTGGAAACGACTGGGGTGTATTTTACTGCATCTTGAGGGTTCCACTTGTGAAACTTTGGCTGCTCTTAGTGGAGATGGAATTGCATTCTATGTCTTGTGGCCACATTATCCCCTTTGGATAACTTCTCATGTTGCCGTCTCCAACTGAATGAATTTTATTGCTTTCAGGTATTTTCCATGATTCCTGGTTTTAGCTCGGAGTTGATGCCGAAAGGTCGTGAACAGGAAAGCCAGGCAAAGATCAAGCGATACATGTACGTGATGGGTTCTATGACCAATGAAGGTACTCTCATGGTGTTTTCTTCTTCCATATTGTCCATTATACATGTGAATATCAATATACTCATTCTGCTGTTTATATTTGACATAGCTTTTATTTCAATCTTGGGCGTAAGACTGGATGATGATGATAGTGCTATGGTGTCATGGTGTGTACCCATCATGCATTGTGATCAATGTCCATATAAGTAAACTAGCAGAGTACAGCCCACTTCAAGTGTTTCTGGCAGTACATTATGATTATTCCACCATTTACCTGTGAATATGTATTTGATCCCGGGCGCATGAATTATTTCTCTCCACTGTTTCATGCAAGCTTTGTAAATGGGGAAGGAGATCATGAGCTCATTAACCTGAGGTGGGAATTGCTTTTGGATGAAGTATGATCATTACATCGACCGTAGTCTTGAAGTCGGGAGTGTTTAACCTTTCCAAGTCTCTCATAATCCAACAGTCATTTACCTTTCCACTTATTTGATCCACAATCCCATTAAATTTGAGGAAGTGATCCTTGTTATGACACGACCACTCCGACGGACAGAGTGACCTCTCAAGATCTCGATCCGCACAACAAGAAGGGAGGAAGAAGAAGGAACAATCACACAAGATAGGAACACATATTTACGTGGTTCGGAGGTTACCCCCTACGTCCACGGGCGACGGCGACAGTGGAACTTCACTAGATGTGGAGAAATATACAAAGAAGTCAGCACCCCAACTTGGAGGAACAAATCCTCTCACAAGAAACTCTCTCAAGCTATCCCCCCAAGACCTCTTTTAGATCTTCTCTCTAAGAAGCTCACTCGGGCTCTCACTTGGGGGCGGGTTTCATTTTTCATCGAATTAGAAAATTATTTGGGACTATTTTATTTTTCTTGGTCCAGTTCAAAAAATTAGCACACCGCCTAATTACTTAGTCCATCGGCTAGTGTGTGCAATTTGATTTTTCACCCTTTATCTTGGTGCATGTTCTATGTTGTTGGTTTTTCTTTCACATTTATTTGGGAACCCATTATTTACATCAGGCAGCCAATGACCGGATGCGTGGAGATTGTTTTCTCACTCTATATTTCATACCGGTTGATCTATTTGCCTGAGTTTTCTTTGTCATTTATTTCTCGTAAGTGTTGTTTACGTAAGACAATGAATATATTTAATTAGGTGGCGATTCATTTTCCACCGTTCATTTTGTGCTGGATGATGCATTTGCAGGGGACTGTATGCCTTCAAATTTATTTATGATTGTGTTGGTTAAATCTGGCAAGACATGATTTTTTGTGCAGAATGATTTTATAAGCCTTTTTTCAAGTAGGATGATCTTACCTTACTTGGGTATCCTTTCTCATTTATGCATGATAATTGTACTTTACACAATCAACACCATGATTTTGTGTGCAGGTTCATTTTTCACCCTATTTTCATGCTCCATGATCTATTTCCTTGGGTTTGGACATGTTTATGGTTTTGGACATAGCTTGGGCACGACTAGGGTGTTATCATCATGCTCGAGTTCGGTCTCACATGCGACCTCTCCATTTACCACACCAGCAGCCCCAGATGGTTCTTCCAGTGCCGCCCCGACCATGACTCCAGATATGTTTAGGCAGATCGTCAACGAGACCGTCTCTCAGAATATCTCTCAGAATATCTCAACCATCGTCGCTCAGACCGTCTCCCAGATGCTCACATCCTTGGGAATTGATAGTAGTAGAGCACCTCCTGCACCTCCTGCACAGCAGCCTCCGGTAAGTATTTTATTTGATTGATTTTCTATTTGTTAACTCTAAATATCATCTTACAAAATATAAGAATTTAGATTGAGGAGGGGAAAATATCATTTTCTTAACTCTAAATATCATCTTACACCTATCCTCTGGATATTAGAATCAACAGGCAGACTGTTCTGCAGGATTTTCCATAGGTGTATAGAGATTTTGGTTAGAACTGAAAGTGAAAAGATATGTATAAATTCTATTCACTTGAGTGGGGGAGGATACAGATCTATAAATATTCATAAAGCTAGAATAATATAAGGAAAGTAACATGTAGACATGAATAAAATATGCCAATTTAGGTGAAAAGATCTCCCCAAAGTCTGGTAACTGTCATGGCAGGAAGCCAGGAACAGCACCTCTAAGCAAAGGAAGGGCAGTTCATACAAAGGAGCATAGGTCATAAGTTACCGGTCGGATGGCCGTGCCGGTCATTCCAATACGACCGGGGAGATGAAAGTGACTTGTCAGAACTGACGGAATCCAAATCGGATGCCCGGTTTGAGCTCGGCGCTCAAACTTCATTTTTAAAATACACTTATTTCAAATGAACTGTTAGGACGGGTCCGGGGGTCTAAAATCTGAAATACCGGTCGGATGGCCGTGCCGGTCATTCCAATACGACCGGGGAGATGAAAGTGACTTGTCAGAACTGACGGAATCCAAATCGGATGCCCGGTTTGAGCTCGGCGCTCAAACTTCATTTTTAAAATACACTTAGTTCAAATGAACTGTTAGGACGGGGCATTTGGTTCTAAAATCTGAAATACCGGTCGGATGGCCGTGCCGATCATTCCAATACGACCGGGGAGATGAAAGTGACTTGTCAGAACTGACGGAATCCAAATCGGATGCCCGGTTTGAGCTCGGCGCTCAAACTTCATTTTTAAAATACACTTAGTTCAAATGAACTGTTAGGACGGGTCCGGGGGTCTAAAATTCGAAATACCGGTCGGATGGCCGTGCCGATCATTCCAATACGACCGGGGAGATGAAAGTGACTTGTCAGAACTGACGGAATCCAAATCGGATGCCCGGTTTGAGCTCGGCGCTCAAACTTCATTTTTAAAATACACTTAGTTCAAATGAACTGTTAGGACGGGGCATTTGGTTCTAAAATCTGAAATACCGGTCGGATGGCCGTGCCGATCATTCCAATACGACCGGGGAGATGAAAGTGACTTGTCAGAACTGACGGAATCCAAATCGGATGCCCGGTTTGAGCTCGGCGCTCAAACTTCATTTTTAAAATACACTTAGTTCAAATGAACTGTTAGGACGGGTCCGGGGGTCTAAAATTCGAAATACCGGTCGGATGGCCGTGCCGATCATTCCAATACGACCGGGGAGATGAAAGTGACTTGTCAGAACTGACGGAATCCAAATCGGATGCCCGGTTTGAGCTCGGCGCTCAAACTTCATTTTTAAAATACAAGATGAAATTTGAACTTATATTGTGTGTGTGTATTTATATATATGAAAATGAGCTGGCTTAAACTATTGGCATACTCTTGTTAATGCTTGATTTCTTTATTAAGTCTTGTTAATGCTTGATTTCTTTATTAAGGATTTGATTATAATTTTTTTAAATGATATACAGGATCATCCGTCGCGAGATGTTGGACGAGACGACGACCAGGATGATGTTGGACGAGACGACGACCAGGATGAGACATATGTGGAGGATTTGTGATTTTATTTTAGTTGTGTATGTTGTCATTTTATTATTATGGATGTATGATTAATTTGTGATTTTATTTTAATTGTGTGTAATTTGAGGTTCGTGGAGATTGTGATCCGTGTAGTTGATTTATTATTGTTTTATGAAATTGTTATTTATCAGGTGTTTGTATGTGATGAATTTGAGATTTGTCGATATTGTTGTCTGTGTAGTTGATTTTATATTTATGTTATGAATTTGTTATTTATCAGGTAATTTATTTATCAGTTTAAATAAATTTTTAAAAAAAAAATAATGCAAAATTAGCGACCGCATGGAGACTGAATTGCGACCGAATAGCGACTATACGTTATATTTCTTTTATTAAATAATTATACTTGGCGACCGACTAGCGACCGAATTGAGACCGAATAAATCCGATAGGTTAATTTTATTTTTAAAAATACAACATAATTAGAGACCGAATAGCGACCGAATTGAGACCGACTTTATTAGCGACCGATCAGGCGACCGATTATAATCGGTCTCTGGTAACGACTGATACTGCGACCGAATTATATCGGTCGCTATATAGCGACTAGTATATAGCGACCGACATGTTCGGTCGCTAGATAGTCTCTGTTCGGTCGCAATGCAGATTTGCGACCGATCTACGACTGAATAGCGACCGCTAGGTCGGTCGCTATCCGCGATTTTTCTTGTAGTGTAAGGATATTATCAGAAGCTCACCTGATCGGTGTGAAGACACCGATCCCGATCGGAGACGAGGGCGCGCCGGGAGGCGAGGGTATGCACCTGATCGCCGCGGCGATGTAGCTTGACCTGAAATTGTAAACGGTACAGCACTACTCCTCATGCAGGAGGGGTGATCTTGGGGTGGGGGTTATGCTTAATACATTCAAAACTACCTCCACGCAGGGAGGGGCCTTCAGCCGGCCAAGTGGGGTGGGGAGAGATGCAAAGGAAATCGAGTTTCCGAGCTTCGCCGATTCTGTCTAGCTTCTGTAATTCTGGACAGGGAGTCGATGTTGATGCAGCCAATAAATCCAACGAGCTCAGAATCTGATGAGACTTGCGCCAAAAGATTGCTAACCGGAGAGGGGTGCGGCTTGAATTTTTGGACGACGTTCTGATCTAGGGGCTGACTGCTCCGGCTACTGGAAGATGGATGCAGCTCTGGTCTCTGGCCGAGCTCAGTCTGAAACAGCAGGTTGCAGAAGCGGGCACGGTCGCTCCTGAGCTCCAAATATGGCACCGCTGGACTCGTTGGAATCGTATACGAGTCTACTTTGCAGAAAAACAAACGGGGAAGTCTTATGATGTCGGAGATGAGCTGGGTGTCCAGAGAAGTGGACGGTGGTCGGGGCAGACTGTGAGGAGGCAGACCGGCGTGGTTGTGGTAAAAAATTGGTATCTCTGGTTGTCGGATGCCAAACGGGATTCCGCCTTCTGTTCCTGGACGCTGACAGGGGAAGGAAGAACTTTGTAGAAGACCCTGAAGGCTGACTCCTTCAAGGTTCGTCGTGGGAGAGCCTTCCCTGCCGCTCTGGCTTCTGGTCTGAGAAGTTCTGCACAGTCGGAGAAGAATGGTGATTGCGGACAGCACCGAGCTCGGATTCCGACAAAACGACCTCGCCTTGAAAGCTCTCTGGAAGACCTTTCCAGAGATGTAGGCCTTGACACCAGGAGGAGCAGGGAGAGGCCAGGGAAGACGCGACTTCAGAGCCTCCTTCTGCTGCCTGCGACCTGCTACTTGAAGCTTCAATCTTTGCAAGAACAAGGGGAGGGGTAAGGGGAGTAGCACAGCTAGGGGTGTTGGCTGAGGATTTGGGGAGGGGGAGGGATGTGGTTAGGGCTCCCAAGGGGTCCTAGTGGGGAAGGGATGGATGGAGAGGGGGCTGAAGCTGCTGGAGGTGGAGGTGGAGAGGTGGGTGTGCACAAGAGAGAGGGTGTGGGAGGGAGAAGGTGGGGGCGAACTTGGCTTGAGGGGGAGGGGTATGGGGCGGCCTAGGTAGTGGAGGGAAGGTTCAAATTCGAAATTTTGCCTTGGGAGGGGTGGGATTTGTGTGGGGAAGTGGGGGGATTGTGTTGGGAGGTGGAAGAGTTGCTTTGGGACAAGGAGGGGGAGTAAATGAGGGGTTATGGGGAAGAGGAGGGCCTTAATGGAAGTGGGTGAGGTAGTGGAGGTGGTTGGGGGTTGGAGTAAGTAAGGGGGAAGGAGGAGAGAGAGGGAGGGTCGAACTCCCCTTGGGAGAGAGAGAGAGTGAGAGAGAGAGTGAGGGAAAGAGAGTAAGAGAGAGAGATTTAAGAGTTAAAAGGAAGTGGTTTTTTCAATATTCATCAAAAGTGAGTACAAGTGGAGAGATGGGGCCTATATATAGGCAACCACTCTTTACATGACCAAAATGTCTCTGACAATAGGACAAAAGACCAAGCATAACCTAGACTCAATCCTATGGGCCCATAACTAGGGAAATAAGGCCCAATTAAGCAAAATAAGGGAAATGGACTAGAACCACATGACTCAATAAAGGAAAATACATAAGATAGGACTCAATAAAAGGAAAATACATAAAATGAACTTGGGAAAATGAAGATAACAAGTGGAGACCATGATCAATTCATATCAAGAGTGTGTAGACGACCAAAGCTAGAGGGAGTGTCGTGAGATGCCCTCATCAAATCTCCCGGGGTGGGGAGAACTCGACCCTGTCGAGTATGGGTCTGCCTGACTGTCGTACTGCTCCATCATGTCGGGGTCCAGGCGCATCAAATCCTCCCGACTCACCCATGCATCCTCGATCGGGGGACGGTTCTTCCACCTAACCAGATAGCGCTGATACACCTTGTGCCTTGTAATGATACTCTGCTCATCCAGTATTACCTCTACCTGCTCTTGTCGGTCCCTTAAGCTAGAAAGTGGAGTCCCTCCGGGGGTGTCTCTCGTACGGGGGGGTAAAGGCTCAAGCTCCTCACTGGGTTCCACCGCGGGGCCTTTGTAGGGTACCAGGTCCGCCACGTTGAAGGTAGGGTGTACCCCATAGCTCTCTGGTAGGTCAAGCTCATAAGCATTGCTGCCAAGTCATCGTAGAACTCGAAAGGGTCCCGACCCTCGTGCCCTCAACTTGGAGGCAGGCCCGGGAAGGAGCCGCTCCGTCCTCACCATCACCGGGTCCCCCACTTGGAATTCACAGTGGCGCCGGTGAGCATCGGCCCGTCTTTTGTAAGCCTCATTGCTTTTACCTATATGCTTGCGGATGTCATCATGCAACTCTTTGATATGCTGTGCAAAGGACTCAGCTGAGACTGACACTCTAGCATGTAGGGGAAGGGGAATGAGATCCGAGGGCTTTCTAGGCCTAAAACCATGTACTACCTCAAATGGACTCTTGCCTATGGACCTATTGACAGAATCATTGTAGGCAAACTCGGCTTGAGATAAGAGGAGATCCCAATTCCCAGGGTGATCCCCTACAAGGCATCGGAGCAAGTTCCCAAGGCTTCGGTTGACGACCTCAGTTTGGCCATCGGTTTGAGGATGATAGGCAGTGGAGAATTTGAGGAGGGTCCCCATCAAGTGCCATAGAGTCTTCCAAAAATAACTAGTGAACTTCACATCTCTATCGGACACAATAGTCTTAGGTAACCCATGGAGTCGGACTACCTCATCAAAGAATAACCGGGCGATCCTAGAGGCATCAGAGGTCTTGGAGCAGGGGATAAAGTGGGCCATCTTTGAGAACCTGTCAACCACTACAAAGATGGAATCATGTTTGCGCAAGGTCTTTGGTAGGCCAAGAATGAAATCCATGCTCAAATCCTCCCACGGTTGGTCGGGTATGGGTAGAGGTGTGTAAAGCCCGGCGTTTTGTCTTACTTGCTTGGCGAATGCACATATGCGGCATTGTCCCACAATGTGGGCCGCATCCTTCTTGAGACTGGGCCAGTGGAATTGCCTCTCAACCAACTCTATGGTTTTGTGGACCCCAAAGTGACCAGCTAGGACACCACTATGTAACTCCCAAACTAGGAAGTCCCTAAGTGAAGTCCTAGGTATGCAAAGCCTATCCCCTTTGAATAGATATCCATCTTGAAGTATGAACCCCTTATACTCCTTGAGTGGCTGGGTGGAAAGGGTGTTGTAGTGAGTCCCAAAGTCGGGGCAATGTGGGTATTCCCCTTTGATTCTCTCAAATCCGGTTACCTCCACTTGGACGGTGGAGAGTAAGGCTACCCGCCTACTTAGTGCATCGGCGGCACGGTTCTCACTACCCATCTTATACTTGAGGACAAAGGTGTAGGCTTGAATGTATTCTACCCATCGGGCATGGCGGGCATTGAGCTTTTGTTGAGTGTTGAGATATTTCAAAGTCTCATGGTCCGAGAAGATCACAAATTCTTTGGGTAGGAGATAGTGCCTCCAATGCCGGAGGGATTGAACCACGGCATAAAGCTCTTTGTCATATGTGGAGTATCTCGTCCTAGCCTCACAAAGTTTTTCACTAAAGTAGGCTACCGGGTGACCCTCTTGGCTAAGGATACCTCCAATCCCTACCCCGGAAGCATCACATGTGACCTCAAAGACCTTTGAAAAGTCGGGTAGGCAAAGGACCGGGGCTTGGGTCATTTTCTCTTTAAGCTCTAGGAAGGCTTTGGAGGCTGCCCTAGTCCAAACAAATGTGCCTTTCTTGAGGCAATCTGTGATAGGAGTGGTGATAGTGCTAAACCCCCGGATGAATCTCCTATAGAGGGTGGCTAGCCCATGGAAGCTTCGGGCGTCATGAATGGTTTTGGGCTCGGGCCACTCAAGAATAGCTTGGACCTTTTCGGGGTCCATGGATACTCCTTGGGATGAGACAATAAATCCTAGGAAGGTTAGTTGATTGGTCAAGAAATGACACTTCCCGGGATTGGCAAAGAGACTCTCTTTCCTAAGGATGGTGCACACTTGTTTGAGGTGATCGAGGTGGGCTTCCTTGGATTGGCTATATATGAGGATGTCATCAAAGTAGACAACTAAAAAGATGCCAATGAAGGGCCGGAGGACCTCGGTCATGAGACGCATGAAGGTACTTGGTGCATTAGAAAGGCCGAAAGGCATAACAAGCCATTCATAGAGACCGTCCTTAGTTTTAAAGGCGGTTTTCCACTCGTCCCCGGGCCTAATGCGGACTTGGTGGTAGCCACTTTTGAGATCAATTTTGGAGAAGATGGTGGATCCCGCTAGCATGTCTAGCATGTCATCAAGCCGAGGGATGGGGAACCTATATTTGACCGTTATCTTGTTGACGGCTCGGCTATCTACACACATGCGCCAAGTCCCATCCTTTTTGGGTGTAAGAAGAGCCGGGACGGCACAAGGGCTTTTGCTAATTCGGAGGAAGCCCTTCTTGATGAGTTCTTCAATTTGCCTCCGAAGCTCGGCATGCTCGGTGGGGTTGAGTCGGTAGTGTGGGAGGTTGGGCAAGGTAGCCCCGGGCACGAGGTCGATGGCATGTTGCACATCTTTCATAGGTGGTAGTTTGTCCGGAAGCTCCTCGGGAAATACATCATGGAAGTCCTTAAGGAGTTGATGAATTTCTAGGGGGTGTGGATCGGTTGGGGTGGATTCCCCTAGACAAATGACAATGGCACATACTTGATCCCCTTGGTTGACTTCTTCCTCAAACTCTTTCCTAGTGACAAGGTGTAGGCTCCTAGGAGGCTCTTTGATGTTACTAGGACTAGGACTTGATGGGGTGGGGTTTGTTGGTGTTGGGATGGGGGGAAAGGTAGTGGGTCCCTCAAGGGAGGGAGAGGCCTTCTTAGGTAGAGTGCGGGGTGGAGATGTGTTGAGTTGGATCTTCTTCCCCTCATGAATGAAGATGCAAGCGTTGGTTCTTCCTAAGAAGGTGGCATCTACATCGTAGATCCAAGGCCGTCCTAAAAGGATACTCCCAACTTCCATTGGAAGGATATCACACCACACTTGGCCTTGATAGGATTGGAATGTGATTGGGACAAGGCAACGGGCACTAACGGGCATGGAGGTGGTATTAATCCATGCTTCCCTATATGGGTGGGGATGTGGGGAGGTGGTAAGGCCCAAAAGTTTAACGGTGTCGGGTGACACCACATTCACACTACTTCCATTGTCCAATATGACCTTCCTAATATGGCTCCCTATTCTTATGTAGGTGTGGAATATGGTGTTTCTTCTCCAATCATGCTCTTGGTTTTGAGTGAGGGTGCATCTAACCACCCCGAGGTGGGATTTGGTGGGTGGAGGAGGTTGTTCTTGGTTGCTCTCTATGTAGTGGTTCTCATACTCCTCCTCCCATTCAAGAGAGGGTTCATATACCTCAATCTCTCCTTCAAATTCAGCTTGGGGTTGGGGGTTGGTCTCCTCTATGAGTAAGTTTGATGCTCCCTTGGTGGGGCATTGATTGGCAAAGTGTCCATACCCATAACACCTAAAGCATTGCTGCCCACTTTGATGGTTTGGGGTCACCTTAGTGTGAGGGAGAGTGGGTGTCGAATTGGGCCTATTGGGAGTTGTGTTTAGGGGCCCACTTGCGGGGCGGAATGGTGGATTGGCATTAGGAGGGGTGACCCGTGTGGGAGGAGTTCCCATGGGTGTAGGAAGGAGACCTCTTTGGGGTGGTGGGGGGTTGGCCCGAGGTGCCATGGCTCTAGGGTCCATTCCCCGAGGGGGAACCATTCGCGTGTACCGAGAGAATTTCTCGGCATCCCGAGCTACTTGGTAGGCTTGCTCTAAAGTTGTTACTTGACGCATGAATAGTTCATTTTTGATATGGAATTGAAGCCCATTCCTAAAGCGGGAGAGTGTGACGGAGGGGTCCTCTTGGACTCCACATTTGAGGAGGTAGTAGTCAAACTTTTCAATGTATTCCATAACGGTCTTTCCTTCTTGAGTCAAGGCTTGCCATTCATCTAGGAGGTTTTGATGGTAGGAGGGTGGGACATATTTGAGTTTGAGTTGGTCTTTCATGGCCCCCCATGTGGTGATTGGAACTTCCCTCCTAACTATCCTTAAGGCTTCAACATTCATCCAATGAGTCTTGGCAAGTTTGGTTAATTGCATCTTTGCAAGTCGGACTTTCCTATCCTCGGTCATTGGGTACCAATCAAAATATTGATCCATGGCTGCCTCCCAATCTAAGTAGATGCTCGGATGATGAGATCCATCAAAAGTGGGAGCATCGACTTTCACAAGTCTCATTAGTTGGTCATCCGGGTTGTCCCGGGGAGGCCTATCATTCCTTCTAGGGGGTGGGTCCCTTTCCGGTTCGGGAGGGGGGTCAAGGTTGAGTCCTCCTATGGCTGGCTCCACATGTGGAGGGGGATCTCTCCTATCTCCTTCCCTTGGAATAGGTCTATTTTCCTCAAGTTGTTCAAGCCGGGCCGTAATACCGTCAAGCCTTCCCATAATTTCGGTCATGTAGTCCACAAGAAACCTCATTTGGTCGGGAAGCTCATGCTCATTGTGAGGGGGATTTCCTTGGGGATTGGGATTCATGGTGTTATTGGAAGAAGATGGATTGCCTTGATAATGAGTTCCACTACGGGTGGTCATGCAAGGTTGGGTGGGCTATGCAAGGGTGTGCGAATGCACCTAAGAAAGACTTAGTGTGACCCAAGACTAGACTTGTAAGGACAAGCCTATGACCGCTCTGATACCACTTGATGTGGCACAGCCCAAAGACCACTAAATATGATGAGATGACCCTAGGACTTAGACCCGCAAGCATACAAGCGCTCAATGATTCTCACAATGACGATTTTTGCTCACCCGATTCACACGTTCACCCGGTGGGTCCGGGAGATAATGATGATGGTCCGGGGCGGGACCCAATTGTTCTAATGGACTTACAATGCTAGGGCTGACCCCAAATGAGTCTAGGATACCCAACTTTGTGGGCGGCTGGCCCGCAAGGCGGGGGCTTGGTGGCACTCACTCACGGTCCGCGGTGGACACCAACAAACTAGCATGCAAGTTCGAGCCCTCTTCTCACCGCCGACGAGCAATCAAAGCAATACTAAACTAGTAGGAATAAGGCTACTAAGGATAGTATCAGAAGCTCACCTGATCGGTGTGAAGACACCGATCCCGATCGGAGACGAGGGCGCGCCGGGAGGCGAGGGTATGCACCCGATCGCCGCGGCGATGTAGCTTGACCTGAAATTGCAAACGGTACAGCACTACTCCTCACGCAGGAGGGGTGATCTTGGGGTGGGGGTTATGCTTAATACATTCACAACTACCTCCACGCAGGGAGGGGCCTTCAGCCGGCCAAGCGGGGTGGGGAGAGATGCAAAGGAAACCGAGTTTCCGAGCTTCGCCGATTCTGTCTAGCTTCTGTAATTCTGGACAGGGAGTCGATGTTGATGCAGCCAATAAATCCACCAAGCTCAGAATCTGATGAGACTTGCGCCAAAAGATTGCTAACCGGAGAGGGGTGCGGCTTGAATTTTTGGACGACGTTCCGATCTGGGGGCTGACTGCTCCGGCGACTGGAAGATGGATGCAGCTCTGGTCTCTGGCCGAGCTCAGTCTGAAACAGCAGGTTGCAGAAGCGGGCACGGTCGCTCCTGAGCTCCAAATCTGGCACCGCTGGACTCGTTGGAATCGTATACGAGTCTACTTTGCAGCAAAAGAAACGGGAAAGTCTTCTGATGTCGGAGATGAGCTGGGTGTCCAGAGAAGTGGACGGTGGTCGGGGCAGACTGTGAGGAGGCAGACCGGCGTGGTTGTGGTAAAAAATTGGTATCTCTGGTTTTCGGATGCCGAACGGGATTCTGCCTTCTGTTCCTGGATGCTGACAGGGGGAGGAAGAACTTTGTAGAAGACCTTGAAGGCTGAATCCTTCAAGGTTCGTCGTGGGAGAGCCTTCTCTGCCGCTCTGGCTTACCTGGTCTGAGAAGTTCTGCACAGTCGGAGAAGAATGGTGATTGCGGACAGCACCGAGCTCGGATGCCGACGAAACCACCTCGCCTTGAAAGATCTCTGGAAGAACTTTCCAGAGATGTAGGCCTTGACACCAGGAGGAGCAGGGAGAGGCCGGGGAAGACGCGACTTCAGAGCCTCCTTCTGCTGCCTCCGACCTGCTACTTGAAGCTTCAATCTTTGCAAGAACAAGGGGAGGGGTAAGGGGAGTAGCACAGCTAGGGGTGTTGGCTGAGAATTTGGGGAGGGGGAGGGATGTGGTTAGGGCTCCCATGGGGTCCTAGTGGGGAAGGGATGGATGGAGAGGGGGCTGAAGCTGCTGGAGGTGGAGGTGGAGAGGTGGGTGTGCACAAGAGAGAGGGTGTGGGAGGGAGAAGGTGGGGGCGAACTTGGCTTGAGGGGGAGGGGTATGGGGCAGCCTAGGTAGTGGAGAGAAGGTTCAAATTCAAAATTTGGCCTTGGGAGGGGTGGGATTTGTGTGGGGAAGTGGGGGGATTGTGTTGGGAGGTGGAAGAGTTGCTTTGGGACAAGGAGGGGGAGTAAATGAGGGGTTATGGGGAAGAGGAGGGCCTTAATGGAAGTGGGTGAGGTAGTGGAGGTGGTTGGGGGTTGGAGTAAGTGAGGGGGAAGGAGGAGAGAGAGGGAGGGTCGAACTCCCCTTGGGAGAGAGAGAGAGTGAGAGAGAGAGTGAGGGAAAGAGAGTAAGAGAGAGAGATTTAAGAGGTAAAAGGAAGTGGTTTTTTTAATATTCATCAAAAGTGAGTACAAGTGGAGAGATGGGGCCTATATATAGGCAACCACTCTTTACATGACCAAAATGTCCCTGACAATAGGACAAAAGACCAAGCATAACCTAGACTCAATCCTATGGGCCCATAACTAGGGAAATAAGGCCCAATTAAGCAAAATAAGGGAAATGGACTAGAACCACATGACTCAATAAAGGAAAATACATAAGATAGGACTCAATAAAAGGAAAATACATAAAATGAACTTGGGAAAATGAAGATAACAAGTGGAGACAATGATCAATTCATATCGAGAGTGTGTAGACGACCAAAGCTAGAGGGAGTGTCGTGAGATGCCCTCATCAAATACATCATTCCAAGACTCAGACCAATCACAAGGAGGGAGTGAGGGAAAGAGGATAAGACAGAGGTCGGGATATCCCGTCTACATCTGATGCATCGAGATAAAACTCGTAAGATTACATGAAGAAGAAAAGGAAACATGGGGGAGGGCGGAGCATTGACTCCTCTCCCTCCCCAACTGCCTGCCCACCTGGAGCTTCTTCTCCTTCTCTTTCTCTTCGGATTGATCTCTTGCTCTGTTAGTCTCTTTTCTCTTTTCTCAGCGGAGGAGGGTCTCTCTCTCTCTATTGGTCTCTTCTCTATTTTTCTTTCTCGTTCCCTTTTTTCTGGCCAGCTCCTCTTTTTTCCCTTTTTTATCCTCCCGATCTTCTCTTTTTTTTGATCTTCTCTCCTTTCAGTTTCTTCGAAGGAGTGGGCCTTTTATAGACCCAGCCCCCCTGACTTCTCGGCGGATGGCAGTCGGTGTGCCACTCTATCTTTACGGCGCGCCTGCCAATAGCTCCCGGCGCGGCATGCAAGTTGGGTGAAGGGCCTTGATGCCACACCCCTAAGCCCATTTCACAGGCCCATTTAGGGATTTTGGGCTCCCCTTAGAACTGTTGGTTCTATAAACATATCGGACTTGCATTATGCCTTTTGTTGTTGGACCTATGTCTTAATAGGAACATAGGGATCCTCATCAGTCATTGGACTAAGATTTCATCAGCATTGTCACCCGAATGATGACAAAACCGGACATCATTTCATCAGTATTGCCACCCGAACGATGACAAGACCGGACATCGGCTTTCTGAGAAGACTTCAGCCCGGTATATAATCCATGGAGGTGGTTCTTCTTCCATTCTGACTTTGCGGAAGTTTTCATAATCTTCATTTGCTGGTTCTGGCTTCATCTTGATCTTGTTCATATCTCGACTGTCAACAAGTCAACATCTAACTTAGTCTGACATAATATCTGTAGATTTTCGGACGAGGCAGTAATGCAGCTCTTATCAAAATGTGATAGGAGGTCTCATCAGTCAGGTGACTGCTACTTCATCAGTGCTGCCGTCTGGCTGACGACGACACCGGACATCAGCTTGGCCAGAAAGGGCTTCAGCCGGGTAGATGGTTGACGAGTTTCATCAGTAATCTTTCATTGCTGGTCTGCTCCTCTTTTCAATTTTTGTCTCCGCCATCGCTCATTTTCCAGGAGTCAACAAATGCCCCCCACCTGCGGACGGCGTAAGCGTAGAATAAGCGGCACGGTGTCCGCAGGTGCATCTTTAGCTCAATGCCATTGACTCATTCTTTCAGTTATAGCTTGGCAGTATCCCCATACTGGGATTTCATCCTGGCACGATCTTCTTGGCTTGAGCCTCGATCAGCTGAACATCTATCGGCTTGAGCCCTGATCAACTGGCACATCTAACATCTGTCGGTTTTAGGCCCCGATCAATGGCATATTTGGCCTCTGTCGGCTTGAAACCCCGATTGGCTGAACATCTTGTATCTGTCGGCTTGAAGCCCCGATTGGCTGAACATCTTGTATATGTCGGCTTGAAGCCCCGATCGGCTGTACATCTGGCATCATGTGCTGTTATTTCCTTCATGTGGAAGAGTGGCAGTCTCAGCTACCTTTATGCAGACGACCCGTGTTCAGCAGGAGAGCGTCCATCCTCTTAGGGAGAGAATGGGGACTCGCTCCACCGCATGTCGGTATCCGGTGGGATTGCCTTTGCTGGGCCTGTTGGTTAACGGAAGACATGCATCTGGAACAGATGAGAGGTCTGTTCTTCAAAGCTGACCGTGGCGGTTTTCCGACCGACGAGTGCGTGGTTTCATCGTCGACATTGGGTTTATGTCGATGCAAAGGAGTTTAAGCTTCATCAGAATAGACGTAAGGTCTAAACTGGGTAGGATCATCGCAGGTGGGACATGAAAGGATATGTAGTTTTATCAGAACAGACGTAAGGTCTATCCCGGTAGGGTTTCATCGTTGATAGGGCAAGGTGTCGGTCGATCAACAGTTGGTTTCATCATCGATATCGGGTTTATATCGATGCAAAGAAAGTGTTATAAATTTCATCAGAATAGACGAAAGGTCTACACTGGCAGGGTTTCATCATTGATCGGGCGAGGTGCCGATCGATCAACAGTTGGTTTCATCATCGATATTGGGTTTATATCGATGCAAAGAAAGTGTTATAAGTTTCATCAGAATAGACGAAAGGTCTACACTGGCAGGGTTTCATCATTGATCGGGCGAGGTGCCGATCGATCAACAGTTGGTTTCATCATCGATATTGGGTTTATATCGATGTAAAGAAAGTGTTATAAGTTTCATCAGAATAGACGAAAGGTCTACACTGGCAGGGTTTCATCATTGATCGGGTGAGGTGCCGGTCGATCAACAGTTGGTTTCATCATCGATATTGGGTTTATATCGATGCAAAGAAAGTGTTATAAGTTTCATCAGAATAGACGAAAGGTCTACACTGGCAGGGTTTCATCATTGATCGGGCGAGGTGCCGATCGATCAACAGTTGGTTTCATCATCGATATTGGGTTTATATCGATGCAAAGAAAGTGTTATAAGTTTCATCAGAATAGATGAAAGGTCTACACTGGCAAGGTTTCATCATTGATCGGGCGAGGTGCCAATCGATCAACAGTTGGTTTCATCATCGATATTGGGTTTATATCGATGCAAAGAAAGTGTTATAAGTTTCATCAGAATGGACGTAAGGTCCAGACCGGACATGGTTTAAACTGAACATGGTTTCATCACTGATCGGGCGAGGTGCCGATCGATTAGTGGTTGGTTTCATCGTCGATATTGGGCTTATATCGACGCAAGGAGTTTCATAGGTTTCTTCAGTATAGACGTAAGGTCTAAACCGGACAGAGGGTTTCATCATTGATCGGGCGAGGTGCCGGTCGATCAACGGTGGGACGTAGGTAGAGGTGTAGGTCTCGTCAGGATATACGTAAGGTCTACTCCAGCGGGTTTTATCGCGGGTGGGACTTCGCTAATCAATGCGCAGGTTTCATCAGGACAGACGTGAGGTCTGAGCTGGACAGGCTTTATCATAATGGTGATGGGTTTCATTATTAGTGGGACGTTTGAAAGAGGGTATGTAGATTTCATCAGAGTAAACGTAAGGTCTACCCCGGAAAGGCTTTATCATCGGTGGGGTGTGGAGCCAGCTGACCGACGGAAGGCTTCATAATTGAAGGGGAGGTGAAGGCGGCGTGCCGGTTGGCATGGAACTTTTGAATTACCACATTACCGACCCAAGTGCCCTTTCGGGTTTTCACGTGGCGGGGTACCCGACTTTGCCTGCAGTGCCCTTTCGGGTTTTCACCACAGCTGGGTTTTGGCCATTTTTGCCCTTGTTCAGAATGCTGAACAAGTCTGGTGGGGCATCTCTATTTTTAGCCCCCATTTTGTCTCTTTCTCTCTCTCTCTCTCTCTCTCTTTTTTATTGTTGGGACTTTGGCTTTGTAATCCACGTGCCCAGCTTATGTATGTATCATCATTGATGTGGGTGCTAACACCAATGCAAGGGGCATAAGGTTTCATCGTCTACCTAGGCGGAAGGCCTGGGTCGACTTGAGTGTGTTTTGCGGCTTAGGCGCAAAGCCGTTCGCCGGGAGCATGGCTGCATCGTTGATGTGGGGATTACCATCAACGCAAGGGAATAGGATTTTATCATCCATCCAGAGGGAAGGTCCAGATTGACTCGAGAATGTGTGTAGCAGCTTAAACACGAAGCCATTCGCTCGAAATGTAGGTTTCATCGTTAATGTGGGGTTTAACATCAACGCAAAGGGATGAGGTTTTATCATCTATCCGGACGGAAGGTCCAGGTTGATTTGAGAATGAGTGTAGCATTTTCCATCAGAGCGGACGAACAGTCTACTCCGGACGGGTTTTAGCATTGGTTAGGCGGCGTACCGCTCTATTAATAGCTGCTCTTATCATCGATATTGGGTCTATATCGAAGCAAGGATTTCATGGGCTTCATCAGGATAGACGTAAGGTCTAAACCGGACAGGTTACATCGCTGATCGGGCAGTGTGCCAATCGATCAGTAGCGGGTTTCATCATCGGTATTGGGTTCATACCAATGCAAGGATTTCATAGGTTTCATCGGGATAGACGTAAGGTCTAAATCGGACAGGTTTCATCGCTGATCGGGCAGTGTGCCAGTCGATCAATAGCGGGTTTCATTATCGGTATTGGGTTCATACCAATGCAAGGATTTTATAGGTTTCATCGGGATAGACGTAAGGTCTAAACCGGGCAGGTTTCATCGCTGATCGGGCAGTGTGCCAATCGATCAATAGCGGGTTTCATCATTGGTATTGGGTTCATACCAATGCAAGAATTTCATAGGTTTCATCGGGATAGACGTAAGGTCTAAACCGGACATGTTTCATCGCTGATCGGGCAGTGCGCCATTCGATCAATAGCAGGTTTCATCACGGCGGGACGTATGATAGGTTTCATCAGAATAGATGTAAGATCTAGATTGGATGGGATTCATCGTGGTGGATCTTAGACGAAAACAAGTGGAAGTATTTCATCAGAACAGACGGAAGGTCTATTCCGAGGCGGGCTTTTTAGCATTGATCGAGGCAATATGCCTTGCAATCAACGGGGTTCCATCCCCAATGGGACATGCGGCGGATGGCGGCTCAGGCATGAAGCTGTTGCCAAGAATGTAGACTAGCTTAACAGGGACGAAGAGTCCAGGTTAAAGAAAGAGACTGGCCGATCTTGTCGATGATGACAAGGGACAAGAATTTGTTGGATAGGATTTTCGGTGGGACTTTATGATGATCGTCCTTCTCGGAGTTTTATCAGGAAGGGTGAAAAAGGGAACTTTAAGTTACCACATTACTGGCTTAAGCACCCTTTCGGGTTTTCGCCGAAGCCAGCCCCCTCTTACTTTTGCCCACGCGCCCTTTCGGGTTTTCACGTGGCGGGGTACCCGATTTTACCTGCAGTGCCCTTTCCAGTTTTCACCACAGCTGGGTTTTGGGCCATTTTTGCACTTGTTCCTAATATAGGATCAAGTCTGGCGGGGTATCTCTATTTTTAACCCCATTTTTACTTTCTTTTATTCTCCCTTTTTTTTAGAGGGTGGTAGGTCGGACTGCTCCTAGATCAAGATAAGGGTAGCTTGGCCAGGGCGGAGTGCCGCTAGACCAAGAAAGGGGTAGCTCAGCTAGGGCGGAGTGCCACTAGACCAAGAAAGGGGTAGCTCGGTTAGGGCAGAGTGCCACTAGACCGAGAAAGGGTAGCTCGGCTAGGGCGGAGTGCCACTAGACCGAGAAAGGGTAGCTTGGCTAGGGCGGAGTGCCACTAAACCAAGGAGAAGGGTAGCTTGGTTAGGGTGGAGCGCTACTACACCAAGGAGAAGGGTAGCTCGATCAGGGCGGAATGCCGCTAGACCAAGATAAGGGTAGCTTGGCTAGGGCGGAGTGCCGCTAGACCAAGATAAGGGTAGCTTGGCTAGGGCGGAGTGCCGCTAGACCAAGGAAAAGAGGGTAGCTTGCTCAGGGCGGAATGCCGTTAGACCAAGATAAGGGTAGCTTGGCTAGGGCTGAGTGCCGCTAGACCAAGGAAAAGGGTAGCTCGGTTAGGGCGGAGTGCCACTAAACCAAGGAGAAGGGTAGCTTGGTTAGGGCGGAATGCCACTAAACCAAGGAAAAGGGTAGCTTGGTTAGGGCGGAATGCCACTAGACCAAGGAAAAGAGTAGCTCGGTTAGGGCGGAATGTCACTAAACCAAGGAAAAGGGTAGCTTGGTTAGGGCGGAATGCCACTAAACCAAGGGAAAGGGTAGCTTGGCTAGGGCGGAGTGCCGCTAGACCAAGGAATGGTAGCCTGGCTAGGGCGGAGTGCCGCTAGACCAAGGAAAGGGTAGCTCGGTTAGGGCGGAGTGCCGCTAGACCAAGAAGAGGGTGGCTTGGTTAGGGCGGAGTGCCGCTAGACCAAGATAAGGGTGTAGCTTGGCTAGGGCGGAGTACCGCTAGACCAAGGAAAGGGATAGCTCAGTTAGGGCGGAGTGCCGCTAGACCAAGAAAAGGGTAGCTTGGCTAGGGCGGAGTGCCGCTAGACCGGGAAAAGGGTGTAGCTTGGCTAGGGCAAAGTGCCGCTATACCAAGAAATGGGTAGCTCGGCTAGGGCGGGGTGCCGCTAGACCAAGAAAGGGTAGCCTGGCTAGGGCGGAGTACCGCTAGACCAAGGAAAGGGTAGCTCGGTTAGGGCGGAGTGCCGATAGACCAAGGAAAGGGTAACTCGGCTAGGCCAGAGTGCCGCTAGACCGGGAAAGGGGTAGCTTGGCTAGGGCGGAGTGCTGCTATACCAAGAAATGGGTAGCTCGGCTAGGGCGGGGTGCCGCTAGACCAAGAAAGGGTAGCCTGGCTAGGGCGGAGTACCGCTAGACCAAGAAAAGGGTAGCTCGGTTAGGGCGGAGTGCCGCGGGACCAAGAAGAGGGTAGCTTGGTTAAGGCGGAGTGCCGCTAGACCAAGAGGGGGTAGCTCGGTTTAGGGTGGAGTGCCACTAAAACAAGGAGAAGGGTAGCTTGGTTAGGGCGGAATGCCACTAAACCAAGGAAAAGGGTAGCTTGGTTAGGGCGGAATGCCACTAAACCAAGGAAAGGGTAGCTCGGTTAGGGCGGAGTGCCGCCAGACCAAGGAAAGGGTAGCTCGGTTTGGGCGGAGTGCCGCTAGACCAAGAAGAGGGTAACTTGGTTAGGGCGGAGTGCCGCTAGACCAAGAGGGGGTAGCTCGGTTTAGGGCGGAGTGCCGCTATACCAAGAAAGGGTAGCTCGGTTTAGGGCGGAGTGCCGCTATACCAAGAAAAGGGTAGCTCGGTTATGGCGGAGTGCCGCTAGACCAAGAAAGGGTAGCCTGGCTAGGGCGGAGTATCGCTAGACCAAGGAAAGGGGTAGCTCGGTCAGGGCGGAGTGCCGCTAGACCAAGAAAAGGGTAGCTTGGCTAGGGAGGAGTGCCGCTAGACCAAGAAAGAGGTATCTCGGCTAGGGCGGTGTGCCACTAGACCAAGAAAAGGGTAGCTCGACTAGGGCGGAGTGCCGCTAGACCGAGAAAAGGGTAGCTCGGCTAGGGCGGAGTGCCGCTAGACCAAGAAAGGGATAGCTCGGTTAGGGCGGAGTGCCACTAAACCAAGGTAAGGGTAGCTCGGTTAGGGGGTAGCTTGGTTAGGGCGGAATGCCACTAAACCAAGGAGAGGTAGCTTGGTTAGGGCGGAATGCCGCTAAACCAAGAAAGGGTAGCTCGGCTAGGGCGGAGTGCCACTAGACCAAGAAAAAGGGTAGCTCGGCTAGGGCGGAGTGCCGCTAGACCAAGAAAAGGGTAGCTCGGCTAGGGCGGAGTGCCACTAGACCAAGAAAAGGGTAGCTCGGCTAGGGCTGAGTGCCGCTAGACCAAGAAAAGGGTAGCTCGGCTAGGGCGGAGTGCCACTAGACCAAGAAAAAGGGTAGCTCGGCTAGGGCGGAGTGCCGCTAGACCAAGAAAAAGGGTAGCTCGGCTAGGGCGGAGTGCCGCTAGACCAAGAAAGGGGTAGCTCGGTTAGGGCGGAGTGCCACTAAACCAAGGTAAGGGTCGCTCGGTTAGGGCGGAGTGCCTCTAAACCAAGGTAAGGGTAGCTTGGTTAGGGCGGAATGCCACTAAACCAAGGAGAGATAGCTTGGTTAGGGCGGAATGCCACTAAACCAAGGAGAGATAGCTTGGTTAGGGCGGAATGCCGCTAAACCAAGAAAGGGTAGCTCGGCTAGGACGGAGTGCCGCTAGACCAAGAAAAAGGGTAGTTCGGCTAGGGCGGAGTGCCGCTAGACCAAGAAAAGGGTAGTTCGGCTAGGGCGGAGTGCCGCTAGACCAAGAAAAGGGTAGCTCGGCTAGGGCGGAGTGCCACTAGACCAAGAAAAGGGTAGCTCGGCTAGGGCTGAGTGTCGCTAGACCAAGAAAAGGGTAGCTCGGCTAGGGCTGAGTGCCGCTAGACCAAGAAAAGGGTAGCTCGGTTAGGGCGGAGTGTCGCTAGATCAAGAAAGGGTAGCTCGGCTAGGGCGGAGTGCCGCTAGACCAAGAAAAATGGTAGCTGGCTAGGGCGAAGTGCCACTAAACTGAGGGAAATAGCCTGACTAGGGCGGAACGCCCTTCATTGGTGTGAAGTAAACATCGACGCGAAGAAGGATGGGGTTTCATCATGCAATCCAGACGGAAGGTCTGAATTAATGTTGATGGATAGCAGCTTGAGCATGAAGCCGTTTTCCGAAAATGTATGTTTCATCGTCAATGTTGGGGTTTGGCATTAACGCAAAAGAATAGGATTTCATAATCTATCCAGACGAAAGGTCTGAATTGATTTAGAGGATATGGATGGCGGCTCGGGCCCGAAGCCGTGCACTGGAAATGTGAGTTTCATCGTTAATGTGGCTCTGATCAGCTGGATATCTTCATCTTTGCATATCACTGATTCTGTTGACTTTTCTTTGGCAATCTTTGCACATTGGTCGGCTTGAGTGTCGATGGTAGAATATCTGTCGGCCTGGGCACCGATAGCTAGAATTCTGATTTCTCTTAGCTGGCCATACTGGAAATCCATATTTGTGAGCATCTGTCATCTCGAATGCTGATGGTTAGACATCTCTGGCACTCTAGAGGCTCATCAGGCATCTATCAACTTGAACGCCGGTGGTTAGGCGAACTTCCATCATTCTTCATTGATCCATCATTCATTGTTCATTGTCATCTGGGATTCCATCATTTGGATAGTCCCTGACATCAGCAGCAGACGTGCAGTGTAAGAGTCTGCGACAGGATGGCCCTTGAAAGGTCAATGCTCCAATTTTATTCATCATTGCCATAAGTGATCATTGCCCCTTTAAAGGGGTGAACATATCCAGCAACGGCCATGCATGCCGCCATTGACATCTCATACATTTACCCCTAGAATGGGGAACCATGTGTGTCTTCCATCATTCTTTTGGCATACATTGGTCCCAAGAACGGGATACCATCAATATTTCTCATTTTTTGGCATACATCTGCCCCCGGGATGGGGTACCATTTGAAACTTTCATCATCTCATAATCATCATTTTTCTTCCTATTTTCTTCTTCTTTCTTCTTTTCTTTTTTTTTAATATGCATCCCCCTCCTTAAAATGGGGTATCATCGGTATCTTCCATCATTTCATCATCTTTCTCATTTTTTCCATTTTTGATGTGCATCACCCCTCAAATGGGAGTACCATTTATATATATATATATTTTTTATTTCATCATCATTTTTTATCATCATCTTTATTCCCATGTGCCCCAGGACGGGGTATCATCCATACCTTTCATCATCATTTTTTTTGTTAATACATCTGCCCTCAGGACGGGGCATCATCTGCACCCCTCATCATTTTTTTATGCGTGGACATCTGCCCCCAAGGAAGGGGTATCATTGGCATCCTTCACCATCATCATTTTTCTTTCTCTTCTCTTTTTCTTGGTATACATCTGCCCCAGAGCGGGGTGTCATCAGCCCCTTGTTTAGTCTCATACAGTTTTTGCTTAGTAATTTCTTCCTCGACAGGTTTCATTTCCCTCATCTGTTATATTTTGGGCGCACCCGCCACCGCCAGAATTGGTGGATTTGAGTGCAGACCAGGTATATGAACACCCATTTCATTCAGCTTGCTCTGCAGCACTTCGACTTCTTGCAATTTTTTTCATATAATTTTGTCATCATGGCGGGGCCAAGAACGTTGCCCTCTATCTCGATCACAGGAGGGATTGGCAGTGTTCTATTAAAGACGCCAGACGCGTCCAGGCTTTCAGAGATTGACATCTTTGCCCTTATGCCTCCATATGGAGGAGGGGTGGGGTAGCAGCTTCTTCCTTTGGTGGCGGGAGATGCCCGTATTTCTCCCTGGTTTTATCATCATGACGGGAGACTGAAGCTTTGGCTTGCTCTAACCTTATCGGTGTGGAGCATATTTCTCCGTCATCTTGCTTGAGAGTCTGGCCATTGCCGGGTGAGACCGACAGCATGTTACAGGAGAAGACTTTGTCCCTCCTTGTATTTCTTCGCATCTGCTTTTTCCTTCCTTTTGGCGGTCGGCATCTGCACCGCTAAGGGGTCATCTAGCACATCTGGCACTTTTGATTCACTTTCCATCTTCTTCATCAGGCCTGGGGATTTGACATGCTCCTGCAGGACGGTTCCATCGGTGCCTTCTGCACAGGCTTTTGACATCACTTTAGGCAACTGCCAGTATAGGGATATCACATTGACTGCTCTTTTTAGCTCAGGCAGCTCATGCGGGCGTGGCGGGTCCACTCTATATTCACCCAGGTGTAGTTCCCCTTTCTTAATCATTCTATCAATAGCATCTTTGAATTCATAGCAATCTTCAATGGGATGACCCAACGCCTGGTGGTATGGGCAGAAGCGGGGGTCATCTTTTCTTTTGGCATCATCAAGTCTCTTTGGATCTGGAAGGACAATTTTGTCAAATTGGGCGGCCCATTCCAACAGGAGCCAAGTCCTTTCCTTAGGAAAGGAATCAGGCTTGCTCATCCTGGCTCGCAGAGCGGGGCCATCCTTCAGATCAGCCGGCCCGACGGGAGGAGAGCGGGCAACGCCTTTTTCTTTATCTTTTTGTTGCTCAAACATCATGAAGTCTATTGTATTGACTTCTGCAGGCATGGACCGTCTATCAGCCGATCTAGCTTTATGGCATACAACAGTAGCAATTGAAGGACCACTGGAGGGGAAGGCGTCGACCTCCGCCACAGCATTGTTTAGTCGGTCAAATGACCTTATCTCCATTCCAATCATTCTTTCGAGATTCTCCCGCCAAAGATTCTGCTTGCAAATTTGGATGGCGTCCTCCTGATGCGGAGGCCGCCTGCATCTCATGGCGAGATTCCCCCATCTTTTTATATAATCCAGAGTGGTCTCATCTTGCCTCTGCTTTGACGCATATAGCTCGGCTATTGTGATTTCTCTTTCTATAATATGAAATCTATCCCGGAATTTTTTGCTGCATATCGGGCCAATCAGTCACTGACCCAGCCGGTAGGCCAGAGTACCATTCAAAGGCTAACCCTGTAGGGGACGAGCCAAAGAACTTCAGGAGGTAGGCTTCATCAGACGCCAGGTCGCCCATAATTGTTGTATAGTAGGCTATATGCTCTTTGGGGGAGCCCTGGCCATTAAATGTTTTCAAATTTCAGCGGCTTGCTGACACCTGGCGGTAGTTTCTTAGCAGCATAATGCGCAGGATATGGTACCTTATAAACATCATAGGTACTGGAATCCCCAGTCCTTTCGGACAGCTTCATTTCAATAATTTTTTCTATCATCAACTTGCCAGCCACATCTGGATCTATGGGCTCCGGGAAGAAGTGTGCCCGCTACCGGCTGAAGGGGGTTGTCATAATTGTTGCATGCAGAGCAGGCACGGAAGGCTGCATTTGAGACGCAGAGGGCTGAGCTGCCGCTTGTTGTAGAGAAGGTTGACTCGGCGCCTTGCCTTTGTCAGTTTGAGCAGGATGGACCGGAGAGGCCACCCCTATCGAGCTGGAAGTCTGTCCTGCTGGCTCAGCATGCTTGGAGACAAGTGTATGCTCGCCTCTTTCATTGAGTTGTCTTCTGAGGGAGTCAATCTCCTGTTGGTATCTTCTTGAACATCATCTGGATCATGGGATCCAGGGTTGTTGGGATCTGTATTTCTCCCGATATTTCTTCAGTGGAAACACCCAGAGGGTTGCCTTCTTCTTCCGCAGTCACTACATTGACTGTCATCATAGTGACTTCTTGAGCTTCATCGGCAGCCATTATCTTTTCTTTCACTGCTCGGCTTCTTCTTGTGACGGCATTTGGCCTGTGTGCTAATTTAATCAGCTCTTCAGGCTGGTCTGGTAGTGTGTTATATTTCCCGATGACACCGGCCATATTGCAAGAAAAAAACTTGCATATTTCCCTTCCGGCTGTGGACTTTCCCTCTGACCCAACTCGGATATGCGAGGCGGTCAAAGACTGAAGTCCTTTCTTCTGCTTCTTCCCTCTTGCGGATGTCTTTTCGATGTCTAACCCCACGGCCCTCCTCATAGTCGTTGGAGTCTGAGGATGAGACTCCAAATGCCACATCTTCTGAGGTTTCATCTTTTTCATGTAGGGTGCCCAAGGCACGAGACAATCATTGCTGCCCTAGAGAGGAGTTCCCTAGGCAGTGAAAGTAGTCTTGAACCACCTGGTTCATTTCTTCTTGGCTATGCCTTTGCAGATCTGATCAGGGCAGCAGCCTATCTTTGATCTTTGGTTGATAAGCCAGCCTTGAAATTTGGGCAGCCAAATGCTCTGACTTAGAATATTTGAAGATATCAGCCTGTTTGTCGCAGGCCTTCGGTCTCTTTGGAATAACAACATAGGCTGGATCTTCCATTCTTCTTTGTTCTTCCCTTTGGCAGTATATATTGTCCCCCCCCCCTTCGTGGCGAGTGGCAATGACATCTTCTCTCCTTCTGCCCCCAGCCCTGGGGTGAATGACAGTAGCATTTTCTTTTCCTCTGCCCCCAGTCTGGGGTGAATGACAGCAACATCTTCTTTTCTTTCTTCTCATCTCCTGCTCCCAGTCCTGGGGCGGATAATAACGGCATATTCTTATTTCTTCTGACGTCTTCTGCCCCCAGCTCTGGGGCGGATGACAGTGGCATTTTCTTTTCTTTCTCATCTTCTGCCACCTGCTCTGGGGCGGATGGCAGTAGTCTCTTCTTTTCTTTTCTCATCTTTCCTGACTCTGGCTTCAGGGTGGATAGCAGTGGCACCTTGCTCTTGAGCCTGAATCTAGCTCTGTATCTTCTTCGGCCTCCATATCTGTTTATATCTTGCTGGCTTGGGTGCCAGCGGCTTCCTCTCATCAGTTCTCCAGTTGGCCCTCCTAGTGGCCAGAATTTGGAACTTGTTGTTGGTCTGGATGGTCGGGACAACCCTGTCCGGCCGGACGTCTTTGGGGCGACCGTTGAGGTTCACCCTAACATCTCCGATCATCATTGTCTCTCCAGAATTTGAAAGACGATGGTTGGTAGCAGCATACTGGCTCCTCCGGTTACCTCTTCTCCCTTTTTAGGCAGCAGCGGGGACAGCGTCCCTCCTTTCCGCATGGTGGACAAAGCAGGCGACGACTATCGGGGCCGTCTTTTCTGGTAAGCTTTCCTTCTCATCAGCAGTCTTCATCGGGGCACCTGCGACAGTGCCTTGTTTTTTTTTTTTTTATCAGCAACCTCCAGTAGGTCGGTGAAGACGAGACCCAAGCAGTTGGGCGACCCGATAGCAGGGGGTATAGACCCGAACATCGTGCGCACAGTCAGGCAGCCTTCGTGAACATAAGCGTCAACGACCTGGTGGCCAAAGTGGGGGGAAGACGAATCCACTCGTCATTTTAGTTCCTGGAAATAGGATTAGCGCACAATTAGAATTTAAGAGGGGCCGCCGGGCCTCCTATTTTGGCGTAGAGATGAAGGGAGACTCAGTCCCACCGGGCGTGCCAGACTTGTGGACGCGGGATTTATTTCTCTTGTCTATTTATTTATATTTTATTTATTTGGATTCTTTGATTTATTAGGCGTGCCAGTCACTGGAGTGACGATTTTATTGTGCGCTCGACTTGACTTGGTCAGTTGATTGTGAAGTCCGAGTCGGGACCAAAAGTCCGCCATACCATAAAGGTTATGACGTTAATTACGCCCTTCCTAAGAAGGACAACCCTTGATTAAACGCCAAAATAGGAGGCCACTCAGGGCGGTAATAAAAGAAAAATAACAGTGTGTAGTATTGAAGCTCTTTTTATTCTGAAAAGGTATTTTAATGCACAGCAGATTACTACACCGACATGACCACCTCTTATGTGGGTCGTGCCGGGTAGAAATAGGACACCGTCCATGCAGTGGCGGGACGGGGTCCGGACCGTCATCGGGGAGATGTCCCCTTTCATATTTCTCATCCAGCCAAGGGCCTCGCAGCATTCATATTCCCCGGAAGATTGAGCCGGACGAGGGGCGTGTGATGTACACCTCCCGGGACTTATCGGGGTTAAAACATCGATCGACATTTCGACAGCACCTCCCCATAATCTGGATTATGCCCAGGGGAGAATAGGCTATCACCCACGGAGTGCCGGGATGAAAGCTGAGAAAAGGAGGGAGCGAACCTTCCACACTGCACATGTATGCCCTGGGGCAATGTTTGACTCTTCCCTTATAGGATCCGGTGACACTCATGCAGTGGCAAAGCTCACCTTAGCTAAAGGGGTTGCTCATAAAACCCGGTACGGATCAGTGGAACATAAGGGGGTCCGACTCCCTTTAAATTTATCCCCGGGACAGGTCTGGGGACTCATGGGTATCCCTGGATGGGTTTGATCCAGGTGCCGGGGGTACAAGTGGCCAGCAGAGCAGGCTCTCGGCACAGTAAAGTGGGAAGGGAGGCTCCCGGCGCGAAGGCAAGGAGGCCAAGGGGTTCCCGGCGCGAGCTTCTCGGCGCGGAGGGAAGACGGCAGAAAGCTCCCGACGTAGGCTTCTCGGCGCGAAGAAGAAATGGTGGAGGAGGTTCCCGGCGCGACCAGGCAATGGGGTTCTCGGCGCAAGAAGGCTTGCACCGAGAGCTGTTCACCTATTCTACTGTGCGTGGAGCCGAGAGGTGTGACGGGCGCCGAGGTGGTTTC
The DNA here is from genome assembly GCA_022559845.1 of Amorphophallus konjac. Taxonomy (NCBI): domain Eukaryota; kingdom Viridiplantae; phylum Streptophyta; class Magnoliopsida; order Alismatales; family Araceae; genus Amorphophallus; species Amorphophallus konjac. The sequence goes on from CM040124.1 coordinate 147,366,267, forward strand.
TAAGGGCTTGCGGCACCCTGTTCTTGGGTTTGTTGACGATTCAGGGGTTTCCTGGAGATTCAGGCCAAGGTAGATGGGCCCTGAGGAGTCAAAATGGATCAATTCATCGGATTTCAACTGGTTTTGGTGTAGGTTCCGAAGGAAGGCCAGGAACAGAGAGAAATTGGGGGAGAAACAATCAAGTATAGGGAGCCTCCGTCACCATTGCTATGCAAAGTCCCGGGGACATCTTAATGTCATCTTTCATCATCCTGGGAGAATTTTGACAGCACCTCCCCTGGACTTAGCATTTGCCAGAGAATGATAGACAATCACCCATGGAATGCCAGGGTGAAAGCCAAAAGCAGAGGGGTATTGGACCCCCTGACCCATGTACGTGCTTGCATCACTATCTTAATATCCCTTCTGAGACCATTGAAGCTTATGCAGTGGCAGAGCTTCCTTGGTTCGTAAGGTTATAAAAGTAGATCGAGCCCGGGGAACCATGTAGGTTAATTGTCATCCCTGAGGTGCATGTGATGACCCGGAGTGTCCCTCTATAGAATACAGGGTTATATTGAGCAGGTTATAGGGGTATCTGTATAGTTTCTTGAATGGTAGCAGGGGTTTTCATCCGGGGTTCAAGAGATGGAGAGTTCATGGCTTAAAGAGGCTCTTAGCTCAAAAGGGGGGTAGTTCCCGGCGCCAAAACCACCGCGCCGGGAAGGGTCCTTCACAGGCTACTGTTCCGCGTGCCGGGAAGCTAGCACGAGGGGGTTCTCGGCGTGCCTTGCTTCGCACCGGGAAGGTTGCTTTGTGGGGTACTATTCTGGGCGCCGGGAACCGGCAAAGGAGGTTCCCGGCGCGATGGCAAGAGGGCCAAGGGGGGGGGGGCTATCGCCGCAGGTGAGGAAATGGGGTTCTCGGCACAGGAAGGCTGGCGCCAAGGACTGTTTATCTGTTTTACTGTTTGTGGAGCCGAGATAGATGAGGGTTTTACGGCACTCTGTTTTGGGTCTGTTGATGATCCATGCCGAAACAGATAGGTCCTATGGGATTGAAACGGATCAGGGCATCAGGTTTGAGCTGGATTAGGTTTGGGCTTTATAGAGGCACCAGGGTTCAGGAGGAATTTGGGGAAGCCAAGGTCTAGAGGGCGCCGAGAACCCCCCCCCCCTTATCACCAGTATTATGCAGAGCCCCGGGGGCAACTTTGATATGGTCCTTCGTCGCCCTGGGAGCCAAGAGATGGCTGTCTCTGGACCCAGCAGCTACTTCGACGATGCTAATGAACAGAGTATAAGCATTTAGAACTCCGAAGTCTCATAATCTTCGATCATTGCATAGCACGGCCTTATCCCGGAGGCCAAGGGATGGTCTGTCCCGGGCTCTAGTATAAGCATGGATAGTGCTCCAAAAAAAACCAGACGGATCGGCGGATTGTTAATCCACTAGGGAGGGGAATTAGCTTGCTACTAGTCTGAGAGAAAACAGGTAACACGAAGAATGATGATAGAGCTCAGAGGAATCAAAAGCAGGCATGAACTGTAGCCCGTCATGTTTTATTCATTCGACGACATTCATCGGGGGAAATACATAATAAGAAAGCAGAAGCAATACATCATTCCAAGACTCAGACCAATCACAAGGAGGGAGTGAGGGAAAGAGGATAAGATAGAGGCTGGGATATCCCGTCTACATCTGATGCATCGAGATAAAACTCGTAAGATTACATGAAGAAGAAAAGGAAACATGGGGGAGGGCGGAGCATTGACTCCTCTCCCTCCCCAGCTGCCTGCCCACTTGGAGCTTCTTCTCCTTCTCTTTCTCTTCGGATTGATCTCTTGCTTTGTTAGTCTCTTTTCTCTTTTCTCAGCGGAGGAGGCTCTCTCTCTCTCTATTGGTCTCTTCTCTATTTTTCTTTCTCGTTCCCTTTTTTCTGGCCAGCTCCTCTTTTTTCCCTTTTTTTATCCTCCCGATCTTCTCTTTTTTTTATCTTCTCTCCTTTCAGTTTCTTCGAAGGAGTGGGCCTTTTATAGACCCAGCCCCCCTGACTTCTTGGCGGATGGCAGTCGGCGTGCCACTCTATCTTTACGGCGCACCTGCCAATAGCTCCCGACGCGGCATGCAAGTTGGGTGAAGGGCCTTGATGCCACACCCCTAAGCCCATTTCACAGGCCCATTTAGGGCTTTTGGGCTCCCCTTAGAACTGTTGGTTATATAAACATATCAGACTTGTAGTATGCCTTTTGTTGTTGGACCTAAGTCTTAATAGGACCATAGGGATCCTCATCAGTCATTGGACTGGGATTTCATCAGCATTGTCACCCGAATGATGACAAAACCGGACATCATTTCATCAGTATTGCCACCCGAACGATGACAAGACCGGACATCGACTTTCTGAGAAGACTTCAGCCCGATATATAATCCATGGAGGTGGTTCTTCTTCCGTTCTGACTTTGCCGAAGTTTTCATAATCTTCATTTGCTGGTTCTGGCTTCATCTTGATCTTGTTCATATCTCGACTGTCAACAAGTCAACATCTGACTTAGTCTGACATAATATCTGTAGATTTTCGGACGAGGCAGTAATGCAACTCTTATCAAAATGTGATAGGAGGTCTCATCAGTCAGGTGACTGCTACTTCATCAGAGCTGCCGTCTGGCTAACGACGACACCGGACATCAGCTTGGCCGGAGAGGGCTTTAGCCGGGTAGATGGTTGACAAGTTTCATCAGTAATCTTTCATTGCTGGTCTGCTCCTCTTTTCAATTTTTGTCTCCGCCATCGCTCATTTTCCAGGCGTCAACAAGCATGCAGCAGTGTATATACTTGGGTGTGTGTGTGCATGCCAGAAGCAATGTATGGACTTAACTGATCGTGTGAGCATGCAGCAGCCAATGTATAGACATGCGAATCTTGAGGGGGCCGACCCATCTAAGAGGGGGCGTCAACCCACTTCTGTCCAGATGTCAGACATATATAATGGAATGCCATTCACAAGCACACATTCACAGCACTTCTGTCCGGATGTCAGTGAGATATAATGGAATGTCATTCACAAGCACACATTCACAAACACACGAACACATATGAACACACTTAAATGAATCAACAAGGTCTTTCATGCACACATGCATATGGTGACTTATAGTGTTTGCTATCATCAAAACCAATCATCAAGACCATAGGGGCACAACAATCTCCCCCTTTTTGATGATGGCAACACTATGAGTCACACAGACTCAAGTCAAAAAACATTCTCCCCCTTTGACTTCAGCAAAAAGACATTAGGTAGACGGAGGAAAATTAAGCAGGTATGAAACAATTGATAAAATATTTCTCCCTTTAACTACATGAAAGCACATTCTTCCCTAAAGAGCAATATGACTCATACCAATGTCTCCCCCTTTGTATTTGAATGCAGAGATGCAGTTGCAACAAGAAATGCAAGAACTCCCCCTAAATGTATGAATGCAAGACAATTCTCCCCCTTTAGGAATTTCTATGCAGCATGATTCATATGACATGGAAGCTCCCCCTCAATAATTGGAACCTTATGAAATGAATGAGAAGGAGACCACAAGGGCAATCAAAGATTAGTTCAAGTCATGATGAATCAAGGACAGTGAGGAAAAGAATTTCAACTAAGCTCTAAACACAAGGAATTCAACAAGATTTTCAAAGGAGATATCAATCTCATAAATCCAAAACATAATTTTTCAAAGTCTTCATTATAAGGGCTTATGAATGAATTTTATTGATCAGCATGGTTTAAACATGATGTACTGATATCTAAAACCATGGTTTAATAAAAATGAACCAAGCCCACATACACATATCTTGATTAACCTCCCTTTCTCTTACACAATCAAATTTATTGACTTCTTTCGGAATTACATGCACTAGTATTAAGATCAAGCAATAATGAAGTCATATGATTTTGTCTAGGGTTGTAGCAATTTAATTTTTACATCAATATTCAAATATTACAATTTGTTCAACAAATTTTCATGCTACAAATTTTACGAGCACTCTAGTTACGTGATCAGACGCCAATATCCCTAAGCACTTAGTGTAACTAACAGTCATGCTTTATATGAACAGAGATAGCATTTATACATCATGACACACTACCAATCATTTCTTGATGAGTGAGTTGTATTTCTCAGTGTGCATGCCATTGCTCTGCCTGATTAACACTCATTCTTAAGCAGAGTTAACTATGGCACCTCATGACACAGTCCTTTGGACATGTGTTTCTCAGTGACCAAAGTCATTGCTCTGACAGAATTTACCCTTTAGACATTTCAGAAAAACTCATTTGCTTCAAATCAATAATAATTTCATGTACTTAACAAAATAAAGCCATGTATTCAATAATGCAGATTTCAGAAGATTTTACAAGACACAGTATGAAACAGATGGATAAAGTTTATTAAACATGATTCAGATATTTTTTAAGAGATTTTAAAGTCAAACTCAATGAATACATTAAACTTAAACCACCTGAGTTATTTCAGACATTCATAAAAACGTATAATAGAAGATTTCTAGTTCAAGTGTTTTCAGATTTATGATCGAGATAGCTCCATTGAAATCTTCATGAAAGACTGATAGAATTCTGATACCAAATGATAGAAGAGATTTTGAAGCCCAGTGTTTTCAAAATATGATCAAGGTTTGTCAACAAAATCAATAAGGAAGGATGTGCAATGAATTTTGGCAGAAATGTATGCACTTGACCACCTGCATGCAATGCATTGACTCCCCCTGACAATATGCATTCAGTCAATTTTTTTTGACATTTTCAATGTAATGAAATGTAATGAAATTAACTACATGTATGCAAAGACATGTAAAGACTCAACATTGAATGCTATGCAAAGACATGCAATTAACTACCCCTGAAAACATGCAATGTGTGCCATGAAAAATTGAACATATGGTTTTGTGATTCATGCTCATTCAGACTACCCTATCAAACACTATGACCCATGGTGCTAGGCAGAGAACCTGGTCTAAAAGACCATCTCACACATAGTAAGAACCTCCAGACAGATTTCCCTGCCTTTTAGTAGCTTACCATTTAATATACCATAGTGGTCAATCATGATAATTCAACATGCAGTCCTATAAGCAATCCAGATTTTCAGTGAGCTATGCAACAGGTAGATTTCAAACCACATTCATATGCAATTCAGATTTTCAGAAATTGCAAGTTTATTCTCATTTCAATATCTAAACATCCAATTCATATGAGCATTGAGAGACATGAATACTCAGAGTGTGCAAAAGATGACAAATATGCAAGAACACATCAGACCAGATATGCAATGAATTTCATTATGCAAGAAGAGGATTCAAATAGAGTTGTACAGATAGCACATGCAACTTTGTATGCTTAACAGATTATGCAAACATCTAAACCAGAAATTTCAGATGGCAAGGTTTAATGAGAGTTCACGTAACTGACCTGAAAATTGTAGGCCTGGGGTTTTCATTCTTGAATGCCTTGGTTTACTACCCCTCTTGTTTTCTCAGTCCCAAGGCACACCTGCAAAACAAAGTTTATTTTGCACAAACAGGTACCCAAGAGTGTTGGGTCCTGAATTAACAATAACATTTCTAGCAGGTTTTCTCAACAATTTTCGTGCATGAAGGTCATCAGATTTCATCATATAGCAATTATTCATTGAATGACCAAAGCCACCACAATAACAACATGAAACAGAATTTTTGTTCTTATTGTACACATTAGCATGATCATGAAATCTATGTGTATGAGAATCAAAGTTTCTGTTGTTTGCATGAAGGTTCTGTCCTTTGTTATCATTCGGCCAGCAATTTATAGCTTTGTAGCCAAACTTTTCATATTCAAAATGAGAAGAGTGATTTCTTCTCTTAATAGGTGACCAGCACTCTCTAGCCAGATGGCCTGGCTTCCAACAGTTAGAGCATGCAAGAGACTTTCTGTTAAAGACAAATTCATGTTTATCAAAAAACTTTCTATTTGCAGGGAATCTACCAGATTTATAGTTAGACTTCCTTCCTTGAGCATGCCAACATTGGGCTGCAATGTGGCCCATCTTGCCACAGTGAAAGCATGAATTAGAATTTGTCCTACCAGCATTCAGCCAGCATTCAATGGCCCTGTGGCCTGTCTTTCCACAGTTGAAACATGCAGAATATTTTCTATTTACAGTAAATTTATTCCTATCAACATCATTATGGTTTGCAGGGAATTTAGCATGATGTGAAAGAGATATTTTCTTACTATTTGCAAACCAGGATTGTGTAATGCAGTGTCCTAGTTTGTCACAGTGCAGACATTCAGTTTTCTTTTTCTGAGGTGAAGGATTTTTATCATGAAATCTCCTAGCATTCATATCATCCTTCTCAATCAATTTACACTCATGCATCAAATGACCGAATCTATGACAGTAATGATAGATCATTTTCTTTTTAGATGCATGTGAGTGTGTGTGAGGACTGTGATCAACATGCACTGATGAACCCTTTTTATTTATTTTTTGTTTCCCAGTCCTTTTCTGATTTTTATCCTATTTTTCAATTTTCTTAGCCTTGAACTGAGGTGTAGATGAGGTAGAAAGCTTTTCCTGTTCAGAAGATTTAACAAAAACAGTTTTTAGGTTGGTTCCATCAACCTTCCTCATGACTAGATTGTAACCTAGTCCCTCTTTCTTACAATTAACCTTTGTTCCCAGCATTTTCTAAATAATGGGCTGTTTATCTTTTGATGTGGAGGCTACATTTGAAGCATTTACAAATGATGTCATAACTTTGTTCTGAAAGGTCTTTTTATTTAGATTATTGTAGCCCAACCCTTCCTTTTTGACATTGACTTTTACACCTAGTAGCTTGTCTAGGTTTTCTTGCCCACTCACAAACTTAGACAGAGAACTCTTCAAATCTTGAATTTCATTTTCGAGAGATGCAATGTTTATTTCATAACTTGCAATCTCTTGTTCACTGCAATTGACAACTTCATTCAAGACTTTGTTAGCTGTTTTGTATTTTTCAATTTCCTTTCTCATCTCATCTACTTCTTCAGTTTCGTTTGTACAGATCATTTTTCCTTTCTCCAATGTAAGAAGTCTTCCAGACATGCCACTGTTTAACAGCTTCAATTTCTCAATTTCTTCTTTAAGCTTATCATTTTGAACCAATTCATTTATTAGAAGCTGATCTTCTGAATTGACTTCATACTTTCTTCTATTTTCAATTGCCTTCATTTCTCTTTGCTGTTTTTCATCCTTTTTCTGTAACTCCATGTTTACAGATTTTATGGCTTCAAATTTCTCAATCAGCAAATCATTCTCTCGTTTAAGTTTCTCTAATTTTTCTTCATTTTCTTTGGAGAATTTTCTGAGGGAGTCATTCTCACTTTTCAGCTTGTTTAGATCAGATTTAACACATTCAAAATCTTTCAGCAAATCCTTACTCTGAACAGACTTATGACAAGTTAGGCTAAGCTTCTTTTCAAGTTCAGAGATTTCTTTTACATGATCTTGATTCTCAATCTTCAGCAACGAAATTTATTTTTTCAACATTTGAATATCAGAAATATAAGCATCATGAATATTTTTCAGTTCAGCACAATTTTTACATGGAGAATTCAAATTGTCTGACCTACTACTCTTCTTCAATTTTTTGTATTGACTTTTTAACCTCTCATGTGACTCTAATAATTCAGCATATGAATTCTCCCAATCATCTAAAGTATAGTTCTCAAAAGGGTTTACCTCATCATCATCCTCTGCTTCATTTTGGCTGCCACTTTGATTACTT